>CM066035.1:363309447-363909447 GCA_033557465.1 Ichthyophis bannanicus
TAGGAGAAAGCCATAATCTAACATGGCCTCCAGGAAGGACTACACATCCCAAGAGTCCCTGGGTCTAAACTAGGGAAGTGGGTCAATGGGAAGAGCCAGGTATGGGGAGTAAGTTAAAGAAATGACTCTAACTATGGAAGTCAGAGAAGTTTTCCCTTAGAAGAGGGCTGCAGTTTGAGCAGCACCAGAGTATACTGCCATGGAAGGCAGCTCTGGTCTACTAGCCAGAGGAGAGTTTTTCCCACCTAAGGAAAATGACCTTGCCGCACCCAGAACAGGCTAGCATGAGAAATGAAGGACCGGGGAAGCCAGTAAGGCAGCAAGAAAAGCTAAGGTTTTTATCAGGAGTTTTTTGCTGTGTTTCAAAATGAGAAATAAGAAGTGTTTTGTTTTTCCTTTTAATGTCATGAGGGTGAATGACAGCATATGTTTCTCTTGCACTACTGAGGACACATGGCATACAAATTCTTTCATTTTTGTATTTGGAAGGAGAAAGGTTTAAAAGTGAATAAAGCATCAGAGTTGCCAAGTTACCCAGTCCCAGGAGTGAGATTTTAAGACTGTCCTGGACAATGTCATCCTGATTCATTGTGGGACCTGCATTATGGATTCCAATGAGTAAAATCAGGGACTACAATTACCATACTGCATTCAATGCAAATATTAAATCAGAACTGGCAAAAAAATCTCTCTCCTTGAACTGGGTAACTTGGCAATTCTGAAGTATGTGGCAGGAGTATGGCACTAGAAGCTTTTCACTTAGTATCCAAAAAAGGGGAATGGCTTTAAGAATGGCTGCACTGTTTTATGCAAGCTTTTCATTTAAGGGAAATCCTGAACTGGATTAAGTGAATGGAGTACTTTTTGCACTAGTTTTTAACTGAGGGAAATACTGGACTGGATTAAAAGGTAAATGGGGTAGTTTATACTGTTTTCCATTTACAGAAAGTCCTGGACTGGATCATCTTGAGAAAGGAATGTTAACAAATGTTGATTGGACTATGCCTGTATTCCTGAGTGTTTAAGCAGACCTGGGAAATTGATAAAGCTGCAATGCTGAAGTGTTAACTCAAGCCTGGGAATTAATCAGAATGCATGCTGGACTATCCCATCCAGGGCCACCTTAGGAGTCATGTTACAATCTGGAATGGATAAAAGTTTAATCTTTATGGTTTACTTTGCAAATAAGAATTCTCAATGTTGTGGTCAAAAAGTGTCTATTTTTTTCTGATGTTTCTAGAACAACACAGGCATGTCTGACTAATTTTCTTCAGTTAAAGCCCCAAACTCTAGCTATAGGTGCAATTTTTTTGTGTGTGTTTTCCATATACATGCCTGTTGTCATATGAGGGATCCAATTATGTTTTTACTGATCCTCTGCAGTTGGAGGAATTTTTAGCTGGTAAGAGTTCATTAGTCAACTGTTGGGTTGATTTTGTAATTATCTCCTTTGTTTCTTTATAGATTTGTATATTTTGATTTCAGGCTCATGGTGTGCTCACTCTATAGTTTGAATAGTTTGGCTCACTTTGCTGGTTAAATATCTTCTCTCTTGTCCATGAGATGTGAGCTACCAATATTGATTTTATGAGATGCTATGCTGTTGTGTATTTATTTATTTTATTTATTTATTTATTTAGCACACATTTATATACCGCTCTTTCCCAAGTATCAAGTGCAGTTTACAGAGAACAGAAAAAATTTAAGGTACATGGATAATCATGTCCTAGTTGTTTTACAGAGAACAGTTTTAACTTTTTACATTTAACAGTATAATTAAGGACATGCAATCAAAAGACATGCAAACAATGATTTCATCCAATTGTATTGAGTGGATGTAATCAAACTTTTTATTTATTTATTATTAGTTATTTATTTATTTTTTCTATATTGCTTTTGTCATTAGTTTCTATATACTATAAATTCTGAATGTTTCTTTTATTAAAAAGGATGCATGCTGGAATGATTTTATGAAGTAAAACAAATTTTGCGAATATATTAGTTAACCTCACTAACCACCTCCTTCACTCTACCGCATTCCGCAGACACGCGTGTTTCGGCTGAATAGCCCTGCTTTAAGTGCGACCCGCTTCAGAAAAAAGAATCTGGTGCCAAAAAACGCCGACACCCATGGCTTGTATTTCACAGTGCCTGCAAACATTGTAATTGGCTGCTGAAAATGACGTGCTACGAAGAAAAACCAATGAATGGAAACATGAATGAAAAAAAAATTTGAATGAAAAAATGAGTGAAGAGAGCCTACAAGCTCCCCCATTCCAATTCCAGATTCAAGCCCCCAGGTATGACAGTTCTCAGATGATAAATCCACGGGGAGGGGATCGCTTATGGCGTTTACAGTGGCTCGAACAGAGATGGATTTACCATCTGAGAACTGTCATACCTGGGGGCTTGAATCTGGAATTGGAATGGGGGAGCTTGTAGGCTCTTTTCACTCATTTTTTCATTTAAATTTCTTTTTTCATTCATGTTTCCATTCATTGGTTTTTCCTCGCAGCACGTCATTTTCAGCAGCCAATCACAATGTTTGCAGGCACTGTGAAATACGAGTCATGGGACTCGGCATTTTTAGGCACCAGATTCTTTTTTCTGAAGCGGGTTGCAATTGAAGCAGGGCTATTCAGCCAGAAACACGCGTGTCTGCGGAATGCGGTAGTGCGGAATGCGGTAGCAGTGAATTCTGGACTTTTTAAGTTAAGTGTAGCTATTTTCTAACTTTGCTTTGGGCTTTTGCATTATTAAAATATTAAAATGGGTCACGCTCACATTGGGAGTTAAATTATATTTATCCTCCCCGGTTGTGCGAGACCTGACAAAATGTTATATTGACACATTTTGTTTGCTTCACAGACAACCTTTTGGAATTTATATCATGCTTTCGCACTGCATTAGATTCAGGTTGCTATCTGGTTCCTGCAAAAAAAAAAAAAGATGTAATGCAAGAGGGGCTGATACTGGCATATGTTCAGCATTATCGGCAGGTTTTTCATTACCATTTGCTGTGGTAAGCTCATGAGCTGTGATGAAAAGAACAAGTGGAAACTATTTAGTGGGTGGCAACGTGAGAGCACTTACTGCACCGCAGGACTACAAATAGCCCCTGAAATTAAATGGCTATTTGCATTGAAAGAACTAAGTGTAATGCTAAATGAAATGTTAGAGAATGATCTGTGCATATCACCGCATCTGTCGAGAGTACACTGTCGCACTAAACCAGCGAGCTCTATTGACATTCAGTAATGGTAACGGAGCTCTGCACCTTTAATCATCCTGCAGCGTTCACCTTGTTTCGTGGAGTTCCACCTTGATTTCTTATCCATTTCTCACCCTTTTTCTTCAACCTGTACTCTGTTCTTTTCTACCACTCGGAGTGATAAAGTGATGGAGACAGCCTTTGCCCTGGGAAGCCTGGATCAGTGAATTCCTCATTTCTAAGTCATCCAGTCAGCTGGAATAATGAGGACACACTGATAGACTAAATTGGAGGGAGTCTGCAGCCATGGCAACATCTTTATGTAGGATGTTTCAAAACACAGGCAATTTACCAGTTTAGACATTATGGGAGATTGAAAATGAAACAAAAATATAAATTCAGTGTGAAGTGATTTTTACACAGGTTTCCATGTCAAAGCAGGCTTGAACAAAAAACCATGTGGTATGCAATTAGAAACATTGAAACATATAAAATGATGGAAGATAAAAGACCATAAGTCCTATCTAGTCTGCCAGTCAGAAAAGCTTAAATCTATGAGAGCGCCTTCTTGACGTTTTACTATTTACATGCTGGGTGCCATTTTTAAAGGGGAGGACTCTCCTTTTTTACCACAACTGCCAACGACAAATCTATAGATTAAATCATTTAGGGGCCCTTTTGCTAAAACGCACAAAGCAATTAACACATTTAATCTGCGGTACTGCACGCTATATATCGTGCGCTGTCAATTTTGCAGTTGATGCCAAGAGGAAGCTTTAAGCGTTATCCATATTAAGTGCAAATCAGCTTAACTTGCCTTAAGGAACTCTTCTATGTGGTAACTGTAGGGGACATGCTAGCCATACCCCTGACAGCATGCAGCTTTTTCACTTCTTTTTTTTTTAGTTTTTGCTTCTTTTTTTTAATATATATATTTATTAGAATTTTTTACTGACAATACATTATCAGAAAAAGAAACATCAGAAATACAAAATCAGCCATCCATAATATATTAACAATAAACTTCAAAAATAGGTACATTAGCCCACGTCTCAGGGAAAAAAAATGCAAGAAATTAAATAAAGAAAACAAAACTAGGGAGAAGCCCTCAAAAACAAGGGTGGCCCTAGTTAACATGGCACCTAGCCAAACCCACCCCCCCCCAGAGAAAAAGATATACAATTAACTAAATAAAGAAAACCATCATTGTACTTTTTCCCTGTCAAGAATACACTTCTCCAAATCCAGAGAAGACAAAAAAACAAATTTATCATATCCGAGGGACACTAAACATTTGCAAGGGTAGCGTAAGAAAAACGTAGCACCAAGAGCGAGAACGCTAGCTTTATAAGTAAGAAAAGTTTTCCTGCGAATTTGTGTTCAACGGGATACATCGGGAAAAAATAGATGCTCTGTCTCCACAAAACAAAATCTCTTTTTTTCTAAAGTATGTTTTAAGAATTACAATTTTATCATCTTCTGAAGACAAAGTAACTAATAAAGTAGCCCTAGTAGAAATAATATCTTGTGTGGCCTCAAGAAAGGCAGTCAAATTAAAATTATTTTGTTCCTCCAGGATAGCTACTTCCCCATCAGTACTAGATAAGGCAACTTTAGTAGGAATATAATAGCATTTAGTAGGAACTAAAGTATCAGCATTAGATAGGAGTAGAACGTCCTTCAAGTATTTCCTAAATAGAATTAAAGGAGAAAGCAAAGCTATACAGGGGAAATTAAGCAACCGTAAATTTTTACTCCGAGACAGGTTCTCTAAGTTCTCAAGTTTCTGATGTAATATCAAACTATCTTTCATACTACTAGATTGAAACAATGAAAAGGATTTAACTTGAACATCGATATTCATTAAACCAGAATTCAAACTCTCAACATGCGAATCTAAACTTTGAAACTTGACTATCTCATCCCTAGTAAATTGACGTAATAAAGGGACAGTCTCAACTAACATCCGCTCAGTTCGATTAACCACCTGCCAAATGTTCAAAAGCAAAATTGGAGAGACTTGAGAGTTATCAGTAAGAATGGTGGGCTCCTTCCATACTACAGCTTTGGGGAGCTCAGCTACTCTGTGGGAACTCAGACAGGATTGAGGTACATCCGATAGTTCCAGACATCCCGGTGGAAGTGGAGGGGTACGCACAGCAGAGCTAAGGCTAGCTCCCCCAACAGAGGGGACAGAGAGAACAGTACCTGGTTTTGTTGTAACCGGCGTCGAGATCACGTGTTTATCCAAAGGGCCCTCAGTGATCTCCACTGTAGTGGGTTTCTTTTTTCTCTTACCACCGGGCATTGCAGCACACCACGATTTCCTGCTCCCAATGTGCTCCTAAGGGGCTCACAAGGGGCCTGTTGTCCCCCTTTAGATATACCCCTTAGGAGATTCCCAATACAGGCGCCGTAGTACACTCATCTCAACTTTTATCGGGGCCTTCGATGACGTCAATGTAGCTGCCCCACACAAGCCACAAGCCGGCAGGTTCCAAAGCCAGCTGCACTCACCCCTTCATGGGAGAACAGGTTGCAGGCAAACACTCCCAGCGACAAGCACTCTCACAGTTCTTTTATCGGGGCCTTCGATGACGTCGATGTAGCTGCCCCACACAAGCCGGCAGGTTCCAAAGCCAGCTGCACTCATCTCTCTGCGGGAGAACAGGTTGTAGGCAAACACTCCCAGCGACGAGCACTCTCACAGTTCTTTTATCGGGGCCTTCGATGACGTCGATGTAGCTGCCCCACACAAGCCGGCAGGTTCCAAAGCCAGCTGCACTCACCCCTCCGCGGGAGAACAGGTTGCAGGCAAACATTCACCGTTAGTTTTTGCTTCTAATGTATGGTAAGTGCAAATATTTACCACACTTTTTTAGTAAAAGGGCCCCTTAATAAAGTTGATTACAAAATATTTGCCCTGTACATATCTCTAGTGCATGTAATCTGATCATTTTATGTGTGTTTAACTGCAAAGTACGCATATACATCACCACTCCACCACTTCCTTTCCCAAACTACGTCCCTGAAAATCCTTAAATACTGATCACATAAAACTGTATGGGCAGGGCCGGATTTACCTTGAGTGAGGCCCTACGCCAACAAAAATTGTGGGCCCCCAGCAGGGGCGGCCCAAGGGGGGTGCGGACCTCATTTGCATAAGGGGCCTCATTTGCATAAATATTTGCATAATGTTACCATATACTAACTTTTAGTAAACGTGCCTCTTAATGAGTGTATGGATAAAGAAAGACTAAAAGATTTCTACATTACTATAATCCAGTGCCAACTGCCAGACACATTAGGAACTACTACAAACACTGCCCATAGTAAACCCGCCGTATCCTAACAGCACTACCAGGACTCACAAAGCACCATACTCTACCAATCAAAAGGCAACACTGCAAATATTAAACCAATACATTTCAGAGAACAACAATACATGACCTACTGGGGAAAGAGAACAAGTGGCAATGTCAAATAGTAATTATATAAACAGAACACCTCAGCTCAGTTACACATGCAGAACATAGACCATCACCAAACAAGTAATCACAATTTAGAAATAGGAAGACAATAATTAAACTGGGAATCCCAAAAGCCAAACTTGGAATGTACAACACTGTAGAAATAAAACAATACATTAATTTGCTCTTGTACTAAACAAAGCACAGATGTTAATGATGCACATTTACCAGAGCTGACATATTCCAATTAATAAATTCAAAATAAAGAGATATTTTTCTACCTTTTGTGCATTTTTTTCAGCTGCAATTGCTCCAGCCACTTTCTTCTGGTTTCTTCTTCGTGTCTTCTGCTAACTCTCCATCGTCTGCTGTCCATTTGTCCTTTCTTCTCTCTCTTCTAGATTTTTTTCCATTCTCTCTCTACATCTGCTTTAACATACTAATCTTTCTCCTTTTGCTCTTTCCTCATTCCTATTTCATCCACTCAAATATTACCCCTCCATCCTCAATCCCCACTTACTCTCCCAATACCCGGCCAATTGTAGATTTTTTATCCCTCCCACACAAAATATTTTTCCCTTCTCCATTTTACTCTTCCAGCCCCATCCCATTCTAATCCTCCCCCAACATCAGCTCCCTTCTAGTTCCAGCCTCACCCAGCATCCATTCCCTTCTAGTCCCTGCATCAGCCCATTTCCAGTCCTAGCCATCCATCAGCCCATTTCCAGTCCTAGCCCCCCCATCACCCCACTTACAGTCCTTAACCCCCCATCACCCCATTTTCAGTCCTTAACCCCCCAACACCACATTTTCAGTTTAAGCCCCCCCTTTCACCAATTACCAGTACTAACCCCCCAACAGCCCACTTCCAGTCCTAACCCCATCAGCCCATTTCCAGTCAGCCCCCCATAGCCCATTGCCAGTCCTACCCCCCCCCCATCAGCCCACAGCCCATTACCAGTCCTAACCCCTCATCCCCCACCTCCTGTTTTAACCCCCCCATCCCATTTCCAGTCCTTGCCCCCCATATCCCATTACCAGACAACCCCCATCAGCCCACAGCCCATTACCAGTCTTAACCCCCCCAATGCCCATTACCTGTTCTAATCCCGCCCCCAACAGCCCATTACCAGTCCTAACCCCATCAGCCCACCTCCAGTCTTAACCCCCCAGCCCATTTCCTTTCCTAGCCCCCCCCCCATAGCCCATTACCAGACAGCCCCCATCAGCCCACAGCCCATTACCAGTCTTAACCCCCCCCCAAAGCCCATTGCCAGTTCTAAGCCCCCCCCCAACAGCCCACAGTCCATTACCAGTCCTAACCCCATCAGCCCACCTCTAGCCTTAACCCCCCCCAGCCCAGCCCATTTCCAGCCCCAGCCCCCCAATAGCCCATTACCAGCCCTACCCCCCCAGTCCCATTTCCAGCCCCAGCCCCCCCAATAGCCCATTACCAGTCCTACCCCCCCATAGTCCATTACCAGTCCTACCCCCCCCATAGCCCATTACCAGTCCTACCCCCCCCGGCCTAAAGTAAAATTTAATTTAAAAAAAAAACCTGGTGGCTGCCGCCGCGGGGCCCCCTCTGCTGCCGCGGGGGCCCCGTCTACAAGCTGGTCGGGTCCGGTCCGGTCGGGTCGGGTCCGGTCGGGTCTCGTCTCCCTCCCTCCCTCCCGGCTGCGAGAGACGCGAAGATAGAGCGTCTCCTCGCGTCTGTGTTAAGCCCGCAGGGGCTGATGGGATTTCCCATCAGCCCCTGCGGGCTTAACACAGACGCGAGGAGACGCTCTATCTTCGCGTCTCTCGCAGCCGGGAGGGAGGGAGGGAGACGAGACCCGACCCGACCCGACCAGACCAGACCAGACCATCTTGTAGACGGGGCCCCCGCGGCAGCAGAGGGGGCCCCGCGGCGGCAGCCACCAGGTTTTTTTTTTAATCGAGTTGAAAAAAAAAAAACCTGGTTCTATTTTTTGTGGGCCCCTGCCGGTTGTGGGCCCTACGCCATGGCGTACATGGCGTATACGTAAATCCGGCCCTGTGTATGGGCGCTTCTTGGTATGGATAGTTGTATGCATGTGTTCATTTGTATCCTTTTAATAGGAGACATTTTCTATGTGTGGAAAAAATGGCTGACTACAAAATAACATTTGAATAAATGCACTAGCAATTACTACTTTTCACAAGATAATATCTGTTATTAGACCACTGATCTTCCTAAGTTTTTTTTTTTTAGCCCCTAGCAACCCAGCTGCCTCTGGATTTTCCTGGCAATGTATCACCAGAAATAGATTGCCAAGCCTTTTCTTCCAAGGCAATAGAGGTGACTTACCTAAGGTCACAAGGAGTGCTGGTGGGAATCAAACCCTTGATCTTCTGGGTACCAGGTAGTTGCTTTAACCACTAAGCTACTCCTCCACTTCAATTTTCCTAAGTATTATACCTTTAACCTTCATAACTATAGCATAACCTAAAGAAATTCTAAAAGTGCGTCCTTCAGAAAGATGTGCTCCCAGAAGCAATGTCCCAAAGGACACAACTAGACCCTTTAAAAGAAAGCCATAAAAATGGATATTTGAAAGATGTTATGATGGCATTAAAATATGTTTAGAAAATGCAAGCAGATGAATGATCATTGATGCCACATTGTTTCCTTTAGAAATTTTTATATATTACTAACACTGTCGCACAAGGTCCCCACACTGGCATTCCAGAATATTCATCATCACTCATCCCTTTGCATGGTCCTGCTTGAGAGCTGTGCTCAATTCATGGCAGTTGCCTTCACCCACCTGCCTTAAGTATGAGTGCACCAACAATTTTCCTTTATTATCAAGACACCCTTACTGTGGAATTATCTCTCCCCCCCCCCCCCCACCACACACACATCTAGACTGGAACCCTGCAGTCATCACTTCTGGGCCTCCTTTAAAACCTACCTATTTGTGGAGGCATTTGGGCCCCCTGTAGCATGCACCTGGCAGGATGACGTGTTAATTGCTTCTTTTTCTCGCTACTATTTATTGTTTGCTTTTACTATTCTGTTGGAGCCCCTTTTCTAATCTTTTATACTTTTATACTTTTATGTTTTTATAAACCACCTTGACTGCTAACAGAGAGGCAGTATATTAAGAAATAATAATCCGTAAGCCACTGTACATATGCAACTTGTAATTCTCCTCCTGGATTCATAAACCCTGAATTCATTTACTCTTATTCAAGGCTGATGTAAATTTCTCTATCAACTGAAGGCGCATTTGCACATTTTATTTTTAAACTAATGTTTATCAAATAGTCAAAAGATCAATGCAAAAAAAGCACATTTCCAGCTTTCAGTAAACATAGTGTAAACATACTCAAATTTTCACCAGTCATATCCCTGCTCCATTACGTTGATATTTAATGAAGGTTGTCAGACGGCTGCCTGGGTGAGAATCTTCACAGTCTTGGCAAGTGCATATATCTATATATGATTTGCAAGGGATTGTGGGCAATGCAGTTCATTCACACCAGACACAGCTGCTGACAATAATTTAGTTGTGCTTTTGGGTAAAGCCAATAAGATATTTATTTATGGGGTTATTTCTCCCAACACAGATATGCTTGGTAGCACATAAATCAGGTTACTTGCTTCCAGTGTTTAACTTGGAAAAACAAAATCAAAATCAGGAAAACAACATTCAAACTTGTCAGGCATTAGCTAATGTTTTTTTAGCATATATCAAACAACAAACGAAAAGCCACAAAGAAAGAAAAAAACTGTTCTTTTCAGGTTAACTTCTGATAACTTCCCACATAGATTCAGAAGTGATTCTCTCCTAGCTCACAAGCAATTAGGTAAGGCTCAATTGCTAGCAGTTATCCTGCTGAAACCCCTTAGCTGGCTTGCTTTCTACTGTGTGGGTCAAATCCTGCTTCAGGAGCTTTTCTGAGTAGATTAAAGAACAAGTTTGTATTTCTTTGTAATGGTTGCTGTACTTTGTAACAGAAAGTTACCAAAGGAGTTTAGACAGAGAGCAGTCCATGTAAACAGAATCTTCATCTGCTATTATTCCCCCTTGTTCAACAAGCATGGGTTCAATATCATGGATTGGCACAGATGAATCTCTCAATGGAGCACTTTCAGGAGAATACTTGTTTCCCTGCTGTCTTTCAAGGTTATAGCTAGGGCATAGATCAGTGTTCATACCTGAGCTTCCATTGCTGTTAGAGTTCCTTTCTATATAGCCTGGCCAGTATATAGTCCAGTTCTTATGTCCAGCCTTCCAATCCAGATCCCTGGACACTGGATCTCTCTTCACATACCTTCTGGCACGGGTCTTAGGGTCCCTTCCACGTGCAGCCGTCTCCCTCACAGGTAGCGTCTGGAGATTCCTAGCTCTGCAGCACCATTCCTCTGGCTTTCCCCAGTCCAATGGTGTATGCTGGCCCTTGAAATGCCTCCCAGTATACCTACTGCTCTGGACTCTTCTAGACCTCTCAAAGGCTTTTCTCTTCCTTCTTCCAAAGGGTTTCTTTCCCTCTCTGTCCGTCCGGTTTGGCTTCTGCTTCCGATGATCCTTCAGATGAAACTGATGATCAAGCTCAAGCTGATTCTCAGGATAATGAGGATAATTCTCTGTAGAATAAACTCTACCCTTATTCTGCTTAGATGAGTGCTCCTCCCTAACACAGCGCAGCTGTGCTGAATCAGGCCCTGCCCTTTGAGATGAGTGCTTGGGGATTACCTCATAGCCCTCCTGATTGAACACACGTTTCCCCACTTCAGCTCCTCTAATGGCTGTTGGAAACCTGGTGCATTCTGGGACTGGTAGTCTTTTATGGGAAAATTCTGTTTTCTTATTTCTACCAGAACTGACAGGTTGCTTGTTCAGAGTCACTTCACCTTTTCTATAGCTCCTTCCTGAGCTATGATAAGCTTCCTTATCACAAGGTACAATATTCTGCAAATAGTCCAAAATATTAAATTACCCTTAGAAAAGACTAGTGATGGGCAAGGGAAAATGTGTGGTTCATTTTTTTGGATCAGTCGCCCGTGTGGTATATTTTGGGATTCCAAATCATTGGTTTTATTCATTTCCATTAAAGTCAATGGGATAAGCAATTTTCTACTCCTGACATTGAACCTTGTGCAACCCACCCTCTATATGTAATCCCTACAGCACTCTATTTTCCACTGCCTGGCAGACACGGGTCATGCAAATCCAAAAGATTTTTTTTTCAGTCCCTAATTTTGGAGTTATAAGGTTCAGGTTTGTCTTAACGGGAACCAGCATATTCCAGAAGGCCCTTGCACTCCATTCGTACCTCTTCCCTTGTCAAATAACGGAGTACAGTATGTTCCGAACAAAGGATTTACTTAAACTTTAGGGTCATTGAAAAAGTGTGGCTATATTTACAAGCAGTAAACTTCTCTTTACTCCAAAAATGTTTACAAGGAGATAGTTTTCCCTCCTCTGTATGTTATATTACTCAGTAGGGTTTAAGTACTCTTTCTCTTAGGCTAGATGAAGAAATCCAACTATTTTCATTTGCTGCCACACTCATAGTACCTCTTGTGGTTTTCTTCAGTAGAAACCCTTTCCCTGAACTAATACATTTCTCAGTATTACCTGGAGCTGATGGTGATGCAGACACAGGTCTCCGATACTGCCCTGGGTCTCATTCCAGACTCTGGCATCACTGGTTACTGATGAGCTTCTGGATTCCTCTCTTCTCTAGAGCTGGTGGCTTCTGTAGATGCAAATCCCCAATACTACTCTGCAGTTGCTCTTGGCTATGATATGCTGGTCAGTTGTCCTTGAATGCATTCCTTGGAATCCTCTCCTTGAGCTCCTAGGGATGTGGTTCCTCTATTCGCATCAAAGACAGAAAGGATAGGGATGCAATGAAGTGAATTGAGGGGTTATATGAGTGAAGCAACACTGGCATAATATTAGTCTTGGAGCTGAATATTAACTAGATTTGAGTGGATAGAAATGTTTCATTGGAAGAACTATGAGGAGCTAATTGCATGGTGTTGAGTATGGATAAGTTTTAGTAGCATATTCATAAAAGAAAAGTAAATTTGGTGATGTTATAGAGAAACAAATAGCAGGTTTTAACAGTGACAACCAGCACAGTATTAGAGAAATTTGTCTGCCTCACATACAGAATCGGGTACAAAGTACTAGCAAGAGGGATTGCCACCCGGGAAAGGCCAGATTAAATGCTACGGATGCATATGTGGCATATAACTAAAATTAATAACTTGGGTTCAAAAGTGGTGAAGAAATAAGTAACTAAAAGGAGTTGGGTAAAATACCTAAATTGAGAAGAGAACAAGAAGTAATCTGTCTGTAACCAAATGGTGACTAAAAGGAAGGAATTGATTTACTTGTATCCTAGTTCTTGTTTTCTTCTGCCAGTTGATGTTTTGATACAGTGCTAGGCTGGCCCTCAAAAGACAGCCCATAACCGACGGCCGCAAGTAGGAGGGCCCAGCCAGACTACATGGTTGAGCGGGATGGGGAAGGGGTGAGGAGGCCCAGCAGGGTTAAAGACCAGTACGTGGACTGCCCAGCCTTTTCCTGGTTGCAATCCTCACTGCCTCTCTGCTTGTGGACGCTATTTTCACTAGACGGTGATCCACACTGACCTCACTGTGGTGGCATTAGACAAGTCTGCACGTGGTCAGCAGGGCCACAAATAGGAGCACAGACTGCGGTGGCTCCATGACCTTGGCGGTGAGGGCAACAGAAAACGATCCATTGCAGTGACTGGGTCAGCAGCAACTTTTGCATGAGTAGAGCAGCAGGCAACAGCGTCAGAGGGATTCACAGCATGCAAGAGTGAATGGGGAAGTGAGCATCCCCCTTCGCCCCATAGATATGGAGTTGGTGCGAAGGCGCAATTGAGAGAGAGAGAGCTGGAGGTAGGAGTGATGATCCGGGTCAAAAAGGGGAGGTGAAGTATTAGCCGAGAGGCTATATTTGTGGACTGCATGCCTGGGGCCATTTAAAGGGGCCTGCAATGTGGGAGAGCTGGTCTGCTAGGCAGCGGATTATCACCAGCGTGGTAAGGACATAGTGCTGTAAGAACACTCCAAAAAATAACAAAAAAACCCCAAAAGAGACAAACCCCCCCTATTCGATAAGTGCCTCCCAATAGGGTTGCTCCGTGTCATATGAGTATTTCAAGGAATTTAGCAGGCCATGCAATGGATGGCGAAGGAGGTAGGTCAAGGGAAGATCATACATGACCTGGATGACTTTCTCTTTATGGCAAGTGATAGGCTGGGCTGCTGGCAGAACTTGGCAAGCTTCCAGTGCCTGGAGGTGGAGTTGGGGTCCCCCTGGTGATATGGAAGGCCCGTCCCAGTGTTTAGCTTTCTTAGGGATCGAGATTGACACACCTTCTGGCAGAGAAGGTGTCGACCTTGAAGGCAGCCGTTCGGGTGACTACTGTGGCACAGACGATCATCCTGAAACAGATGCATTCGCTGATTGGGCACCTAAACTTTGCATGCCGGGTGATGCTAATGGGTAGGGCTTTTATCAGGCGGCTAGCAGACACAACCAAAAGGATTTGCAGATGGCATCACTTCATCTGAGTTAATGCTAGCATATGGGAGGACCTGGCTGTATGGCAGGAATGCCTGGTTAGCTACA
The DNA here is from genome assembly GCA_033557465.1 of Ichthyophis bannanicus. Lineage (NCBI taxonomy): Eukaryota > Metazoa > Chordata > Amphibia > Gymnophiona > Ichthyophiidae > Ichthyophis > Ichthyophis bannanicus. The sequence goes on from CM066035.1 coordinate 363,323,775, forward strand.
ATGGTAGGAATATATGGCGGGAACCCCCAGTTAGCAACCGGGACTTAGAGCTGTTCATGGACTTCGCGGGGTGCAAGGGATTTTGGCTTTATTTCCGAGGCCAGTGGTGCCAGGAAAGAGAGTTGGCAGAGTGGTATTCCCAGAGCGTAACCAAGGACATCACCTTCCTTGAGCTGTTCCCTATTGTGGCAGCAGTGGTGATGTGGAAGCCATAGTTCAGGAACAAATGAATAATTTTTCACTGTGACAATGCTGCAATGGTATATGCCATTAACAGACAGTCCAGAAAACCCCCAAAGTCAGGAATAAACTAAATAGTCAAATACCAAAAAAGACCTGACCAAAACAATAGAAAAAAGTTTCTTTTTTGTCAGAGCTGCCGCACCAAAAGCAGGCGGAATAGAATCCGACCCCTCACTGTGGCTTCTCCTTTTAATCCATGTTTAGAAAAAAACAAAACTTTACCATTTAGCTTTTCTTTTCCGAAGCTTAAGAAGCGAAAGGAATCCACAGGTAATAACGTGTCATGTTTTGGGTCTCAGAAAATGACGACCCTGCCTCAGGTTGAAGAATTCCGATAAACACACTGGCTTCAGTAAAGCAAAAGAAACCATTCAACATTTCATAAAATTGGCATCTGCCGTCATTGCCCTTTGAAACATCATCGCAACTGACCAATACAGAACCCATAATTGCTCATCAACCAATCCGAAAGGGGAAGCTCTACTGACAAGGGAATCCCCAATTATGATTGGATCTGACTGTCCTCATTCAAAATAGGAAAGTTTCAGTAGGGCAACAACAATTATAGAATGCTGTGCCATTCTAACATGGCGCTAAGACCCGCCGGAAAAACAGTATTTAATTTGTAAATCCAATGTTGTTCCAATTTTTGTAACTTGAAAATCCAATTACCACCTCTGGGGTCAAAAGGAACAAAATCTAGCATGCGACAACGCAGTTGATCAAAGTTATGCGCATGTTGGAGGCAGTATTCCACTAGAGGAGCTGTAAGCGTTTTGGTATGTAAACATGAACAATATTCACCTAAACGTATCTTGATAGCTCATGTGGTGCGACCTATCTAATAAAGGGTTATGTTTACTAAACCGGGCTAACGGTTAACCCGGGCTGTCTGCCACTAGGTCCCATATTATTCAATGGGACCTAGTTGCAGATAGCCCGGGTTAACCGTTAGCCCAGTTTAGTAAACATACCCCAAAGAGAACAAGGGCATATGATTAAGTAGACCACATGAGTTGACTGGCAAGTGGTGTGCCACTTAGAACGATGTAATCTGAAGGATGAATGTCAGAGCACATTATGCCTGTGATAGAAGAATCACAAAAACGGCATGCTCCACATTGAAAATGGCCCAGATCAGTGTGAGATAAGAAAATAAGATATGCCATACTGGGTCAGACCAAGGTCCATCAAGCCCAGTATCCTGTTTCCAACAGTGGCCAATCTAGGTCATACGTACCTAGCAGTTTCCACAAAAGACACAGGTTCCACAATGCTTGTACTGGGTCAAGCATTGATATCCTGGGTCCCTTCTTAATAATGGTATATGGACCTTTCCTCCAGGAACTTGTCCAAACCTTTTTTAAACCCAGCTACACTAACAGCCTTTACTACATCCTCTGGTAACAAATTCCAGAGTTTGATTACACGTTGAGTGAAAAAATATTTTCTTTTATTAGTCTTAAATAGTTTACCCTGTAGCTTCATTGCATGTCCCCTAGTCTTTCTATTTTCTGATAACGTAAACAATCAATCTCCGTTTACCCATTCCACTCCGTTCAATAATTTATAGACCTCTATCATATCTCCCCTCAGCCGTCTCTTTTCCAGGTTAAAGAGCCCTAACCTTTTTAGCCTTTCTTCATAGGAGTATCCTTCCATCCCCTTTACCATTTTGGTGGCTTTTCTCTGAACCTTTTCTAATAACGCTATATCCTTTTTAAGATACGGCAACCAGAATTGCACACAATATTCAAAGTGCGGTCTCACCATGGAACGATATAGAGGTATTATAATATCTTTTGTTTTATTTTCCATTCCTTTCCTTATGATACTTAGCATTGTATTTGCTCTCTTGGCCACCGCTGCACACTGGGTCGAGGGTTTTAACATGTTATCCACAATGACGCCTAAATATTTTTCCTGGGTGGTGGTTCCTAATGTGGAACCTTGCATCATGTAACCATAGTTTGGGTTGTTCTTCCATAGGTGCATAACTTTGCACTTCTCCAAATTAAATTTCATCTGCCATTTTGATGCCCAGTCTTCCAATTTATCAAGATCCTCTTGCAATGCTCCACAATCCTCTTGGGTTTTAACAACTTTAAATAGTTTTGTGTCATCTGCAAATTTGATAACCTCACTCATTATTCCCTTTTCCAGGTCATTTATAAATATGTCAAAAAGCAGCGGACCCAGCACAAATCCCTGGGGTACACCACTATTCACCTTTCTGCATTGGGAAAATTGTCCATTTAGTCCTACCCTCTGCTTTCTATCTTTTAACAACTTCCTGATCCACAATAGTACACTGCCTCCTATCCCATGACTCTTTAGTTTTGCAAAACGTCTCTGATGAGGGACCTTGTCAAAGGCTTTCTGAAAGTCCAGATACACTATATCAACTGACTCACCTTTGTCCACCTGTTTATTCACACCTTCAAAAAAACCATAACAGTTTAGTATAAGACAAGATCTTCCTTGTCTAAAGCCATGTTGGCTGTCTCCCATTAGGCCATGACTATCTACATGCTGAATAATTTTGTTCTTTATGATGGTTTCTACCATTTTTCCCGGTACTGACGTCAGGCTCACCGGTCTGTAGTTTCCTGGATCACCCCTGGAACCCTTTTTAAAAATTGGCGTTACATTGGTGATCCTCCAGTCTTCAGGTATTAGAGATTATTTTAATGAAAGTTCACAGATTACTAATAGCAGGTCTGCAATCTCACATTTCAGTTCTTTCAACACCCTTGGATGTATACCATCCGGCCCAGGTGATTTGCTACTCTTCAGTTTATCTAATAGTTGTAATACATCTTCCCGATGTATCAATATTTCCTTCAATTCTTCCGCACCTTTAAATAGCACTTCAGTCATGGGTAACATCCCTACATCTTCCTCAGTAAAGACCAAAGCAAAGAATTCATTCAGTCTCTCTGTTATCAACTTGTCGCCTCTTAGTGCCCCTTTAACCCTTCTATCATCTAATGGACCAACTGACTCTCTCACAGGTTTTTTGCTACGAATGTACTTGGAAAAGTCTTTATTTTGCGTTTTTGCTTCCGCAGCAAGCTTCTTCTCAAATTCTCCCTTTGCCTGCCTTATCAATGTCTTGCATTTGACTTGCCAGTGCTTGTGCTGTTTCCAGGTTTCTTCATTTGGCTCTTTTTTTTCCATTTCCTGAAAGATGCTTTTTTGGCAACAACAGCCTCTCTGACCTCACCTTTAAACCATGCTGGCAGTTTTTTGGACTTCCTACCATTTTTCTTAAAGCATGGAATACAGCTGGTCTGGGCTTCCAAGATAGCATTTTTCAACCATACCCACGCTTGATGTAAGTCTTTAACCTTTGCAACTGCTCCCTTTAGTTTTTTCTTAACTATTTTCCTCATTTTATCATAGTCTGCCTTTCGAAAGTTAAAAGGTAATACTGTGGATTTCCTTACTATCCCTCCTCCACTAATTAAATCAAACGCGATCATGCTATGATCACTATTGGCAAGTGGCCCCAACACCCTTATCTCTTGCACTAGATCTGGTGTTCCACTAAGGACTAGGTCTAATATGGCTTCCCCTCTGATCGGTTCATGAACCAGCTGCTCCAAGATGCAGTCATTTATTTCATCTAGGAATTTTATTTCACTAGCTTGTCCTGCCGTGACACTGACCCAGTCGATACCGGGGTAATTGAAATCACCCATTATTATTACTACGCTGTAACGTTTGTTAGCTTCCTTGATTTCTTTGAGCATTGCATCATCCATTTGTTCATTCTGGCCAGGCGGTCGATAGTACACCCCCACTGCCATAGCCTTTCCCTTTTTACATGGAATTTCAATCCATAGAGATTCTACAGCAAATTTTGTTTCCTGCAAAACTTTAAGTCTTTCTGACTCAATGCCCTCTCTAACATAGAGTGCAACCCCTCCACCAATTTGATCAGCTCTATCATTACGATATAGTTTGTACCCAGGTATCACAGTGTCCCACTGGTTGTCCTCCTTCTACCATGTCTCTGATATTCCAATCATATCTAACCTCTCATTTAGTGCTATATATTCTAACTCTCTCATCTTATTTTTTAGACTTCTAGCATTTGCATACAAGCATTTTAGAGACTGTATTTTATTCATATTAATCTGGCTATTGGTAGGCATGGGTAATTTGGGATCTTTAAGCTCTGTCTGCTCCATACTTGAGGGCATTTGGGCTACTTTACTCTTTTTTGGAACCTCTCTGCTTTTGGTAGTATCCTTCAAGGATACATTCTTCGGAACCATGTGCTCTTGGGCGACTGTCGGCTTTCCCCTATTATCTAGTTTAAAAGCTGCTCTATCTCCTTTTTAAAGGTTAATGCCAGCAGCCTGGTTTCATCCCGGTTAAGGTGAAGCCTATCCCTTCGGAAGAGCCCCTCCTTTCCCCAGAATGTTCCCCAGTTCCTAACAAATCCGAAACCCTCATCTCGTAGTAGTGGCTTACTCTAGAGGGGCTAATTTACGTGACTTTCTAGTCAGATCTGCCTCTCCATTAGACCACCCACCAACATCTCACACTGATCCGGGCTATTGTCAATCCGATTACCACCTCTGGGGTCAGAAGGAACAAAATCTAATATGCGCCAATGCAGTTGATCAAAGTTATGCGCATATTGGAGGCAGTGTTCCACTAGAGGAGCTGTAAGCATTTTGGTATGTAAACGTGAAGAATGTTCACCTAAACGTATCTTGTTATTTACGAGTGGCTTACTCTAGATGGGGTCAGGCTGTGGCCCCTCCTGGTGGCGGGACCTCACCGAAAACAGGGAGTACTGCAGGGAAATATGGCAAAAAGGGGACTCTGGTGCTTTGGGTTCAGCAAAAAATGGGGGAGTCAGGTAACAGGGCAGGGATGCCTGGCCTTGGTGGCCGGAAACAGAAACACAAGGCTTGCTCCCAGGCACCAACTTGTAGTGGTTGTGGCAGGACAAAAGGGGAGTTGTTGCCATGGCGCAGGTTGCGGGTCTCAAAATTGGGGCAATGTTGGCGTGGTAGCCCCTCGCAGGAAATGGGGTCCAGGGAGGTACATGGTCAGGGTAATTGTTATGTTATTGTATCACGGTTATGGTATATTATATTTGCTGGGGATAATGTAAAGGGGGGCCCGCAAGCTGTGGCCTAGTCATCCCACCAATAAAATGTTGATATGTTGATGGTGAGCAAAGTGGTCTGTATGTCATGCTTGTGGGACAAGGGGGGAGCGGCAAGATAAGTGTAGAGATGGGGAAGAAGGAGAAAATGGGGGGGGGGAAGTAGATAGAGGGTACAGCTGGAGCCAGTGCAGCATGCCCCTGATTATGACCCTAAAGTTTAAGTAAACCCTTGGTTTACAATACAATTTCTGGCCTAGACTCAGTTAGTTATATGAGAAGGGAGTGGTGTGAAAGCGTCAAGTGCCATGAACCTCCTGGTTCATGTTAGCCCCCACCAAAAGGTACCCTGATACTTAAAAATCCATGAGCTCCAAAGTAATAACTAACTGAAAAACATATAGGGCCCGGTTCAATCTTGGATGTCCTGGCCCTCTGTGCGCCCAGTCAGAACTGGACCCACAGAGTTAGCAAGGATTCTGATCCCACGGTGCACGTCTAGCCCCCGCGGGATCAGAATCACATCCAGGCCTGTAAGTGCAGGGCGTGACCCCGATTTGGGTCAGCCTGCATGTACTGGCCTTGCCCAGCTAGCTCAGTCAGGGCTTTTTCAATGGAGCCACGACACCATGGCGTCCCATTGCTATGGCACCGTGGCTCCATTCAAAAGCTGCGATCCTGGCCGCCGGCTCAAATGGTACTTTCCCCCGCAGCCTGACCCTCGATCTGGCCTCCCAAGGCCAGGGTTGGGCTATGGGGAATGTCCTCTGCCCCCTCCTGCACTTTCTCAGCCCCCCCGTCTCTCGCCGACTAGTTCCTCATTCAAGCCGCCGGCCCCGGATGTACAGGGCCCACTGCTTGCCCTAACCCCGCTCCACATGTAATCCTCCCCCCTTTCTAATATATAGTAATAGAAGACCGCACCTTGGTCACACAAGCAAAACGCAGACAGACCATCACCAAATGCAGAACAGTGGACAACAAATTAAAAAATACAGTGCATAGGTGCAGTTTCTAGGCAAGAGCCTAATACTGAAAGTGACAATTCATAAAGGCTACTTGCATCCTGTCAAAGAAGCATCATGCACTTTATATTAGAAAACAAATCTCGAGTTTGTGTTGCCTCTCTAACTTGCATCATAACCTCCTCTTCTCCACCACCCACTGAGAACTGATACCTAAAAAAATAAGATTGGGGTTTGTGTCACTATTCCTGCTTGGCTCATGGTTCCTTTCCCTGCCACTGCTGCCATCACCACCATCGCCACTTCAGAATCACCGCCCTCTGCAAGAGCACAGCTTGCACGCTGGGTTATGTAAGTCCTGGAAGTAAGTGAAGATCACTTCTGCATTGCAATGATTTTACTACTGGAAGTTTTGAGTTGGATTTCTTGTGAGAATAAGAACATAAGAAATGCCATACTGGGTCAGACCAAGGTTCATCAAGCCCAGTATCCTGTTTCCAGCAGTGGCCAATCCAGGTCACAAGTACCTGACAGGTACCCAAAGTCCACAGCTTCCAAGGGCTCATCCTGGAGTAAGCAGTGGATTTCTCAGGTCCTCTTTAATAATGGTATATGGACCTTTCCTCCAGGAACTTGTGCAAACCTTTTTTAAACACAGCTACGATAACAGCTTTTACTACATTCTCCGTTAATGAATTCCAGAGTTTGGTTATGCATTGAGTGAAAAAATATTTTCTCTTATTAGTCTTAAATGGGTTACATTGTAGCTTCATTGCATGTCCTCTAGTGTTTCTACTTTTTGATGGGGTAAACATAGTAACATAGTAAATGACAGCAGATAAAGACCAGCATGGTCCATCCAGTCTGCCCAGCAATATGGCTGGAGTAGGTGCACCTGTTGCTCCCCATGTCTTTGTTTAGGGGTGAACCCACCACTCCATGTAGGACACCCCTATTTGTTGAGAGGTTAGATGGTTCAGTTTATTTTTTTTTATCCTGTTTCTGTAAAGGGATCAGCTGTGTTTGTCCCATGCCGTTTTGAATTCCGTCACCGTGTTTGCCCCACCACTTCCATCTACGATCTACGTTAACCCGTTCCACTCCATTCATTAATCTATAGACTTCTATCATATCTCCCCTCAGCCTTCTCTTTTCCAAGTTGAAGAGTCCTAACCTTTTAAGCCTTTTCTCAAAGGGGTATCCTTCCATCCCATTTACCATTGTGGTGGCTCTTCTCTGTACCTTTTCTAATTCTGTTATCTTTAAGATACCGTGACCGGAATTGCACACAATTTTCAAGGTGTGGCTGAACTATGGATCGATACAGAGGCATTATAATATCCTTGATTTTATTCTCCATTCCTTTCCTTATGATTCCTAATTCAATTTGCTTTCTTGGTCGCTGCTGCACACTGGGCGGAGAGTTTCAACGTATTATCCATGATGAAGCCTAAATCTTTTTCCAGGGTGGTGGTTTCTAAGATGGCACCTTGCTTCATGTAACCAATGTTTGGGTTTTTCTATCCTAGGCACATAACTTTGCCCTTGTCCACATTAAATTTCATCTGCCTTTTGGACACCCAGTCTTCCAATTTATCAAGGTCCTCTTGTATTTTTCACAATCCTCTTGGGTTTTAACAACTTTGAACAATTTTGTGTCATCTGCAAATTTTATCACCTCACTCATTACCATTTCCAGGTCATTTATGAATATTTATTTATTTATCTCATTTATTTATTTATTTATTTAACATTTCTTATATACCGCCTTTCATGATATCAAGGTGGTTTACACTGAACAGGGAATTATAACTTGGAGATAACCCTCCATTGCCCATGTTCCCTGTAAAATAGTTAAGTGGTTTGCCCAAGACCACAAGGAGCACCTGTAGGACTAGAAACCCTAGTCCTTCCGGCCCAAAGTTGCTGTCCTCTAGTGAGATTTGGACCCCCGACCTTCCGGCCTGAGGTAACATGCCCCAACCACTAGGCCACTATGTTAAAAAGCAGTGGGCCCACTACAGATCCTTGCAGTACCCCACTATTTACTTTTCTTGACTGAGAAAATTAGCCATTTAGCATTACTCTCTACCTTCTACCTTTTAACCACTTTCTGATCCACAATACTACACTGTCTCCAATCCCATGGCTTTTTAATTTTGCCAAGAGCCTCTCTTGTCAAAGGCTTCCTGAAAATCCAGATATGCTATATCAACAGGCTCACTTTTGTCTACCTGTTTATCCACACCTTCAAAAAAATATAACAGATTAATAAGACAAGACTTTCCTTTGCTAAATCCATGTTGGCTTTCTCCCATTAAAGCATGACTATCTACATGATCAGTAATTTTATTCTTTATAATGGTTTCTACCATTTTGCCTGGTACTGATGTCAGATTCACAGGTCTGTATTTTCCCAGATCACCTCTAGAACCCTTTGTAAATGTTGGCATTACAATGGCTATTCTCCAGGATTTAATGATAGTTTTCAGATAACTGAAATATGACACTGCAGACCTAGTATTAGTATTTTCAAAACTCTGGGATGTATACCTTCCATTCCAGGTGATTTGCTATTCTTCAATTTATCAAATAGTTGTAATAGTTTATCGATACTTCTAGTTTATCAAATAGTTGTTCCCAGTTTATCGATACTTCTTTCAAGTCTTCCGATACATCACCTTTATATATCATTTCAAGCATGAGCAAATTGCTATCATTGTTAGATGAGGTGGAACTAAGTACATTAGGGAAGAATCTCCTTTTCCCTGGTATAGGACTAGAGGATATGATTGCTTTTTGAGTCATTGGTCTCTCTGTAAACCACTATGAATTTACACTTCAGTTACTGCTGAGGGTAGCATGCTACAGGGAGACATGATGGGGTTTTTTCCCCCAATATTGAGTCTCCTAACAAATATCCCCAGAAATACCAATAAGTTAATGATACTGGGGGAATGTTAACATTCTGGCTCTAGTGCTCATTAAAATGTTAACACAAACCTTGCTAATCACCTACTTTGCATTCATTTGCATGAAATACAGTTCATCATTTTGTTGTCCATGGTTTGATCTATTTTGCATTGAACCCACATTAACATGGTTCAGCAATGGTTAATTATAGGTGTGATGTATCAAATTGAATCCAGTGAGTTGTGAGTTATTGTAATAATGGTAATTTTAAAAATATTTTATGTGGTAATTTTAGCTACATTATATGAGGCATAATTAGTTTACTAATGTTAAATGATCTGTATGTTTTCTTTTGTTTTTTATTTGTGATTTAATGGATTTAAGTATTTCTATTATTTGTTTTTGTATTTTAATATTATGCATGGTTTGACTGTAACATGCCTGAAATATTAGCTATATGCTTTAAATAACGTGCATTACTGGACAATTATTTAACATAGTTTAAGAAATGGGTGTACACAGGGTGGAGCTTGAGTGGAGCATAGGTGGAACCTAAATTTATGCACAAGTTATACAACATTATGACTTACACATATTACTGACCAATCAAGGTGGTGGCATTTATGCCTGTTTTAGAACTGTAACTGTGTGACTAAGTTAAGGTGTACATTCCTATTATATAAAGTATGCATGTGCTTTACTTTATAAAATAGGCCTCTTCTGCCAGCCTCGCCATGCCCATATTACTGCTCTTTTCAAATCACTTCACTGGCTCCCTATCCAGCTCCGCATTCAATTCAAGCTTCTCCCGCTGACCTATAAATGCATTCACTCTATGGCCCCTCAATACCTCTTATCTCTCCCTATGTCCCCTCTCAAAATTTGCATGCCACTAACAAATTACTTCTATCAATGCCTTTCACTCACACCGCAAACTCCCGACTGCGTTCCTTTCACATTGCTGCACCTCACACCTGGAACAGCCTACCTGCATCTGTGCGCTAGGCACCCTCCCTGGCCCAGGCTGAAGACCCACCTCTTCACCATTGCATTCAGATCCTGACTCTTTCCTCATCTCACCCCAACCCCCGTCAATGTTTATGACCAACTATAGACCAAACTGTACCTCACCGTACCTTGCGTAGAACCGATTAATGTTTGCATAGAACCGATTGATGCTCTGCACTGTTTTAAATAATGTACTATTCTAACTAGATTGTAAGCTCCGATGAGCATGACTCTGACGGGCAGGGACTGTCTCATAGAAACATGATGACAGAAAAAGACCACATGGCCTATCTAGTCTGTCCTTCCATATCAACAACTACAACAGTCCACTTTTTACCTTTAGAGATCCTCTGTGTTGGTCCCATGCTTTTTTGAATTCAGTTACTGTCCTCATCTCTACCACCTCCACTGGGAGACTATTCCATGGATCCACTACTCTTTCCGTAAAGAAATATTTCCGCATATCACTCCTGAACCTATCTCCCTTCACCCTCATCCCATGTCCCCTCGTAGCAGAACTTGCTTTCAATTGAAAGAGGCTCTCTCCCTGAACATTTATGCCACGGAGGTATTTAAACATCTCATGTATGCTGACTGCCTCTTGTAGGTTAGCTGTACAGTGCTGCGTGCGTGGCGCTCTAGAAGTGCTAAATAGTAGTAGTAGTAGTATCAATGTGTGTTAACTATGCAGGAGTTTATAGAATTGCCCTTCAAATATTTATCTTGGTGTCAAACACCACAGTAATAAATCATTGGTTTTGTTTCAAACATGTGCTATCTAAAAAGTTTTGTTGTTGTGCGTGTATTAAAACACCATGTCATCATGTAGTTTAAAAGAGAAATTATTTTGTAAATAAGGCAATTTCTAGGGCAATAAACATTATGCAGTAGTCGCTACATGCTCAACAGAAAGTGTCATATTATGCAGTGCATATTATAGAGACATGTTAATGCCAAGTTTGGTTCCACCATTTGAGCTCACATTTCAAAAGGGAAGGACAACAGTTTCTATAGATACTAATAAGAGGTTGCCGCAAGCTTTTATTTTTTCTTCCCCGCAGCATGAAAATTTTCTGAATCTTGACGTGGAGAATGCAGAGGCAGGATGACTGGACCAGGAGGCAAAGAGTCAGTAAAGTACTGCAGCCAGACAAGGGAAGGAGGAGGAGAGAATGTGGCAGGAGGATAGAGGAAGTCATAGAGCTAAGCAGGGTATACCACTCAAACCCTGGAATATTCACACACTGAAGCGCCTAATAACATCTATTGGAGAGAAAAATAAACCCACGTCCATAACTAATGTGTAGGCTTAGTATCCATCATGGAATGAAGAAGTGCTGAGGGAATTTCTCTGAAAGGCCCGTCTCATGTCATATCTGGCCTTATCAAATTCCTCAGCTCGTTATGTTCTCTTGTCTAATTTATATGTCTTTTTAAATCACTGTGACTGTAGTTGACCTAATTTCTTCCCTAATCAAAGACAAAACAATCAAAATTAGCTTTCATGAGATCAGTGTCTGCCCTAACATAATGAGTAGTTCATTGCACACGTGCAATGCCATAGCATTAATTGAAGGGGAAGCAATGTATCACTAATACAAGCACAATCATTGGTATGCAAGGACGACCGCAAATTCATTCTAAATGTAGTGAAGTACTTCTCTAGGTTCTGTCTGACCTTCTATATTTGGCATCACTCCATTTTCTTTCAGCAGTTTTAAGAAAGGCTGAGGAATGGTAGGTGAATACACTTCCATTCTCAAATTGCTTTAATATGTACTCTCCTGTACAGGCCAGGGAATCCATTCATATCATAGCCCATAAAACTCCAGAACACTCTGAAATTTAATTGACCTTTGTGGTTTGTGCTAGTTTTTAGGTGAGCTGGTTATGGATGCCAAACATTGTGCCTGACTCTTACATTGTTAATAAATATATGCAAAACAAAAGAGAATATAAGGTGATACCTTATTTATTGGGTTTACAAATGTGTGGAGTGGAGGAGTAGTCTAGTGGTTAGAGCAACTGCCTCATACCCAGAAGATTCCACTAGCACTCCTTGTGACCTTGGGCAAGTCGCTTTACTCTCCATTGCCTCAGAAGAAAAGGCCTGCCAATCTACTTCCAGTGATACACTGCCAAGAAAACCCAGAAGCAGATGTGTTGCCAGGAGTCAGCACTGACTTGCTGGCACTAAAAAAAACTCCACAAAAAACATTGTTAGACTAGCTTTCACTTTATCATTGTTATATCACAACAAAGTACCCCAGCAAGGAGGTAATACATACATCTATTCACTCTGTTACCAAGTGTGCATTTGGACTTATAAAAAGTTGTTTCAAATGTTTGGATAAATTGGTTGATGCATCATACACTTCCACAGAAGAGAAGGTGGTAGCTTAGTTCTTGTTGTCTGTATTCCTCACAGCATTGCAATCAGAAGTCACATTCCATCTGACACTGATATAGAGGGAGGATCTAGCCTGGCCAACACCAGAATGAGGGGAAACTATAAAGTGCGAGTCAGCAGTGAAGTCACTTAATAATGGATTACTTCCAATGTAAGTGTTACCAAACCCCTTGTTCAACCTTGACAGATGAAAGAATAGGCTGCATTATTTAGGAATCTCCTTTTTTCTTTTCTATTTTCAAGTATGGTTGTTCTGTTCTTTGTAGCAGCAAATTCAGTCATGCAGTCTTTTAAGTTAAAACTCATGTTGTCCGGCATAAAGACTAAGAAAAGTTGTCTCTATGCACATACACAACAACTATAAAAAGGAAGGAAAACCTTACAAATTGAAAGGCAGAAAGGAGGCACAAGTTACAATTTTATGGCAATAATATAAAAAGCTGAAATTGCAGCCTTCCATAGTGATTTATTATTTTTAACTGCATAGAAGAATCAAATGATCCTCCGGCGCGAGGATCAAGCATGCCGTGGCAAAAGGACCTCCCACCCTACACGAACTGCCCAATCGGGGCAGCCTGAGACAGCGCTCTTAAACCGCGCTGATTGGGCGCATCGCCCTCTTCGCCTGCAGCACCCCGGCGTCTGCCTGCTCTCCTCCGGCGCGAGGATCGAGCACGCTGGGGCGAAAGGACCTCCCACCCTGCACAAACTGCCCAATCGGGGAAGCCTGAGACAGTGCTCTTAAACCGCGCTGATCAGGCGCGCCCACGCCTGTCTGGCCCGCACCTGAGGCCTCGCCAGAGGGCCCTTTGGCGTGGCCCTTAGGCAGTGGCGTTAAAGAGACACTCGCCATGTCTGCATACCTCCTGAACACGCCGACCTTGTCAAAATCCAAAGAAACACTCCAGCTTCCCTACAAAACATTCAGACTTGCTCCTCTAGAATTGAGCTCGACCTCCAAAAACAACTCCGCCGCATTCCTGTCGACCTCATTTTCCAGCGAATAGGCACCACTGCCCAAATGAGACCAAATAACGCTCCTACGAACACTCATCAAGAAACAACAACTGCAAAGCTCAACTGAAATGAGTATAACCAGCTAACAACTTTTCCCTTTACTACATGTGCCTTCCCCGCAGAGGATCAAGCCCCCAACAAGAGAGCGTCGGAAAAGCAGCCATCAACAAAGTGCTGTCCAATTGGGGCATGTGATAAGGAAGCTTATCATAGCTCAGGAAGGAGCTATAGGAAAGGTGAAGTGACTCTGAACAAGCAACCTGTCAGTTCTGGTAGAAATAAGAAAACAGAATTTTCCCATAAAAGACTACCAGTCCCAGAATGCACCAGGTTTCCAACAGCCATTAGAGGAGCTGAAGTGGGGAAACGTGTGTTCAATCAGGAGGGCTATGAGGTAATCCCTAAGCACTCATCTCAAAGGGCAGGGCCTGATTCAGCACAGCTGCGCTGTGTTAGGGAGGAGCACTCATCTAAGCTGAATAAAGCTGAATAAGCTGAATAAAGATAGAGGTTATTCTACAGAGAATTATCCTGAGAATCAGCTTGAGCTTGAGCTTGATCATCAGTTTCATCTGAAGGATCATCAGAAGCAGAAGCCAAACCGGACGGACAGGGAGGGAAAGAAACCCTTTGGAAGAAAGAGGAGAAAAGCCTTTGAGAGGTCTAGAAGAGAACAGAGCAGTACGTATACTGGGAGGCATTCCAAGGGCCAGCATACACCATTGGACTGGGGAAAGCCAGAGGAATGGTGCTGCAGAGCTAGGAATCTCTAGACGCTACCTGTGAGGGAGACAGCTGCATGTGGAAGGGACCCTAAGACCCGTGCCAGAAGGTATGTGAAGAGAGATCCAGTGTCCAGGGATCTGGATTGGAAGGCTGGACATAAGAACTGGACTACATACTGGCCAGGCTATATAGAGAGGAACTCTAACAGCAATGGAAGCTCAGGTATGAACACTGATCTATGCCCTAGCTATAACCTTGAAAGACAGCAGGGAAACAAGTATTCTCCTGAAAGTGCTCCATTGAGACATTCATCTGTGCCAATCCATGATATTGAACCCATGCTTTTTGAAGAAGGGGGAATGATAGCAGATGAAGAATCTGTTTACATGGACTGCTCTCTGTCTAAACTCCTTTGGTGATTTTCTGTAATAAAGTACAGCAACCATCACAAAGAAATATAAACTTGTTCTTTAATCTACTCAGAAAAGCTCCTGTGTAGGATTTCTGGCCACGCTGTAGAAAGCAAGCCAGCTAAGGGGTTTCAGCTGGATAACTGCTAGCAATTGAGCCTTACCTAATTGCTTGTGAGCTAGGAGAGAATCACTTCTGAATCTATGTGGGAAGTTATCAGAAGTTAACCTGAAAAGAACAGGGTTTTTTTCTTACTTTGTGGCTTTTGGTTTGTTGTTTGATATATGCTAAGAAAACATTAGCTAATGCTTGACAAGTTCAAATGTTGTTTTCCTTATTTTTGTTTTTTTAAGTTTAACACTGAAAGCAAGTAACCTGATTTATGTGCTACCAAGCATATCTGTGTTGGGAGAAATAACCCCATAAATAAATATCTTATTGGCTTTACACTTGAGCACAACTAAATTATTGTCAGCAGCTGTGTCTGGTGTGAATGAACTGCATTGCCCACAATCCCTTGCAAATCATATAGATATATGCACTTGCCAAGACTGTGAGGATTCTCACCCAGGCAGCCGTCTGACAGGCAGCACATTCCTCTCTCCAGCGCAGCGGTATCGGGCTCACCTGAACCTAGCAGGCCGGCATCTGAGGGCCTCACCTGAGACCCTTGGGCGCGGCTCTTAGGTGTGGACTACAGGATCCTTTACACGTACCCAGAGAGCCTCCACAATCAAAGCAGCAGCATCAATAGCAATAAGCAGGTAACCCTAACTTGATGCACATATTTAATTATAACTGTGTCTGTAAACATATAGTTTATAACTGTTTTAAGCGCACTCAGCTTCTCAACCTATAAGGTCTAACACTCATATATTTCATATATGTTATCACATAGTTTATAACTGTATCCACCGTTAGCTTGTTACTGTATACATCTATACCTCTATCCAATCTTTGCTTAACAAATTATTCTAACTACTCAACAATTAAGTTACTATGGATTAAACTTCTTGCTTGGGTTAAATACCATAGTCACTCTATACCAGGACACATACCCTTATCCCTTTCCTTTATTGTATAGTGCGAGTCATAGGATACATAGATATCTCCCCACGACTAATAACTCTCAAAATGTCATATACAAATACTTTTTGCTTTAGAATATTATGCAGCTGTTTTATAATAACAACATTATTTGCATTGACTCATAGCCTAAATAATAAAAACCACAAACCAATCCCAATAATACAAAGACTTATCCGACCTCACCTTCCCTTAGGACAAACGAACACTTGCATCAACACAAAAGTAAATCACTACAGACTTATACATATAAAACCTACTACTCTACCTCAAACGAATAACCAACCACATATAAGAGACCCAATCTCATTATCCTGTATACTAATTAATGCTAGATCCATGAAAAATAAACTCATCTTTACGGACTTGCTAAATGACCTAAAACCAGATATACTATGTGTTACCGAAACTTGGCTAGCAGACACCGATGTTGTTTACCTAAACCAATTAAATAAAAACAAATATGACATATCACATACACATAGAAACAATAAAAGAGGAGGAGTACTCATAATGACAAAAAAGCCTTAAAGGCAAAGTCACAACCCTCTGACCTATCTAACAATATTGACACACTCATCATAAAAATTGACCACTTCAGAATTTGTTTAATATACAGACCACCTGACCAAAAATCAGAAAACATGGACGCTCTAATAGAGTTGCTTAGCTCATCCACTGACCTCAATCCAATAATATTGCTAGGCGACTTTAACCTCCCATCATTACCCTCCTCACACTCAGCCCTCTTCCTTGAATCTATATCTGATATAGGCTTCTACCAAATCATTAATACAAAGACCCATAATAAAGGAGGAACCCTTGACCTTGTCTTTCTCCCAGAAGTATTCCACAAACTCTTTAACCAGGCATCGCTTGAGTGTATACCGATCCCTTGGTCAGACCACCACCTGATCAAACTTAACTTCACATACACTGAAACAAATAACAAAAACAGCTCACAAATAACTCCACCCACTAGATTTAAAAGTTTTAACGCGGAAGAATTCCTTGATCTAACAATCCCCCACCTCTCCTCATCTCCTTCCGACCTAGAAGAAGCTGTTACAACATGGCATAAAACAATCACTAATGCAGCTGTATTAAAACAATCAACCAAGATGAACAACCGCCCCAGAAACGGCAATGCCCCCTGGTTTAACAACACCTTAAAAGCAATGAAAAAACTCTGAGGAAAATCGAATTAAAATGGCGCAAAACTAACTCTACATTTTACTACGAAGCATACTATATCCACCTTAAAAATTACAAAGAGTCTATTGACAGTGCAAAGAAAAACTTCCATTCAACCATTCTAAATAAATCCATAAATAGACCAAGAGAACTATTTTCCATCGTTCAAAACTTAACTAATAACACATATAACTCCTGCAATGAAGTTACTGATATATCCGCCTATACCTTAGCTAATCATTATATAAACAAATCAAATACATATGCATTTACACCAAATCTACAAACCATTTCTCACCAACATCTAACTGAAGATTGGTCTGATTTCCACCCCATAACTAAAGACATATTCAAGAATATTATGTCAAACCTAAATACTACAACCTCTCACCTAGATCCCTGCCCTGTAACCTGGATAAAGAACACCCTCCCAACATTAACCCCCTTCATTCTCCCCATAATCAATCTCTCATTACATCAAGGGTACCTACCATCTACCCTAAAGCATACACAAATTCACCCAATACTAAAAAACAGCACCCTGGACAAAACATCACCAAACTCTTACAGACCTATTTCAAGTATACCTTTCATGGCTAAACTAATCGAAAAGGTCGTTCAAATTCAAACTCAGGAATATATAGATACCTCGGCTCCTCTTGATGACCAACAATACGGCTTTCGCCCCGGTCATGGAGTCGACACACTATTAACAGTATTCCTTGACACCCTTGCAAGAGGAATTGATAGCCCTAAACAAGCATTCTTACTTCTGTTCCTAGCATATCAGCAGCATTTGACAGTGTTCACCACACCATAATGCTCAACAGACTCAGACAAATAGGTACTAACTCAACAGTACATAACTGGTTCACATCATACCTATCTAACAGAACCCAAACAGTTCGAGTCGGCACCCAAACTTCAAACACATACAAACAGGTACTTGGTCTCCCTGAAGGCTCCGCTCTTTCTGCTCTCCTATTTAATATCTATATTCAACCAATCTGTCACATCTTTAAAAAATTCAAAGTCCTCTATCACATATATGCAGACGATATAATGTTGTACATTACATTCACGATCCCTATACTTCCACTGCAATTATTAACTGAGTGCTTCAATGAATTAACAATTTGGTTAGAAGAACACAATCTGCATATCAACCACTCCAAAACAGACATATTGGTTTTTTGTTACTATTAATCTTACACTCCCCCAACTCACATCACACCTCTAAAACATGATATCAATATAAAAAACGAAGTGAAATACTTAGGTGTAACCCTAGATACACACCTTAGTATGAACACCCATATAAAAAACATAACAAAAAAATCTACTTTAAGCTCAAAATCCTAAAACAATTACGTCCACTTGTCCACTTACATGACTTTATGAGTATAATACAAGCAATTATTACACCTCACTTTGATTTTGCCAATCTCATTCTACTAGGCGCAACAAAACAAAACATTAAAAGGCTCCAACTTGCACAAAACACAGCGGCCAGAACTTTAATGAAGGTACACCCATTTGAACACATATCACCCATTTTAGCTAACCTACACTGGCTACCAATTCAATACAGAATAAACTATAAAATGATAATAACTACCTTCAAGGCTCTAAATAATATGGCCCCAGCCACACTAAACAAACTTATCACTAAAGACACAACACAAACTGCTCACAGGAGAGGCCACACTAATAAAATAAGGATACCAAAAGAGTTCACAAAGACTAAAAAAACAACAAATAAAAAAGTGTTTTCTCATGCAGCCCCCGTCCTCTGGAACTCTGCAAGAAATTAAAAACCTACTTGTTTAGCTCCCACTTTGGCCCACTTGCAAATTCCCTATCACAAAACGAAATGGGTTAATAGATGACTTGATGAACACCCGATATGTTTTATCAGATTAAATATGATTAATAATGCTCCATCTATTATGGTCAACTCTTTGTGTATAGTTCTCTAATATCCTAAGAATACTTGGTACTTGATGTTGTAAATAGTTATCTAATGTTCACTTTAATAACTGTTGATTGTACATAGTTCATTGAAGTTCAATGTATTAGTAAATATGTATATAATCCAGCCGATGTTTAATGTAAAAAACAGACCTGTTACGCTGTTTCTTCACCTGTTTTCTGTAAACCACACCTGATCTATGGAAGGTAGCGGTATATAAGTGAATGTTAAATAAATAAAATAAATAATACATTGATCTGCAGCCGGCAAGTGTAGATGTCACCAAATTTTATTTTATATATACATATATATACAGGGTGGCCCAAAAAAAATGAGAACATCTCGTAGCATATAAGTTATTTAAAAATTCAAAAAGACAGATGTAAACAATTGACAAATTAAAAAAAAAGATGGTGACTGGAAATTGTCGAAATAAAGACGTTATATAGCTAAAAAAGGTAAATAAGTAAACTATTTAAGCTTTTAATTTATGAGATGTTCTCACTTTTTTTGGGCCACCCTGTGTATGTTTGTATGTGTGTGTGTATATCTATCTATCTATATAATTTTTTTTAATTATATGGATAGTATTGGCTGAAAGTATGAATGAATTAGCAGCAACTATCTGTATTTTATGGAAGCAAAGACAAACTTTTAAAATTATCCAGATAACAGCAATATTCAACTGTTGAAAAGCAGGTCTAAACTAAATGGATAGTGCAGTGACTGAATTATACGTGTATTGACTGCTGCTACTTACATATCTATAATTACACTGAATACGCATATGTATGTAAGCATCAGAACTGCAGCTTAAATGATTATGTTTACAGCAGTAGCTGGATGGCGATTCCAAGTTGTTCAGAAACACAAAGTACCAAAGTGATATACATAAGATATGCCATATTGGGTCCAACCAAGGTCCATCAAGCCCAGTATCCTTTTTCCAACGGTGGCCAATCGAGGTCACAAGTACATAGCAGTTTCCCCAAAAGACACAGGTTCCACAATGCTTCTACTGGAGCAAGAAGTGGATTTCCAAGGTCCGCTTTAATAATGGTTTATGGATCTTTTCCCCAAGAACTTGTCCAAACCTTTTTTAAACCCTGCTACATTAACAGGTTTTACTACATTCTCCGGTAATGAATGCCAGAGTTTGATTACACATTGAGTGAAAAAAATATTTTCTCTTATTAGTCTTAAATAGATTACACTATAGCTTCATTACATGTCCTCTAGCCTTTCTATATTTTGATGGTGTAAACAATTGTATTACTAATTAAAGATTTATTTGGATCAGCAAGGAATATTGAACTTTTGAGCCATCCTGCATGTTTATTGTTTATTGAGAATTTAATAGACCGCCCATCACAATAGCATCTGTGCGGTTTACAATGTGCAAAGGCTGCTTAAAAAGTTAGGAAAGGAATGCCATAGTATGATAGGAAAGAGGAGAGAAGAGTAAAAGGTTGAGGTTAGAATACAAGTTACAGTAACAGGGGAAACAACATCATGGGGGTGGTGAAAAGGGGTTCGGGGGAGGAGAGAGGCCAAGCTAGACAGAAGAGGTGTGTTTTCAGATTTGCTTTGAATGTTTTAAATGAAGGTTCCAAGCAAAGGTCTGTGGGGAGTGAGTTCCATAGGCGGGGACCGAGGAAGTAAAAGGCAGAGGAACGGGTGGTTTCTAGGTGGACCTGGGATGGGGAGGGAAGGGTTAAGCGGTTCATGTGGATGGAATGGAGGGAATGGTAAGGAGTGTGCAGGTGGATCAGGTCGGCAAGGTAAAGGGGAGTGCCAGTGTGAATAGACCTGTGGACAAAGAGAAGACATTTATATTGAATACGGAAGGGAATCGGAAGCCAGTACAAGCGAATGGAAAGAGGGGTGATATGGTCGAAACGGGAAGAGCAAGTGAGGATACGGGCAGCAGTGTTGTGGACTCATTGCAGACGTTGAAGTTGGGATTGGGAGAGGCCAGCTAAAGAGACGTTACAGTAATCAAGGCGGGAAACAACGAGGGAGATGAGGAGGGTGGTCATAGCGGAGAAAGAGAGGAAAGGGCGTACAGATCGGAGTTGTCTTAGTGTGAGAAAGCAGCGCTGGACAACGGATGAGGTATGTGCTTTGAACGATAGGGAGGAGTCAAGGGTCACACCAAGATAACGTAGAGAAGTGACGATGGGGATTGGAGCGGAAGAGAGCAGAGGAGTGAGGGAAGGGGCAGGGCTACCGGCAGTGAACCAGATGGCTGAGGTTGGAGGAAAAACAGGAAGCTACTGAGGAAAGACAGTCATTGAAGGGGGTGATATCGGGGGAGATGGAGTTAGTGTGATAGAGAAGGAAGATATCATCAGCGTAATAATATACGGAGACACCGTGTTGTTGGACTAAAAGTGCAATAGGAGCCAAAAAGACATTAAAGAGGAGGGGAGCAAGGACAGAGCCCTGGGGGACACCACAGGGAAGGGGAGTGGAGGGTGAAGAGAGAGAAATGACGGAGACTGAAAAAGAGCGGCCAGAGAGAAAAGAGTGAAACCAGTGAAGATGCCGGCATCTTGGAGACGTGAGAGGAGAGTGCGATGATCGATAAGGTCGAATGCGGCAGAGAGATCTAAAGAGACAGAGAGAGTGACAAGGCCATGATTGTGAGCGGTGTGTAGTTCATTTAGAAGAGAAAGAAGAACAGACTCCATGCAGTGGCCGGGGCGGAAACCTGATTGTCGGGGATGAAGAGTGAGAAAAGCTGCAAGGTGTGATGACAATTGGGTAAAAACAAGTTTTTTTAAGAGCTTGGAGAGGAAAGGAAGATTAGAAATGGGGCGCCAGCTAGAGGTGGAAGAGTGATCTAGTGAATCCTTTTTCAGAATGGGGCGAATGGTAGCGTGTTTCAAGGAAGAGGGGAAGACACCGGTGGAGAGACTGGAGTTGAAGATAGAGAGAATGTGGGGAGAGAGCTAGAGAGGGATCTAAGAGCCAGTGGGAGGGAATGGGATCAGAGGAGGAGAAGGTCTTTCGAACGGAGTTAAAGGTCTTGGAGAGGGCGGAGGCAGATATGGGCTCAAAGGATGACCATTGATGAGAGAGGGAGGGGGGAGAGGAAAGAGGAATGTGATCTAGAACTGATGGGGGAGGAGAAAGTGGGGGAGGGCAGCAAGGAAATGAGAGGCGAAGGGAGAGGACTTTAGAGGAGAAGTAGGATGCCAGAGAGGCAGGCTCAGGTGTGACTGGGGGGAAGGAGGGAGTAGCAGAGAAGTGAGGAACAAATAGGGAGCGGAGGGCAGAATACAATTGACGAGAGGTTTAGGGACAAGATGGAGGACAGTAAATCGTTGTCTTGGGGTACTCAGGACATCAACTAACCTGTGAGAGAGTCAGTTGGTCCATTAGATGATAAAGGGGTTAAAGGAACACTAAGAGGCGACAAGGCGATAGCAGAGAGACTGAATTAATTCTTTGCTTCAGTCTTTACTGAGGAAGATGTAGGTATATTACCCATGACTGAAGTGGTATTTAAAGGAGCGGAAGAATTGAAGGAAATATCGATACATAGGGAAGACGTATTACAACTATTAGATAAGCTGAAGAGTAGCAAATCACCTGGGCTGGATGGTATACATCCAAGGGTGTTGAAAGAACTGAAATACAAGATTGCAGACCTGCTATTAGTAATCTGTGAACTATCATTAAAATCATCTCTAATACCTGAAGATTGGAGGATCGCCAATGTAACACCAATTTATAAAAAGGGTTCCAGGGGTTGTTCCGGGATACTACAGACCGGTGAGCCTGACATCAGTACTGGGAAAAATGGTAGAAACCATCATAAAGAATAAAATTACTCAGCATGTAGATAGTCATGACCTAATGGGAGACAGCCAACATGGCTTTAGACAAGGAAGATCTTGTCTTACTAATCTGTTATGTTTTTTTGAAGTAGTGAATAATCAGGTGGACAAAGGTGAGTCGGTTGATATTGTGTATCTGGACTTTCAGAAAGCCTTTGACAAGGTCCCTCATGAGAGACTTTTGGCAAAACTAAAGAGTCATGGGATAGGAGGCAGTGTACTATTGTGGATCAGGAACTGGTTAAAAGATAGAAAGCAGAGGGTAGGGCTAAATGGCCAATTTTCCCAATGGAGAAAGGTGAATAGTGGTGTATCCCAGGGATCTGTGCTGGGTCCGCTGCTTTTTGACATATTCATAAATGACCTGGAAAGTGGAATAACGAGTGAGGTTATCAAATTTGCAGATGACACAAAACTATTTAAAGTTGTTAAAACCCAAGAGGATTGTGGAAAATTGCAAGAGGATCTTGATAAATTTGGAAGACTGGGCATCAAAATGGCAGATGAAATTTAATGTGGACAAGTGCAAGGTTATCCACCTAGGGAAGAAAACCCCAAACTATGGTTACACGATGCAAGGTTCCACATTAGGAACCACCACCCAGGAAAAATATTTAGGCGTTATTGTGGATACCATGTTAAAACCCTCGGCCCAGTGTGCAGCGGCGGCCAAGAGAGCAAATAGAATGCTAGGTATGATAAGGAAAGGAATGGAAAATAAAACAAAAGATATTATAATGCCTCTATATCGTTCCATGGTGAGACCGCACTTTGAATATTGTGTGCAATTCTGGTCGCCGTATCTTAAAAAGGATATAGCGATTTTAGAAAAGGTTCAGAGAACAGCCACCAAAATGGTAAAGGGGATGGAAGGATACTCCTATGAAGAAAGGCTAAAAAGGTTAGGGCTCTTTAACCTGGAAAAGTGACGGCTGAGGGGAGATATGATAGAAGTCCATAAATTAATGAACGGAGTGGAATGGGTAAACGTCGATTGATTGTTTACCTTATCAGAATATAGAAAGACTAGGGGACATGCAATGAAGCTACAGGGTAAACTATTTAAGACTAATAAAAGAAAATATTTTTTCACTCAACGTGTAATCAAACTCTGGAATTTGTTACCGGAGGATGTAGTAAAGGCTGTTAGTGTAGCTGGGTTTAAAAAAGGTTTGGACAAGTTCCTGGAGGAAAGGTCCATAAACCATTATTAAGAAGGGACCCAGGATATCAATGCTTGAACCAATACAAGCATTGTGGAACCTGTGTCCCTTGGGGAAACTGCTAGGTACATATGACCTAGATTGGCCACTGTTGGAAACAGAATACTGGGCTTGATGGACCTTGGTCTGACCCAGTATGGCATATCTTATGTTCTTATGTTCTTTTGACGCAAATGTCGGCCAGGTCCGGTGCAGGGGGAATTGGGGGGGGGGGGCAAAAGGGGGAGTGTCGAATAACACGAGTGGGAGTCAGTCCTTTTGGACAGTCGGGGCTGCGCCACCACAGCAGACAGCAGGGGGAAGTGGAGCAGGAGAGGTTTGTTGGAGATACAACAAGTCCACCTGTCCATTCCCAGATTGTAAGTTCCATCATGTCTGTTTGGCCTATAGCGGAGGGCATGCAGCCATTAAATATGGCAAGCGAGGCCCTCTCCCAGCGGGGGGACAGGCCCCAAAGCAGTAATAAGGTTTTTAGCATGGCCCCTACACCCGTAAGGATTGAAGCATTAAGGCCGTGGCTTCGGATATACCCGAGGCAACGGGATAGGGTGGTGATTGAGTTGGGTTTTACTTATGGTTTTATTATACCAGTCCAAGGGATGGTAGAGGTATCAAGGGCTAGGAACTCCCCTTCGGTGAAATGCTTTTCGCAGGTGGTAAAGGAGAAGCTGCGGGTCTTACTCGAGAGAGGTAGGATTGCGGGCCCATTTGGGGAATCCCCTTTTGAGCATTTTGTGTTTTCCCTGCTGGGAATCATTCCCATAATAGAGCCAAGGAAGTTCTGTTTGATTCACAACCTTTCGTTTCCTGTGGGGACGTCGGTGAATGATCATATTCCTAAGGAATCCTGCGTGGTGCGCTACGCGTCCTTTGACTTGGCCGTGGGCTTGGTCTGGCGGTGCGGACAGGGGAGCTTGATGGCTAAAGTAGATATTGAATCAGCTTTCAGATTGCTACCAGTGCATCCGTCAGCATTTCCCCTGTTGGGTTTTTCATTCGAAGGGAAGAGCTATTTTGATAAACGCATGCCCATGGGCTGTTCCGTGTCATGCGCATATTTTGAGAAATTCCGTTCCTTCATGCATTGGGTATTGGTGAAGAGGGTGGGTTGTGCAAATGTGGTTCACTACTTGGACGACTTCTTATTTGTTGGCAAGGCTCAGTTCGGTACGTGTAAGGAGCTGTTAGATGGTTTTGTGGGATTGTCCAGAGTATGGGGTGTGCCATTGGCCGTCAATAAGACGGATGGCCCAGCGACTACGATCACTTTTCTGGGAGTGGAATTGGATATGATGGCGATGGTGGCATGCCTTCCCGAGGATAAGGTGGTTAAGTTGCGGATGTTGGTGGCTAACTTTCTGGTGTCTAAAAAGATAACTTTGCGGGAAATGCAGGCATTGGTAGGTTCCTTGAATTTTATGTGCAGAGTTATCCCGATGGGGCGGGTGTTTTTGTGCAGTATAGCATCGGCCACTTCGGATGTCATAAAGCCTCATCATCGTATCCGGGTGTCCAAGAGTATGCGAGAAGATTTGGCGGTGTGGGATGTGTTTTTGAAAGACTTCAATGGTACGGTGGTGTTGCCAGAGGAGGAGATTTCCAGTTTGGATTTGCAGCTCTTTACAGATGCGGTGGGGGGGGGGTGGGCATTTACTTTGGGGGGACATGGTGTGTGGGAGCTTGGCCTCAAGAATGGCACGAAGCATGTATAACACGTAACATTGCATTTTTGGAGCTTTTTCCTTTGTTTGGTAGTTTTGGAGATTTGGCCCGAGAAACTGCGCAAAAAGAGAGTGGTTTGATGGTGTGATAATGCAGCAGTAGTAAGTATCATTAATATCTATGTGCCGAGATGTGGGCAAGTTACAGCGCTGATGAGGGAAGTGGTACTGGCATGTTTGCGTCTCAATGTGTATGTGAAAGCAAAACATATTCCAGGATGCACTAACAAGATTGCTGACGCTCTTTCTCGTCTCAAGTGGGATCTGTTCTGAAGATTGGCATGGAGGCGGACATCGAAGGAGAGACAGTCCCGGAGTGATTGTGGCAGATTGGCCTACGGAAATGCTAAACTTACTACGAAGTTCGGTGTCAGCGGGGATGTGAGAGAGTCGTGGACTTTCTGTTGGCGCAAGGATGGAAGTTGGGGTTGGTGTCAGATCAGCTAATGGGGCAGTATGTGGTGTTTGCAAAGGCTGCAGGGATGTCACGGACAACAGTGTGGATGCATTTGGCTGGGTTTGCATTTTTCTCTAGAGCGATGGGTTGGGACGCTATGGGTTGGGGGTTCTTAACTCGCAGGTTGTTGCAGGGTTGGGAGCAGTCCCACCCTACCCCTAGGGATAGCAGGCATCCCATTACGCACAGGTTGTTGGCGAGATTGTGTGAGGCGTTGCCCGAGGTAGCAGGGTCAGCCTTCGAAGTAACGCTGTTTCGGGCAGTTTTTAGCATGGCATTTTTTTGAGCTTTCCGGGTAGGGGAGATAGTATCCAATTCCAGCAGGGCCGTGACGGGGGGTGGGATGCAGTACAAGCATGTGCAGCTGAAGGAAGGGCAGCTTCATATATGGTTAGAACGCTCCAAGATGGATCAAAAAGGAAGAGGCTGCTGGGTCATTCTGAAAGCAATTGAAGGTTTGTCTACATGCCCATTGTCGGCGTAGCGGAATTATGTAAGGATAAGGCTGAATTCGCAAGGATTGCTCATCTTACATGCGGATTGCAGCCCACTAATGCGGTTTAAGTTGTCCGCAGTCCTTCGCATGGCTTTGCAGCGTGTGGGGGAGGATCCATGGAGGTTTGCCCCGCATTCCTTCTGAATCAGCGCAGCAACTAGTGCGGCCGAGGTGGGCCTGCGGACTCAGGAGATACAAAGGATAGGCAGATGGCACTCGCAGGCCTTTCAGGGGTATGTTCGTTTGTGAGTATGTGAGGGACTGTATGGGGCAGCAGCTAATTGTTTGTTTATTTTCTTCACAGATGCGGGACAGGCTTATCTTCGCTGCTGGCTCATCGGTCACTCATTTGTGTATTGGGCTGGTCATCGAGCGGCAAGGCGGCCGGTGGGGCCAAATCTGGCTGCGGATGCCAACGAGGTGACTACTATGGCTGGGCGAGAGAGGGCTACGATGGCCATAGTTTTTGCCTTTGCTGCGGCACCTCGGGCGTGAGAAGGGAGCACCTTCACTGATGTTGCTGCATTTGGGCGGCAATGATCTAAATGCATGGACCTGCAAGCAGTTAATATGAACAGCCAAGAAGGATTTGGCTGTGGTTATGGAAATGTTTCCAAATGTTGTTCTCATGTGGTCAGATATTATTCCAAGGCCTGCCTGCTTGGCGCAGAGGAGGTGGTCCAGGGGGCTGACAAAGATAAATCATCAGATTGGCCATTGGGTATGCCACCAAGGGGGGTTCCAAATCATGCACTCTTGGGTTGAGGTAGCATGTGCCGAATTGTTCAGGCAGGACGGCGTGCACCTATCCCCGGTTGGGCTTGATTTGCTTTTGAATGACTGGCAGGAGGCTTTGGAGTATGTGTTGGTTCAGGAGGGTCGCCGGTCACAGCTTTAAGATGAGGGGGGGCGGCACGGGGGCGCTAAGGTCGCCCATGCTGGTGGCGGGAACCCGGAGGTGTCCGGGGTCCGAAGCCAGAGGCAATACTTGGGTGGGGGTGCAGGGCCCCCGACCCGAACAGCCCCTATTGGGCTTTTGCTAATCACATGGCGAAGCCGGAAGAAAGGGGCGGGTAGTTATTCTAGCCGTGGGCCTGTACACGGCAGTTGAGGAGTTGATGCCCCACCTTGCTAATCACATGGCTGGTGCGGCGGAGATCCGTGGGATGGATGTTATGGTTGAATTTAATGTTTGAATAAAGCTGCGACCGGTTTTGATCCCAACAGTAGTCTGTGTTTATTGTATGGGGCGAAGAGAGGAGGGGGGGGTAATGGGTGGGGCAAGGGGATGAGCACCTGTATGGCGTACTTCGGTTACTGGTGTGGTTAATTCAGGGGGGGACCGGGAACAAGGGAATATATTAAATGTTACGGATTTATTAGAGCAATCTGATTCTGAATTACCGGTTCCTTCTACCTTATTAATTACTTTTGCTTTACTTTCTGATAGCGAATGGTTGTTAAAGCTCTTCTTTAGGAAGCGTAGCCTGCCATTTATGGTTCGTATATACCCATATTTAGTCAGGGAACCCAGAAACCTCGCAGGGAATTTCTCCTGCTATGTCCTGGTGTTATACAGTTGAGTGGGCAAACATCCTTGTAAATGTTTAATGAAATATCATGCGGTATCTTATATTTTTAATGAGCCTTCACAGCTAGTAGCTTTCATTAATGCTAGGCGTCTGGAGTCCTCCATTGGTGCCTCACCTGAGCTCTCTTAAGTTAGAAGCCAGTTTTGGTGTGTCGCTTATTTTCTGTTTTTTTTGTAGGGTAATACATATGTATTGAGCATCTCCCTCTCTTTGTGGGCTAGGGTGAGTAGACATTTTGTTTTAGGAATTGCTTGTTTGTATTTGATTATATGTAATGTTTTCTAATGTTTCTACTCTTTTGCTGCAAGAATGTTTATGTTAACTTTCTTGATTTAATTTGTAAAATTGCATAAATATATAAAGGGCTGCGATGGTGTCAGTTTGGTGATGTATTATTCTCCTGTAAATAATTGCTTTCTAGTTATCTTTTCTAACTACTCATGTGTAACTAAGGGAATTACTTGCCTTTCTGAATAAGTATCCTTGCTTTGTTTTATAAATAAACTGCACGTCTTTATTACAAGGTGTGTTAACCTTTGTTGTAGCAAGACAACAATCAATCTATGTTTACCTGTTCCACTCCATTCATTAATCCCTACCCTCTGCTTTCTATCTTTTAACCAGTTCTTGGTCCACAATAGTACACTGCATCCTATCCCATAACTTTTTAATTTTGTCAAAAGTCTCTCATGAGGGACCTTGTCAAAGGCTTTCTGAAAACCCAGATACACAATATCAACTGACTTACCTTTTGTCTACCTGTTTGTTCACACCTTTAAAAAAACATAACAGATTAGTAAAACAAGATCTTCCTTGGCTAAAGCCATGATGGCTGTTTCCCATTAAGCCATGACTATTTACATGTTCCGTAATTTTGTTCTTTATAATGTTTTCTACAATTTTTCCTGGTACTGACAACAGGACTACCGGTCTGTAGTTTCCCAGATCACCCCTGGAACCCTTTTTAGACATTGGTGTTACATTGGCCATCCTCCAACCTTCAGATATTACAGATGATTTCAATGATAGTTCACTGATTACTAATAGTAGGTCTGCAATCTCATATTTTAGTTCTTTCAACATCCTTGGATGTATACCAGTCAGCCCAGGTGATTTGCTACTCTTCAGTTTATCAAATAGTTGTAATACATCTTCCCAGTATATCAATATTTCTTTTAATACTTCTGCACATCACCTTTAAAATACCACTTCAGTCATGGGTAACATCCCTACATCTTCCTCAGTAAAGACTGAAGCAAAGAATTCATTCAGTCTTTCCACTATGGCCTTGTCCCCTCTTAGTGATCCTTTTAGCCCTCTATCATCTCATGTTCCAACTGACTCTCTCACAGTTTTTTTGCTATGAATGTACTTGGAAAAAGTCTTTATATCTTTTTGCTTTCATAGCAAGCTTCTTCTCAAATTCTCTTTGCCTGCCTTATCAATGCCTTGCATCTAACCTGCCAGTGCTTATATTGTTTCCAGTTTTCATCATTTGGCTCCTTTTTTCCATTTCCTGAAATATGCTTTTTTGGCAACAGCCTCTCTGACCTCACTTTTAAACCATGCTGGCAGTTTTATGGACTTCCTTCAAATTCTCTTAAAGCGTGGAATAAAGCTGGTTTGGGCTTTCAAGATAGTATTTTTAAACAACACCCATGCTTGATGCAAATCTTTAACCTTTTGAACTGCTCCTTTTAGTTTTTTTTCTTATCTCCCTTATTTTATCATAGTCTCCCTTTTGAAAGTTAAAAGGCAGAACTGTGGATTTCCTGCCGTCCTTCCTCCATTTATTAAATCAAATGCGATCATGCTATGATCACTATTGCCAAGTAATCCCAGCACCCTTATCTCTTGCACCAGATCTTGGGTTCCACTAAGGACTAGGTCCAAAATGGCTTCCCTTCTGGCCAATTCATGAATCAGCTGCTACAAGAAGCAGTCATGTATTTCATCTAGAAACTATGGGGCTTGTTTACAAAGCCGCGGTAGCGGCTTCTGCCCGATATCGGAGCCGCGGCCCCCTTGAATTCAAGGGGGCCGCGGCTCTGATATCGGGTGGAAGCTGCTACCGCGGTTTTCTAAACAAGCCCCTATATCTCCCTAGCATGTCCTGCTGCGATACTGACCCAGTCGGTACCCGGGTAATTGAAATCACCCATTGTTATTACTGTGTTGTAACTTTTGTTAGCTACCCTGATTTCTTTGAGCATTTCATCATCCATTTGTTCATTCTGGCCAGGAGGTCGATAGAATACCCCCACTGCCATCGCCTTCCCCTTCCCCTTTTTACGTGGAATTTCAATTTTAATCCTTTGTGACTCAATGTCCTCTCTAACATAGAGTGTAACTCCTCCACCAATTTGATGTACTCTAACCTGGGTACAAATCATATCACAAGGAATCACAGTGTCCCACTTGTTCTCCTTCCACCAGGTCTCTGAGATACCAATCATATCTAACCTCTCATTTAGTGCTATATATTCTAACTCTCCCATCTTATTTTTTAGACTTCTAGCATTTGCATACAAGCATTTTAGAGGCTGTATTTTATTCATATTAATCTGGTTATCAGTAGGCAGAGGTAATTTGGAATCTTTAAGTCCTATCTGCTCTGTACTTAAGGGCATTTGGGTTATTTTTGTCCTTAAAGAACCTCTAACTTCAATATTTTGCTAGTATCCTTCAAGGATACATTGTTACGAACCATGCGCTCTTGGGCGACTGTCGGCTTTCCCCTATTATCTAATTTAAAAGCTGTTCTATCTCCTTTTTAAAGTTAAGGCCAGCAGCCTGGTTCCATCCTGGTTAAGGTGGAGCCCATCTCTTAGGAAAAGCCCCTCCTTTCCCCAGAATGTTCCCCATTTCCTAACAAATCCAAAATGCTCTTTCATGCACCATTGTCTCATGCACGCATTGAGAATCTGGAGCTCTGCCTGCCTTTTGGGTCCTGTGCATGGAACAGGAAGCATTTCGGAGAATGCTACTCTGGAAGTTCTAAATTTGGCCTCCAGAACCTCCCTACCACAGTTTCCTATGTCATTGGTACCGATGTGCCAAGACAGCAGACTCCTCCCCAGCACTATCTAAGACCTTGTCTAGGTGGTGCGTGAGGTCTGCTATCTTCACACCAGGCAGGCGTCATGTTTATACAAACATGTCCAAACATGACCAAACATCTTGTGCAGAAAGAGTTCTCCCCAAAAAGTATACCTCCTGATAGACAAAGGTGTACATCTGTTAGTGTGCATTCAGTTAGTGTGCTTAAAAAAAAATAAATAAATAAAATACTGTAAACTAGCACACCTTAATTTGTCAGTTAATGGGTTAAATCTATTTAGTTTACACTCAAATTCCCTATTTAAAAGAACGTGTGAAACTAAAATAAAACACCCAAAAGTCAGGAAAAATTAATGCAAAAAAAAAAAAAAACATCCCCAAAATATTTTCCATGTTCTCATCACTAGCAAGAGTGATAGACATGATCATCTGTAATCATATTTCAGGTAAATTGAATCTAAGATAATTTTAATGGTGGAGCTGTAGGAGACATTCATCTACCAGCATCCTTGTAAACATGAGAACCCCCTTCTCAACTTGAATTTCTCATTTATGTTTTTGGTAATTATTGATCTAGATACGGGACTGAGTGAATTGGCAAAATTTGCTGATGGCACAAAATTATTCAAAGCAGTTAAATTCAATGATTGTGGTGATTTGCAGGATGACTTGGCAAGACTAGGGGACTGTGCATCTAAATGACAATTTAATATGGAGAACTACACAGTAAGATTATAGGGAAAACAATTCAAATTATAGGTTTTCAGTGCTTGGTAATCTTGGGGTCATTGTAGATATTTGAAACCCTTATATCAGTACACAGCAGGAATTGAAAAAGCTAATAAAATGCCTGAAGTTATTTCCTAGGTCTGACAAGCTTTCCATGGCAAAGATGTATAAGAAATATTTAGTGGACATTTGAAAATATCCTCGACTTCTTTATTGCCATCATCATGGGTTTTATTATATTCCATCTGGAGGACTTGACTGCTTTCCTGTAGTCTTTGGACTTTAGATAAGTCATTGCTGATGTTGTTTTTTATTTTATTTTATTTATTTACATTCTCTTATATACTGTGCTATTCTGCATCAGTGGGGTTTACATTGAACAAACTGAAATTACATTGAACAGGGCATTATAACTTGGAGATAACTATTTTACAGGGAACATGGGCTATGGAGGGTTAAGTGGCTTGCCCAAGACCACAAGGAGCACCTGTGGGACTAGAAACCCCAGTTCTTCCAGCCCAAGGTTGCTTTCCTCTAGTGGGATTGGAACCCCCGACTTTCTGGCTTGAAGTACCTTGCCCCAACCACTAGGCCACTCCTCCACTCCCACACTTTTGTTACAGTAGAAAGGTTTTGTCTAAGGAGCTTATTTGTTTGCTCTTGAGGAGTTTATTTTTACACCTCTAGATCAAAAGATGTGGGGAGGCTGCTAATAAACTTTGAAGCCGTAACACTCCTAGGGAGTGCGTTGGACTGCCTGAGAGTCACTATTTTCACAGGAACTCATTACAAACTGAGCTAATTTTTCTGGCTTTTTTATATCAAGCGCTTTTCCTGATTTCTTTACAAAAGGGGAATTTTTATTATAATTTTATATTGCTGTGTTAGCTTTTGGATTATTTTTGTTGCTGCAGTGTTGATGGAACTTCTAATAGCTTTTCTTTACAGTTAAGAGCATTGCCATTGATTTGTGGTGTTTTCTGGCTTTTCCTTCACATCTTCACGTTTTACTTTGTTTGTCCTTTATCTTCTTTTTTTCTTTTTTTTTTTAACGTCTAATTCATTTGTTGTTCAACTCTGCCGACACATCTCTAATCCCTTCTATTAGCCCTTCCCCCTTTGACCACTGTTCCACATTCCATGTACTTTCTAAGACCTGAAGTCTTTCACCGTCACCTCTCCAGTCCTTTCACACATCTGATGCCCTCAATTCTGTTGATTTTGTAGAAGCAGGAACTATAATGAATATGGAGTCTGTGTGTGCTTCTTCAAAGAATCTGCATAAAAGCCTCAAAAGAGGTGGGGCATTCTGGTGTCCATGAGCACATTTACTTAGTTTCTGTGCTCACACTTCTTGCTCTCATCAGAACATCTGGAGTCCACAAGGTGCAGTGGGATAGCATGAACTAGAGGCTTTGGTTAGTGGGTGGAAGGATGGAGGTCATAGAGATGATTTCAGAAGAGACTAAAAATCTGACAGAGGCACAACAGATTAGATGTTAGGGGAAGGGGGATATGGATTTAGTACATGCCTTTTCAAGAACAGCTCAAGACGTCACATTCAGATGCAGTAGGAGTTTCCTTGTCCCTGGAGAGCTTAAAACTTAGTTTATGAGGCAATGGAGGGTTAAGTGACTTGCACATGATCACAAGGAACATCAGTGGAATTTGAACCCTGGCTTTCCTGATTCTCAACCCAATGCTCTAACATTAGACTACTCCGAGACTATGGGATAAAAGTTAAAACAAACAGATCAGAGGTCAAAGGAAATGGTAGCAGACAAGCTTGCAGGATTTGAGGGGTTGATGGACATGTAGAAACTTAGGGGGTGGGGTTTGTAAAGGATTATTAATTCAATTGTCCAGCTGTCTCCATCCCTAGCATCCATAGAGCCACTGTCTGCCTCCTTACCTGACCCTACTTCCCTAGCAAATGTCAGCTGCTGTCTTTGAATAGATTTACTGAGAAATTTGGAAGCTAAGAAAAGAGTCTTTCCTATCCAATTTTACTGAAATTCTTCCATGAGCATACCCTCTATGCAGGCATACAGACGGATAGACAATCAGAAGGACAGACGAGGCAAAAAAAAGGCATAGAGGGTCATTCCAGAATATGAATAAGGGGTTTGTACATGCGGCAGGAATGTTTGTGCCAGAAATGTCCCTGACCATATTCTGAAACACTGCTGACATGCATGTCTACAGTGCTAGCACGGGGATCTCGGAATATGTCCAGAAGGGGTGGAATGGGGCAGTGGTCAGCCGCAGAGACGTATAAAGCATATTCTGGAAAGGTCCATGCATGTTTTCAGTGCTTCCCACAGATATCCATGTACTTTCTGCGGAAACGTATTAAAAGGCCAAGACTTAGAAATAATTCTGCTCTTCTCTGCAATGCATCCCATATTGTAGATTGGATGTGAAAGTATGTTTTGAACTGATGTGACTGCACTCTGGAAAAACACAAGATTATAGTTTTAAGATATAGAGAGCATAGGTGAGGGGATGTTGGAAGGTATAGACACATTAATAAACACCTTTACAGAAATATTAAGAAGAACAATAGTATTTATTCTGGCTATGCTAAAATGTGTTGTTTTTGCCAAAGGAGCAAATCTAGGGGACTCTAACCATTCCCATGTTTTGAAAAAATGGAACTGCAGATGTAGGGATAGTATGGGCATTAGCAGGGCAAGGATTCTTGTTTGGGAAAGAAACAGAGATCATATATTTAGTCCTGGTACCCCATGCTAATTTATGTTATGTCATAGTTGTTATATATAGGTTCAGGGCATCTTTTTGGCAGAATTATGTTGTTGTGACAAAGAGTGTGTGTGTGTGTGTTTTGAAAGGTGCCTGGGATCTGGTGTTCTCATATGCAGTGCAGGGGGAACATGAAAGCCTGGCCAGTACCTGGACTGTATTGATGACCACAGCGTCACCAGGTGCCAGTATGATTGGGCAGTCAAAAAATCAGAGAGTATTCAAAACAGCTAAGTGTCAAAAATAAGGGCATTCAACAGTGAAAACAGCCAATTGTGCCTCTGATGCCATGGGTCACATGACCTGACACCAGAAGGCCTCCTACCACTGTGCCCTGTGCAGTTTGTCAAACCTGGAAGCTCAGATTGTGCCTCGGATCATGTGATCTGATGCCAGACGGTGACATGCATATCCAAACCTGACATAACTGTGCTTTCTGCAGTGTACTTCTTATTCTTCTAGAAATTGGTTTCTGCGTCACAGTCCTTGCCTGGTTTGCATCCTTCCAATCTGATCAGTCATATACAATAAAAACATACCAAATCATACCCTTTAAACTGAGCAATTCCACAGGGCTCTTTATTGGCATTGCTCCTTTTTACGATCTTCCTGGGACCCTTAACAGCCCTGATATGCAAAACTCCCATAAACTCCTTTTACTATGCAGATGATATACTGCTACTCACCTACACCGATTCTTGCTCTCCCAACCTTACTGAGCTTAACAGCTGCCTGCTTAAAGTTATTGCTTGGCTTATGGACTACCAGTTGGAAATGAACCTTCAAAAAATCCCAGCTATTTGGCTCACAGGTGGAGCTATCGCTCCTACTCTTTTGCCCATCCTAGACACTCTATTCAGATAAATTATTACTTCTAATACCTTGGTGTCTATTTGAATACTCACCTTTTATTCAAAAAAAGAGGTCAGATCTGTAGTCAAGACATATTTCCCTGCATTTCATACGCTTTGTCCATTCCTCGACCATTCCGCTGAACATACGTTTGCTCTTAGTTGTATTATTTCATGTCTCAACTATTGTAATACGATTTACACCAGTCTCTACCAATCAGAGCTGAAACATCTTCAGTCTATCCAAAGCATTGCTATCCAGATCCTATTCTAATACCGCTGGCTCCTTGCATTTCATCAAATCTATTATAAGATACTTACACTGACACATCAGACCCCTTTACACTGACATACCCTCCTATCTAGCTTCTGTAATCTTCCTCCATGATCCTGTGAGAGCCTTGTGGGCTCTCCACAGAAACCACCTAATAATATCCCCCCAGTCTCTCAGGCAAGGTTGGAAATTACAAGAAGCTTAGCAAGCTCAAATGTAATGAAATAAATAACTACGTTAGACAAACCTATTAATAAAACTGGAACTTCATTTGAGTTTCTTGGCGCGAAATTCGGCGTCTTTTAGTCAGTTTTTCTTTTGCTAAGCCCCAAAGGTAGTGCATCATACACAATGAGGTTTTTTTTACCTTTTAAGATATCTTAATTAATTTATTTATTTATTACAGTTTCTTATATACCGCGCTATTCGGTATCAGCGCGGTTTACATCATAACATAATTACCATAACGACAAGTTGTCAGGTTTTACATCGAACAGGGATACAAACTTGGATAACAGGGTAAACTATGTATATAAGCTATTTACACAGCAAGGATAGGTAAAAATCAGAAAATGAGTATGAGGGCATTTCTAGAGGGGTCTAGAGTGGGTCATTTATTGAGAGGGACAGACAATGGCACTAAGCATTTATTTATATTGCTCTATTTATTGTTTAACGTTTAGTATACATTGCCTTCATGCACTGTTCCAGTTTTATTAATAGGTTTGTCTAACGTAGTTATTTATTTCATTACATTTGAGCGTGCCCCGTTCCTCCCCTTTTTTTAAGGTGCATTAGGAGACGTCAAATTACTTTTAGGGTATTACACGATGATCATACAGATGTATATTCCAACTTTGTTTGGTGGAGAATGAATTTTTAAAGACAAACGTCTATAAATAAATTAGTGAATATGCTTCCATCGTGATTTGTTCGTCTGCTTTTGCGGATATTAACAGTTTCATGTCATTAGTTTAGCTGTGATTAAAAAATTTTTCATAGCGGTTCTTTTTAGACATTTTTTTAGATGAACACATTTGCATATCTATTTAGTATATTTATTTTTTTATCATTTTTTTATCATTTTGATTATATTTTCATGTCCACACAGTGTCAATTAATGTTTTATTGAGGATGTTTATAGTATATGCATGTTTCTTCCTCCTTATGGTTTTTATTATTTATTCATATGTTACAGTATTCTTTAATACAAGGAATCTACTCGCTATCTAGGATATTTACATTGGCTTCTTACCAATAGTGCCTTGTAAGTAGACATCCTTATGTGTATTTAGTTTCATTAGCAATATTTGTTGAGAAGTTTTTTTAAGTGTTTCAATGTTTCTTTGTTGGTTCTGTTTCTGCCCTGCGTCTTATTTATCATTTTAATGTTTTAACATTTTAATATTTTACTAGTTTTTTATAATGTAAGTGTTTTTATGGTTGATTTTCTATTGTTGATGCTGTTATTTAACCTTATTTTCTATTTATGTGCTCACGCATTGTTCTCAATATTGGTATATATGTACCACATGCCTGTTTGATTTTAATTATTTATCATTTTTTATTGACATTTACAATTTTTACATGTTTCTTATGTTTGTATGTTTAAGTACATCCCCCCAAAGAAGGCATTTGCCGAAACGCGTAGGGGACTTAATAAAGGCACGTGTGATCAATTGTCAAGCAATGCCAGGCAGAGGGAAGTGAGAGCTGACAAAGTGGAGCACCCTCGGAGTCACTCCAAGGAGCACTTTGTGATCTTTGGGCGCAAAATGCCACTTTGAGCTTTCTTATATAGTGCAAGTTGGGTCCTACTTTGCTTGAATATGAAACGGGCAGCAACTTTGGCAGAGAAGTCAAGTGAGCAGGAGACAATAACGAGATGGAATAGCCTGCAACGATCAAGCATACAGACAGATACACAAATAAAGAGAAGCAGTAGCAGTACATAAAACATTCTATGAATAACCAAAATTTGTGTTTTCTTCACATTTTAGAAACATTTCACCCAATTTCAGCCAATTTTAAAATGTGCTGCATTAATCTTATCAAGCAGTTTTAGAGAGCTATTGGCATCATCAGAGCCCACCCCTACAACATTCCATCCTGGAAAACGCCAGTCCAAACCAACATCTAAGCCATCCTGGTTGAATCTCTCTCTTCTTTTTTGTATTAGGGATGAGGGAGAGTGAGATTTGATATACACAGGTATACCTTTATAGATTCTATATATTAAAGTAGTCAGAGATGACAAATTTCTGATAGTCTCATGAGATTGATTCAGCTATTCAGTCTTTTGAGATACGTTATCTTAAACATTTCATTTATGCATATGTTGTATTTGTAGGGAAGTGTCTAGAGAGATCTTCAAATAGTTTAATTGGACTTGGTTAAATCCCTGGCTTTAATACAACTAAAGGCACTTTGCATCCTTTAACATGAATTTCATCAAGCTCTGCTCTCATCTCTCTGCATCAATGGTGCACATCTGATTCTAAATAAAAACAGTAATTATGTCCACAGCCTAACATGTTGCTCTTGCTTTGAGTGATGGCTTCCTTCTGTTAAATTGATGAAAGTTATGACTACATACAAAGCTGGGGCAGAACACAAAACATGTTTAGTTACAGTCAATTGCTAGACCACGTTCAATGAGTTATCGCAAAATATCTAAAAGCACAGTTCATGCCCAACGTATTATTAAAACCTATTTAAGGGTATAAATCATACTTTGGTTTTTGAAGGGCACAGTGCATGATTCATGATCACTTAAGAGATTCAGTTTTAGACATCTCTTGCTGGTTAGACTTCAATCTTTTCACAGTTGGATTTTTACACTTTTTGAGCAGTAGCTTGACAGCAAACTTTATGATTTGATCTTATTTTAAAAGGGAAATCTGAACACTCTAACTCTATTCAAATAAATTGGTGAGTTAGACATCTCCAGCATAAAGAAGTTTTCTAAGTTTGGTGAATGAAAATAATTACACCTTAAGTGAAATTTTACAAATGACATCCAAGTGCAATCCGGGACATCTAAGCTAGAATGTCTGAAAACGAAGCAAGTACATCCAAGCTGAGGCACCATTTCCAAAATGTGGACATGCCCGATATTCACGTCTGCTGGGGAGTCTACATAGACATCCCCAGAATAGTACTCTGGACCATGGCAATCTAATCAAATCCCACTACTGCTATCATCATAATTGTGCAGAGTACTGGGGGGATATGGCATGCCTATTCATGCCTGGAGCAGGTATAATCTTAGATGCAACTTCAGACATCCAGGACACTTCAGAGATCAGGCAAGGATGTCCAGGTTCATAGGAATGCCTCCACCACATCCCGATTTAGACTTGGACATCCTCATGCTAGGATGTCCACTGACCCAGCTCCTAAAACACCTCTGGAGACTTCTCTGTGCTTTGGATGTCTCTCTGCCCATTTTATGACATTCAAAATATGTATGATTCTTCTAAAATAACAGTCCTTATGTTAAAATACCATACACAAAACACTCCTCTTTGAGGGCTACCTGCACACAAACACACAATGAGAGTAATTTTAGAAGCCCTATTCATATTTTACACATCTGAAAATGGGTATGCAGATGTCCAATTCACAAGGGCGTCCCTGGAGCCATTTTTTTGAAACCAGATATATGGATGCTGCTAGCATGAGGACGTCCAAGTAGAATGGGGGCATCGTAGAGGTGTGGCCTAGGTGGAACAAGGAAGATGCATATCATGGTACAATTTCAGAACAGCACAAGTATGTCTGGCCCTGTTTGATGAGGTGTTCATGCCTATACCTGCTCCTGACTATGAATAAGGAGCAGAGAAGTGCTCATTTCATAATAACAATGCTACTGGGGTGGGGGGGGGGGGTGGAGAACACAATGTGCTGTCATTGTCACTGTCAGTGCTTCCTGGGCAATGTAACTTGCATGTAAACAAACCCCCCAAACAGATCACTAACTAGCAACTGCAAGTCTGAGTGTCTGCAATGTTATAGAACATGGTCTTCCCCTTCTGGAAAACACACCAGCCGGGACATCCAAAAAGCTATTTCTATGGCTGTCCATTTTGGGACGTCCATGTTTCTAAAATCGGACTGAAACATAAACATCCCTGGGGCTTTCTCAGATGTTTAGCTCTGGATGTCTCAGATTGCATCTGGATGTCCTTTTTAAAATGCCATTTAATATACTATCAATTTGATTACAATATATATGATTTTTATTATCTTCTGATATGTAAATTTGCTCTCCTATTGTTATCAAAATCTGGAAAAGAGTAAAAGATGTACAGTATGTGTTAAGCCATACCAGTTTGAATGAAGGGCAAGAAGCAAAACGTGCTTGTTGAATATTCATTTACCAAAGTTATTCATTTAAATATCCCCTGAAGTACATGGATTAGATTCAAAGGATGTAATGGAAAAACATGAAATCAGAAGGAAAATAGGTGCCTGTTTGGCTTGCATGGGTGCTGCTGATGGTAGGAGTGCCCATGAAGACCTACCAGATTTCAGTGGGGGTGTTGAGAGAAGCAAGTCTGGTCTTGGGTTTCAAGGGCCCCTCCTCCCCTCCTGTGGTTTAACAAAACTGGCAGGTCTTCTGACCTGTATCCAGCAACACAATAATATATATGTGTACCAGCCACCTGTTTACATGATAAATGGGGAGGAAGAAGGCACAGTGCTCTGGGACA
This sequence comes from Ichthyophis bannanicus, assembly GCA_033557465.1. Lineage (NCBI taxonomy): Eukaryota > Metazoa > Chordata > Amphibia > Gymnophiona > Ichthyophiidae > Ichthyophis > Ichthyophis bannanicus. The sequence goes on from CM066035.1 coordinate 363,364,574, forward strand.
TTATAGATGAAGGGGCTGGCTTTCTTCTACAGGCTGCCACTGGCCAGGAATGTCCCAAGGGGGGGAGTGGAGCCATGTGCGGAGACTCATTGTGGGGCCTCTTTTAAATAAGGGGCTTCATTTGCATAAATATTTGCATAATGTTAACATGGACTAACGTTTAGTAAACATGCCTCTTAATGAGTGTATGGATAAAGAAAGACTATCAGATTTCTACATTACTATACTCCAGTGCCAACCGCCAGGCACATTAGGAAGTACTACAAACAATGCCCATTTAGAACCCATAGCAAACCCACCATATCATAATAGCACAACCAGGACTCACAAAGCACCATACCCTACCTATCAAAAGGCAACTCTGCAAATATTAAACCAATACATCTCAGAGAATACCAATACATCTCCTACTGGGGAAAGAGAACAAGTGGCACTGTCAAATAGAAACTACATAAACAGAATACCACAGCTCAGTTACACATGCAGAACATAGACCATCACCAAACAAAGAACAAGGGATCACAATTTAGAAATAGGAAGACAATTAAATTGGGAACCCCAAAAGCCAAACTTGAAATATACAACAACACTGGAGAAGTAAAACTATAAATTAATTTCCTTTTGTACTAAACAAAATGTAAAGACGTTAACACACATTTCCCAGAGCTGACATATTCCAGTTCATAAATTCAAAATTAAAAAGTATTTTTCTACCTTTTTGTTGTTTGGGCATTTTATTTTTCAGTTGCAATTGCTCCAGTCACTTTCTTCTGTTTTCTTCGTGTCTTCTGCTAACTCTCCACTGTCTGCTGTCATTTATCCTTTCGTCTCTCTTCTAGTTTTTTCCCATTCTCTCTCTACATCTCCTTTAACATACTGATCTTTCCCCTTTTGCTCTTTCCTCCATTTCTTTCTTTCTTTCTTTATTTATTTATTTGCAGTCTCTTTTATACCGTGCTATTCGACATCAGTGCAGTTTACAATGAACATAAGAGTTGCACATCTTAATTTCGTGATTTGTGCTTACAGTGAAACAGGTATAATAACTTGGGTATACATTAAACAGGAAAATTAAACTTGGGTTGCTTTTTTATACACTCAGATTTCACCCCTCTATCCTCAATCCTCACTTACTCTCCCAATACCCGGCCAATCATAGATTTTTCTTCCCTCCCATACAAAATCTTTCCCCCTCTCCATCCTCACTCCCCCAGCCACATCCCCTTCTAGTCCTCCCCCAACATCAGCTTCCTTCTAGTTCCAGCCCCACCCAGCATCCGCTCCCTTCTAATTTTATTCTCCCATCCCCATGCATCATCCTATTTCCAGTCCTAGTCCCCCCATCAGCCCATTTCCAATTCTAGCCCAACAAAGGCAAACTTCCAATTGTAGCTCCCCCATCAGCTATTTTCAGACCTATCCTAGCCCCCCCCCATTAGGCCATTTCCAGTCCTAGCTCCACCATCAGTCCATTTCCAGTCTAAGCCCCCCTCATCAGTCCATTTCCAGTCCTAGCTCTCCCATCAGCTATTTCCAGTTCTATCCTAGCCCTTCCATCGGTCCATTTCCAATCCTTGGCCCTCCATCAACCCATTTCCAGTTCAAGCCCCTCACACCACTCAGCCCATTTCTAGTTCTTGCCCCCCATTACTATTTCCAGTCCTAGCCACCCCCCCCCCCCCAAAGAGCCCCGCGGCTGTCTGACTGCCTTTAGAGGGCTCCCGGCAGGCCCCGACTCACCTCTGATGGCACCAGTAAAGAGTGGCATTTTTCTTCACTTCAGCAGCTGTGTTTACTATAAGCCGCTGGCGCACTGAGTGTCAGGAAACAGGAAGTTCCCTTCGTCCTGGTGCGCCAGCAGCCTATAGTACAACACAGCTGCAGAAGTGAAGAAAAATGGCCCCATAATGCTTCATCAGTTTGAACTGTGGAAGTCTTTGGCTCTTGTTTTTGTCCCATAGAATTGTGTCTATGACCAGAGATGTTGCAATTCATGCAGAAGTCACATCTGCAGCACAACATGCTGTAGCTGTGACTTACATGCCCAGCAAACAGGAGTATGAGGGGCAGGGTGAGGGGCTCTCAGAGAGAAGGTAGAAAACCTCAGGCTTCCTCTTTCAGCATGGACTTGAATAAGAAGCAGGTTGGAGAATGGAAGCTATCTGGGTGTCAGATACCTGCAGTGTTATTTTGTTAGGTCATTTTAGCAGGCAAGATGGTGCTGGTACTATGTACCACCGCATGACCGTTTTTAATCCAAGTCATGTAGTTCTAGTAAGAACTCACAGTTCTTATTTGCATTGCATGCTGACAGTCAGATGGCTCAGGATCCTAGCTGATAATGATCTCAAAGGCTGAGTTGAGCACTGTGGCTGGGGGAAGTTGCAAGAGGAATACTTAAGCAATCCGGGGTGGCCCAAGGCTGATGTGGGGGCCATGTGCGGAGTTTCAGTGGAGGACTTCATTTGCATATAATTTGCATATGCACTGGCCTCCTTTGCGCAACAATTTGCATACCAGATCAGTGCTATGACCAGGTTAATGATAAGAAGGGAGGATATAAAATTAGAAAAAATAACTCTGGTAGCTCTGACTTCAATATCATGATGCACAGGCTGGGTTAGACTGTGCCATAGCTGGAAAAGCCCATAAATCAGCATCAGTGAAGCTATCAGGCCACAAAACAAAATAAAAAATGAGATGTTCCCTTAAAATTTGAGATTTCCTTAAATATGAACTGACCCCACAATAACACCACATCCTACAGTTCACTCCACAAAAGGAATAAAAAGAACAAGCGAGAACCACAACACAGGACCTATAGAAGCAAATCTACCATTTCATAACAGCATTGACCTCCAAAACTCATACAAGGAGCATACACAAAGAGAGGCAGCACTGTGAATACTGCAATGGGCCCTAGAACATCCATACATCTAGCGGGAAAACTGAACAAGCCAGATTGCTACAGATCCCTACACAGAAACGCCATAATAACCATCCCTGACCAGCTGTAATCCATGCTTTAAGAAAAGTGGAAGGAAGTCCAAAAAACTGCCAGCATGGTTTAAAGATGAGGTCAGAGAGGCTGCTGTTGCCAAAAAAGCATCTCTCAAGAAATGGAAAAAAGAGCCAGATGACGAAAACTAGAAACAGCACAAGCACTGGCAAGTTAGATGCAAGGCATTGATAAGGCAGGCAAAGAGAGAATTTGAGAGGAAGCAAAAACGCGTAATAAAGACTTTCAAGTACATTCATAGCAAAAAAACCTGTGAGAAAGTCAGTTGGACCATTAGATAATAGAGGGGTAAGAGGGGACAAGGCCATAGTGGAGAGACTGAATGAATTCTTTGCTTTGGTCTTTACTGAGGAAGATGTAGGGATGTTACTCATGACTGAAGAGGTATTTAAAGGTGATATTATGGAAGAATTGAAAGAAATATCAATACACCGGGAAGATGTATTACAACTATTTGATAAACTGAAGGGTAGCAAATCACCTGGACTGGATGGTATACATCCAAGGGTGTTGAAAGAACTGAAATATGAGATTACTACCACAGATTACTATCATTAAAAACATCTGTAATACCTGAAGATTGGAGGATAGCCAATGTGACACAATTTTTAAAAAGGGTTCCAGTGGTGATCCGGGAAACTACAGACTGGTGAGCCTGATGTCAGTACCGGGAAAAATGGTAGAAACCATCATAAAGAACAAAATTACTGAACATGTACATTTTATTTATTTATTTATTTAACATTTCTTAGATAGTCATGGTTTCATTGGAGAAAGCTAACATGTATTTAGCCAAGGAAAGTCTTGTCTTACTATCTGTTATATTTTTTTGAAAGTGCGAATAAACAGGTTGATAAAGGTGAGCCATTTGATATAGTGTATCTGTATTGTCAAAAAGCCTTTGACAAGGTCCCCCATGAGAGACTCTTGGCCATATAAAAAAGTAATGTGATTGAAGACAGTGTAATATTGTGGATCAGGAACTAGTTAAAAGATAGAAAGCAGAAAGTAGGGCTAAATGGCCAATTTTCTCAATAGAGAAAGGTAAACAGTAGAGTACCCCAGGGATCTGTGCTGGGCCCGTTGCTTTTTAACATATTCATAAATGACCTGGAAATAGGATTATCAGATGACACAAAATTATTCAAAGTTGTTAAAACGCAAGAGGATTGTGAAAAATTGCAAGATGACCTTGATAAATTGGAAGATTGGGCATTCAAACAGCAGATGAAATTTAATGTGCAAAAGTGAAAAGTTATGTATCTAGGAAAGAACAATCCAAAATCTGGTTATATAATGCAAGGTACACCTTAGAAACCACCACTCAGGAAAAAGATTTAGGTGTCGTCATGGATAATATGTTGAAAACCTCTGCCCAGTAGCCAAAAAAATTAATAGAATTCTAGGAATCATAAGGAAAGGGAATACAACAAAGGATATTGTAATGTCTATGTATTGTTCCATGGTGCAACCATACCATCCATATTTTGTGTAATTCTGGTCGTCATATCTTAAAAAGGATATAGCAGAATTAGAAAAGGTACAGAGAAGAGCAACAAAAATGATAAAGTGGATGGAAGTGTATCCTTATGAGGAGAGGCTTAAAAGGTTGGGGCTCTTCAACTTGGAAGGATGGAGTGGAATGGGTAAATGTAGATCGGTTGTTTACACCATCAAAAAGTAGAAAGACTAGAGGACACACAATGAAGCTACAATGTAATCCATTTAAGACTAATAAAAGAAAATGTTTTTTACTCAACACATAATCAAACTCTGGAATTCATTACTGAAGGATGTAGTAAAAGCTGTTAGTGTGGCAGGGTTTAAAAGAAGGTTTGGATAAGTTCCTGGAGGAAAGGTTCCTAAACCATTATTAAAGAGGACCTGGGACATCCACTGCTTACCCCAGGACAAGCATTGTGGAACCTGTGTACCTTTTTGGAAACCTGGCAGGTACTTGTGACTTGGATTGGCCACTGCTGGAAACAGGATACTTGGCTTGATGGACCTTGGTCTGACCCAGTATGGCATTTCTTATGTTAAAGAGATCAATGACTCAAATAGAATAAAATCTCTGCAGGAAAAAAATACATTATTGAATCTTTATGGATAGAAATTCCATGTATGAAGGACAAGAAAATAATTACCATCCGCCTGGATAGAAAGCGCAGACCAATGATGAAATGTTTTCATAATTTAGGGAAGAAAACAAATTTGGCAACACAATAATAATGGGCAAATTCAATTACCCCATTGTTGAGTAAATGCTGTATAAGGAGCTGCTTGAAGGTAAGGTTTCTAGATGAAATAAATAACTGCTTTATAAATTAGCTGGTTTGGGAACCAACATGAGAAGGAACGATTATAGACTTAGTCCTTTGAGGAACACAAGATTTGGTGCAAGAGCTAACTGTGTTGGGACTGTTTGGCACCAATGACCATAATATTATCAAATTGGTGGCAGAAATTCAAATTATGGGTCACCAAACAGAAATTTTTAAAGGGCCCCCGGAGCAGGGGATGTCCACTTGATAAGATATGGAAGTTGGCCTTTTTCTTCCTTGGGTCCTATTGGACAAAATTTACACCACTGGATCATATTTGACTTTATAACTGGAGTGAGTATACAAAAGAAATCTACCATGCCACCATTTAATTTTTGAAAAGGAGACTACAGTAAAATGAGAAAATAGAAGAAAATGAAAAGGAACATCTACAAAGGTCAAGAGTTTACATTAGGCATGGACTTCTTTTTTTTTTTAGCCATTTGGAAGCCCAGACCAGATGTACCCACATGCATTAAGAAAGGTGGAAGGAATGCCAAATGACAGTCAGCAAGATTAAAGGGTAAGATGAAATTAGTTATTAGAGCCAAAAAGAAAAATTAAAACAAAAATGCAAAAAGGAACCAAATGAAGAAAATAGGAAATGGAATAAGTAGTGGCAAGTTAAATACAAAGCATTGAAAAAGAAAGCACAAACAGAATTTGAAAAGAAGCTTTCCTTAGAGACAAAAACTTACAATGAAAACGTTTTTGGGTACATTCAAAGCAAGAAGCTAGTGAAAGAGTTAGCTGGTCCATTAAATGTTCACAGTGTAAAAGGGGTCACTTGGGGAGGACAAGGGGCATGTTTCCTAATGGGCACACTGGTAGCACTTGTTTGTGCTGCCAGATCAGCATGGAGGCCTGTGCTAATTTTTAGGGTTGTGTGCATCCATGCTCCTGCTGATGGTGCGATGCTAACTGGCACATGGGTACATTTAACGCTACTTATTGTAATGGGGTTAAATGGACCTGTGCTAACAGCAACATTCACAATTAGTGTGGGCATTTTGGGCACATGCTAACTGTGATGTGCCTTCAATGCCAATATTCTGCCCCAAATCCAACCAGTCCCCACCTAATCACACATTAACGAGTTAGGATGGGATTTTTACCATGCTGTTAGCATGCCCCCTTAGTGAGCATCAAACCCTGTGCTAATGCTTTTTGCACTTTAGTAAATATGCCTCTTTAGTAAACATGCCTCTTGCTTTCATCTTTACTGAGGAAGAAGCTACCAATGCTTGAAAAAGTATTTAATGGTGATGAATCAGAAGAGCTGAATGAAATCTCAGTGAACCTGGAAGATGTAGTAGAACAAATTGACAAAGTAAAGAACAGAAAATCACTTGGGCTATATGGTATACACCTAAGAATGCCGAGCGAACGCAAAGATGAAATTGCAGATCTACTACTAATTAAAAACATTTAATCTATCATTAAGATCATCTCTGGTACCAGAAGATTGGAGAGTGGTCAATGTAATGCTAGTTTTTAAAAAGAGATCCAAGGGTAAAACAGAAAACTACAGACCAGGGCACCTAATGTCAGTGCCAAGCAAAATGGCGGAAACCATTTGAAAGAAAAAAAATTAGTGAACACAGGGACAGACATGGTTTAATAGGACAAAGTCAACATGGATTGCCTAACAGATCTGTGTATAAAGATGAACCAGTTGATACAATATATTTAGACTTTCAGAGAGCATTTGAAAAAGTCACACGAGAGACTCCTGAGGAAATTAAAAAAGCCATGGCATAGGAGAGAGTGCCCTATCGTCGAATGGAAATGGAGAGGGAAAAAAAAGAGCAGGGAGAGATGGTCCATTTTCTCAGTGGAGGAAGGTGAATAGTGAAGTACCCCAGGGATCTGTACTGGGACCTGTGCTTTTCAGCATATTTATAAGCAATCTGGAATTGGGAGCAATAAATGAGGTAATTACATTTGCAGATGATGCCAAATTATTCAAAGTTAAGTTGCATGTGGATTGTGAGAATTGGCAGAAAGACCTTGTGAGAATGGGAGGCTAAGCATCCAAATGGCAGATGAAATTTAATGTGGACAAATGTAAAGTGATGCACATAGGGAAGAATAAACCAAACTATAGTCACACATTGCTAGGTGCCACATTAGGAGTCACCTCCTGGGAAAAAGATCAACATGTTATCATGAACAATACTTTGAAATCCTCTGTTCAGTGTGCAGCAGCCAAAACAACAAGCGGAATGCTAGGAATCATTAGGAAAGGAACAGAAAAAGAAAAACAAAGAATATCATAATGCTTCTCTATCACTCTGTGGTGTGACTGCTCCATGTATATTGTGAGCCATTCTGGTTTCCACATATCAAAAAAGATGTAGTATCATTAGAAAGGGTACAGAGAAGGACAACCAAAATGATAAAAGTGGTGAAACGTCTCTCCTATGAAGAAATTACCAGATGGTGTGATTAAAGGCGGGTAATGTTTCTGGGTTAAAAATGTTTAATCAAATTCCTGGAGGAAAAGTCTATAAACCATTATTAAGGCAGACAGAGAGAAAATCACTGCTTATCCCTGGGGATTAGTACCATGGTACTGGCTACTTTTGGTATATGCCAGGTACTTGTGACTTAGATTGTCTACAGTTGGAAATGGGACACTGGGATTGACATATCTTTGGTCTGACCCAGTATGGCAGTTCTTATGTTCTTACTGAAATTGTTGAGAATCAAAACAAATGTATCTAGCCCCTTGGTACTTAATGAAATATTTACAAGGAAATTGTAAAAAAAAAAAAGTAGTTCCCTTAACTGCACAACCCTTGGTTTCATTATAACAACCTGCTTCTTCTTCTTATGCATAGATTCAATTGCATCTGGAAATATCCATATACAATGTCTCATGAATAGTGTGCGTAATCCTAAAGAATATTCTCAATAGCAATTGCTTTCCTGGTCCAAAGCACAAGTTGATAACAAAGTAGATGTGAAAATGTGTCCAGAGTCGGACAGCTCCAAAAATAGCAGTCAATTCTATGGGCCTAATTTTCAAAAGGCATTTACACGGTTTACAGCCCAGTAAACCATGTAAATACCTTAAATTGAGATATTCAACAACACTTACATTGTGAGTGCTGTTGAATATCCTCTTCTAACACCCCTACGTGCCCGATGCTATCTGGTTAGCATCAGGATGCGTTGGGGCGTTCTGGGGTGGAGTGGAAATAGACTGCTGCTAACTGGGTAGTGGTGCTATTGCATTGCTACCCAGTTAGTGATGTGTGGCTAAAACTAGGCCAGCTTTTGCCTCGCTTACTCTTAGCTGCGTATGCTAACTGGGTAACAGTGCAATATCACCGCTACGCAGTTAGGCTCTGCGATGGTTTTCTCTGTGTGCCAAACTCAGATATTCAATGCCATCACCATTGAATAGCCGGTGTTAGGGATCAGCGGGCAGGGCTATGCGCCGTAGCGGTGCATAGCCTGCCCAGATAAATATTAGGCCCTATGTTCTTTTAGGGTCAATTGAGCTGACTTCCCTAAATCCTCCGATTCCTTCCTTCTAGACTGAGATAAATAAGTCATATTATTGGAGGTACAGACTCAAGAGGGATCTTCATTACTAGGGATCTACATTAGTTAGTGCACATTTGGTTCATTAAGACACCATAAAAAAATGTGCACTAAATTTGTTTTAGCACATATTAGTTGTCTTAGTGTGTCTTAATTTCTCAGCTAGTGAACATTAAATCAATTTGGCATGCACTAAAAAGTCCCTATTAAAATGAATGTGTGGAATTAACAAAAATATCCACTAAAAATTAGGAAACGTTTATGAAAAAAAACTTCAAAAACTAACTGAATTTTTCTTGTCTGTGCACATCCCTATTCAATAACATAGTGACATATTTTAAAACATTTCAACTGGTTAAACTGATAGAACATGTGGAAATTTAGAAATATATATGTCCCCTTCTTACAGCATTCTCTGTGGCCTCCGAGTCCTGAACAAACATCTCCTCTCTGACTTGGGAAACAGCCATTTTCTCTTCAAGGCTTGTAACCCATCATTTAACAGTATATCCTGCTGCAGATCGGAGACCAAAAGGATAGAAATCTCAAATATTTTAAAAAGAAAAAGAATGTTGTAAAACAACCAGTCCCTCCCATATGAGCTGAAAATCAAAATGGTCATGTCTCACTGGTGCAGGCCTACTAGAAGAGGTACCATCAGCTTCCTCTGTTACTGCTACCAGGGGTACATCTCCAGTAAGGGTTCCAATCAGTCTAATAGCCAGCTGGCCATCTGCATCTTTATCAAACTCTTCTGACCTTTGTATTCCCCCCCTCCTCCCCCAGCCAATCTACTCTACTTCCTCTCCATCCTTCTTTCCTCACAGCCAGAGGTAAATGCTATTCATGTAGCTTAGATGCAGCCAATGTTCCAGCATTCCTACCTCCATGCAGGGCCAGCTCAACCATTAGGCAAACTAGGTGGTCACCTAGAGTGGTAGCTTCTAGGGGCATCATAAAGCAGGGTATTCAAAGCTAAACAATAGACAGCTTGGGGGAGCCATAAGGCTTAAGGTTTTCCTAGGGTGCCAAGGCATTGAACAAACTCTGGCGCTGGCCCTGCATCCAGTCAGACTCATTGGGATACTTGCAATGCCAGACTAAGTTTAACACATAACCCTGGTGGAAGCGAGGTACTTCCTTTCAACCCCCACAGTTTTAAGCCAGCCTCCACATCCTTTGCTGAGGGTCGCAAAACAAAGGTGTCTTGGCCTTCTAACCACTGACACATACCGCGGTGTTGAAAATTGTGATTTCCCTTTGCACTCATATCACATTGAGACGCAAAGGGAGCAAAGAGATACAGGAAATGTAGTAAAGCTGTGCAGCACTTGTGTCAATGTGCCACCATTTTAGGTTCTCCTTTTGAGTGGGTTTAATGAGGGAGGTGCAGCTGAAAGTGGTTGATTAGGGTTTGCGGTATTGTTCAGGATACGTGAGAGGAGTGGGTAGCTAATATGGGTGGAATGGGGGTATGGATGCTTACCACACTAACATTCATGCCTACGTCTTCCATCCAGGCACAATTTCTGCAGGACTTGTGCTTATATTTTGTAACACCGAAAATGTGCCCTGTAACTTTAAGACACAAAAAGCTGAAGAGTACGGCACAGACACTGACAGAAAGGGAGAGAAAAAGCTTCCTAGTTGCTATAGGCAACCAGAGCAGGCTGAGGCACGAGACCTGAAGGCACGCCCAGCCAACAGACACTCCCCAAACACTGAGGGAAACACTCTGCACATGTGCAGGAAAACGCCCATAACTCTGCATAAGAAAGCAGGCAGGCAAACAGAGTTAGTTGGAGTTGGAGTTCGAGTGCAGGAGCAGGAACAGGCCAGAGCTTGGGAGCAGGCCAGAAAGGAGAATCCTTATTATGCTCGAGTCCAGGAGAGAGAGAATCCAGGAAGAGAGGCTGAATGTGATTCCTGTATGATTACTGACGAAGGTTTTGATGACACAGAAGCTGCAAGCGTTTGTGAAACCTGGCAGGTTAGAGAGAACCTAAAACCCTTCAACAAAAGGTCAGAGTATTGTCAGCCTAACCCTGTGTATTCTGAGGCCTGGAATAAGAAGCCAAGAAGGGCTGGGAGACATAACAGGCAGTCATTCTCCAACCGTGAGTTTAACCATAGAAAACCCTTTGCTAATGAAAGCCAGAAGCTTTTAAGGTATTCACATCCTTATAATAGAGATAGTGAACTGCTTCAGGATATTTGTATGAGAGCAGAGCCTGAATGTTTGTGTGAGAAGCCTGGCAGCAAACTGACAAGAGCAAGGTGTAACAGAAAAGCGGAAAAGCAATTGTATCAAGGCTCAGATAATTATCTCCCTGACCAGGAAGAGAGTTTTGAAGAGAGACCAGTCACTGACTGGAGGAGGTTACAAACTCTCTGCCAGAGGGAAGACGAGTCACTTGAGGAGCCCATGTGTACTGACCAGAATGAAGGTTTATCTTATGAGGAAAAGATGGACTGTTCTCTAGTGATGACTGAAGAGACCTCTCTGCGCTGAGAGCAGATAAGCCTGCTAGAGAGACAGGTCTGCACAGTGGAAACTGCCCAGGTGTTTACCTTGATGATATATTTTGTTTTGTCATTTGATTTGTGAAGCAAGAAGCTACTTTTCTTTATCCATTTGTTTATACCAGAAGTATGGTTATCTTTTGAGTTTGGAAGTGTATTATTTTTGAAAGTCCAGCAAAACCCCGGGAGGGGAATAAATCCTTGTTTAAACCTGACCCTCGACTTGCAACTACACTTTCTTTTTATAGAAAGGTCAGGGCCAGTAGTGCACTAAGCTAAATAACATTAGTTTAGCCTCTGCTGGTGACATATAAAATGGCGTAGCACGTTGGATTTTTGAAAAAAAAAAAAACAATACTACTATCCAAAGTTTTTTCAAAAGAGAAACAGATTGGAAGAAGAAAAAAAAAAAAAAAAACTCACAGCAGCAAAGGAAATCCTGAGAGGAAGAAAATCCTGATACTAAGAGGACATCCACAAGCTGACCGGACGGAGGTGCAGAGAACCTTTCTCAAAATAAGATCCTTCACCGTGCTAAGGTACAAGTGGCTGGGCACGGGTGGTAAGGATTGTGGAGAAAGGGGGAGAGAGATATCTGGATAAAAGCAGATAGGGAGAAAGAACTATATTGTGTGCCGCACTTGGTGGGCCCTCTGTTTTTTTCTCGCCTATACAGGTATACCGCAAGCGCCAAGATGGATCCAAAAGAAATGATGAAATGGATGGAAGAGCAGTGGAAGGCACAAAGTGAGCTGGCACGACAGGCCCAGGACAGGACTATGGCAGCACTGGCTGCGTAACAAAAGCCCCTGTTGGACTTGGTGACCACGCTACTACAGCGGACATCCACTACTGCAGCTGCGGAGGAAAGTGTACCGGTGCCAACGGCGGTAGGAGTACAACACTATGGTGCATTGGCACTAGGACCTTTAAAAAAAAGTGATAACTTTGATGATTATTCGGACGCATTCGAGCGAATCGCTCAGGCGGCTAAGTGGCCCCTAGACCAATGGGCAGTCCGATTCGCCATGTCGTTAACTGGAGAGGCATTGGCGGCCTATAAGGCGATGCCCGCTGGCCTAGTGACCAGTTATCCAGATGTAAAATTGGCAGTTCAAGATAGGCTAGGGTTAACCCCTACACATTATCGCCGACTTTTTAGGGAGGCAAGGCTCTTGCCCCAGGAGACACCTAAGGCTTTAATGCAGAGGTTGAAAGGTTTAGCAGCAAAGTGGTTGGCTCCAGAAAGGGCCACGATAGAAACTTTAATGGATGCGGTGCTGCTAGAGCAGTATTTTGAAGCTGTACCCGCCGAAGTAAAAGCTTTCCTGCTGTTACAAAAATGTCAATCCACTAGAGAAGCAGCGGAAATGACCGAATGCTATTTTGAAGCTGAATTGGCCGGAGCTTCTAGAGATAGTAGGATGAGGGTAACAGGCATGGAAAAGATGCCTGGTATAAGGAAAGCTTATGCTTCTACGGTTCCAAAAGAAAATGTAAAAAGCTATAATAATGTGATCAGATGTTTTCACTGTGGAAAAAATGGTCATGTGCGTAGGGACTGCAAAGAACGTGTTGCCCTAATTGTAGCGGGAGAGAAGGACCCTGGGGGAGGATTTCTTATGGACGTCCGAGTAGAGGGTGTAAAGGCAGTCGCACTCCTGGATACAGGAGCCGACCAAAGTATGGTCTCCTCCAAGATGTGGCAGGCCATGTTGACTAATAATCCTTTGGTACTATGCCAAGTACCCCCTTCTGTGCGTATGAAAGGTATGGATGGAATCCCCCCCTATTATTCCTTGTATGATGTGGTAGTAGAAGGACTAGGTAGAAAAGAAAAGATGCCTGTAGTGGTGATCCCGAACCTTCCCAGGGAAGTGGTGCTAGGCAGGGATTGGCCCTCCTTTCAAAAAGCTCTTAAAGAAAAGTTAGATGAAAGGGTAGGTCTAGTTTCTACTAGGTCCCAACGTAAGGTCTCAGAGGCAGGGACAAGTCCCATAGCGGAGCCAGAGGAAGAGCCCCGAGATAAGGACGAAATTCCAGAGCCAGAGCCCGACCAAGATGAGGAATCCCAGAATATACTCCCCTATAATGAAGAGTTAATTGACCTTCCCAAAAAGGTTAGGAAGGATAGGGCAAGACGAAGGCAGGAGAGAAGACAAAGGTCGCAGGGAAGAACCGACCTGGAGGCCGGGGAGGGTTTACCTTGGGTGCCAGCAGAGCTGGTAAGGAAATTCCCTTCCTTCCCCAAAGAACAGCAGGGGGATCCCGCATTGAAAAGGGCATTCGAATATGCTCGGGAGGCCAGGAAAATTTTGCCCAGGTTCTTTTTAGAAAGCGAACTACTATACAGGGAAAGCGCGGATCCCAGGACGGGGACGGTGCGCAAGCAATTGGTGGTACCAACTACTTTTAAATCAGTAGTGTTAAGGTTGGCGCACGACCACCCTGTCGGCAGCCATAAAGGTGTCCAAGGGACATTGGACCAGGTGCTGGCTCGCTTTTACTGGCCGGGGGTGTTTAAGGAAACAACCCGGTATTGCGAGTCCTGTTCAGCATGCCAACGAGTTGCAGCTGCCAGGCCAAAGCCAGTACCAATGGTTACACCACCCACCATTGCAACCCCAGTGAGGAAGTTAGCCATGGATATTGTGGGCCCGTTAATACGAACCCCAAGGGGCTTCCAATATATCCTGGTGATCATGGATCACGCGACCAGGTTTCCGTGGGCAATACCCCTGCGAAATATTTCAGCATGGACAATCTCCATAGAGCTCATAAAGCTCTTTTGTGAAATTGGCTTTCCTCAGGAGATCCTAACAGATCAAGGAACCAATTTCACCTCAAGACATTTAGCTATGCTTTGGGACGCCTTCGGGATAAAACATATCCGCACTTCGGCGTACCACCCCCAGTCTAACGGGTTGGTGGAACGCATGAACCAGTCCCTAAAGCAAATGTTAAGGCGGAGCTTAGGAGGTAATATGGTGGAATGGGACAATGTCCTCCCATTCGTTCTGTACGCCTGTAGGGAACGCGTGCAGACATCGTTGGGTGCATCACCCTACGAACTCCTATTTGGTAGGACCCCGAGAGGTATTTTAGATATCCTTCGGGAGCAGTGGGTTGCACCAGAGGAGACAGAAATTGGGGTACCACAATTTTTAAAAGACCTCAGGAACCGTCTAGAACGGACTTCCCGAGTGTCTATGGACAATCTGCAGGCCAGCCAACGCCGGCAGAAGAAATACTATGACCGGGGAACTAGAGCCAGGAAGTTATCCATAGGGGATAGAGTGGTAATCCAGGTAGCGAACGCGGGTCCAAAGTTTGAGGCCAGATGGAAAGGCCCGGCCAAAATAATTGATCAGGTAGGTCCTGTGTCCTACAGGGTGGAGCATGAAAATGGGCGCCACCAGACATACCATTTAAACCTGCTGAAGCCTTGGAGGGAGAGGTCAGCAGATGTAAGACTAGTGCAGGTAGTGAGCGAAAGGTTCCGTTCGGATAGGATTACGCGCTGTCCGACGGGGACGTCAGCAGCTCGTAATGTCTTAAGAAGGGGGATGTGTAACACCGAAAATGTGCCCTGTAACTTTAAGACACAAAAAGCTGAAGAGTACGGCACAGACACTGACAGAAAGGGAGAGAAAAAGCTTCCTAGTTGCTATAGGCAACCAGAGCAGGCTGAGGCACGAGACCTGAAGGCACGCCCAGCCAACAGACACTCCCCAAACACTGAGGGAAACACTCTGCACATGTGCAGGAAAACGCCCATAACTCTGCATAAGAAAGCAGGCAGGCAAACAGAGTTAGTTGGAGTTGGAGTTCGAGTGCAGGAGCAGGAACAGGCCAGAGCTTGGGAGCAGGCCAGAAAGGAGAATCCTTATTATGCTCGAGTCCAGGAGAGAGAGAATCCAGGAAGAGAGGCTGAATGTGATTCCTGTATGATTACTGACGAAGGTTTTGATGACACAGAAGCTGCAAGCGTTTGTGAAACCTGGCAGGTTAGAGAGAACCTAAAACCCTTCAACAAAAGGTCAGAGTATTGTCAGCCTAACCCTGTGTATTCTGAGGCCTGGAATAAGAAGCCAAGAAGGGCTGGGAGACATAACAGGCAGTCATTCTCCAACCGTGAGTTTAACCATAGAAAACCCTTTGCTAATGAAAGCCAGAAGCTTTTAAGGTATTCACATCCTTATAATAGAGATAGTGAACTGCTTCAGGATATTTGTATGAGAGCAGAGCCTGAATGTTTGTGTGAGAAGCCTGGCAGCAAACTGACAAGAGCAAGGTGTAACAGAAAAGCGGAAAAGCAATTGTATCAAGGCTCAGATAATTATCTCCCTGACCAGGAAGAGAGTTTTGAAGAGAGACCAATCACTGACTGGAGGAGGTTACAAACTCTCTGCCAGAGGGAAGACGAGTCACTTGAGGAGCCCATGTGTACTGACCAGAATGAAGGTTTATCTTATGAGGAAAAGATGGACTGTTCTCTAGTGATGACTGAAGAGACCTCTCTGCGCTGAGAGCAGATAAGCCTGCTAGAGAGACAGGTCTGCACAGTGGAAACTGCCCAGGTGTTTACCTTGATGATATATTTTGTTTTGTCATTTGATTTGTGAAGCAAGAAGCTACTTTTCTTTATCCATTTGTTTATACCAGAAGTATGGTTATCTTTTGAGTTTGGAAGTGTATTATTTTTGAAAGTCCAGCAAAACCCCGGGAGGGGAATAAATCCTTGTTTAAACCTGACCCTCGACTTGCAACTACACTTTCTTTTTATAGAAAGGTCAGGGCCAGTAGTGCACTAAGCTAAATAACATTAGTTTAGCCTCTGCTGGTGACAATTTTATAAAGGTATATAGGCACCCGTGTATCCATATAAAATAGACACCTTCTCAACCTCCATACAGAAGTGCTCTCTTATAAAATTTCCCACTTATTGGGGTTTATGATGCCAGAAAGCAAGGGGATTTGAACAAAGAGAAAATTCTAAAGAAGGGTTTAGGGAAAGGGGGCACACTAAAAGTGATGTGGGGACAGACTGGGGAGAAGAACAAAAGGAATTGGCGTTAAAATTGCAAATTGTGGGGTGGCCTTGGGAAAAGAGTGTTAGACAGTCTGAAGATTTTTGTGCATCTTCACTAGTTACTTTATAATTTTCATACGACTTTCTAAGCTTCTTGGGATACACTTTGTAATTTCTAGGATTACAGGAATGATAAGCTAATCATTTTTCTCATAAACACAAAATGAGAGACGACCTTTAGTACATAGGCCCTATATCTAATTAATGAAAACATCTCAAATATATGCAAATGCATCATGAATCAGTCACCCATGACAGCATTTGAAGCTTTCACATAATAGCTCCCATGGTTAATGCAGATAATTTACATCACTGAATATGTTAAACAAATTTGTTAGCTTGCTTTTGGTTGATGTCTGATGAATGAATTTAACATATTTAACTCTCACTAGCAAGTGAATATGGATTCTACTGTAAATGTCTATCTGCTAACTAAATAAAGAAATATGGGAAAAATAAAACAAGATTGCTCCTTTTGTTAAAGGTATACAGTGCTTTGTGAAAGTATTTATCCCCTTGGATTGTGTCCTGTTTTCTCGCATTATGTACAATCTGGAATAAAAATGGAGATTTATTTGGATGTTAGGTAATGGACCTTACAATATAGTCCAAATTGGCGAAGTGAAATGACAATAAAATACCATATTAAAATATATATAAAAGAAGTAAAAGCTGAAAAGTTGTGAGGGCGTAAGAACATAAGAACATAAGATATGCCATACTGGGTCAGACCAAGGTCCATCAAGCCCAGTATCCTGTTTCCAACAGTGGCCAATCTAGGTCATACGTACCTAGAAGTATCCCCAAAAGACACAGGTTCCACAATGCTTGTATTGGGTCAAGCATTGATATCCTGGGTCCCTTTTTAATAATGGTTTATGGACCTTTCCTCCAGGAACTTGTCCAATCCTTTTTTAAACCCAGCTACACTAACAGCTCTTACTACATCCTCTGGTAACAAATTCCAGAGTTTGATTACACGTTGAGTGAAAAAATATTTTCTCTTATTTGTCTTAAATAGTTTACCCTGTAGCTTCATTATGTGTCCCCTAGTCTTTCTATATTCTGATAGTGTAAACAATCGATCTACGTTTACCCGTTCTACTCCATTCATTAATTTATAGACCTCTATCATATCTCCCCTCAGCCGTCTCTTTTCCAGGTTGAAGAGCCCTAACCTTTGTAGCCTCTCTTCATAGGAGTAGCCTTCCATCCCCTTTACCATTTTGGTGGCTCTTCTCTGTGCCTTTTCTAATAATGCTATATCCTTTTTAAGATACGGTGACCAGAATTGCACACAATATTCAAGGTGCGGTCGTACCATGGAACGATACAGAGGCATTATAATATCCTTTGTTTTATTTTCCATTCCTTTCCTTATGATATCTAGCATTCTATTTGCTTTCTTGGCCGCCGCTGCACACTGGGTGGAGGGTTTTAACATGTTATCCACGATGACTCCTAAATCTTTTTCCTGGGTGGTGGTTCCCAATGTGGCACCTTGCATCGTGTAACCATAGTGTGGGTTGTTCTTTCCTAGGTGCATAACTTTGCACTTGTCCACATTAAATTTCATCTGCCATTTGGATGCCCAGTCTTCCAATTTATCCAGATCCTCCTGCAGTTTTCCACAGTCCTCTTGGGTTTTAACAACTTTAAACAGTTTTGTGTCGTCTGCAAATTTGATAATCTCACTAGTTATTCCCTTTTCCAGGTCATTTATGAATATGTCAAAAAGTAGCAGACCCAGTACAGATCCCTGGGGTACTCCACTATTCACTTTTTTCCATTGGGAAAATTGGCCATTTAGCCCTACCCTCTGCTTTCTATCTTTTAACCAGTTCCAGATCCACAATAGTACACTGCCTCCTATCCCATGACTTTTTAGTTTTGCCAAAAGTCTCTGATGAGGGACCTTGTCAAAGGCTTTCTGAAAGTCCAGATACACTATATCAACAGACTCACCTTTGTCTACCTGTTTATTCACACCTTCAAAAAAACATATCAGATTAGTAAGACAAGATCTTCCCTGTCTAAAGCCATGTTGGCTGTCTCCCATTAGGCCATGACTATCTACATGTTCTGTAATTTTATTCTTTATGATGGTTTCTACCACTTTCCCCGGTACTGACCTCAGGCTCACCAGTCTGTAATTTCCCGGATCACCCCTGGAACCCTTTTTAAAAATTGGCGTTACATTGGCGACCCTCCAGTCTTCAGGTATTACAGATGATTTTAATGAAAGTTCACAGATTACTAATAGCAGGTCTGCAATCTCATATTTCAGTTCTTTCAACACTCTTGGATGTAGGTCCAGGTGATTTGCTACTATTCAGTTTATCAAATAGTTGTAATATATCTTCCCGGTGTAGCGATATTTCTCTCAATTCCTCTGCAGTATTCATCCCTTTTGCTATGAAACTTCTAAATAAGATCTGGTCCAACCAATTAACCTCAGAAGTCACATAATTAGTTGATTAGGGTCCACCTGTGTGTAATCAGTGTCACATGATGACCATGTAAATATACCTGTTCTGAAATGCCCCTGACTCTGCAACATCACTAAGCAAGCAACATAAAGACCAAAGAGTCAGAAATAAAGTTATGGAGAAGTATAGATCAGGATTGGTTATAAAAACAACCCAAAAAAACAGCAACCCTAATTCTGAATATCCCACAGAGCACCATTAAATCTATTATAACAAAATGAAAAGAATATGGCACCACTACAAACCTGTCAAGAGAAGGCCGCCACCAAAACTCACAGACCGGGCAAGGAGGGCATTAATCAGAGATGCTAGAAAGACCCCAAGGATAACACTGAAGGAGCTGCAAAGATCCACAGCGGAAATGGGAGTATCTGTCCATAGGACCACTTTAAACCATACATGCCACAGAGTGGGCCTTTAAGGGAGAGTGGCCAGAAAAAAGGCATTGCTTAAAGGAAGAAATAAGAAAACACGTTTGGAATTTGCACAACAGCATGTGGTGGACCGCGCAAACACATGGAAGAAGGTTCTCTGGTCAGATGAGATGAAAACTGAACTTTTTGGCCATCATGGGAAACGCCATGTGTGGTGCAAACCCAACACTTCCCATCACCCCAAGAACACCATTCCCATAGTGAAACATGGTGGTGGCAGCATCATGCTATGGGGATGTTTTTCATTGGCAGGGACAGGAAAACTCGTCAGAATTGAAGGAGCGATGGATGGCACTAAATACAGGGCAATTCTTGAGGAAAACCTGTTTCAGCCTGCCAGAGATTTGAGACTGGGTTGGAAGTTCATCTTCCAGCAGGACAATGACCCTAAACACACTGCTAAAGATGGCTTAAAGAGAAATGTTTAAATGTCTTGGAATGGCCTAGTCAAAGCCCAGACCTCAGTCCAATTGAGAATCTGTGGCATTACTTGAAGATTGCTGTACACTAATGCAACTCATCTAACTTGAAGGAGTTGGAGCAGTTTTGCCTTAAGGAATGGATGAAAATCCCAGTTGCCAGATGTGCTAAGCTCATAGACACACACCCCAAGAGACTTGCAGCTTTAATTGCAGCAAAAGGTGGCTCTACAACGTATTGACTTTAGGGTGAATACATACGCACACTCCTGCTTTCAGTTTTTTTTTCTTAATTATTGTTTGTGTCACAATAAAGGATATTTTGCACCTTCAAAGTCGTAGGCATGTTGTGTATATCACCTGGTGCTAATTCCCAAAACTCCATTTTAATTCCAGGTTGTAATGCGACAAAACAGAACAAACACAGAGGGGTTGAATACTTTTGCAATGCACTGTATATTCTTTACTATATTTCTTGGAAAGACAATATCAATAAGATTGTACAAAAAATTAAGATTAAGAATTGGTAAAATTGCCATTTTGAGAAGTACAGTTAACTACTTCTGCTTTAAGGAATGTTGTAATAAAGGAGCCACATAACATATAATTGGAGTTTATTATAATTACAATGGTAAATTTGTATTTGTTTAAATGATAATGCACATGTTTGTGGGTACTAAAGTCTGCAGTGTTAATAGGATGAAAATCTCTGTTAAAAGTTAGAAAATAGAACCATTTTTGGAAAACATATAGACATGCTGTCTTTTAAAAGATTTCTAGATATGGCATACCAGCAAATGAGTTTTTTCACTTATAAGTCTGAGAAGATTCTTTTGATAAAATATATAAATGCAATCAAAGAAAGTTCTCAGAAAAAGAGAGGTTTTAAAATACAAGTTTGAAATAAATCCCATAGGAACATGAGGGGAGGGGGAATATTCAAAAGCAATTACATGCAGTCCGGGTAATGCTGCTCTGTGGGATGTTCAGCAGCACCAACATGGTTAGTGCTGCCAGTTATCCATGGGTGCCGCATCAGGGCATGCCAGGGGTGTTCTGGGCTGGTACCCATCGCTAACTGGGCAGCGGGGATATTGAGCCGCTGCCTGCTTGGAAATATGCGGCAAAGGAAATCCTGGCCTAACTTCCACTGCAGTAGCTAAACAGGCAGTGACTCAATATCACTGTTGCCCGGTTAGCTTCATGGCAGTCCGGATATTCAGTGCTGGCATCGGGATATGGTCCCAGTATTGAGCAACCTGGCAGCCAGCCACTTCAGCAGCACTAACCGCCAGTGTTGAATAAAGGGCTCATAGGATATGCCAGAAGATAAGTTCCATAATAGCAATCCAGTCTGAACATCCCTTACCCAATTCTGCATTTCTATCCCTTCTCCTCCGTCAGAGAACCTCTCTGCTCATCCCATGCTTTCTTGCCTTCTGACACTCTTTTTTTCTCATCTCCATCACTATCCTTGGGGGTCATTCCATGCATTCACTACCCTGTTCTGTGCAGAGATATCTCCTTATAGTACAGTCTTCCTCGTCCTATGACCTCTCATGTTAGAGCTTCCTTTCCCTTGAATGAAGCCCGCCTCCAGTACATTTATTCCTTGGAAGTTTAGGTCTTTAATTCTTCCTCCGTATACTCTATGGTGAAGACCACTGACCATTTTGGTGTAGTCTTCTGCATGGATTCTATGCATTTGTTATGCCTTTGGAGATGCTTCCTCCAGAAGTGTTCACGTATTCTAAATGAGGTCTCGCTGTTTCTATTTATACAATGGCGTTATCACCTCACATTTTCTGCTCATTATTTCTCTACCTATGTATCCAAGCACCTTCCTGGCTTTTGCCACTGCCTTGTCAACCTTTTAGCTTATCTTAGTCGTCACTACTTTTGTGCACGAGAACTGCATCCCCCCTATATTGACTGAGGGTAGTCAACATTTTGAAAGCATGGAAAAATACCTTATTGCCTCCAGCAGGAACATTTCCAGACAGAACAAGTGATTTTGCTCCAACAAACATGAAGTAGCTCAAGTTTAACACATGGGGCATGCTAAGGTTTGACGTCTTAGTGTATGTTAAATGCAAAAAATTAGCGTGGGCAATGTATACGACTGTTTTAACTGTTGGAGGCATTCTGGCATGTCCCCATGCAGTTATGGTGGGCAGAAGCACCTCCGCATGCTAAAATTGCCACTGCAGTTAACACAGTTGCACTTAACACCACCTATTGAGATGGTAGCAAGTGCACTCGCGCTAAGTGCAATATTAACAATTAGTGCATACTAACAATGCCAGTGCTAACTGTGATATTCAGTCAATGCCCATTCTTCCCTAAACCTGATCCATGCCCGGCCCATCGCATGTCAAGCAGTTAGTGCAGGATTTATACCAGGCTGGCATTTTTAGCATATGGTAATGGTTATTAACTACAATACCCTACTATTTATAGTGCATTAGCTGTGGTAACCAATAGTGCACTTTTGCAAACATGCACCTAAATATCTTCAATAAGGAAGGTTCTCTTTGGCATGATGCAAGTACTATGCTGAGCATTAGCAGGGAATTTGAGATATTGAGATCATACTCCACATCCCCTGGCTTAGAAGTGAAGTTCATGACTGTTATGGTATGCACAAAACTCACCCATTTGGAGAAACTGTCTCCGAACATAATCTTGGTCATTTTAAATGCCTTATTCATGATATTGATGTCCAAAAATGGGTACGTGGATGTCCAGATTACGAAGATGTTCCTCAAGCCATTTTGTAAATGGTATTTAAAGATGTCCCTGGAGTGGGGACATTTAAGTAGGTAGGTAGGCGGGGGGTGTGATGAAAGTGTGTCTGGGGCGGTGCTATGGACTTAAATGTCCCCACTTGATTTCAAAAACGTTTAGACCTGCTCCAGCCATGAATAGGAATCGGGGAAAGTGTTCATTTGGGCTGTAAAACCTTCAGATGGTGTAGAGAAGAAGGCACCCCACCATCCCCAGTTCTCCCCACAATCGCAATGATATTTGTATTGTAATAGTGAAACTTATGTTGTGTTTGAACCACCACTGAATTTCTCTTAGACATCCCCAGTCTTGAATACTATTCTAGAGATATCTATGTAAATGTCTTCTTAAATATCTGTACTGAGCATTTCCATGTTTGTGAAATCACGCCTGCCTTTTTTTTTCCGGACGCTCCAGCTTGGACATCTTAGATTGCACTTAGACATCATTTGTAAAATTATGCCTTCATGTACTTTCTATAAAACATCTTTTTCAGTCAAGAAAATATGAACCTTTAGAAGAAAGATGTCATTACCATCTCTTTGTCACATTTGTTTGGCAAATAAATGTTTCAAAGAATCACAGCAGCATGTTCAATTACTGATACAGAAGTAGCACAAATAAGTGCTACCAGATGGTTCCAAGTTGTAAGGAACAGGCTGAGAAGGGTGCTGGCTCTTTTCCATTGTACATGCTGTATGGATGTTTAGTTCTACTTTACTTTGAGACTGGAACAAAATATTTATAGCTGCAATAGAACAAAATGAGGGCTCTACCTTATCCTAAAGACCTGAATCTATCGAGTAACCATAATTTTACAAAAAGAAGTCTTGGAATCTATCAAATACTTAATTCAAGTCCTAGATTGGCCACTGTTGGAAACAGGATACTGGGCTTGATGAACCTTGGTCTGACCCAGTATGGCATATCTTATGTTCTTATAAGTCCAAACTGTGAAGAGGTTTGCAGCAACGGTGAAAACACAAAGTAAGTCACATTTAAGGAACATATTTTCAAATCAGGCTTGACAAATATTTGGAGTCAGGCATCCTGTATTTGGTGTCCTTTTACTGAAGTGCACTAAGTAGTTAACATGCATTTTAATGCATGGCAACATATTAGTTTGGGCTTGTGGTAATGGCTGCTCTGCATTTAAAAACAGCCAGTGTGGTAGAAATCTTGCATTAGCCATGCAACAGGGTGGGGACTGGGTGGGATATGGATGGAGAACTGGGATGGACTGCACATTGCAGACAGCATGCAGTGCTTATTGTGCCTTGTCAATTTTGCAGTTAACACAGGTGTACTTAATGTCACCTCAAGAAAAGGTGTCAAGGGCACACACACTAATTGCAAATGAGATTAACAAGTGGAGGCCAATTCTAATCGAGGCAGGTCTGGGCTGTCCAAATGTCCAAAATATGGATGACCCAAAGTTTACCTGATTCTGCACCTAAGGGAGCTAGACATTCCCGCAGGTGCAGAATTGAACACTTAGACGGGTTAGATTGGGGTTACGGCCCCAATTTTGCAGCGCGGGATGTCTAACCACCTGCCTGGCCTGCTCTCCCCATGCTGCTGCTGGTGTGCTGGTGCCGTAGCATCCCATCACCATGGCACTGGGACAACCAGTAGGAGCACCAAAAGCCTGCCACAGCCAAACATCTTTTTTTCCTGCTGCCCAACTCTCGGCAGGGCCTGAAAGGGCCAGAATGGGGTGGAGGGTCCTTACTTGCTATGACTCTCTTGCTGGTGTGGTGTTGCTAGGTCCAATTGGCATCTTCAGTGGGACTTATTCCACCTCTGAGGTGGAATAAGCCCCACGTCTATCCCAACCCCATAAGACATATGGGGCCATGACCTGAATAGGCCCTGAATGTACGAGTTGTGTGGCCTGCCCCCTCCCTGCCCTGCACTTCCTCCGGCCCTCTCCCTCCTGCCTCTGTCCAGTGCTCCCCGCATAATGCAGCTTTACATGCAGGGAGCCTGGGGTTTAGAATATGGTGCAAGTGAAGAGAGGGGGTTGTATGTCCAAACCGGGCATACATACCCACTGTTCTGAATGATCCTCATAGTAAATATAAAGGCAGGCTGGCCATGCCTCAGACAGGGGGCAGACTTTGTACTTTCCATGTGTTAGATCAGTGGTTCTCAACCCTGTCCTCTGCGACCCCTAGCCTAGTTGGGATTTCAGGGTATCCACAATGAATATGCATGAGATGGATCTGCATGCACTGCTTCTGTTGTATGCAGTTCTACATAGAAGTAAGGAGAAATGGAGTATGTCTTTGTTCCATTTTTTTTTTCAAGTTTTGCCATTTGGACTTAAACGGACCTACTGGAAACTGATAGCAAGTTGCAGATCAGTTGTGTAGGCAGGAGTGGGATTTGCAACAGCTGCAATATGATTATGGTTCAGATCTCAACAGCAGGACTGGCTGGCAACAAACGAGCAGGCCATGACAGAAATGGCAAGACTGTGAGACTGGCACAAGCAGCAGAGGGAGACTTTTTTTTTTATTCATTTCTGTTTATTTCCGTTTTTTGCTTTATTTTTTACTTCTTGCTTTTTTTCTTTTAAATTTAGGCATGGGGGAACAGAAAGATAGCCACTGGAAATGGGCATCATTCTGGAGAAACTGCAGTGCAAAATGTCAAAAACACAATTAGACCCCAAATGTGTTTTGAATAGTGGCCAATTCAGGTCACAAATGCCTGACATTTCTCAAAAGCAGCCAGTTCCATGCTACTTACCACCAGGGATAAGCAGTGGTTTCCTCTTGGACTATCTTAATAGCTTTCTTCTCTACACCTTCTGGATGTTTCTCAGCTAAAACATGAACTTTTCAGATGCTTGTTCGTCACTATGAGCGCTTCGGAGCAGGTCTAAAGATAAATGTAAAGACGGATGTCCTTGACGTTTTTGTGATCAAGTGCAACCGGAATTGCACATAATATTTGAGGTGCGTTCAAACCATGGAATGATACAGAGGCATTATAATATCCTTCGTTTTATTTTCCATTCCTTTCCTTATGATACCTAGCATTCTATTTGATCTCTTGGCTGTCTCTGCACATTGGGCGAAGGGTTTCAACATGTTATCCATGATGATGCCTAAACTTTTTCCTGGGTGGTGGCTTCTAATGTGGAACCTTGCATCGTGTAATCGTAGTTTGGGTTCTCTTTCTTAGGTGCATAACTTTGCACTCGTCCACATTAAATTTCATCTGCCATTTGAATGCCCAGTCCTCCAATTTATCAAGGTCCTCTTGCAATTTTAGACAATCCTCATGGGTTTTAACAACTTTGAATAATTTTGTGTCATCTGAAAATTTGATTACCTATCCCATTATTCCTATTTCCAGATCATTTATGAATATGTAAAAAGCAGCGGACCCAGCACAGATCCCTGAGGTACTCCACTGTTCACCTCTCTCATTGGGGAAAATTGGCTATTTAACCCTACCCTCTGCTTTCTTTTTTTTAACCAGTTCCTGATCCACAATATTACACTGCCTCCTATCACATGACTTTTAATTTCACCAAAAGTCTCTCTTGAGAGACCTTGTCAAAAGCTTTCTGAAAATCCAGATACACTATATCAGGCATGTCCAACTTCGAACAGGTCATGATCTATTTTTTCCGGCCAAAAGTGCCGGTGACCTACCACCATGAAAATTAAGTTTCAAATTAGTTTCAAATTGAAATTTAACCCAATAAAGTTAGAGGATCCCCCCCCCCCCCCCATTTTTAATGAACCTTCTGTCATTTACTTGGATGTGATCAGCTGTTAAGCAAATTAAGCAAAAACAAAACAGAGAGATGAAGATCCAGTAAGAAATATGAGGGGAAATGGAAAGTACATTTTTTCTTAAAGTTTTATTGAGTAATAACTTTCTTTAACTTTTATTGTGTAATTTGTGTTAAATTTAGGTTGAGTATTGATCCAAGTTGATCTTGCACAATCTTTAATATTTCGCTCTTGCTCATCAGTGAGACGTCTGAGCCTGCATTTCATCCACCAGCTTTTTGAAGTTGGGTGAATATTGCGGGAGGGCCAGTTTCAGGGAATCCTGGAGATGTTCATCTGTCATGTTGGAACGTTGTGTACTCTTTGTCATTTTTAGATGGGAAAACGCAGATTCACACAAATAAGTTGAACCGTAACAGGAGTGTACAGTTTCACTGCATCTTCTCAAGTTGGGAAATTTGTCTCTAGGCACTAGCTTCCAAAACGATTCTTGCTCAGCACGGGTCTTAAGCATGGGTCTTAAGAAAAATGTCATTTTTAAGGGTTAATATTTCATTTTCAAGAGATGGCTTGTTCAAAGAGTATTTTTTACTGATAGCAGCTGCAGTTTCTTTAATGTCCACGTCTACTTTGAATGGGTATGACAAGTACTCCACAACTGTTCCAATTTTTTGGAAGTCACAGAATCTATTTTCAAATTCCTGGATAACAGAACAGATTTCTGTCATATACTTCTCGTTCTGAAAAACAAAATTTGGATATTGTCCCAGATGGTCCTGCGTATTAGGAAAATGATCAAAAGTGTAGTTTGCAAGGTCAGTAATCATTAGCTCAAATATGCTCTTGTAGGATGAAACTCTACTCATCTCGCCAATGCATTTGTTTTTAGCTTGTTGTTCAAGGTTCATATCACTTAGTTTGCCTGTAAAGTCAGCAAGAAATGCCAGATCACATAACCACGCCTCATCTTCCAACTCTGCTTGGTCATCTCCCCTCTCCTTCAAAAAACTTCTTATTTCAATCAGCAAATCATGAAATCTTTGCAGAAATTTATGCCTACTTAGCCACCTTACATCTGTGTGCAAAATGATTTCCGCTGCCGCTTTATCAAGAATAAGATTGAAAAAACGTCTTTGAAGTGATCTTCCATGAACTGAATTTGCAATTTTGAAAGTGATTTCTATGACAGTCTTTGTATTGAGTCTCTTGCTTGCCAAAACTTGCTGGTGAATGATGCAGTGGTAAGAGAGGAAATCTGGGAAGTCGTCATGCTGTCTACAGAGGGCTGTGAAACCATTAACCTCACCTGTCATTGCTCTTGCTCCATCAGTAGTGATGGAAACAAGTTTATGCAATGGAAGATTACACTTTGTCACAAAAGAATGGAAAGAACTAAATATTTCCTGACCAGTAGTTCTCCCTTTTAAAGAAATCATTCCAAGTAGTTGTTCTTTTTTTTTTAATTTTTTTATTTATGCAATTTTACCATAGTTACAAGAAAAACTTGTACAGAAAGGGCACATATTAACATAAGAAAAAATCTCCACACTAGAGACAAAATAACTAAACAAGGCCCACGAGTCCTCAATTGAAAGGCAAGATAGGTCACAAAATAAAGGAGAAAATTTGTTACAATGCTAATACAAGAAATACACAGACGTGGAAGGAATACAACAACACATTCCGAACTAGCCCTCCTCACTGGGAGAACTACTCTGAGGAAGATTAGAAGGGGGACCCTGCACCTCATGTAACTTAGAGGAAATAAAGGCCGCCAGTTGGGAGGGTTTGAAAAACAGGTAACTGTGCCCAGCTAACTTCACCAGGCACTTAACATGGAAAGTGAAGGAAAAAGAGCCCTCCCAACTGGAGCACCCCAGAACGATACAGAAGAAACTGCTTCCTTCTCTTTTGGGTTGCTCTAGAAACATCAGGAAATATTCTTAGGTGGAAGTCCAAAAACACTTTACATGTGGACCTAAAAAATAATCGCAAGAGCCAATCTTTGTCCGCCTCAAAGGTAAAGGTGACCAAGAGTGTAGCAGTCATCCTGACATCCGTAGGGGACCGTTCCGAAAAGGTAGATAAATTGAGACTGTCTGAGGATAACAGGAGATGGTCATCTTTACCAACAGGTCCAGTCTTTGCAGTTGGCAAATAGAAGGCCTTAGATATAGGTGGAACAGAATCTGCTGATACCTTTAAAGCGGTTACTAGAAACTTCTTAAAAAGTTCCAGGGCAGACACCGAAGGAACCTTAGGAAAGTTCAGTATTCTTAGGTTTCGACTCCTTGATGCATTTTCTAAGTATTCCAACCTCCTATGCATAACCACAGAATCTTTGACAAAGGTTTGGGAAGCGTCCTGAACCTGCCCCAACCGGCCCTCAAAAGAGGCCATTTTGGCAGTCAATTCATTCTGTCCCAATTCATATAATTTCAATTGCTCCCAAACACTTGAAACTGCTGCAGTATAGACTGAAGCTGTGCTGTAATATTGAGATGCATGGATGAAAAGGCATCCCACAAACTATCAAGAGAAACAACATCAGGTCTCACCAAAATTTGCTCAGGACCTCTCCCACCAAACTGGGACAAGTCATCCAAGGATATCTGAGGCAGCTCTCCCACAGCATGTAAAGATGAAATCAGCCCTTATTGTTTATCTTCCTCCATGCCAGAAAGTAAAGCTGGAGACACCAGCACCGGTTGGCTTCCTCTGGGGCTGGATGGCTGCACCAGGGACCTCTGAAGCAGGCTTCCCACCTCACTCACACCAGCAACCAGCATCCCAGGCAAGGACTTCACTTCCGGCTGCACCGGCATTATTCGGAGCTCCGGCTGCGGGAAACCTCTAGCCCTTCGGTGCTGGGAGACCTTCCTTCCGCCACACCAGCGCACAGCAAGCGCCCAGGAGCTGACTCATCCCTCCCAGCGGGCTTGACGAACACATCCATAGGCCCGCTTACCGCCGACTTTTCTGCAACCGGGATCTCCTCTGTCGACATAGCTGCCAGCTTAGCGTTCCTCTTTCTGCCTGCATGCGACATCAGGAGGGCTTACCCGCATGAACAAAAGACAGTTAATGAGGGAGAAAATTAGAAATGGAGGAGCACTGGAGCAGTGTCAGCCGCCGTCCGTTACCGCCACCATCTTGCCACTCTATTCAGCAAACTTTGATCACCCCTATTCCTGCTCAGCAAACTCCAAGGGGGACTCTGGTTTTGGACCAAGTAGTTCTTCTTTAACACTGAAGTCTTCAAAAACCATCCGGATAAAGACTAGTAACTGAGCTATGTCTCTTATGTCTGTAGATTCATCCAGTTGGAGTGAGAAAGCAACACAGTTTGAAACATCCTCCAACAATTGTTCAGGTGTGTCTCCACACAACTATGATCTCTTTCTTATTTTTAAATCCTTCAAAAAGTGTCAGCTGCTTCAAAAAAACAATCTTTTACAAATTCCTCTTCAGTGAAATGTTTGCATTTCTTTGCGATCAGGTTGCTGACCTTGAAGGATGCTATAGTTGCATTGACTGAATGTGACCTTGGCTTCGCCATCAACTGTTGCTGAGTAGCCAATTTTGATTTAAGTTCTTTGAGCTTCAGTTTACAAATTTCACTTTTGGGTGGAAAATCAGCATCAAACCTATTGTTATGCAGAGCCTTATAATGACGTTCCAGATTACCCTTTTTGGGCAAGGATTACTGGGGTGTTACAAATTAGACAACAACACTTGTCTTTCACCATGATGAAGAAGTAGTCCATTCCCCATTCATCATGAAAGTGGTAGGTTTTGCTCTTCTTTGGAACACTCATCTTCGTTATACTGGGGTGGCTGTCACTGTCCCAAAGTATTAAAGATCAACAGGAACTGAAGACCTCTGGATGATGTGCAATACAAGGACTGGAGATGCCAAAACCACACATGCAGTTCTAAAAGTAAAAATAAGAATTCATCATATTGGCACCAATAATTAAATACCACCAAACAATCATCAAAAAACCTCAAACACCTGTCCAGCAAACCAGATAAAATCAAATACCTCCACACGCGATTTAATAAATTCTGCACACAGTGTAGAATCAACGCAAAGGCAAGGCGAAATAATATTGCAGTGCAGAATCAACGCAAAGGCAAGGCAAAATAAAATTGCAGAGGCAAGCAAAAGTCACAGTGGTTTGAACCAATTCGAAGGCAAGGCATGGGCAAGTTAGAACAAAATTGGAAAAGCCTGCCAAAATCACCAAATTCCTTGACACTTTGTTGTGTCTGCCCGAAAACGTTTAATGAAAATGAACTAATAAAGCAACCAACGACCAGCACACGACACAACTAATACGGTAAGTGTATTCAGGTAAAGCTCGGGTGAATGGATATCTCCCGGTATATAACACACTTCTAAGGGGTGTTGGGGTGGGGTTAGGAATGGGTGATTCTGAGAGGCAGAAGACCAGGTATAACGCCGGGCCTGTGGCATCTCATTGCGGGGCGCAGGTGGTGGCCCCCTGGGGTACCCACAAACTACTGGCATGAAAACAACAAGCACCCCAATACACCTTCAGGCAAGATTCCCGCAGGCAGGGAAAAAAGGCAGGCAAAGGATCAGCAGCGGTGGCAAGCCCTCGGCAGATGACCTGCCGGCACGAGCTCTCTCCTAGCGACGGGGTGAGCTGCTGGAGAGATGGAGCCAAGTGGGGCTAGTGATCTACCTCTGACACCTCCGTGATCTACAGGTAGATCACAGTCAACTTGTTGGACATGCCTGCACTATATCAACTGACTCACCTTTGTCTACCTGTTTATTCACACCTTCAAAAAACATAACAGATTAGTAAGTCAAGACCATCCTTGGTTAAAGCCATGTTGGCTGTCTCCCATTAAGCCATGACTATCTACATGTTCAGTAATTTTGTTCTTTACAATGTTTTCTATCATTTTTCCCAGTACTGGTGTCAGGCTCACTGTTCTGTAGTTTCCCGGATCACCGCTGGAACCCTTTTTAAAAATCGGTGTTACTTTGGCCATCCTCCAATCTTCAAGTATTACAAATGATTTTAATGAAAGTTCACAGATTACTAATAGTAGGTATGCAATCACATATTTCAGTTTTTTCAACACCCTTGGATGTATGCCATCCAGGCCAGGTGATTTTCTACTGTTCAGTTTATCAAATAGTTGTAATACATCTACCCATTGTATCGATATTTCTTTCATTTCTTCTGTGGCATCACCTTTAAATATCATTTCAGTCATGGGTAACATCCCTACATCTTCCTCAGTAAAGACTGAAGCAAAGAATTCATTCAGTCTCTCCGCTAAGGCCTTGTCCCCTCTTAGTGCCCCTTTTACCCCTCTATCATCTAATGGTCCATCTGTCTCTCTCACAGGTTTTTTGCTATGAATGTACTTGATGTCTTTATTACACATTTGTTTTTCCACAGCAAGCTGCTTCTCAAATTCTCTCTTTGCCTGCCTTATCAATGCCTTGTATATAACTTGCCAGTGCTTATGTTGTTTCTAGTTTTCATCATTTGACTCCTTTTTTCCCTTTTTGGCAACAAGAGCCTTTATGACTTCACCTTTAAACCATGCTGGCAGGTTTTTGGACTTCCTTCCACTTTTCTTAAAGCGTGGAATACAGCTTGTCTGGGCTTCCAAGATTAGTATTTGTAAACACCCATGCTTGACATAAATCTTTAACCTTTGCAACTGCTCCTTTTAGTTTTTCCGTCACTATTTTCCTCATTTTATCATAGTCTCCCTTTTGAAAGTTAAAAGGTACTGTAGTACTATGGATTTTCTTATCGTCCTTCCTTCCATTTATTAAATCAAACGCGATCATACTATGATCACTATTGCCAAGTGGCCCCAACATCCTTATCTCTTGCACCAGATCTTGTGTTCCATTAAGAGTTAGGTCCAAAATGGCTTCCCCTCTGGTTGGTTCATGAGCCAGCTGCTCCAATAAGCAGTCATTTATTTCATCTAGAAACTTTCTCTCTAGCATGTCCTGCCATGACACTAATCCAGTTGATACTGGGGTAATTGAAATCACCCATTATTATTACTGTGCTCTAACATTGGTCCACTTGATCTTTATAATATAATGACTCTGTATATACTTTCTACCTTTTCTTAATCTTCTCAGCATCATTCAACATGGATCCTTGAGCATCTTGTAACATTCCAATTCAAGGCTGAGATTTTTTTTCTTTAACTCTCGTAGCTTTAGTAAAGCTGATCTTGTTCTTCCTCTAATAGTTTCTGCTTCTATTTCCTTACATGCATACCTGGAATGAAAACTGCCTGAAGTGCAAGCAGGGTTCATGAAAGGGCGAGGAACAAAAGACATCATCACAGATGTGAGATGGATCCTTGAAAACACTAAAAAAATACCAAAAGGATATCTATGTGTTTTATTGACTACAGCAAGGCTTTTAACTTTGTAAACCATGAGAAACTCTGGGACATATTAAGAGGCATGGTATACCAGAACACCTGATCATTCTCTCGTACAACCTTTACATTGATCAAGAAGCAGCAGTTCAAACAGAACAAGGAGAAACAGAATGGCTTAAAATCAGCAAAGGTGTACAACAAGGATGCATACTTTCTTTCCCCCTACCTGTTTTATTTATATGCAGAACAAATCATCAGAGAAGCAGGACTGTATGATGACAACTGAGGAGTGAAGATTGGTGAAGACTCATCAACAACCTTCGCCATGATGATGATACCAAATTACTGGCTGAACATGAAATTATCTGAAACATTTGCTTTTCAAAATCAAGGAACATAGTCTTAAAATGGACCTGCACATTAATATAAAGAAGCCAATGATCCTGGCAATTGGCAAAAACAATAAGTTCATCATTGATGGAGAAAAAAATCAAAATAGTAGACAACTTTAACCTACTTGGATCAACTATCAATAAAGAAACAACAAGCAGTCAAGAAATCCGACGGAGTATTGCTCTTGGCAGAATGGCTATGAAGGAACTAGACTAGATTCTCAAGAGCAGAGATGTCTCTCTTCATACAAATATTTGACTTATTCAAGCCATGGTATTTTCAATAATGTCCTATGGATGCAAAGGTTGGACAGTGAAAAAGATAGACAGGAAGAAAATCAATGACTTTGAATTATGGTGCTGGTGAGGAATACTTTGTATACCATAGACTGCCTGAAGAACAAACCAGTCAGTACTAGAGGAGATCATAAGAACATAAAATATGCCATACTGGGTAAGACCAAGGTCCATCAAGCCCAGTATCCTGGTTCCAACAGTGGCCTATGTAGGTCATAAGTACCTAGCAGTCTCCCCAAAAGACACAGGTTCCTCAATGCTTGTATTGGGTCAAGCAGTGATATCCTGGGTCCCTTTTAATAATGGTTTATGGACCTTTCCTCCAGGAACTTGTCCAAACCTTTTATAAACCCAGCTACACTAACAGCTTTTACTGCATCCTCCGGTAACAAATTCCAGAATTTGATTTAATGTTGAGTGAAAAAAAATATTTTCTCTTATTAGTCTTAAATAGGTTACCCTGTAGCTTCATTGCATGTCCCCTAGTCTTTTTATATTCTGATGATGTAAACAATCGATCTACGTTTACCCATTCCATTCCAAACCTAAGCTTTCTTTAGAAGCTCAGATGACAAGACTTCAACTTTCATACTTTGGACATATCGTGTGAAGAGAGAGATCATTAGAGAAAGACATCATGCTTGGCAAGGTAGAAGGTCAATGCAAAAAAGAGAGGCCAGCAATGAGATGGATCGATACAATAACAGCAGCTATGGATGCCATTCTGTCAACAATGAGCTGCCTAACTGAAGACCAAACGCAGTTTAGGTCTTCTATCCAGAGCAGCGGTTCTCAACCTGGGGGTCACGACCCCCACGGGCATCACCACAGGATTTAGCGGGGGTCACCTCGTCTCCACGAAGTTAAAAAAAAAAAAAAATTAAAACGCGCCCAAGTTGCTGCCGCTGCCGAGTCTGCTTCTCGGCAGCGGCAAACTCACCCCCTTCCTTCTGATGCAACCGCGGCTCCCTGCCTCTTAGGGAACCGCGGCTGTGCCTGTAAAATCATTACGGAGTCTCCCTGTCTCTCGATGGGCTCCGTGCAGCATTGTCCCGCCTCCAAAGGAAGTGGTAAAGAACTTCTTGATGAAGACTGCACCATGCCTCCTTTGCAATTAATCTAACCTAACATTGTAATATGTTAAGACAATGGTGCTCTCTTATGGGTAGTTTATTGCTTTGTTTTACGGTGATTACGTGTGCACACTCCATGCTCCACATATGATTCTTTTTTGAAGCACCGTTCTATCATCACTGCTGATCCTTCTTTTGAGGAACCAACCGGTGTCTTCTCACATAATTAGGTTTTCATGTGTGTCCTCTGCTACCTCTATGATTATCCTAAGGCTTTCATTTAATTCTATTTTAACACCCATGTTTTATTGTATTTATTTTTTGCAATACGTTTGGTGCCTCTTTCATGGCCACTCCACTGCCTTCTTGCCAACAGTGATTTATATCACCTTTATAAACCTTGTGTTGTCTTCTTTTTTGCCAATGGATTTACAATTTCAGTCCCCTCCTCCTTTCCAAATTGTTCTGTTCCCTTTCTTAATATACTGCCTTTCAAGGCTCTTTTTAACAGTTGTCATTATGTTCTGTCTTTAGTGTTTCATTCTGCACTCTCAAGTACCATTGGGTATATGTTCATTTCAACTCATCTGTTGATAAGGTACTGTATCATTGTTTATTACTGCCACTATGTTATATATAATTAATTTTTACCTCTAACTTTTATCCTTTCCTGTTGCATGCTCTTTATGTTTGATTATTATGCTTTTTTATTATTTTTAATGATTATCTATTAGATGTTTTTATTTCTTATTTTCTATTGACTTTGATTGTATTGTTAATTATTTATATGTACAATTTTATATCATTTAACTTTGTACACTCAGAAGTCATCAGTGCTCGTTTATTAATTTATTTATCACGTTTTTTATGTTTACTAGTGGTCACAGTCCCCTGAAGAAGGCTGGAGTGGCCAAAACACATGTAGGGCTGACCCCCTCAATAAACATGGTTCCTTCCAAGGGTTCCTCATTGCCTGCTTTCTTTTTTGTGTGCTGTTTCCCTGCAGGTGGGGTGCTTTTTTTGTTTAGACTTATAGATCATGCATGAATAAGAACTTAATTTATTCTGGGGACATGGTCATTCACTTCATTTAAAGGTTCAAGAAACAAAAATGTCTGCATTTGTCATATTTTGCTATTAGTTTCTAAACAAATGCATCTCACTGGTTGGCATTCATATGCCACATGAGATCTCAGAAAAATAGATATGGACAACAATATCTAGTCAAGTTAAGGGAATCTGTGAAAATAATCAGGAAAGCAATAAGCCAAATGGAAGAAAAAGTTGTTAATATGATGAAACAAGTGGACCAGATTTTTTTTTATCAGTGACTGTAGAAAATACAAGTAAAATGAAGTACTACATAGATGCTGACGCAGTATGAGGATTCTTGATACTTTTTGGAATCCTGCCAGGCGCTTGTGACTTGAATAACCAATTTTGGAAACTGGATACTGGCCTGACCCAGTATGTGAATTCTTATGTTTTTATGTTCAGTAGGACCATAGAAAAGTGCACAAATAAAAAAAGAGACGTAGATCTCACATAATTTTCTGAAGGCTATGCTCATGTGGTGCTTGCTAAACTAAAAGTAGATTAAATAAGAGGGTTGAATAGGATATATCAAAGGGTATCAATGGGATGAAGGGAAGTTCTGCAGCTCCTTTAGGGGGGGATGTTCAGTTCTCCATTAGGGTGTAGAGTGCTTCTTGAGGACTATAGATAGAGAGATGTTCTTGAGGTAAATTGATGGAACAGCTGCAAAAACAGGATAATGTCATTTCTGGAATTGAGTGGATTACGAAATTCAAGGTAGATCTTGTCAAACTAATATGAACAATTTCTTAGACTGAATGACCACAAAGGGAGAACTCTAGATGTAGCTAAAATTACCTGCCGCCATCTGTCGTTAACTGCTTATTTCTGGTTCTGCTATAAATAATCCCTATCTAATTTAATCCCTATGAGTGTTAATTTGTTTCTTTGTTGTAAATTGTGATTTTTTTGTATTTACTTATTGCTGTTTATGCACAAACCTTGCTAGGAGATAGAAATAGACTACAAAAGGGGACTGCTACTTCTGGAGAGAGATCTGCAATTGTAAGTATTTACTTCTGGGAATTGTTATAAAACTTGGGGAAAAAGGAATTCTTTAGATTAAAGTTGATTAATCTGTGAACCCAGTGTATCTGTTAAATCAGTCAGGGTCTAGTAGCAGCAAAGAGTTTTAAGTTTAAATTTAAAACACAGCAGATAGATTTCTGGTTAAATTTAGACCCCAAGACTTCCTCTATCCAAGCAAGGGCTGTGGGACTCCCCCGTAAATTGGTCACAGATTACCATAGCAGCCAGCTTTTAATACGTCTTTTTCCCTCCCTCCCTCCCCAACACCCACAAAATCCCTGGGATAATTGTAACTTTATAGGTGCCATATTCACTCTCAGGTGCCGCTGTTTGTCCTCATCAGGCATACATTAAGGGCCTGAGATTAATTAAGCTTCAGATGAACAAAATACATTAAACGTAATAGGTGTAGTTTTATTAGTATCCCCACCATCCTTATTAGGTAAGAACTTAAATACCTAAATGCAATCTTATAACTAAGATGCAGAGAGCAGTCCAGCAGCAAGATGGGGGTTTTACAGTCTTTTGCAATGAGTGTTACATGTATGATTTTCTACTTGTTGGTGAGGGGTCTTACATAAGCATTAGCTGCTAGGAGCTCTTTACTCTCAGGGAATGAGTCCGATCTCTGGAGTCTAGAGTAGTAGACTTGGAGGACATAAGGAACACAGAGAGGTACATAGATGAGACCTACAGGGATATAGTACTAAAATCCCACCTCCAGTCTGGCAACATCCCTGTTGCCATGGAGGAGAGAGGTCACGTGAGAGGAGAGCATTACCCTGGTGTGGCAGGGAGTGATCCTGTAGCTAGGACCTGTCCTCCAGGTGATGTAAAGCTCTCTTGCATCAAGGAAGCTTCTCCATGGCCATGTGCCCATGAGGGAAGGGTTAGGACAGCCATTTTAGTTGATGATTCGTTCATTAGGCATGTAAATAGCTGGCTGGCTGGTGCATGTGAGGATCGCCTGGTAACATGCCTGCCTGGTGCGAATGTAGCGGACCTCGCATGCCTCCTAGATAAGGTCTTAGATAGTATTGGGGAGGAGTCTGCTGTCTTGGTACATGTCAGTACCAATGACATAGGAAAATATGGTAGGGAGGTTCTGGAGGCTAAATTTAGACTTTTAGGTAGGAAGTTGAAATCTAGAACTTCCAGGGTAGCATTCTCCAAAATGCTTCTGGTTCCATGCACAGGACCCAAGAGTCTCAATGCGTGGCTGAGACGATGGTGCAAGGATGAGGGTTTTGGATTTGTTAGGAACTGGGGAAACCTCTGGGGAAAGGGATGGACTTCACATTAACTGGGATGGAACAAGGCTGCTGGCATTAACCTTTAAAAAGGAGAGCAGATTTTCAAGTAGTTAATAGTGGAGAGCCGAGAGTCGCCCAAGAGCGCATGGATCAGAAAAATGAATCCTTGAAGGATACTACCAAAAGAATGAAGTTAGGGCATATCAGCAGAGAGGTTCAAATAAAGACTAAAGAAGCCCAAATGCCCTTGAGTACGGAGCAGACAGAACTTAAAGATTCCAAATTATCCCTGCCTACCGAGAGCCTACCAATAGCCAGATTAATATGAATAAAATACAGTCTCTAAAATGCTTGTATGCAAATGCTAGAAGTCTAAAAAATCAGAAGGAGGAGTTAGAATATATAGCACTAAATGAGAGGTTAGTTATGATTGTTATCTCAGAGACATGGTGGAGGGAGGACAACCAGTGGGACACTGTGATACCTGGGTACAAACTATATCGTAATGATATAGCTGATAAAATTGGTGGAGGGGTTGCACTCTATGTTAAAGAGGACATTGAGTCACAAAGGATCAAAGTTTTGATTTCATTAATGGAGGAGGGATGGTAAGGAAATCAACAGTACTATCTTTTAACTTTCGAAAGGAAGACTGTGATAAAATGAGGAAAACAGTTAAGAGAATACTAAAAGGAGCAGTTGCTAAGGTTAAAGATTTACATCAAGCTTGGGTGTTGTTTAAAAATACTATCTTGGAAGCACAGTCCAGCTGTATTCCTTGCTTTAAGAAAAGTGGGAGGAAGTACAAAAAACTTCCAGCATAGTTTAAAGGTGATGTCAGAGAGGCTGATGCCAAAGAAGCATCTTTCATGAAATGGAAAAAAGAGCCAAATGATGAAAACTGGAAAAAGCACAAGCACTGGCAAGCTAGATGCAAGGCATTGATAAGACAGATAAAGAGAGAATTTGAGAAGCTAGCAAAAACCTGTGAGAGAGTCAGTTGGATCATTAGATGATAGAGGGGTAAAAGGGGCACTTAGAGGGGACAAGGCCATTGCGGAGAGATTGAATGAATTCTTTACTTTACTGAGCAAGATGTAGGGATCTTACCCATGACTGAAGTGGTATTTAAAGGTGATACTATTGAAGAATTGAAAGAAATATTGATACACTGGGAAGATGTATTACAATTATTTAATAAACTGAAGAGTAGCAAATCAACTGGACCAGATGGTATGCATCCAAGTGTATTGAAAGAACTGAAATATGAGATTGCAGACCTGCTATTAGTAATCTGTGCACTATGGGGTATGTTTACTAAACCGTCTTAACATCGCAGAGGTGGTATTATCGCGCGATAACGCAATATCTCAAATGGGGTTTTTCACATGTGTAACCTCTTGCCTATGCTTGCACATATAATAGCAGCCAAAATGAATTATCTACTTAAGCAGGTGTAATTAATGGGTCTACTTAAGTGGGTGGAATTAATGGGACGTGAGGTGATGAGGCAAGGAAAAATATTTTCTTGGAGTGCAGCCAGAAGATTTTCTTTTTTTTTTTTGAAACTTTTATTTTCATTTTGCAACAAACAAAGAAACAACACACCAAAAGATACAAAACAAGTATACAATAAGGAAAAGTAAACCCATTACCCCCCACCCCGGTGCTTCTTCTCTACCCGTTTATATCAGCATGTGAGCGCTTCCAGTTAACAGTGATTATACATCAAACAATCAAAGAGTATCCACAATACAGCATGATCATGAGACAGAGATATATACAAAGTTAGACAGTCAGCTGAGAGCATTTAGCAAAATGTACATATTCATTGAACATCTTCCATTAAGACCAATAAGAAGGAGTCTGAACGGAGGAAGCACACAGACGAGGTATTTGTTCTTATTTACTGTAGAGACAGGCATGATTCCACCGTTCATTGAGGCTCAGATGGGAACTAATTTCCCAGTAGTACTCAATGAGGGAAACAGCAATGCCAAGCATAAAGTTCAAAAGGAGATAAGCCATTTCTTGGGAGAGAGGGGATCCCCGCCACTGGGCGAAGTCCCACTACCCTCCGAGAAAGGGACTCCTGAGAGTGCAATATAGACTTAATACGACCCCAGACCCGACGCCAGTTATACTGTAGTGCGGGATATTCATGCATAACATGAAATGAAGTAATAAACCAATGGCCACAGGACGTGTCCAGCAACCATTACCCTGAGTAGTGTTCCATATGTCTAAACTGT
Organism: Ichthyophis bannanicus; assembly: GCA_033557465.1. Taxonomy (NCBI): domain Eukaryota; kingdom Metazoa; phylum Chordata; class Amphibia; order Gymnophiona; family Ichthyophiidae; genus Ichthyophis; species Ichthyophis bannanicus. Next base: position 363,404,758 of record CM066035.1, read on the forward strand.
GAGGAGTGTAAAAACACCGGTGGGCTAGAAAGAAGAGGGTCTGAGTGAGTGAGGCGGGTCGGAAACCCGTGACCCTCTGCTCCAGATAAGGCTCCATTGCTCCGAGGTTAAAGTCACATGCAATTCTCTCTCCCATACTTTCTGCGCTATAGAGGTATCTCTAGTGATAGCATTACATAAGGTTTAGTAAAATTGGATGCTACACCCGGTAAACTACCGAGAGATCGGAAATTTCCAATCAACCTTATGCAGAGAGTGCCGATGGCGGGAGTACTCTAGTGCTCCGAATGCAATGCTGAAGTTACACTGACCAGAGTCGGGAGTCGAAAGGTTGCATAGGAATAATAAAGGCACCTAAAGTGTCGAAAAACATTGGTGGATAGTGGGAGTCTAATGGGAGAGTCATACCAGGGAGTAAGGTAAAAGGAATCGGTGAGCAAAGGCCCGCTACTATATCTAGCCACACAGGTCTGCTCGGTACTGGAGCTTCCAACCAACAAGCACCTTGTTTGAGAAGAAAAGATTGAGGGAGCACTTGAATAAAATCGCCACCAAGTATTAATGGAACATTAGCGGAGGCCGAGGCCAACTGCGCAAAACATGCATAGTGAGCAGGGTTGTCCACATTCGGGACATAGTGCAAATACACGTGAATTCACTATCTCCAACCTCAAGGTGTACACGGGCCCATCTACCCTCCATGTCAGCGCTAATATCAGGTACAGTAGCGTGCAAAACTTCTTGACCAGAATGACTATCCCGTACCATTTGGAAACGGTTGGAGAGTAGGCAGCTACCATGTGAGGCCTAGCATTGAGTTTCAGTGTTTCAGCAGAGTGTAGTGCGTTTCCTGAAGAAACACCTAATCAACGTGCTCGTGGCTAAGATAGCTAAGGATTTTCTTTCTGCTGAGTGGACTAGCAATGCCTTGTACGATGAATAATAAGAGTTTACATGAGGCCATTCAGAAAAGTTAAAATTCTGAGCATGATAGCACACATAATTTCACTGTGTCCCTCAAACTGACTGTATCTGGCTGTACACATGACATAGGAAAATAAGCTAATATAATACAATGAAGCGCCCCACATTAACAAAAATAACCGCAGTACGGTAGAGGAGAAGCAAAACCCCAAAATTACTGGCGACCATGTGTCTGCGGGGAGAAACCCCAGAGAAGGCCGGAATTGAAAAAAAAAACATATAACCTGTAGGACTGTGCGTGCTCCGAATCCGACCGAGGCACACATCATGAAGGGATAGGAGACCAAAAACAAAAGTCATACAGAGAAAGAGAGAAAGTCCAGGCTATTTCTGTGCTGGGCTATGATCGCCGCATCGGGCCCTTCAAGATGGCGGACAGAGCCGGCAGATAAGAGTCCAAAATTTGGGATTAGCGCATCTGTTCTGCTTCTTTGGAGTCCAAAAATGTTGATAATAGATCAGGATCCTCGAACGTCCTGGTCTGGTTATGGAGAGTCACTCGGAGCTTCGCTGGATACAACAGGCCAAAGCGAGCCTGTAGCTGTTGAAGTCGAGGGCGAAGAGCAAGGAGTTTCTTCCGACGGTCAACGGTAGGCTTTGCCAAATCAGGAAAGAAGGAGACCTTACGACCTTCATATTCCAAATGATGATTCGCTCGGGCAGCATGTAAAATTTGTTCCACTTGTTGATATCGTAGCAAGCTAAAGATGATAGGCCGGGGGGTCGTGCGGTTGAGCGCCATGCGGGCAGGAACACGGTGTGCTCGATCGATTTCCAGTTCTCTGTGAAAAGTAATCTTCAGCAAGGAGGGAAGAGTTTTGAGCAAGAATTCTCTTATATCTCCTGCTTCCACTCCCTCCGGCATTCCAAGGAGCCTCACATTGTTGCGACGGGCGCGATTATTGCTATCTTCCAACTCCTTTTGAAGATTCTGTATCTGGCGCTCAGCCTCGTCCAGTTTGCCCAAGCGCACCTCGTGCGAGTCGAGGACCCCCGCCATATTGTCCTGCCGTAATGAAAGACCTTCAAGTCGGTCTTGGAGCACTCCAAAGTCTTCTCGCATGGCTCGAAGCGCTTCTCCATTAGACTGCACCAATTCCTTCACGCCGCGTATTTCCTCCAAAATCTCCAGGTGCATTGCGGGGTTTTCACGAAATGGAACCATCTTCTGCGGGGAGGATACCTCCGTTTTGGAGCGTTTTCCATGAGAAGAAGAAGGAGACCCGAAGTCCAAGCGCGCTGGTTTGTGGGCCGCCATCCCCCCCGAGGTGCCCCGGTCAGCTCGGAGCAAAATAGTAAATTTATATAGGTATTAAGTCAGGATTCTGAGTAGGCCTCTCGGGAGCTTCAACGCAAAGCGTCCTACCCGCTGGACATCAGGCTCCGCCCCCAGCCAGAAGATTTTCTGTTAAAATATGAAAAAACAAAATTTCATATTGACTGCACACTTTGCTTTGACTTCTGTTCCTTAGCAGATAAATGACTGGCTTCACAGACAACACATCTATATGTTCTACAATCCTAAGGCTTCAGTCTGTACTCTAACTGCAACTTTCACGCCATCCACTCCCATCTATTTACTGTAAGGGCAGAGCTAATATTAAAAAAAAGGGAAGTAACGACAAAGTAATTGTTAAATGCCCAAAATGTAAATAAAAGATGAGTAAAATAGTGGTTTACCCATGAAAACAGGATTCTATAAAATTTTCTCCTGAATATGTGGGTAAACTTATGCATGTGGGGCCTGATTTTCGAAGGCATTTACATGGTTAGCTGCCCTAGCTACCCATGTAAATGCTTTAATTGCAGATAGACAAAGGCACCAACATGGTTAGTGCCTTCGTCTTTCCGCGGGTAAGCCCCTTACATGCCCCGATGCTATCCAGTTAGCATCGGGACATGTCGGGGGCGTTCTGGGGCACAACAGGGGCAGAGGAAAAGGCTAAGTGGGCATTAAGTACCATTGCACCCATAGAAATAAAAGTGCTGTGAGCACTTAATGCATGTTAACTTCATTAATATGAATTAAAACCTTTACTAAGGGCCCCTGAGTTTGTACCTGAGGCAATGGAGAGTTAAATGACGTGCCCAAGATCAAATAAATAAATAAATAAAAGCAGCAGCAGCAGTGGCATTTGAACCTGGCTTCCCTTGTTCTCAACTCATTGCTCTAACCATTAGGCTACCCCTCCAGTATACTATGTTAGAAATAAGTATGCACTTTCATTTGCAATGAAACCAGTGATGCCTGTGCAATGGGAAATGACAGAATGGGAACATTTACATCATTTCCCATTTTGCGTGAATAGTGCATCCTATTGTGCAATAGCATGCACTTTTGCTCACTATGCATACTATTGCACAGTAAGGCACTGCACAATATAAAAATAAACAGCATTTTATAATGAAATGAAACAAAATGAATGTTTTGGGCCTGTACACCCCTAGTTAGAAATAGGTCACGAGTAAGGCAGCAAAGAGTAATGCTAAATGAAGTTCACTCAGATAAAAAAGAAAAAAGGTATTATAAGTGTATGATGCAGAAATTGGTCTTCTCCGGTAATTTAAAGCATTTCTACAAGCAATATTGTGAAAGGGCTATGGCGAAAGGCTTGCATTTTTGCAGTTAATACTAAAATCTGCAACAAGGTAGGCACTCCGAGAGTCTACAAAACACAAGGGAGGATCTATTAAAGACTGAGAAATGGTCCAAAGCTGCCATTTTCATCCTTGTCTTGAACAAGGCAGGCTCAAAGCTTTGCGGTGCCCTGTGCCAACGTTTGCTTTTGCATCCCTATTTAGGGGCCGGTGTCATAGTATGAGACAGACAATAGGCAGTCCTTAAATCCATAGCTTTGTGACTGCCAAAGTACCTTGTCCCTAGCTAGACCATCAGCAAAAGAAATAGAAACATAGAAACATAGAAATATGATGACAGAAAAAGACCACATGGCCTATCTAGTCTGTCCTTCGATATCAACAACTACAACAGTCCCCTTTTTACTTTTAGAGATCCTCTGTGTTTGTCCCATGCTTTTTTGAATTCAGTTACTGTCCTCATCTCTACCATCTCCACTGGGAGACTGTTCCACGGATCCACTACTCTTTCTGTAAAGAAATATTTCCGCATATCACTCCTGAATCTATCTCCCTTCACCCTCATCCCATGTCCCCTCGTAGCAGAACTTGCTTTCCATTGAAAGAGGCTCTCTCCCTGAAAATTTATGCCATGGAGGTATTTAAACATCTCAATCATATCACCTCTAGCCCGCCTTTCCTCTAAGGTGTACATATTAAGATCCTTCAGTCTGTCCTCATATGCTTTATAATGAAAACCACTAATCATTTTAGTAGCCACCCTCTGCACCGACTCCATCCTGTTCATATCCTTTTGAAGGTGCGGTCTCCAGACTTGCACACTATACTCCAAATGAGGTCGCACCAAAGAAATGCTATAGCATACATCCTCCCTTGTTGTCACAGGGCCAGTCGTGCAGTACATGCTGCTAGATCTTCTTGGCATGAGATTGGCACTACACGATTTCTTATTTTATCAAGTGATTGGTCCTGTGACAGGAGGAGTGGACAGCTACTTTAGCACTTTTACTGTTGCTAGCTAGGTAGAGGCAAAAATGATTTGACAGTCAACATTGCGACATCAGGAACGCCCAAAATTACAGCCATGCTTCAATTTGATAGTCTTAATAAGACACTTCCTCAGTTCATCAAAACTTGACTTGTTCTTTATACTGGCCCCAGTCCTGTACCTGTTATCTATTTCGGTTCAGCATATTCAAAATGAATTTGCTGGAGATTCCTTCCACTGCTTCTAAAACTATGCTTGCAAATCTTTATCATGCATATTATTTTAGGATATCCTAAAAAACCTGAAAGACTAGAAAATGGTTGAATACCCCTGTTGTAGAGTTTGTCAGCTAAAAATGGCAGTGTTGCACATGGCGGTTGAAAAACCTAAAGAAATATTACAGTATAGTGGGTGAAGTTCTGTGCATAAAAGAAGAGTGGAATCTAGGGGTGGTCATATCTAAGAATCCTAGGGTAGCCAAATGGAAAGATAAGGTGATGGCAAAAGCCAGCAAGATGCTTGGGTACATGGGGAAAGGAATAACCAGCAGGAAAAAGGAGGTAATGTCTCTGTATAGGCCTCTTGTGAGACCTCATTTGCAGTGCTGTGTGCAATTCTGGCCATCTTTTCTTTAAAAATATATATAAATAAATATATATAACCCTTATAAGGTCAGTCCAGAGGCTGGCTACTAAAATGGTCAGTGGTCTTTACCGTTAGGTTTTTGGGAAGACTTAAATATGTGAACCTCCATAAAACAAGTCCTCCAAAGAGGCTGGCCTCTTTCAATGGAAATAAAGTTCTAGAATGAGATGATTCAAAGGGTGGCTATTAAAATGGTCTTCTGTCTTCATCATAAACATATGAGGGCAAACTTAAAGATCTAAACATGTAATTCTAGTAGAAACGCAAAGATACGGTAGACAGAGAGAGATACCTCTCCTGATATAAATGCATTGGAATCGGGCTTATTACAATGGAAAAGAGGCTCTGAAATGAGTCATGGGGTGAAGGTGAAAGCAGATAGACCTAGGAGTAATGTAAGGAAATATTTTGTGACACATATTATGATAGATATATGGAACAGCATCTCCAGTCGAATTGGTGGAGAGACAGTATCTGAATTAAAGAGAGCATGAGGCAAGCACACAGGTTCTCTGAGGGAGAGGAACTGATTGTAGAAATTAGTAGCTGGTGTAGATAAGTAGACTAGATACATTTTATAGTCTTTATCTGTTAACATTTTTGAATTGTTTATTCTCCTGCTTATCATGCATGATAAAAATGGGTTTATCCCCGACTTTACTTTCAATTTCAGTTTTGCCACAGAATTAAAGCATCTAAACTGTTGTTAGTTTATTTTGTGTTGCATTATGGATTTACAATTTCAGTTCCCTCCTCCTTTCCAAATTGTTCTGTTCCCTTTCTTCTTATACTGCCTTTCAAGGCTTTTTTAACAGTTTTCATTATGTTCTGTCTTTAGTGTTTCATTCTGCACTCTCAAGTACCATTCTCTCTCTTGTCCCTTGATTTCAGCTTCCTAAAATTCAGGACACTTTTATCTTTGATCTTATCTGACCCTGAAAATGTACAGTTTAGTGACTGGCATTTATTCTAAATTATACAGCCATACAGTGTTACAGGAAAACTCCACTATATCAAATGCATAATCTATAGCTCCATACATCCTTTTTAAGGTAAGAAATCTTTCCATCGCAGAACACTCATAAATTAGGGGTATGCATTTGATAGCATGCATTTGGTGTGTGCATGACTGGACAACTTTGGCTGCATGAAAGTACCAGCTGAATATATGCTAACTGGGTAAGTGAAATTACCAGATCTCATCCACCCAGACCAGACGGGGTTCATGAAGCACAGGTATGGCTATGAAAACATTCAATGTCTGATTGATGTGTTGCGTCAGATCAAAGTCGGGAAAGGAGATTGTGCAATTTTATCACTTGATGACGAGAAGGCCTTTGATAAGGTTGAATGGCCATATCTGTTTGAGATACTTCAGTGATTCAGGTTTGGACCTAATGTATGCAGCTGGGTGGAGGCAATGCATTAGTCAAAGGCTTTCATTCAACCTATTTCCGGCTGCCCTCTCTTGTCTCTCCTCTTTGCATTTGCCATTGAACTATTTGCATGCCATATATGCAAAAGAGCGGTGGAGATGGGTATTGACCTTACTGGGCAGATGCATATGCAATATCTTTATACACTGATGATGCTCTTATATATCTTCTGAGCCTGGCTTTGTCAATATCTGTAGTCCTATCTATTGAGCAGTTCTCTCAAGTATCTGGCTTCATGGTTAGCAGGCAGAAATTGGCTCTGCTTCCTTTCCTAACTGAAGTGTCTTCCAGCCCAGTCGACCTTTCAAGTGCTTTTCTCTTTTCTCAAGGTTGATCACTTCTTCAAATACCTGAGTATACACATCCCAATAGCTCTTTCCCGACTTTATCAGCTAAACTATTAGGTGCTTTTAGATGAACTTAGTAGGGAATTAGATACCATGTAGACCTCTGCGGTGTCTTGGCTAGTGCACATCAATACAATAAAGATGCTCATCCTCCCGAAGCTCTTATTTCTGTTAATGCAACTGCCAATTCAGGTCCCAAGAAGCTTCTTTAAGACAATTAGAAAAATATTATCTCACTTTGTATGGATGGGTAGGAAGCCTCACATAAGTTGGGTCACTTTCACGGTGCCCAAAGGCGGCAGAGACCTAGGGTTTCCTGACTAGGAGTTATATTATTGGTGCTGTGTATGCGAGGATTGCTCCTCTGGACAGACTCAGGCTCAGACTGGGTGTGTTTGGAGGGAGCATGGATATCACCCAACACTCTGAAATTGGTGCCATTCTTAAGAGTCAACTGACGTCCTTTGGATTTTCTCACAGCCTTTTTTGAGACCAGCATGGAAGGCCTAGCACATGTTGTGCAAAAGACAGAAACTATCTCTCTGGTTTTCCCCCTTTACTCTGGTGTCAGCTCTTGCTTTTGTAAGAGATTTGGGGGAAGGATCTTGAACCTCGGTCAGACTCAGGCTATCAGCTCTGTTTGATGGCTCTTTCATTGCCTGTGAACACAGACTTGAAGGGAAATGGGGGACCTCACTGAACTTCTTTTAATACTTCCAGTTGTAACACTGTTTCAGGGCTTTGACTTACATAACTACTGTGTTACGCTCACCTCAACAATGGGAATGTGTTCTTTTTGACTTTATTCAGTTGAAGTCCTTCCTGGCCGGTTGTAGAGCTCTTGCTACTGACTCGCCTCATCTCAACCATGACCGCTCCTACAGACATGACTGGAGTAAAGCATTGGGGGGAGAAGTCTGAGGAATTTTGGGAGGAGGTGTGCCAATACTCTCATTCTTGCTTGATATCCCTTTCCCTAATTAATACACAGTTGAGAATCCTACTGCTTATGTTGATCACCCCAGTTAAACTGATGATCCCCTCTGCTGGAGACACTGTGGGAAACGGGGAGACTTGGAACATATCGTTATGGTTATGGTTTTGTTGTTTTGTCACTTTTGCAGTATATCAAATATATCTATGTGATTTACAAAGTTAAAAATAACAATAAATAAAAGAAAATTAACGCCATAAAATAAAATAAAAGAACACAATATACAATATAAAAATAGCTAAACAAGGGAAAAAAGATCACTGAAAGGAAGATGCCAAGATAAAGGCAGACTCAAACAAAAAAGTTTCTTAACTTTTATCATTTGTCTCAGCATGCACCGAAGGGGGTAAACAATTCCAGAGAGAAGGGGTGGCTATAAAAAAACACTGACTTATACATAGACTCATATTTTATAATCGAGGGGGAAGGTATATACAACTAAAAGTCATGTATAGAGCGAAGAGCTCCAGCTGGAGCATATAGAGTAACCAAAGAAGCATGATGATCTGGATCTATATCATGAATAATTTTACGTGCAAAAGATAGAACATCAAATTGAACACGAAAAGAGACAGGCAAACAATGATGCCTCATGAGCAAGGGTGAAGTGGCATCAAATCGATGGGCATGCAAAATGATGTACACCACCATGATTTGCAAAGTCTGTAGCTGCTTCAACTGGTATTGGTGTATACCTAGGTAGAGACTATATTACAATAGTCTAACCTGGCTAATACTGTATTTACCCAGACTGTCATTTGTGCTGAAGCATTCAGAAAAGGTTGAATTGCATGAAAGCATTGAAGAACCAAGAAAATGGATTAATAATATGAGAAAGTTGAGGAGAAAATGACAATTCTGAATTCAAATAAATACCCAAGTAACGTTAAAGAGAACAAAGAGGTAAAGTGAATCCTTCCAAAATAGGAGCTATGGAAGGAGGAGAGGAAGAACCTGATAACCAAATTGCAAAGGACTTAGAAGGGTTAAGCTTCAGGGATTTCGACCTCAGCCAGGCAGAAACTGAAACCAAACAAGAGTTGATAGGGGTAAGATCCAGTTAATTGCCATCAATTGCTTGCATAAGAAAGAAATCATCAGCATAGGCATAAGATGATATACAATTAGAATAAATCAAAGTAAGTAAAGGCATAAGAAAAATATTAAAGGTGAGAGAGAAGAACTCTGGGGAGCTCCACAGGGTAATTTGCGTGATGATGAAATATCACTATGTATCTGAACCTGAAAGGTTCTATTTTGAAGAAAAGAAGACAACCACAAGAAAGCTGTCCTTCAAACCCCAATGTTGGGCAAGGAGTAAATTATGATCAATAAGATCAAATGCTGCGGTCAGGTCTAATGAGACTGCAATAATAATCTTGCCCTGGTCTAGGTTCTATAGACCTCATTCAAAACAGCAGCTACTGTTTTCTCAGTGCTATGAAGTGGGCAAAAACCTGACTGTCGTGGGTGGAGCAAATGAGTGTGTTCCACATGATCTGAAAGTTGGTGAAATACAAGTTTTTCTATCAATTTTGCAAGAGAAGATAAATTTGAGATCGGATGGTAACACTGAAGATCCGGGGGATTAGCTTGATGGTTCTTAAGAATAGGCCAAAGTATGGCTTTTTTCCATAAATCTGGCATTATACCTGAAGAAAGCCTGTTATAAATCATGTCCAAAATAAAAGGGGCCATAACAAGTGAAGGTTCCTGAAGCCAGATAGAGGGAATGGGGTTAAGAACCATAGTGGTCTTCTGCAGTGATTTCAACATTTGCATAAGCCTAGGCATTGAGAGAGGAGTAAAGTTCACCCAGATATGAGTCGGGCCCTTGGAATCAGTAGAATCAGGAAGGAAAAAAAGGCAACGATTGCGAAAAAGAAGTCTACAATGTAATCACCTTATGAAAAACATCTGCAAATTATTCAGGAGATGAGTCAACCTGAAGAACTTCTGAAGGGCTCCAAGTTTAAGAAACAAGTTGTGATACTACCTTGAAAATAGTTTGAGATGACAAGGAACAATCATTAATAGAGTTAGAAGAAAAATTCCTTTTTTGCCAGACGTAACTGAGAGCGATAGTAAGCATGACTAGCCCGAAATTGCTTTGAGTTAAAAAGAGACTTGTTTTTATTTATTTATTTATTTAAAGTTTTTTTCTATACCGCGTTCTTTAAAATCAGCTCGGTTTACTTTCAACAGTAAATCTGTAGAGTGCCGGCACACCAGCACTGTACTTACAAAGAACAGGTTATGCAACTTGGGCTAACAGGAGGTAACTATGTACAGGCTGTACAGTAGCCTGTCTGCCCCGTAGGTAGCTATATACAGGCTAAACAGGCTGTATACAAGCTGAGCGGTGGCTGTTTACAAGTGTATCCCAGGGAGTCTGGTTGTGCTAATATATAGGGCTTTGGCTGTGGGTAGGGAGGATCTTGGGGCAGCTGTCTTGGTGGGTGCGTGTGGCTGGATGTTGTGTGTCTCCATTGGGTGAGAAGTGCTGGATGAAAAGATGGTGTTTCAGTGCTTTCCTGAATTGGAGTAGGTCCGTAATGGCCCGGATGTCAGGCAGGAGGGCATTCCAACACGTGGGTGCATAGTACATGAATACTCTACTTCTGGTTGCTTGAGAGCATTTTGTGATCTTGCTAGGGATGCTCAGTGTGTTGGCGGCAGCTGACCTTCTGACTCTGTTTGAGGGAGTGGGGAGGACGAGGTCCTTGATGGAGGAGGAGGTGAGGTTGTTTATGGCTTTGAAAGTCAACAGTAGAATTTTGAAAGCGAGTCTACAGTGAACCGGCAGCCAATGGAGGTGTTTCAGGATTGGGGTTATATGGTCCCTCCTGGTGGCTCCATGTAGTATTCTGGCGGCAGCATTCATTGCAAGCTGAAGTGGGTTAAGCGTGTTTTTTGGGAGGCCCTGTAAGACTGAGTTGGCGTAGTCAAAGTGTGGGATTACCAAGGCTTGGTAGATTGTTCGGAAGTCTTCGGGTTCTAGTAGGGGTCGTAAATGGCGGATTGTCCGTATCTTGTGGTATACTGCCCTGACGGTGTTGTTTATGTGAGCTTTCATGTCCAGCTGTTGGTCTAATGTGACCGCTAGGTAGCGGATCGTGGACTTGCTTTGGAGCGTTGCGCCTCTTACTTTTAGTTATGCAGGGAGGGAGAAGGTTTGGTTCCTGGTGATGAATAGCGCCTCAGTTTTCTTGAAGTTTATTCTGAGGTTTTGAGTGTGGAGCCAGTCGGTGATGGCATCGAAGCAGGAAGTTAGTGGGAGAAGTCCGGCTGGTCGGTTGAGAATGGCATGTAGAGTAATACATAATACTGTTTGTTCTTATGCCAAATGGCATGTAGAGTAATATGTAATACTGTTTGTTCTTATGCCAAATCATCTCAATCATTCTAACCGAGATGTCAAAGAAGGAATATATCATGAAACTATGGATGTGATGGTCGTCTGGAACATGTGCGAGTTGTTCTAGGAGCAACAGCGTCTAGTCTCTTAGACAAAGAATCCTTCCAGAAAATAGCTTGATCACAGATGGATAACAGAGGAAAGGTATCAGGGAAAATAGAATCTGCTGTCAGAAATAATGCCATGGTATCTTGAGAGAGATTACGATCTAAATAATTATAACAAAGCGAAATAAAGGGTATCTGAGAGTTAGAAGGAAACATAAGATCAAAACATAATAAAACATGATCAGTCCAGGGGAGAACAACTGTCTGCAAATTGGAAGGCAATGTTTTTTAATTCTGGGATATAAAAAAAACATACAGTGTGACCCTGAATATGTGTAGGTAGAAGGATGTACTGATGAATAGCAAGATCTAATAAAAAGGTACAAAAAGGGGAGAAGCTAGCCCAGGACTGCCTGCTAACGTCAGGAGACGCTGAGTGGGAATTTCTGTCAGCTGCATACCTGGCTGTAACAGAGCTCCTCTCTCCTGCTGCGATTGAGGATAAGAGCTACCTGATACCGCAGAACGCGGACGCGGTGCGTGTCTGAAGGGGCGTGGCTCAAGGGGCAGGTTAGGCCCCTTGTGAGCCCCTTAGGAGCACCTGGGAACTTCTGGGAAGTTTCTTTGCTTCCTGTGTCTTGAATGGGCAAGCGAAAAGCTAAGAAGAAGGGCCCAGTGGAGGGTCAGGTGGTGAAGGGCCCTATGGATACCCACCTTAGTGCTGCTGCTTTATCAATACCAGTCCCTCAGGACCCAAGAGCAAGGTTAGTCCCAGAGGTCTCATTAAGTTTGGGGGATCGTACCCCTCCCCCCCCCAACCTAACTTTGATGAAAAAATGCCCTCATCCAATGCCTCCTTTGTTGGAGATGGTAGTTTGTTTTCCGTCTCCACCCCTTTCTCCGATGGAGCTTCTTGTAAGCGGACTGATTTGACTGGAGCTGAGCTTGTATACCCTTCAGGTGTCTCTTTACCATCTTCTGATTCGCTGCCAGTTTTTTCTAGTTCTGCTAATTCTAATATTTCTTTGAAAGATGTTTTTGATGCTATACATCAGGTGGAATGTGTTCTTTCGGGTACTCTCACTCAGCTGTGTAGTTTTTCCCATGACACTGCGAGTGTTCTTCGCGGTCATGGTCAGTCTCTCTCAGCTGTTAGTGAGAGGATTCGGAAGTTGGAGGGGTCTGCGGAGAGTGTACAGGTTGCGAGTTCATCTTATATAAAGTAGACCACTGTGCTTCAAAAGAGATTGGAAAGGTTAGAAAACTTATCTAGAGCAAATAATCTTAGAGTTTTAAATTTTTTGATGGTACGCCTTCTCTCTTAATTAGAGTTATTTAAAAAATATGTCCATGATACATTGTTATGTTCAACATTTGATGTGGCTAGTATTACTTCTATTTATTATCTACCCCACGGGGGTAGTGAAATAGCTAAAGACGGAGAGGCTGATGAGCAGGTGAGCTTGGATCAACTAGATTTAACTCAATTTTTAGAAACCTCTCTAGATAAGGTGACTAATAGGGCTACCCTATTGGTTACCTTCTCTTCTGAGAGCGAAAAGGTTGCTATTATGAAATTATATTTTGCTAAGAAGGATGTTTCCTTTTGTGGGAGTCCTTTGATGATGTTTCCTGATGTTGTCAAGGTTACCCAGCTCAGACAGGAAGCTTTTTTGCAGCTAAAATCTAGGGTTCTTGCTTTGGTAGGTCAGTTTTATTTAAAATTTCCTTGTAAATGTTTTGTTACTTATTTTGGTAATAGATATGTATTTACTGAAGTGTCACAGTTAGAACAGTTTTTGGTGGGTAAGAGCTCGCAATAAGATTATTATATTGTTTTGTTTTGAGTGGTTTGGTTGGGAAGAAAATTGGGGTCTTGATGTTTGGTATGCTTAGCTAGCTGTCTCTCATTTAATGTGTTTTTTTGAGATTGTTTCTCTGAAAACATTTAAAGCTGTTATTTTCTTTTGTGTTTTATGTAAGGTAATGTTCTTTTCCAATGTTTACTTTTGTAATCATGACAAATTCAATAAAAATATAATATTAAAAAAGGTACAAATAGATTTATCACAACCTCTTGAAGGTGCATCAAAATGAATATTAAAATGGGCAAATATTAAAATGTCAAGATAGATGATAAAAAGCTTTAATAAAAATTGTTGAATATCTTCTCATGACTATTGGGAAAGTGCAGGACAGTAAAGAAGAAGCAAGTAGCTAAAAGGCGAGGGACCAAATCTAATCAAGAGAGAGTCCACACCTAAGGGGGGGGGAGGGGGGAGAAGGAATTTCCACAACTTCCAATGAGGTCTTATACACAAGTGCAACCCCATCACCTCTCCTAGCAATTCTAGGAAACAAGATAGCTTAGCCTGGAGGAAGGCATTGATTAAATATATGCCTCCTCAACATCTCAGAGCCATGTTTCAGTAAGGCAGGAGATATCTAGAGAATATAAAGAAAATAAATCTTCAATAAGCACAATTTTAGATTTAAGCGCCTCAAAAGGGCAGCACTGTAGAAACCAGAAGAACCCATATTCAAATGAATAGAGGCAGCAGAGAGCGGCTGACAGTAAATCAAATTATTGTTATTCCAAGATCTATGTGGTGGTACTGCACCAAATACAGGTTTTTTGGGCTCAGGTTCAAAAATGCATTTGTAAGGCTCTTGGGCTGGTGCTCCCTTGCCCGCTCGAGTATTGTGTATTGGGGTACCCTTCCCCAGCCCCTGTAGATGAAAAGCTACAACATCTCTCCAGCTGCTTACCTCTAGTGGTGCATAGCGTCATTGCATGATACTGGAAGAGAACCATTCCCTTATCTACACCAAATGGATGGCTAAGGTCTGGAATATTAAACAAATGGAGAAACGGCCAACCTCTGAGGCAAGCTGGAGGAAGCTGTGGCACTTTGGGAGGATACACAGAGGACCCTTTCAAAGCTGGATAGTTCACACCTGCACTTTATTTACGAGCCCATTATAACTAGTCTTGCTGCCCCCTGTGCACTTCTGCAATTACCCTTTACGCTACGAGCCCCGAGCTGCCACAGAGCGTCCTCATGGCATGCTCAAACTTATGCTACAGGTTTGTTATTCATGGATTGCAGTTATGCCTACATAAGGTATATGGAGAGTAGGTATCAGGGAGTTGGGCGGTGAGATGGTGTTGGGAGGGCTAGGTGTGAGCTCTCAGGAGAAGGGGTGAGGGTGGGGAGGAGTGGGCATATCCACCATAGGGCATATTCTTCGAGTGATGTGGGTATTCTTGATTGCATCTAGAGACTATAACGCTTTTATGTCTCTTGTTACATTACACTGTGGATAGACTCTGGAATGATGTAGTTTTTATGATTCACTTCACTGAGATTTTTTCCTCCTCTTTAATTGTCGCCCCCCCTGATTAGAACTTCTGAAAGGTGTGGAAAGAGATATAGGAGGGAAGAGGGTTGATCTGTGGAGGGGTTTGGTGTGTTCCATTCACTGGGGTACCCATAGGAGGACCGTTACCTACTTGAGCATAGATTGTCTATGGTCCTGTGGGAGGTTTATTTTTCATGTCCATATTTATAGGTGAGGATACATGGATATACTGTTTTCTATTACTACTACTACTACTACTACTATTGAACATTTATATAGTGCTATGAGGCATATGCAGCACTGCACAAACACATAAGGAAGACTGCGCCTGCTCAAAGAGCTCACAATCTAGTCAAGATGGACAGTACAAGACAGAAAAAAACAAGTGGTAAAAGGGAAGGAGACACAAGGAGAATAACATAGTATATGATGGCAGAAAAAGACAAGTATGATCCATCTAGTCTGCCCAGCAAGGTGGCAAGAGCAGGTGCACTTGCCATTCCATGCAGGTCACCCCTCCGCATGCCTTTGTTTAGGGGTGTGCCAACTGCTCCGTGTAGGTCAGCCCTATTTGTTGAAATAGTTATGTTTATTTTGATTTTATCCTGTCGCTATAAAGGAATCCACTGTGTTTGTTCCATTCCATTTTGAATTCTGTCACTGTCTTTGCCCCACCACTTCCATCGGGAGGGCATTCCAAGCATCTACCACCCTTTCAGTAAAAAGTTATTTCCTGACATTGCCTCTCAGTTTACCCCCTTGCAGCTTTATGTTATGCCCTCTAATTTTACAGCTTCACTGTCTTTGAAAGAGGTTGTTTGTTCATGAATACTCTTTAAGTATACCAAATCTCCCCTGTCCCTCCTCTCCTCCAGAGTGCACATATTTAGATCTTCAAGTCTCTTCTCATACATCTCCTGATACAGGCTCCAAATCATTTTAGTCGCTTTCCTCTGAGCCCTTTCCAGTCTTTTATATCTATTGTGAGATACAGTTTCCAAAACTGAACACAACACTCCAAGTGAAGCCTCACCAGCGGCATTAGTACTTCTTCCTTTCTGCTGCTAATTCCTCTTTATATGAGGAAGGACTAAAAAAAGGGACTGCTACTTCTGGAGAGAGATCTGCGATAGTGAGTATATAATTCTGGGAATTTTTCTGAAGGGAATTCTTTCTATTAAAGCTGATTAATCTGTGAACCCAGTGTATTTGTTAAATCAGTCAGGGCCTAGTAGCAGCAGTTTAAGTTTAAATTTAAAACACAGAAGAGAGCTTTCTGGTTAAATTTAGGACCCAGCAGAGAGCTTCTAGTTTAAATTTCATACTAAGTCAGAGCCTAGCAGCAGCAAAGATCTTTAATTTAAATCAAATCATTACATAACTTAGCATAAAAGGCAAAACAGGGTCAGTATTCTTTGAACAAGAAACAAAGTATTCTAGAGACCTTTACAAAGAGGCCTTCTATCTAGGGGGCTAGAGACCTGTGAAACTTTTTAAATAGGTGTTAAATCATCTCTAATACCTGAAGATTGGAGGACCGCCAATGTAACACCAATTTTTAAAAAGGGTTCCAGGGATGATCCGAGAAACTACAGACCGGTGAGCCTGACATCAGTACCGGGAGAAATGGCAGAAACCATCATAAAGAATAAAATTACTCAGCATGTAGATAGTCATGACCTAATGGGAGACAGCCAACATGGCTTTAGACAGGGAAGATCTTGTCTTACTAATCTGTTATGTTTTTTGAAGGAGTGAATAAACAGGTGGACAAAGGTGAGTCGGTTGATATTGTGTATCTGGACTTTCAGAAAGCCTTTGACAAGGTCCCTCATCAGAGACTTTTGGCAAAACGAAAGAGTCATGGGATAGGAGGCAGTGTACTATTGTGGATCAGGAACTGGTTAAAAGATAGAAAGCAGAGGGTAGGGCTAAATGGCCAATTTTCCCAAAGGAGAAAGGTGAATAGTGGTGTACCCCAGGGATCTGTGCTGGGTCTGCTGCTTTTTGACATATTCATAAATGACCTGGAAAGTGGAATAACGAGTGAGGTTATCAAATTTGCAGATGACACAAAACTATTTAAAGTTGTTAAAAACCCAAGAGGATTGTGGAAAATTGCAAGAGGATCTTGATAAACTAGAAGACTGAGCATCAAAATGGCAGATGAAATTTAATGTGGACAAATGCAAGGTTATGCACCTAGGGAAGAACAGCCGAAACTATTGTTACACGATGCAAGGTTCCACATTAGGAACCACCACCAGGAAAAAGATTTAGGCGTCATTGTGGATATCATGTTAAAACCCTCGGCCCAGTGTGCAGCGGCAGCCAAGAGAGCAAACAGAATGCTAGGTATCATAAGGAAAGGAATGGAAAATAAAACAAAATATATTATAATGCCTCTATATCGTTCCATGGTGAGACCGCACCTTGAATATTGTGTGCAATTCTGGTCACCGTATCTTAAAAAGGATATAGCGATTTTAGAAAAAGTTCAGAGAAGAGCCACCAAAATGGTAAAGGGGATGGAAGGATACTCCTATGAAGAAAGGCTAAAAAGGTTAGGGCTCTTTAACCTGGAAAAGAGACGGCTGAGGGGAGATATGATAGAAGTCTATAAATTAATGAACGGAGTGGAACGGGTAAACGTAGATCGATTGTTTACCTTATCAGAATATATAAAGACTAGGGGACATGCAATGAAGCTACAGGATAAACTATTTAAGACTCATAAAATAAAATATTTTTTCACTCAACGTGTAATCAAACTCTGGAATTTGTTACCAGAGGATGTAGTAAAGGCTGTTAGTGTAGCTGGGTTAAAAAAGGTTTGGACAAGTTCCTGGAGGAAAGGTCCATAAACCATTATTAAGAAGGGACCCAGGATATCAATGCTTGAACCAATACAAGCATTGTGGAACCTGTGTCTCTTGGGGAAACTGCTAGGTACATATGACCTAGATTGGCCACTGTTGGAAACAGAATACTGGGCTTGATGGACCTTGGTCTGACCCAGTATGGCATATCTTATGTTCTTATGTTATGGTCTTAAAGCAAGGTGGCAGGTCAAAAGGCCATTTTGAAATACAACTCCTATCCAAGCAAGGACTGTTAATCACCCAGGAAGTTGGTCACAGCTTACCTTAGAAGCACCCACCTCTGGGATAATCGTAGCTTTATAGGTACTTACACATCTTCAAGGGAAGGAGCTGCTCTCAGGTGCAGCTCTTTATCCAAATTAGTCATACATTAAGGACCTGAAATTAATTAAGCTTCAGGTGAACAAGGGATATTAAATGTATTGGGTACACTTTCATTAGTATAAATATCCACAGCAATCAAAGTAAGTAAAGAACTTACAGATCTAAACACAAGCTTAAACTAAGATGCAGACAGCAGTCCAGCAGCGAGATGGGGGCTTTCCAGTCTTTTGCATTGAGAGTTACATGTATGATTTTCTCCCAGTTGGTGAGAGGTCTTACATGTGCACTAGGTGCAAGGAGCTCTAGAGGCTAGAGTAGCAGACTTGGAAGACATAAGAAAGACAGAGAAGTACATAGACAAGACCTACAGGGATATAGTCCTGAAGTCCCACCTCCAGTCTGGCAGCATCCCTGTTGCCATGGAGGAGGGAGGTAAAAGGAGAGCATCACCCTGGTGTGGCAGGAAGTGATCCTGTAACTAGGACCTGTCCTCCAGATGATGTAAAACCCTCTTGCACTGAGGAACTTTCTCCAGGGCCATGTGCCCATGAAGGAAGGGTTAGGACAGCCGTTATAGTTGGTGATTCCATCATTAGGCATGTGGATAGCTGCGTGGCTGGTGGAATTGGGGATTGCCTGGTACCATGCCTGCCTGGTGTGAATGTAGCAGACCTCATGCGCCACCTAGATAAGGTCTTAGATAGTGCTGGGGAGGAATCTGCTGTCTTGGTACATGTCAGTACCAATGACATAGGAAAATGTGGTAGGGAGGTTTTGGAGGCTAAATTTAGGCTTTTAGATAGGAAGTTGAAATTCAGAACTTCCAGGGTAGCATTCTCCAAAATGCTTCCCATTCCACGCGCAGGACCCAAAAGACAGGCAGAGCTCCGGAGTCTCAATGCGTGGATGTGACATGGTGCAAGGATGAGGGTTTTGGATTTGTTAGGGAATGGGGAACATTCTGGGAAAAGGAGGGGCTCTTCCAAAGGGATGGGCTTCACCTTAACCGGGATGGAACCAGGCTGCTGGCATTAACCTTTAAAAGCTGCTCTATCTCCTTTTTAAACTAGATAATAGGGGAAAGCCGACAGTCACCCAAGAGCACATGGTTCGAAAGAATGTATCCTTGAAGGTTACTACCAAAAGCAGAGAGGTTCCAAAAAAAGAGTACAGTAGCCCAAATACCCTTGAGTATGGAGCAGACAGAGCTTAAAGATTCCAAATTACCCATGCTTACCAATAGCCAGATTAATATGAATAAAATACAGTCACTAAAATGCTTGTATGCAAATGCTAGAAGTCTAAATAATAAGATGGGAGAGTTAGAATATATACCACTAAATGAGAGGTTAGATATGATTGGAATATCAGAGACATGGTGGAAGGAGGAAAACCAGTGGGACACTGTGATACGTAGGTACAAACTGTATCATAATGATAGAGCTAATCAAATTGGTGGAGGGGTTGTGCTCCATGTTAGAGAGGGCATTGAGTCAGAAAGGATTAAAGTTTTGCAGGAAACAAAATTTGCTGTAGAATCTCTATGGATTGAAATTCCATGTAAAAAGGGGAAGGCGATGGCAGTGGGGGTGTACTAGCGACCTGGCCAGAATAAACAGATGGATGATGAAATGCTCAAAGAAATCAAGGAAGCTAACAAATGTTACAGCACAGTTATAATAATGGGTGATTTCAATTACCCCGGTATCGACTGGGTCAGTGTCACTGCAGGGCATGCTAGGGAGATCAAGTTCCTAGATGAAATAAATGACTGCTTCTTTGAGCAGCTGGTTCATGAACCGACCAGAGGGGAAGCCATTTTAGACCTAGTCCTTAGTGGAACACAAGATCTGGTGCAAGAGATAAGGGTGTTGGGCCACTTGGCAATAGTGATCATAGCATGATCGCGTTTGATTTAATTAGTGGAGGAGGGATGGTAAGGAAATCCACAGTACTACCTTTTAACTTTCGAAAGGGAGACTATGATAAAATGAGGAAAATAGTTAAGAGTTAAGATAGAAAGCAGAGGATAGGGCTAAATGGCCAATTTTCCCAATGGAGAAAGGTAAATAGTGGTGTACCCCAGGGATCTGTGCTGGGTCCGCTGCTTTTTGACATATTCATAGATGACCTGGAAAAGAGAGAGGTTATCACATTTGCAGATGACACAAAACTATTTAAAGTTGTTAAAACCCATGAGGAGTGTGGAAAATTGCAAGAGGATCTTGATAAATTTGCCATCACCATCACAAGCCCATCTGGAACAGACACGACACTCAGCCTGGTTTTTTCTTGGCCCATCACTATGGAATATGTTACCCACCTCACTGCATTTAGAATCATCTTACCCTCAGTTTAAGCTATTACTCAAAACGTATCTCTTTCAGAAAGCATTTGATCTGCCCTCCGAAGCCCCTCCCTAATTGGTCTGTCTGTGTGCTTAACCCAAGTATTGTTTGTGTTTGTCCATCTATATTTCTGTATCCTGGTTGGTTGTTATCATACTTCTATGATTTGTTATAGTATGATTTGAGGCAAATTGTTAATATAAGTTATGTGTAATCTATTATGATTTATTGTTATGTGTCCTGTGTGATGTATTTCTCTTTCTCTTGTACCCTCTTTCCTGTTTTAACTTTGGCGTTCCCTTTCCTGGATTGTGGTGCAAATCAAATTTTAAATTGTACACCGCTTAATGCTATTGCCATAGCGGTATATCAAATTTTAATAAAGATAAAGATAAAGACTGGACATCAAAATGGCAGATGAAATTTAATGTGGACAAGTGCAAAGTTATGCACCTCGGGAAGAACAACCCAAACTATGGTTACACGATGCAAGGTTCCACATTAGGAACTACCACCCAGGAAAAAGATTTAGGTGTCTTTGTGGTTAACATGTTAAAACCCTCCGCCCAGTGTGCAGCGGCAACCAAGAGAGCAAATAGAATGCTAGGTATCATAAGGAAAGGAATGGAAAATAAAACAAAGGATATTAAATGCCTCTGTATTGTTCCATGGAGGGACCGCACCTTGAATATTGTGTGCAATTCTGGTCACCGTATCTTAAAAAAGAATATAGAATTATTATAACACTGAGGGAGACCAGCAAGGAGGAGATGACTAAAGAATCGACAAGAGGTTTCTTTTGTAATGTTTCTACATTTCTGTTGTATGCGCCAGATTTTGTTGTTGATCTACCGGATGGAAGTTGTAAACAATTCTTATTTGATGAATAAAATGTATGCACCAAAAAAACGCAAAACATGGGCATATTGAGTTTTATGTTTTAGTGTTTGCTTTTTAGGTATTTGTTCTAAAATTTATTTTAATTAATCTATCCACATTTTTTAACCTAAATTTTTTACTTTTCTTCTGTTTCTATTACTGCTTTTTTTTGTTTGTGTTTTTTGTTAGGTCTGGTTTAACATATCTAGAAGTTTGGAACTAACTGCTCATTTGCCGCTTTCCATCTCTCTCTCTCTTTCTCCAGATTCTCTTCTGATCCTCAGAAACTTCCATTCTTGCTGCTCTTTTTTATCTTTATCACAGACTCACAGAAGAACTCAAGTCAAAGTGGGCTTATGAGTTTCATTGAACACACACTCCTTTAGTAATACCTCCCATTTTTATTCCCTCTGATCATTCAGCATCCAAAAGGACACTGATGTCTCTGTCGACACCCTTACTTATGTGTCCATTTTTGTGTTCTACTGAGTTTGTGATATGACAGTAGATCTATGTTCCTCTTTCAGATGTTGCTGCATTAAAGTTGCCTCTTGAGGTAGATGGTGACTTTTAATATTACATTAGTTTTCCAATGCTACTTTGCCTATTTTATGATTTTCTGCGCTATCGGCCCAACTGAGCATTGGCAAGATGGAGTAAGAGAAAGCCATACTTTGCCATCTGAACAGCTGCTAGGCTATATTTATGGTTAGGAGAATTGTGATTCAATAAGAAGATGACAATATGTTGTCATTTAGGAAGGCATTCTTTTGGGATAAATGTTATGTTCCCATGTTTGCAAGTATTAATGGCTTTTACATTGCAATCATTTGATAGACGTTATGACATTTTATAGGGGTGTATTGAGGAAAACAACATGATTTCCTATGGAGCAGGACCACAAGCTTAGCATCCTGTCTGTACTGTAGGCCAAGAATATACTTGGTACACTTTCTCTTTTATATTTCCATAATACTGATGATAGAAGGGCGAATTTGCATGTCAAAAAAGCAGTATTGAGCCTCATCAATATTGTAATGAAATCTTATACCAGGGTGAATAAAGTACTAAGTTCTTTTTAAGTCTGTTTTGTCACAGTGAAGAATATCTGCAATACTGGCCTGGCGAAGAAACCTTATATTGGTTCCTTGATATCTACAGCACAATAAATGAATCAGCCTCTTTAATACTGCAGATAATTTACTTACTGGTGGTATTCATTTTATCTGTTCCATCCTGCAAACTCATTACACAATATAACACTCAAGCAGGACATTCCCTCGGGAGTCTATTTGAAGGGGCAATATATTTTCAACCACAGTAAATGTTTTCTTAATGGCTGACTCTGTACAGTTTACTTTCTACCTTGAAAAAACACACACAAACTGCAGTAGCACTTCTGTTTATCTGAAACATGGATGATAGAATCTATTATTAAGAGTTGCATAAATCTTTATGAAACATGTGCATAACTGCATTCATTTGCTCTTTCAATTGCTCAGAGGCCTGGATAAGCAGATTATGAGAGGACTGACAAGGGGCATCAGTTTTCAGCAAATCTGACACAAGAATCATTCTTGTTTAACTGGCAGCATCTTTTCAGGCAGATCCAGAAATTCACTTGAAGACAAATCAAACTGTTCAAATAGCTATTTAAAACACAACAGATAGGAAAAACAATTCTCTTCAGGCTCAAAATGTAGCTTCTGGATCTTCAAAAATTCTATTGAAATAAGATATCACCAAACATGGGAATAAAGAAATATGTATCCTTACTGAAGTAGAATATTCATTTAGAATTATAATTTTCATATTCTATTACAGATAAGTGTAATTTGTACATAAGTGACTTAGACTTTATAATGCTGACACATTTGATTATACACTGATTTACTTTTCTAAAAATTATTTGGAGATTAACATATGTAATACAGAGACATTTATCATAATTATGAAACAAAAAGAGTCTGTGCAATATATGAAAAAGTTAATAATCTGCTAAACACAATATACACATAGGGGTATGTTTACTAAACCGTCCTAATGTTACCGGCGCTAGTTGCAGCGATAATGTGAAGAATGCCATATAAGGAGTGGGCGTTCCAGTCCTAAGGTAGCAAGAATCTGTATCGCGCGATAGTGGCACCGTGGTACGTTAACGCGCGTTAATCCTAAGTACATGCCAGCGCAGTGCTAGAAACTATAACAATGTAGCCCACTGGTTACTGCAATGATTGTGGAAGCAGAGGTCATAGGTTTGATCCCACAGTAGTGTAATCTAAAAAGGCTGTCTGAGGCATTTTCTTTTAATTTAAATCAGTGCTGCCACCAAAAACACCCTCACTGTGCCCTAACCTAAGATGCCTCATAATGCGCCCCATAGGTCACATTATAAAGTGCCCTGTCTGCCAAGGCACCCTATAATGTGCCCTATAGGGCACTGTATAGGGCGCTTTACAGGGCGCCTATGAGGCACCTTAGGCTACAGCACTGTGAGGATGTTTCTGCTGGCAGTACTGATTTAAATTAAAAGAAAATGTCTCAGACAGCCTTTTCAGATTACACCACTGCAGGATCAAACCCATGACCTCTGCCTCCATAGTCATTGAAGTAACCAGTAGGCTACATCTCTGTAGCTACTACCACACTGCTGGCTGGCTACAGAAAGACTGCAGGTCACCACACAAACTGTCTGCTGTGGTCACCAGGATAGGGTAAACCCACCCGTACCCATGATGCACTGCACTGCACATGCAGATCAGCAGTCTACAGCTGATCACATAATGGGGTATGCACCCCCACAGCACCTAGGCCTGGTAGGGGGAACTGACCATGTGTGTTACTGGCACAGAGTAGCTACAGACCGTGACATAGTGCGGGTCCTGTGCTCACCCTGAGGGTGAGGTGGGGCACCCAGCACCAGGTCCGTAGCACCTGGCTTGGCTGAGACAGGATATGCTGCAGGTCCCCATCAGTGCCAGTGTGTGATAGGTAGTCTTTGCAGACCCACCTAGGATACACCTGTGTCCATTTGTATTTCCCAGTCATGTCTAGCCCTTGCGGACTATGATGCACCCAGAATAGTGCATATCTTGTGTGGGTGCCATGATCACATGTTATAGGTGAAGAGGAGTGTTTGGACCCAAAAGCGGATTATGTAGCATCACCCAATCTGCCCTCTGTGGCTCAGGGTGGGGGGACAGGATCTCCCACCAACATGTCCACATTCTACATCTCTGCAATGGTGGCAGTAGAGAGGACCATCAACCCCATTCCTGCTGGGGAACAGGCACCCTACAGGGCAGTCGATGCAGTTCTGTACGCATCACATAAGGCAATGGCAGACAGGCAGAATACTGGAGAAGCTCAGCTGCCCCCCACCACTATCTGTCTATCACAAAAGTCGTTCCTCCCTCCAATTAAATTCCAGGCTATGATTCTTCTCTATTCAACTTTTCATATTTTTAAATCGCTTTGCATACAAAGATCAATTTATCACATATCTAAGAAGAACATTAAGGTCTTAGACTCTTCATGGCACAAGCATTCAGAACATATGCCCTCAGCTCACGTGCCCATTTGCATCAATGACCTTTAACTGTTCATCTAATAATTTCTGTGATTATTTATGATCAAAACATTTTTCAAACTAGTAGTGCTTATCTTAGTGATTTCCCCGACACCACCATCTGGCTCTCTGCGTGCGTTTCACAGATGTGGGTTTCTTCAGGGGGTTTTCTTTTAAATAAAGCACTTAGTTGAAGCACGTAGTTATCCACCATGCCAGTACTATCCTCTGTTGCTTGGCGTGTCCTTGGTAATGCATCGCTGCTGAGTGTATATCTTTGAGCCTACCGGCCCCAAAAAATGCTGTGCATCACTATCTGACATTCACCAGCAGAGGGCACAGTCAGTCTCCACCCACTGTACCCTGCAAGGCATTCCAGCCATACACATGCTAACTGCAGTCTGCTAGCTAGTACATAGTGCATGTTCCTGGAGAAACTGTGTGCACCCAAAAATGGGATGTGAGCACACACACCAAGCAGGTATGTCAGTGATTGGGCCCCAGAAAAGAGAACCCATAAATATCACTTGAGAGAAATACTACATAGCACTATGGGGGAACCTAGCCATGCTGTGGTCACTGCTCAGTCAAGGTGAGAGTGACCTCCCAGCATGGCATGCTGTGGCCACCCTGTCCAGGCACTACAATGTCCCAGCAATTGCCCTATACCCTGTGCAAATGCATCCTGCCCAGGCCACCCTGTCCAGCCCATACCCATAGTACCTTGCTCCTCATTATGCACATTGGCAAGCTAACACTGAAAACAGTGCAAGCAGTGTGGGCTCAGTAAGGTGTAGGCAGCCACAACACACTGGATAGACAGACACACACTCCCACACCTATGCCAGCATTGTGCAAATATAGAGGTTTGTGGCAGTCCTGGGCACAGTGCAGGCATTGCTATGGTACGCAATATTGTTGGGGGTCACTCCCCGGGGTGGTAAACACTGTCAGAATCAATAACTGAAACACACTCCACAGATATCAGAAAGGTTGCTATGATGAATCTCTATCAACAAATCATGTTTAACTTAGGATTTGTTAGCTGACATTAATCATAGCAACCTTTTGATATATGTGGAACGTGTTCCCAAGTTTAGGATGGCATTGCTAAGGAATGCAGGTGCCAGAATTGGGAGATGCTGCTCCGCGCAGGGCTCAACAGCCTGACTCTCCATGAGGCGTTGGATAGTAGAGCCTGTGGGTGTGGGTGTTTGTACCCCTGTTGGCCTCTGCTCTAGGGCTGAGTTTCCCAACTCCGGTCCTGGTGGGCCAATCACTGTTCAGGTTTTCATGCTGTCCCTAATGAATATGCATGAGATACATTTGCATACAATGGGGCAGCGCATACTATTGCAGCACAGACATATTTATTAGGGACAGCATGAAACCTGAATGGTGTTTGGCCTTCCAGGACTGCAGTTGGGAAACTCTGCTCTAGGAATTGCACATGTTTGTGGTGTCTGTGCTCTGTAGGGTAATTATAGGTGTTTCAGGCATGTTTATTTTATCTGCAATAAAGGTTCCGTTATTACCACGGTTTAGTACTGGGTAAAATATGGGGACAGGGTTGGCAGGAGCCACAGTTGGGACTTGAACTTGTGACCTTCTGATCCTGAACACACTGGCTGTGTGTACTGCACCAAACTGTTGCCACAGGGTCTGATCATTCCCCGGGGATACCATGACTGTTCGTCAGACAGACCTTGTCTGTTGCAGGGCACGGCGCCCACCTAAATGGGGCTTGGCCGTGGTCTGCTGTGGGCAGATGCAACTGTCCCCTCCCCCACCAGCACCCATCCACCACCATGCTGACAAGCCCTTATGCCGGTGGTGCTGGTGGTGCGCAGTCCCAGGCCATCCAGTGTGCCGGTAGGCAGCTGCCTATGGTGTGGGTTCCTGGGTAGGGGTGCCTACATGGACATGTGCTCTTCCCCCCCTCCCCACACTGCCTGCCAATGTTATGTGCCCCTGGGGGTACCTGCTGGGTAGTATCCCCTGTGACACTGTGGGACACACACTCATGCCCATGTTGGACCCTCGTCAGTTGCTGTCTTGCTGCTTTACAGTTTCAGCATTCCTATGTGCCACCTAGGCATCTGCCTAGTCTGCACTGTGCCCCAGCTGGACCACAGAATGTGCCACCTGCAGCCCCTGTATCCCATTTACAGCATCAATACAGTTGCCCTTTCCGACGTGCTCACTCTGCTGTTGATGCACGTCGGCACGCCATAACAAACCTACCCAATATAAACGACAAAAACCCTGATCACCGCTATTTCAATGTGGGATCATTCACTTTGTAGGGGGACAGAGCATGGACCCTTCCAAACATGATATTTTCCTTTTTACGCTTTGTCAGTAGTGTTGCTTTATGTTTATCATTAATATCACTATTGGCCAGCTTGGTTATTGGGATTTCAAATGTGGTTTTGGTCATTTTATATGTTTATTTGCCTTTTTGGTTCCTGCACATGTATCACTACTATCACTTTTCTGCGTTTCCCTGCCTTTGCTGTTCATTGCTGACTGAAATGGTTTCTTTCTCCTGCAAATGTGCCTCTAGCGTGAGGTTTTCACTGGCGCTAATTTTCAGACCTTCATTTCACAGCGTTAGTGTGCATGGAGCCTCTCCCCGCCCACTCTCCGCCCATTGACCCCTATCTCTGCCCTCTGGGGAGCCTTACTCCACCCTTCAGACCCGAATTTCACAGCGTTAGTGTGCTTTAACGCTGCTGCCAATGTTATTGCACGATACGTGACATTATCGCGTGATAATGTTACATTATCGTGCAATAACATTGGCGTTGCTACGTTAAGGCGGTTTAGTAAACATACCCCATAGAGATTCATAGTAGTTTTATGTTACAAACCTGAAAATGTTTCATTAAATAAAAATCCAGCAGTTACTGCAAATTCTGTAAACAGTAAAGTCCTTCATTTCATATAAGTAATTCCTCAGATACATCAAATGCAGGTAAAACTACCTATGTTTACTCTATTTTTCTTTTTGGTGGCAGATCATAAGGCAAGAGTTTCCTTTTTTGGATAAAAGGGCAGATATCAAATCAAATGAAACACTGTCTTCTAGAACTCGGGTGGTTTTGTTGATTGACCATTAGGCAAATTTAACCAATTTGGTTTACAGACCAACTGCTAGTCTGGGTTGGGAACTGGGGTTAGATATTTCTATTTATTCATTTTCTTTCTAGCAAAGAGAAAAATGAAGACGGTAGGAAAGAACAGCACTTCTGAAACTTGGTGAGTTATTATACCAAGCAGTTATTTCAGCCTTCATTATTAATACCCTCTTAGGAAGAGGACAGCTGTATAAATCACTGGAAGCACTATCTCTCATGAGACATGACCCCTTATCTCTCTACTCGCTACTCACTTATCGATAATGATGAATACAATGAAATGATGGCACAAAGAAGAGGGTTTGGATTTGTTAGGAACTGGGCAATATTCTGGGAAAGGGAGGAATGTTTCCAAAATGATACGCTCCACCTTAACCAGAATGGAATCAGGCTGCTGGCATTAACCTTTAAAAAGCAGATAGAGCAGCTTTTAAACTAGATAATAGGGGAAAGCCAACATACCATCCAGGAGCGCATGGTTTGGAAGGATATATCCTTGAAGGATACTAGCAAAAGAGGGAAGTTAGGGTATCCATGTTCCCTGTACAATAGTTATCTCCAAGTTATAATGCCCTGTTCAATGTAATTTCAGTTTGTTCAATGTAAACCGCACTGATGCCGAATAGTGTGGTATATAAGAGAATGTAAATAAATAAATAAAATAAATATCCCGACAGAGGTTCCAATAAAGATAAAAGTTATCCAGATGTCCTTAAGTACAGAGCTGAAAGATTCTATATTACCCCTATCAATGGATAACCAGACTAATATGAATAAAATATAACCTCTAAAATGCCTGTATACAAATGCTAAAAGTCTAAAAAATAAGATGAGAGAGATAGAATATATAGTACTAAATGAAAGGATAGATATGATTTCTGTCTCAGAGACCTGATTGAAGGAGGACAACTAATGGGGGAATGATATACCTGGGTACAAACTATATTGCAATGATAGGGTACCTCAAATTGGTGTAGGGGTTGCACTCTGTTAAAGAGGGCATTGAGCCACATAGGATTAAAGTTTTGCAGGAAACAAAATATACTGTAGAATTTCTGGATAGAAATGCCATGTAAAAAGGGGAAGGCGATGGCAGTGGTGTTGTACTACTGACCACCAACCAGAATGACCAGATGGATGATGAAATGCTGAAGGAAATCAGGGAAGCTGACAAAAATTACAACAGAGTAATAATGGGTGATTTCAATTATCCCAGTATCGACTGGGTCAGTGTCACAGCAGGACATGCTACAGAGAAAGTTTCCAGATGAAATAAATGACTCTCTTTTGGAGCAGCTATTTTGGATCTAGTCCTTAGTGGAACACAGGATCTGGTGCCACTTGACAATAGTGATCATAGCATGATCACATTTGATTTAATAAATGGAAGGATGGCAAAGAAATCCACTGTACTACCTTTTAGCTTTCAAAAGGGAGCCTATGACAAAATGAAGAAAATAGTTAAGAAAATCTAAAATGAGCAGCTGCAAAGGTTAAAGATTTACATTAAGCATGGGTGTTGTTTAAAAGTACTATCTTGGAAGCCCAGATCACATGTATTCCACACTTTAATAAAAGTGGAAAGAAGGCCAAGAAACTGCCAGCATGGTTAAAAGGCTGTTGCCAAAAAAAGCATCTTTCAGGAAATGGAAAAGGGAGCCAAACGACAAAAATGGGAAACAACTTAAGCATTGGAAAGTTAGATGCAAGGCATTGATGAGGCAGGTAAAGAGAGAATTAAAAAAAAAAAAAGCTTTCTGTGGAAACAAAAACACAAAAACGTTTTCAAGTACATTCATAGAAAAAACCTGTGAGATATTCAATTGGACCATTGGATGATAGAAAGGTAAAAGGGGTGCTAAGTGAGGACAAGGCCTTAACGGAGATACTGAATGAAATCTTTGCTTCTGTCTTTACTGAAGAAGATGCAGGGAAGTTAGCCATGTCTGAAATGGTATATAAAGGTGATGTATTGGAAGAATTGAAAGAAATATCGATAAATCTGGAAGATGTATTACAACTATCTGATAAGCTAAAAGAAAAGCAAATCACCTGGACTGGATGATATACATTTGAGGGTGTTGACAGGACTAAAATATTAGATTGTTCACAGATTACTAATAGTAGGTATGCAATTGTTAAAATCATCTGTAGTACCTGAAGATTGGAGAATGGCCAATGTAATGCCAATTTTTGAAAAGGTTTCCAGGGGTGATCCAGAAAATTAGACTGTTAGCCTGCTGTCAGTAATGCACAAAATGGTTGAAATTATTATAAAGAATAAAATTACTGAACATGTAGATAGTCATGGTTTAATGGGAAAAAGCCAACATTATATGTTTTTTGAAGGTGTGAATAAACAAGTAGACATAGGTGAGCCGATTGATATAATGTATCTGGATTTTCAGAAAGCCTTTCATAAGGTCTCTGATGAGAGACTCTTGGGGGTATGTTTATTAAACCGTCTTAACGTGCGCCCGGCGATAGTGTGCAGGCTGCCATAAAAGGAGTGGGCGTTTCAGTCTTAAAGTAGCAAAACAGGATTATCGCGCGATAACGCGCACTGCTGCACACATTATCGGGCGAAGTGCTGCTAAGCGCGTTAACCTTAAGTAGGCGCCCAGACATACAGACATAGAAATAGAGGTGTAGCACAATGGTTAATACACTGACTGATGATACAGGGGTTATGAGTTTGATCCCCCAGTGTGCTTAATGCATAAGGCTGGCTGAGGAATCAGCTTTGACATTTAAGTATTGTTTCTTGAGGCATTTTATTTGTATTTTAATTATTGCTGCCAGCAAATACACCCTCATGTGCCGTAACCTAAGGTGCCGCATAAGGCACTCCATAGGGCACATTATAAAGTGCACTGTCCACCACGGCACCCTATAATGTCCCCTATAGGGCACCCTATAAGGCTCTCCATAGGACACCTTATAAGGCACCTTATATGGACTGTAACCATAAGGTGCCTCAGAAGGCGCTTTATAGGGCACCCTATAAAGCACCTTCTGAGGCACCTTATGGTTACAGTACTCTGAGGGTGTTTTTGATGGCAGCACTAATATACATTAAAAATAGACAATGCTGGGGGGCGGAGCCTGATGTCCAGCGGGTTAGACGCTTCGCGCTGAAGCTCCCGAGAGGCCTACTCAGAATCCTGATTTAATACCTACCTAAACTTAATATTTTGCTCCGAACTTACCGGGGTACCTCGGGGGGGATGGCGGCCCACAAACCAGCGCGCTTAGACTTCGGGTCTCCCTCTTCTTCACACGGAAAACGCTCCAAAACAGAGTTGTCTTCCCCACAAAAGACAGTTCCACTTCGGGAAAACCCCGAAATGCAACAGGAGATCTTGGAGGAAATACGCGGTGTGAAGGAACTGGTACAGTCCAACGGAGAAGCGCTCCGAGCCATGCGAGAAGACTTCGGTATGTTTCAGGACCGGCTTGAAGGTCTCTCACTACGGCAGGACAACATGGCGGGGGTCCTCGACTCGCACGCGGTGCGCTTGGTGAAACTGGACAAGGCTGAGCGTCAGATACAGAATCTTCAAAAAGAGTTAGAGGATAGCAATAATCGAGCCCGTCGCAACAATGTAAGGCTCATTGGAGTACCGGAGGGGGCCGAAGCAGGAGATATAAGAGAATTCCTGGTCAAAACTCTTCCCTCCTTGCTGAAGATCACTTTTCACAGAGATCTGGAAATTGACCGAGCACATCGTGTTCCTACCAACATGGCCCTCAATCGGACGACCCCCCGGCCTATCATCTTTCGATTACTGAGATATCAACAAGTTGAGCAGATTCTAAATGCTGCCCGGGCGAATCATCATCTGGAGTTTGAAAGTCATAAAGTCTCCTTCTTCCCTGACTTGGCAAAGCCCACAGTTGCCCGTCGGAAGAGACTCCTTGCTTTTCGCCCTAGACTTCAACAGCTACAGGCTCGCTTTGGCCTATTGTATCCAGCGAAGCTCAGAGTGACCCTCCATAACCAAACTAGAACATTCGAAGATCCTGATCTACTAGCAACATTTTTAGACTCCAAAGAAGCAGACCAGATGCGCTAATCCAACCACTTGGATCTGTAATCTGCCGGAACTGCCCGCCATTTTGAATGGCCCGACGCGGTGATCACCGCCTGGAATAGAGACTGCCTGGACTTTTCTTTCTGTCTATATATAACTTTCTCGGTCTCCTATCCCTCCATGATGTGTACCTCGGTTGGATTCGGAACACGCACAGCTATACAGGTTATATGTTTCAATTAGGCCTTCTCTGGGGTTTCTCCCCGCAGACACATGGTCGCCAGTAATTTCTGGGGTTCTGCTTCTTCTCTAACGCACTTCGGTGCTTATTTTTTTATATGGGGCGCTTCATTGGTTTTCATTAGCTTATTGTCTATCATGTCATGTGTACAGCCATATACAGTTAATATGAGGGACATTGTGAAATTATGTGCGTTATCATGTTCTTTCTCAGAATTTTTAACTTTTCTGAATGGCCTTATGTAAGCTCTTATCACTGAATGTAAAAGGCATCAATAATCCAATCAAAAGAAAGAAAATCCTTAGCTATCTTAATCATGAGCATGCTGATTTAGTGTTTCTTCAGGAAACGCATTTAAACTCCGCTGAAACACTGAAACTTAATGCCAAGCCTTACATGGTGGCTGCTTACTCTCCCGCCGTTTCCAAACGGTGTGGGGTAGCCATCTTGGTTAAGAAGTCTTTGCAAGCTACTGTACTGGATACTAGCTCTGATAAGGAGGGTAGATGGGCCCGTGCACACCTTAAGGTTGGAGATAGTGAAATCACATGTATTTGTATTTATGCTCCGAATGTGGATAACCCTGCTTACTATGCAAGTATTGCGCAGTTGGCACAGGCCTCTGCCAATACTCCATTAATACTTGGCGGCGATTTCAACCAAGTACTTGATCCTTTGATAGATAGACAGCCGCCTAGAACGAGTGGTCCACCCAAGAGTCTTGATACCCTTACAGCTCTGATGAAAGATCTTGCGTTAGTAGATATATGGAGGCTGCTTCACCCCTCCGACTTAGAGTTCACCTTTTTCTCAGCCCCCCACCACTCACAATCTAGAATAGATTTTTTTCTTATCTCCAAAACACTGATACCCCAAGTGGACACGGCTAGGATTCATCCTCTCCATATTTCAGATCATGCTGCCATATCTTTCTCATTACATGTCACTACGCAAGGTGAACATCCCCGTGCTTGGTTTTTTGATAGATCCCTACTAGACCAAAAAGATTTTCAGGTTGACATAAAGGCCGCTATCCAAGACTATTTTCATTTTAATTCACCCCATGACACTGCGAGCTGGGCTTGGTGGGAGGGTTTCAAGGCGTCTATCCGTGCAACTATAACTAGCTATCAAATCCGACAGGGGAAACAACGAAAGCAACATTTACTGATTCTAGAACAACAGATACAAGCTGGAGAGCGTCTCCTCACGTCCCGTACTGACCCATGTATTTTACTTCGCTTACAACGCCTTCGTTTTCAATAAATCAACTTTTATATACCGCTGCTGCTAAAAATATTGAATCACAACAAGGGATGTACTATCGGGAAAATAACCGTGCTGGCAAATTGCTAGCCAATGCCCTGAAAGGTCAAAAAGAAGCCAAGCGTGTTACCGCTCTCCGCAATCCGTCGGGGGGGAGCTTGGTCACTAAAGATACAGAAATATTAGAACTCTTTCGTGATTTTTATACTCGGCTTTATCAATCTGAATGTGACTTCGAGCCAGAAGTATTTGAACGATTACTATCAGGGGTACAGCGACCGACCCTATCTGACGAAGATAGAGAGGCCATGGACAAACCATTCACTTTATCAGAAATTCAATCGGCACTCAAGAGATGTGCCACAGGTCGAGCTGCAGGCCCGGACGGTCTCCCAGCTGAATTCTACAAAACTTTTAACGCTGACTTAGCTCCGTTTTTGAAACTTTATTTTTCTGCTCTGGCCGAGGAGGGATCTCCCTCTGGATCCTTCTCAATGGCAAATGTAGTAGTTTTTTGAGAAAGAGGGGAGAGATCCGCAACTAACAGCTAATTATCGTCCAATTTCCCTACTAAACGCAGACTATAAAATATTTGCCACCATTCTCTCCACCCGGCTCTCTGACAAGATGTCTACTTTAATACACCCAGATCAATGCGGTTTCATTCCCGGTAGATCAACTGCTGATAATGCTAGGACCCTATGTCATGTACTAACTGCCGCAGTTAATCTTGATCGACCATTGGTTGGCCTCTCACTTGATGCTGAGAAGGCCTTCGACCGCTTAGAATGGCCCTTCTTGTTTGCAACTCTTCGCTGGTACGGATTCGGAGAAGGCTTTCTCCGTTGTCTCCAAATCATGTATGCACAGCCTACAGCTAGTATCTGTGCTAATGCTTTAAAGTCTCAGCCATTTCCCCTGCAATGCGGTACTCGCCAGGGATGCCCACTGTCTCCACTTCTTTTCGATCTCGCACTCGAACCCTTAGCTTTACTAATCCGGCAATCCAAGGATATTCATGGAGTCCCTTTCTCTCATAGGGAAATCAAAATTTCAGCATATGCTGATGACCTGATGCTCTTTGTCTCCCTGGACTCAGTGCGGCTGTCCTAGAGCAAATTGGTAAATATTCACAACTCTCGGGCTATAAGATAAATTGGACCAAATCGGTAGCCTTTCCACTGAATCCTTTGATCCATCAGGCAGATATGCAATCCTTTCCCTTTTTATGGCAACCTCGCATGGTCAAATATCTTGGGGTGCACTACTGCTCTCCTTTAGAAGACACCATCACCTTTAATGCTAAAGACTTAACCTCTAAGGTCCGGGCGCTTACTCAACGCTGGACTCCTTTAACACTTACTTGGTGGGGCCGCCTAGAAACCATTAAAATGATGATTGTTCCCAAAGTTAACTACATTTTAGAAATGTTACCATGTCTCCTACCTCGACGTACATATAAAGATTTAGAGGGTCTTCTGACTAGATACTTATGGCAAAACAAGACACCTAGGATAGCGAAACATAAGTTACAAGCAGATAAAGAAAATGGTGGTGTCAGATTCCCTGATTTCCTGAAATACCACCACTCTTTTCTACTCAAACAAGGCGCTCGATGGCTGGAAGACCTAACACCGAGTAGACCAGCGTGGCTAGATATAGAGGAGGACCTTTGCAAACCAATCCCTCTTACTTATCTCCCTGGTATGACTCTCCCATCAGACTCCCACTATCCACCAATGCTCTTAGACACTTTAGGTGCCTTTAATACCCTTGAGCAATCTCTAGACTCCCGACTTTGTCCGCTAGATAGACTCCCGCTTTGGCACAATCCTCGATTTCAAATACAAAATAAACCGATGGCGTGGAGCCCCTGGTACACTAGGGGCATTTGGATCCCTAACCAGCTGTTCTCTGATGGTCGCTGGAAGACTTTTAGCGAATTACAAACTGAATTCGGTCTCCCAGCGAAACACTACTTTCAGTTGGTGCAACTTCAGCATTGTCTTCGGAGTGCTAAGGTGCTCCCGCCATCGGAACCCCATACCCAAGGATTGTCGGAGATTATCCGATCTATCGGGAGCTTATCGGGTGTAGCATCTAACTTTTACAAAACTTTATGTAATACTGTAAATAGAGGCACTCCTACAGCACAGAAATCTTGGGAGCGGGAAATGCATGTAACTTTGACCCCGGAGCAATGGAGCCTAGTCTGGAGCAAGGTGACACGGGTCTCTCGATCCGCCTCACTCACTCAGACACTTTTCTTTCTAGCCCACCGATGTTTCTATACTCCTGACAGGTTAGCCAAATGGAACGCCACCCAGAGCAATAGATGCTGGACATGCCATGCGGCCATTGGTTCACTCACTCATGTTATGTATGAATGTCCCGCATTACAGTATTACTGGAGTCGGGTCTGGGGTCGTATTCAATCTATTTTGCACTTTCAAGAGCCCCTTTCTTGGAAGATAGTGGGACTCCGCTCAGCTGCGGGGATCCCCTCTCTTCCCAAATCGGCTTACTTCCTTTTAGACTTTATGCTGGGCATAGCTATTTCCCTAATTACGAAATACTGGAAAAATAGCTCCCATCTGAGCCCCAATGAATGGTGGAATCATGTCTGTCTCTACAGTAAATATGAGCAAATACCTCGTATGTTAGCTTCTTCCGCTCAGACCCCCCACCACTTGTCTAAATGGAAGATGCTCAACGACTATGTTCAAACTGCTCAATGCTCTCATCTGACTGTTTAAATCTGTGTAAATCTCTGTCACATGACCATTCTGTATCGCAGATACTATTTCTGTTTGTTTTGATGTACAATTACTGTTGTTTGTAAGCGCTTATATGATGATACTTATCAGCTTAGAGAAGAAGCATAGGGGTGGGGGGTAATTGGGGTTGCTTTTCCTTATTGTATGTTTGTATTTGTTTCCTTTGGTGTGTTGTTTCTTTTTGCTTGTTGTAAAATGAAAATAAAAGTTAAAAAAAAAAAAAATAGACAATGCTTCAGACAGCCCTATCAAATAACCCCACTGTGGGTTTGAACCCATGACCTCTGGCTCCACAGGCAGTGAAGTAACCAGTGGGCTGCAGCTCTATAGCTGCTAACAAAACCCTGGCTGGCTGGCTGGCTGCAGAAGGACTGCACGTCACCACACAAACAGTCTGCTGTGATCACCAAGATAGGGTTAACCCACCTGTACCCATGATGCACTGCACATGCAAATCAGCAGTCTACAGATGATCACAAGATGGGGTATGCACCCCCACAGCACCTCGGCCTAGTAGGGGGGACTGACCGTGTGTGTTACTGGCACAGAGTAGCTACACACCGTCACATTGTGCGGGTACTGTACTCACCCTGAGGGTGAGGTGGGGCGCCCAGCACCAGGTCCACAGCACCTTCCATGGCAGAAATAGGCCATGCTGCAGGTCCCCAGAAGTGCTAGTGTGTGAAATAGGTAGTTCCTGCAGACATGCCTTGGATACATCTGTATCTCTCAGTCAGGTTTAGCCCTTATGGACCCATAGGCGGATTATGTACCACCACCCAACCCACCCTCTGGGGCTGAGGGTGGGAAACAGGGTCTCCCACCAACAGATCCACATTCTACCTCCCTGCAATGGTGGCGGTAGAGGGGACCATCAACCCCAGTCCTGCTGGGGAACAGACACCCTACAGGGCAGTCAATGCAGCTCTGTACATAAAGCAATAGCAGACAGACATTAGTCCTGGAAATGCTCAGCTGCGCCCCACCACTATCTGATATTCTCCTGCAGCAAGCCTCCAGCCGCTGCACCCTGCAATGTGTTCCAGCAATACACATACTAGCTGCAGACAGTCTGCTAGGCATGGTCCTGGAGGAGATGCATGCACCCAGAACTGGGATGTCAGCATACACACCAAGCAGATAAGTCAGTGATTGGGCCCCAAAAGGGAACCCATATCACATGAAAGAAATACTGTATAGAACTATGGGGGAACCTAGCCATGCCGTGGTCACTGCTTAGTCAGGGTGAGGGTGATCTCCCAGCAGGACATGTTGTGGCTGGGCACTACAATGTCCCAGCCATTGCCCTATGCCCTGTGCAGATGCATCCTGGCCAGGCCACCCTGTCCGGGCTATACCCATGGTACCTTGCTCCTCATTATGCACATTGGCAGGCCAATACTGGTAACAGTGCTGGCAGTGTGGGCTGTGGAGGGTGTTTGCAGCCACCACACACTGGATAGACAGACACACACTCCCACACCTATGCCAGCATTGTACAACTATAGAGGTGTTTGGCAGCCCTGACCACCACACCAGTCCTGGGCACAGTGCAGGCATGGATATGGTACGCAATACTGTTGGGGTCACTCCCCAGGGTGGTAAACACTGTCAGACACCAGATCTGTAGCACACTCCACAAACATCAGAAAGGTTGCCATGATGCAGCTCAATCAGAAAATTGTACTTAACTTCGGAATTGCTATCTGCCAGTAATCATAGCAACCTTTTGATAGCTGTGTACTGTATTCCCAGGTTTAGGGTGGCATTGCTAAGGTATGCAAGTGCTAGTATTGGGAGATGCACGCAGGGCCCAATGTCCTGCCTCTCCAGAAGGTATTGGATAATGGAGCCTGTGGGTGCGGGTGTGTCTGCCCCTGTTGGCTGCTGCTTTACGGCAGAGGTTCCCAACTCCAGTCCTGGTGTGCCAAACACTGTTCGGGTTTTCATGCTGTCCCTCATGAATATGCATGAGATACATCTGCATACCATGTGGGCGGCACATAGAAATGCAGCACAGGCATCTTTATTAGAGGCAGCATGAAACCTGAATGGTGTTTGGCCCTCCAGGACTGCATTTGGGAGATTCTGCTCTAGGTAATGCGCCTGTTTATGGTGTCTGTGCTCTGTAGGGTAAAATGTAGGTGTTTTGGGCATGTTTACGTCATCTGCAATAAAGGTTCTGTCTGTATTAGCACGTTTTAGTAATGGGTAAAATATGGGGACTGGGTTTGCAGGAACCACAGCTGGGACTTGAACCTGTGACCTTCTGCCTCTGAACACTCTGGTTGTGTGCACTGCACCACCATGTTGCCACAGAGACAGTGCATTCCCTGGTGATACCATGACTGTTCGTCCGGCAGGGCCTGTCTGTTTCAGTGCATGACACCAAATCTACACAGGGCTAGGCCATGGTCTGCTCTGGGCAGCTGCCACTGTCCCCCTCCACCACCAGTACCCCTCTGCCACCATGCCGACATGCCCTTCTGCTGGTGGTGCTGGTGGTGCGCAGTCTCAGGCCATCCAGTGTGCAGGTAGGCGGCTGCCTATGGTGCATATTCTGAGGTAGGGGTGCCTGCATAGACGTCCACGCTTCCCCCCCAACACTGCCTGCCAATGTTCTGTGCCCTTGAAGGTACCTGCTGGGTACTATCCCCTGTGACACTGTGATAAACACACTCGTGCCCATGTTGGGCCCTCATCAGTTGCTGTCTGGCTGCTGTACAGTTTCAGCATTCCTAAGTGCCACCTAGGCATTTGCCTAGTCCGCACTGTGCCCCAGCTGCACCACAGCATGTGCCGCCTGCAGCCCTCTGTATCCCATTTTCAAGCATCTGTCCAGTTGGCCATTCCGACATGCCCACCCTCCTGTTGCCACACATGTGCACGCCATAGGAAATCTGTCCAATGGAGAGGAAAACCCTGCACAGCACAATTTCACTGTGGGCTCATTCACCTTGTATGGGGACGGAGCATGGACCCTTCCAGAATTCATATCCTTTTTTTGGTGCTTTCTTGGGAGTGTTTTTTGATGTTTCCCATTGAGATCACTATTGCCCAGCTTGGTTATTTTATTTTTCCATTTTCTTCTGTTCATTTTCACTGTTTATTTGCCCTTTTGTTCCGTGCACATATATCACACATCACTTTTTTGTAGGTTTCCCTGATTTTGCTGTACATTGCTGACAGAAATGGTTTCTCTTCCCTTTAAATCAGCTCTAACGCCAGGGTTTCACTGGCGTTAGTTTTCAGCCTCGGATTTATTTATTTATCATTTCTTTTTTATATCGCGCTCTTTAGAATCAGTGTGGTTTACATGTACGAGGTACTTTTTATTCCCTTGTCCCTGAAGGGCTCACAATCTAAGTGTACCTGAGGCAATGGAGGGTTAAGTGGCTTGCCCAAGGCCACAAAGAGCGGTTTTTTTATTTATAAGATTATTTAATTGCATTACAGGAAAAAAAAAAAACATACCAACATAAAACATCCGAAAGGAAATTTAAGTTTGTTAGACCACTTCAAGGAGGTACCAGTGACAATAAGAAAAATAACACCCAATTTGATATTACTCCAACTGAGACTGCGTCCCTACGTCTTATTTCTTAAAAACTCCAACAAATGATCAACCTCAAGGAAAACATATCTTTTACCCTGAAAAATTACAAGACATTTGCAAGGGAATTTAAGATGAAAAAGGGCTCCAAGAGCCAAGACTCGTGGGCGCATTTCTAAAAAAGCCTTGCGCCGCACTTGCATGGCCCTGGAGACGTCAGGGAACATCTGAATACTCCGTCCACAAAACGTTTCAGATTTCTTTGCAAAATAAGCCTGCAGAATTCTATCCTTATCCGTCTCTAATGCTAATGTAACTAATAGGGCCCCATAGACAACTGGGCATTTATAAAGCAGTCTAAAATTAGGGATTTTCTTACCCTCCTAGCACTGGTATAAATTCCACCCAAGCAGCCTCTGCATTGCAGGGGGGCCTGGGCAGAAAGGGGGCCATGCAGCGGCGGTGACAGTAGCACTCAAACTTACTTTATCATGTTTGCCATTCTGCTCCACTCTTGTAAGTCTGCTGCAGTCCTGGTGGCTGCTCTTTGTGGGCCAAAGTCGTTCAGTAACATCCACACCCTGAGACTTTGGCCCACGGTGAACATACAAGCGTGAAGCAGCGTGGCAAACATGATAAAGTAAGTTTGCTGCACTGCTGCTGCTGTCGCTGTGTGGGCCCCCTTTCTGCATGGGGGGCCCAAATCACTGCTGTGATAATGGGAGGCCCTCAGCAAAAATGTTGCTTGCGGACTCCTCATTGGAACATATGGCACCGCCTCCTAGCCTAGGTGAGCTGTCATAAAATTACCCCCTTAATGATCATGTAAATGCATTTTGGTACTACTGCATGGTAATATCATAACCAGGCAAGTAAGGACTCCTGCACAAGTGGTCTAATTACTAAGGTGAACTAATGTTAATGTGCGTTAATCACCATTAACATGTTAGTAGTAACTAGGTCCCAATGAATAACATGGGACCTGGGTTAACACATGTTATTTTAATAGTGGATTAATGCATGTTACTGTTGGTGCACTTTAGACCCTGATATGTCAATATCCTTATTAGGTGTTAATGCTTTAATATCTAAAAAAGATTAACGCAAGCCAATAAACAACTCCATGCGAGGAAGCCAGATATAGTTGTAAAGGAGAACACAACCAGAAGGGCAGTCGGATCCAAGCAACTACTCTGTGAATCGTATTGAGAAGGAAAAAATATTCAAGTACCAAGAAATGCAGTCAGAGACCGAGAAAATATGGCAGAAAGACAGAGTTATTTCTTATCATGTTGTGTGCCACATGCCTAATTAAGAGGAATTTTGACACACACCTTGATAAATTACCCATACACATAACATCTTATGTATTCTAGAGGGAGGCTCTCTTTGGCATGATGCAAGTACAGTCAAACCTCGGTTTTCGTTGGCCCCGGTTTTCGTACGTTTCGGTTTTCGACGTCTTTTCTGACTGAGATGTTGTCTCGGTTATCGGATATCGCCTCGGT
Source organism: Ichthyophis bannanicus (assembly GCA_033557465.1). Taxonomy (NCBI): domain Eukaryota; kingdom Metazoa; phylum Chordata; class Amphibia; order Gymnophiona; family Ichthyophiidae; genus Ichthyophis; species Ichthyophis bannanicus. Next base: position 363,446,098 of record CM066035.1, read on the forward strand.
TTTCGTTGTGTTACTGAACAGCTGATGGTCCCAATAGTGGCTGGTGCTGCTCCTCCTATGGGCAAGGGCAGGAATGTGGACAAATTGCCAGCCTCCATGTGCCTCCCCAGTCCCGGCAGCACTACCCCCGGACTCACCGATCGCGTGTTGAAGCGAAAGTCAGCTGAGCAAGAGTCAGAGTCAAGAGCCAAGGATTGCACAGAGAGGAAGGCCCCGATCTCTCCACCGCCTGCCTGTTCTCTGGAGCGCCCCCTCAGGCTCGGAGGTAGCAGGGTAGCTGTCAATGTAAGCAGGAGATGTTGCAGTGCCGTACAGTACAATATCTGTGTGTTTGCTGTCCTGTGGACGATCGGGCAGGTGAGAGAAGTGACAGGAGCTGGGTGTCTGGAACGGATTAATTGAATTTACATTATTTCCTATGGGAAATATTGCTTCGGTTTTCGTACGTTTCGGTTTTAGTCAGTCTTCTTAGAACGGATTAATAATGAAAACCGAGGTTTGACTGTACTACGCCGGCTTAGTACTTGTATCATTTTGGTCGCCTTCCTCTGAACCATTTCCAGCCTTTTATAACCTTTGTGAGATATGGTCTCCAAAACTGAACACAATATTCCAAGTGAGACCTCACCAGCGACTTGTACAGTGGCATTAGTACTCCTTCCTTTCTGCTGGTTACTCCTCTCTGAATGCAACCCAGCATCCTTCTAGCTTTGCCATTGGCTTGTCACACTGTTTCGCCACATTGAGATCCTCTGAAACAATCACTCCGAGGTCCTTCTCCTTAATATACCTTAAAACCTCACAACATCCAATAATTGTACCTAACGTTATTTTCTCATAATGCATTAAAATCTCCCTCAATGTGTTAAAAACAATGAGGTACATCATATGCAAAAACATACAAAGAGGCTGATGTTACGAAAAATGAATAATATGGCTTATGTTAAACTGCTAATGTGCAATCCAATGATCCAGGGCAGCAACTAAAGAGATTGATGTTTAATAACAACCCCCTCCCCCCCCCCCCCCCCCCCCCCCACACACACATCCCCTCCAACCTCAAAATCCTCCAGCCACTCCCTAAACCTTTTTCTAACTTTGGCCACCTCAGGATCTTTTTTTGCAAAAGCTTCTCTCTTCACAGCCCCCAGCAGCTAATAGAAGTCTTCTTGATGAGTAGTTGAGGAACAGAAAGATTGATCTCTTGGCACTTCTGCACCAGTAAATCCTAGCTTCAAAACAGTGGACTCAGCTCCCTAGTCAGGTTGCCAAATAAGGCCTATGTAGTTTGGCAGCCTGATCTCTGTAAGCACAAGGGGTGCAGGTAGGGTTGCCAACTGGCCGGTTTTCAGCCGGCCTGGCCGGTTTTTCCACGGCCAGGCCGGCTGCCGGCGCAGAGGCAAAACCGGCCCTTTAAAAGCCGGTTTTTTTGCTCTGGCCGCAAGATCGGGAGCGGCCTGAGCAAAAAAACCGGCTTTTCTCCGCTTCAGAGGGAGCCGGGGAAGCCCGCGCGAGGCCCCGGCTCCCTCTGAACAGCCACCAGCGTGAAGAGCCTTTACCTTCACGCTGGCGGCTGTTCCTGTGAAGCCGCGAATGCTGGGAAAGGTTAAAGGTGCAACCTTTAACCTTTCCCAGCATTCGCGGCTTCACAGGAACAGCCGCCAGCGTGAAGGTAAAGGCTCTTCACGCTGGTGGCTGTTCAGAGGGAGCCGGGGCCTCGCGCGGGCTTCCCCGGCTCCCTCTGAAGCCTCAGACAGCCACGATGCTGGTCCGGGGGGGGGGGGGCAAGGTCTGCTTGGGCGGTGATGGGGGGGCCTGGACTGGAAATGGGCTAAGGGGGGGGACTTGGACTGGAAAAGGGCTAAGGGGGGGGGGACTTGGACTGGAAAAAGGCTAAGGGGGGGGGGACTTGGACTTGGACTGGAAAAGGGCTAAGGGGGGGACTTGGACTGGAAAAGGCTAAAGGGTGGGACTTGGACTGGAAAAGGGCTAAGGGGGGGGACTTGGACTGGAAAAGGGCTCTAAAGGGGGGGACTTGGACTGGAAAAGGGCTAAGGGGGGGGACTTGGACTGGAAAAGGGCTAAAGGGGGGACTTGGACTGGAAAAGGGCTAAAGGGGGGGACTTGGACTGGAAAAGGGCTAAGGGGGGGGGACTTGGACTGGAAAAGGGCTAAAGGGGGGGACCTGGACTGTAAAAGGGCTAAGGGGGGGGGGACATGGACTGGAAATGGGTTGTGATGGGGGTGGAGGGGACCTGGACCAGAAAAGGGCTATGGGGGGGGGAACATGGACTGGAAATAGGCTGTGATGGGGGGGGGACCTGGACTGTAAAAGGGTTATGGGGGGGGGGGACCTGGACTGGAAATGGGTTGTGATGGGGGTGGAGGGGACCTGGACTGGAAAATGGCTATGGGGGGGGGGAAATTGGACTGGAAATGGGCGATGGTGGAGGAAGGGGGATCTTGGACTGGAAATAGGCTGTGATTAGGGGGGCTAGGACTGCAAATGGGCTGTGATGGTGCGGGGGGACTCGGACTGCAAATGGGCTGTGATGGTGCGGGGGGACTCGGACTGCAAATGGGATGTGATGGTGGGGGGGCCTAGGACTGGAAATAGGCTGTGATGGGGGACTTGGACTGGAAATGGGCTGTGATTGGGGGGGGGGAGCTAGGACTGGAAATGGCCTGTGATGTGAGGGCTAGCACTGGAAATGGGCTGATGAAGAGCTGGAATAGGACTGGAAATGGGCTGATGTGGGGCATGGGAGAATGGGACTAGAAGGGAGTGGATGCTGGGTGGGTCTAGAACTATAAGGGAACTGATTTGGGGGGAGGACTAGAATGGATGGGGAATGAGAACAGAGAGGGGAAAAAATATTTTGTGTGGAAGAAAAGTCTATGATGGGCCGGTATTGGGAGAGTAAGAGGGGCTTGAGAATGGAAGGGTGAAATTTAAACGGATGATAAAGGAATAAGGAAAGAATTGGGGGAAAGAGCAAAAGGGAAACAATCAGTATGTTAAAGCAGAAATAGAGAGAGAATGGAAAACATCTGAAAGAGAAGAAAGGACAAATGGATAGCTCGCAGAAGACACGAAGAAACCAGAAGAAAGTGACTGGAGCAATTGCAACTGAAAAATAAAACGCCCAAACAGAAGGTAGAAAAATACTTTTTATTTTGAATTTATTAACTGGAATATGTCTGGTCTGGGAAGTGTGTATTGCTAACATCTTTGCGTTTTTGTTTAGTGCAAGAGGAAATTACTTTATAGTTTTATTTCTCCAGTGTTGTACATTTCATGTTTGGATTTTGGGGTTCCCAGTTTAATTATTATCTGACCAAGGAAGTTAGCCTACACGTATCCTCGGTAATTTTTGTGGGTGGGGCTGGGGGCGGGGCAGGGGTGGGACTAGGGGCGGAGAATGGGTGGAGCATGGCGAGCCACAGGTGTCGGGTTTTTCTCGGTGAAAAAGTTGGCAACCCTAGGTGCAGGGAAGTCAGTGAGGGCTGTTGGGAAAAGAATCTGATGGTAGTGTGGTTTTAGGGAAAGGATTGGGGATGTTTGAAAAATTATTGAGGGGTGTTAGAAAACAGATCAAGGCACAAGGTAAGTTGTGGAAAGGATCAGGTTTGGGGGGATTGTGAAAGGATTGTGGGGTGGGGTTTTAGTGAAAGGATAGAGACAGGTGTTGGAAAAATGATCTTATATTTGAGGGGAATTATTGCTAAGTACTGGCCTAGCCCTTTTAAGAATATTAGGCCTATCTTGCGGCCCACTATCTTTACATTACTGCAACCAGAACATGCAATATTACTGGCTGTATCAACACAGAAATACATTTGTAAGGAGAGAGTAATTCTCAAAGGTTTGTCAAAAGTACATTGTTAGTCCAATAAAAAGGTATCGCCTACACTTGTTTGTTGGCTGTTTTGCTCTCATCACTGGAATTCGGTTACCTATGGTGCCTCAGTAAATTTTCACATAGTAATGCAGTATAGAAAGTGCTACTTCGCCAAGGATTCATAAATAGACCTCTTAGTTTCAATGCAGTTCATAATATCCAGAATGCTTTACTCCGACTGCATTTCTTGGCTCAGTTAGAAGACATCTCTTCTAGAAGTAACCTGGTCAGAGGCTCCTACAGCAGTGCCTTGAGGAAAAATGGGGCAAAATAAACATTTTTTTCCTTAACTACAGTACAATACTCCTGCTACTTTTTTTGCTTGAGTTAAAATAGACTATGCATGTAGAGCAGATGCTAGGGTATCTGCAGCCTTTAATTGACACCCTCCTCCCTCGTTAGCCAGTGACCCATGACTTCACCCACAATATTATTATTGATAACATCTTAGTTTTTAATATTTGCATCACTTTTTGCTGTTTTATTTTTCTAATTTTTTATCTCATTTTTTATTATTTTATTTTTCTGCATTTTTGTCACCCTCCAAACATTCTTACCTTGCTTACTGTGTTGCACTGGCCCTGTGTCCTTGCTCAGTTTAGTGCATATACATGCTATTTAACATCCCAGTGGATACAGGATTTACATCTTAGATTTTTTTTTAGCATGAATTCCATATATGTGCGATATATATTACAATTTTGTATTTGTGCAAAAATTTTAAAAAAAGCAAAGCATCACGTTAAATGGTATTATAGCATGGATGGTAGAATTTTGAACATGCATATGCTAACAAATTATGCTGATCAAGTTTTGTACAAGGACTCAAAATGTGAGAATAATACTAATACTTATTCGCCTAAGGCTTTTTCTTCCATGTTTTGTCTATGGGGGAAAACAAATTAGTTAATCAGATCCATTGGGGTTTTTTTATACCAATTATTTTTACTTTTTTAATATATTTTTAGTTAAGCCTGCACAATCAAATCAGTTGAACCACTGTAAATTCATATTCTTTAATGTTTCCTGAACAAAACACTGCTAACAATTTTAATCCTATCTCTGTGAATTTATCAAACTGAAAAATAGAGAGTTCTAATAGTAATTTCATTGAGTTCTGATTTCAATATGGCTGCTCTCCTATGTTTGTTTAAAAAAAAAATCTCTTAAGTTGTATTAGTGTTTTCACAGTTAAAAGCAAAGCTAAGGATAAGAACAAGTTGGTATATAAGTAAAAATAAATCAGATGCTTAATTTTTGAGAAGTTATTTTGGGGTGAAATGTATAATTTAGGAAGAAGCATGTGGTAGTTTTTGCAATTAAATAGCATAAGGACTATTATTGTTAATGCATATTATCTGTGAAGAAAACTATGAAATTTATCACATAACATATATTTTGCATCCACAGTGGGTGCAGAGCAGAACCAGGACATTCACCCACAGAACACAATATCTTAAAAAATAAAATCTGATTCTGATTTTATCTCACTAACAACAACAACCATTCTTCAGTACCAGGCATATTGTGAACTAATACAAAACCCTACAACAAAGAGCACATCTACCATACCATACCATACCATACCATACCATATCAGCACTGATTTCCAAAACTCATATAAGGAGCACATCTAAAAAAAAAAAGTCACTGTAAATACTTCAGTGGGCCCTGGAACATCCATATACCTATTTGAAAAGTTGAACAGGTCAAATTACTAAAGTACAGTATAGATCTTTATGTACAAATTCCATGTTAACAGAACACCTGGGCTCAGTCACACAATCAGAACACAAACCCTCACCAGGTACAGAATAAGTAACCACAATCTAAAGTAAAAATAAAAATATGTAGACAAAATTTAAATTGAAACCACAAGAAGCCAGACTCCACATGCAGTGCAACATCAGATAAATAAGAGATGCAATTCCCCCATACTGTGTAAAATATAAAGATAGCACAAAGTCCAATCACTAAAATTAAATACAATTATTTTTTCTACCTTTCTCTGATCATGCTGGACCCGATCTGAGGCTTCTGCTTTCCTGTCTTCTCTTAGACCATAGACAACAGAGAGAGCTATCTGCCATTTCTTATCTCTTCTTTTGTTTTCTTCACTTCCTTCCATCAGCCCATTTCCAGTTCCAGTGACCCTCTCCAGTATCAGCCCCCTTTCTAGTCCTCCCCTCCCAGTACCTTCCAATGCCAACCGCCTTGCATTCCCACGACTGCCATTGGTGTCCATTCCCTTCCAGTCCCCCTCTTTCCCCACTGTCTAGCCCCTTCTAGTCCAAATACCATCCCAGGTATCAGCTCACGTCCACTCTCAGTGCCCCCCCCCCCAGTCAGCTCCCTTCCAGTCACCCTACCCTTTGTCCATCCCCCTTCCAGTGCCATTCACACATGTCAGCTCCCTTCCAGCCTCCTCCCCATTACCCAGCCACCTACCACTTCCATCCCCATGTCAGCTCCCTTCCAATTCCCCTTCAGTACATCCTAGATATCCACTCCATTCCAGTCCCCTCCTTCCCCCACCATATCAGCTCCCTTCCTACCCCCTCCTTCCCCGTGTCAGCTCTCTTCTTGCCCCCTCCTTCCTCTGTCAGACCCTCTCAGTATCCTCTCCCTTCCAGTCCTATTCTCCCATTCCCCCTCCATCAGCCCATTTGTAGCCCTAGCCCCTAGTTTTCTTCCAGGGCCAGAAGTACTCTCCTCCCTCCCCCCCCCCATTAGCCCATTTCCAGTCCTATTCCCCTTATCAGCCCACTCCAGTCCTAGCCTCCTCCCAATCAGCCATTTCCATTCTTAACCCCCCATCAGCCCATTTCCAGTTCTAACCCCCCCATCAGCCCATTTCCATTCCTAGCCCTCCCTCTATCAGCCCATTACTATTTCCAGTGTTACCCCTCCCCCCAGCCCAGCTCCAGCCCCAGCCCGACCTTCTGAAGAGAAATTGAAGAAAAAAAAACACGGTCACAGAAGCTGCTGCTGCTGCAGCAGCAGCAGCAGAATGAAGTGCCCCACAGCCCCCACCTACCCGAAAGAGCCCTGCCTTCTATTTCCCCCCATGCTGGCTCAGCTTTGCAGAGCCGCAAAGGGAGAATATTTCCCTTTCCCGCGGCTCTGTTAAAGTTGAGCCCACTGGCGCTGATGGGAAACAGGCATTTCCTATGTGAGACAAAACGATTTGGAGCCTGCGTTAAAAGACATATGTGAAGAGACTTGAAGACCTAAATATGTACACTCTGGGGGAGAGGAGGGACAGGGGAGATATGATTCAGACCTTTAAATACTTAAGAGCATTAATGGACAAACAAAATCGGGGAAGCTGTAAAACTAGAGGGCATAACATGAAGCTGCTAGGGGGTAAACTGAAAGGCAATGTCGGGAAATACTTTTTCACTGAAGGGGTAGTGGTTGCTTGGAATGTCCTCACAATGGAAGTGGTGGGGGAAAATACAATGACAGAATTCAAAATGGCATGGGACAGACACAATGGATCCCTTTATAGCAACAGGATAAAATGAAAATAAACATAACTCTCATATCTCAACAAATAGGGGTGACCTAAAGGAAGCAGTGAGTACACCCCTAAACAAAGGCAGGGGTGAGGTGACCTGCACAGACCAGCAGGTGCACCTACTCTTGCCACCTTGCTGGGCCGACTAGATGGTCTTTATCTGCTGTCATATATTATATTACTATTATGGTTTAGGCACTTGATATACTGCTCTTTACTGTGTGTATCAGAGCAGTTTACAGATAGATTCTAGCAGGCACTTTTTATTCTTTCATCCATGAAGGGCTCACAATCTAAGTGTACCTGAGGCAATGGACGGTTAAGAGTTTTGTCCAAGGCCACAAGGAGTGGTCATGGGACTAGAGATTCAGACCCTCTGGCCTGAGGTTACTTGTCCCTACATGGGAATTGAACCCCCTAGCCCTCTGGCCTGAGGTAACCTGTCCCAACCACTGAGCCACTCCTATGTTTCCTCCTTCTTTAATGTGTACTAAATGCTATAACACCTGTAAGTGAATAGTAGGGATACATATTTTTTTAAATATTAGAAATGGTGTTGACATTTCTGATCCGAAACAGAAATGAAAAATACAAACATTCAGTACTTCCCATATTTGTAATTTACTGCACGCTATCGCTCAATAGTGTGTACTATTTCTCAGTAGCATGCACAACTGATCAATGGTGAGTGCATACATAAAATGTGCCCATTTGTATGCATGCACACAAGTATGCATGCTGTTGTACAGTAGTGCATGTTATTGATGGATAGTATACCTTGAGCGATAGTGCATATTATTCATCTATAGTTCACATTCAGGGATGACATTTTCCCTGAAAATGAAATTTAATGCAACAAAACAAAATATCCAGCAAACAACAACAAAATGAAATTTTTTGCCCTGCACATCTATAGCAAGGCTGTTCAATAAGCTAGTTATTATTTTGAATAGCTGAAATCATCTGAAACAGCCAGACATGCAGTTGTTTATCTCGTCTATGAAATTGAAAGACATCAGGGCGTGCTTGCTAAACTGTGCCAGCACCTAGAGCTCCGTTCAGTGCATGGTAAGTGCACTATGCTGAAAGCCCAGAGTGTCCCATGCTAGGAGATTGGTGCATGAATGGGTGGCAGCAGGGTAGGTTGGGGAAGAATGTGGGCATGTATGGTGCATCGTAGTTAGAGTGGGTGTGATGGGTATGTGCTAACCACAATTGTTGCCATTTGCATGGGTGCACTTAATACCATCTCAGTAGGTGGTAATGAGATTCCACGTCTGCCAGGTTACCATTGTGACACATATCAGCAATGCGCCTACGGCAGAGGGGATGGATGCGCATGCCTCTTGAAGTTGGCCTCCCCACTGGTTTTGCGGCCCAACTATGTGCTAATGGTGCACATTTTAGTAAACATGTCCCTTCTGGCCAAGCAAGAAGCACAAGCTGGTCATTAAGTTGTCTCTGAAAGTACCTGCCTGTCATCACATTAATTATAATATGCATCAACTTGTTGGAAGAAAAACAATTTCTAATTCATCAATCTTATTCCATTGGACCATGGAGATATCCAGGGTCGGTGCAAGTATATGAGGGCCTCTAGGGGAACCATCAATCTTGACACTCTCCTGCTTCCACCTCACCCATCTCTGGGACCTGCAGCAGTGGCGGTACCATTTAAGCGACAACAGTGTTCATCGAAATTCTCCAGCACTACATTGCCATTCCTCTATGATCTACTACTTTTGTCCCCTGCAACATAGGAAGTCTTTGCCAGAAGGGGCAAAAGCGATAGGTCATAAAGAGGAGGAACAGCAACAGAGCACTGGAGAGTTTGGGTAAGCACTGCACTGTATTTAAATGGCATTGCTGCTGCTGCAGGTCCCATAGATGGCTAGCAGCAATAGGCCCCTGGAAATGTTCACACTCTAGGTAGCCGCCTAGTTCCCCTATTGAGTCATGCCAGTCCTGGGTATATCCAGTCATTACATAGAAGATACAATAAAGTCAACAATGTCTTAAAATAAACAAAAACAAAGGATAGGCCTGTCTGCAAATGCTTCCTGGCATACTGTTTCTGGACAATTATGAGCTAGAGCTTAGGGGTGTCTGAATCTGTATCCTATCAAAGTAATTGGTGTTACTTGGTTGCCTTTCCTCCAACACACTGGAGACCAGACCTTGGAACAGCTGGTCCCGATTCCATGAAAGACTGCTCCTACATCTAAACATACTTCTAAAAAAATACAAACATAAGGCTGAGCTAATTTAAACTTTTATGCTGCATATTTAAGATAGCAGCATAACTGTGAACTGCAGTTTGGGATTAATTTGGCGTGAAGGGTGTGTTAACATTTGATATACAACATTTTTTTTTTCGAATACAGAGCGAAAAACTGAAAGCAACATCTAACTTAATTTGTGCCTGCTGTCACCCATTTCCTGCCACAATAAAACTTTAATGAAAACCAACATGAGCTTTCAAGATTTCTGTTATCCAATCAGTTAAATTCATAATTCCAAGATCTAATTACTTCTGTAATAGTGGGGTTAATTAACCCTGCAATGCTTAGAAAAAGAAGCCTGTCATGCAGAGAGCAGAAAGGTGAGGATATCTGCACAACAGGAAGTAACCTGACTATCTTTTCTAAGTTAAAATACAGACACTCAGTCAAGCCAGGGAATTAAAAGTTGAGGAAAATAAAAAAATGTTTACTGTATGTTTACAATTTTAATTTTAACCCAAAATTTTAATCAGTAGGCTAAGTTTATAACTTTACTTACAAATGTGCCAATCGGGCTACTTGTACTCTACAGAGTGAATTTTCTTCAAAATAGCAACATTTCCACTAAGATAATTCAAAATTCTGGGCAACTCAACTCAAAATTGTACTTTATTTATTTATTTATTTATTTAACTGAATTTATATATCGCCTTATCATATAATCAAGGCGGTGAAAGAACAAAACAAACAAAACATCTAGTGAGTAGAGGGAAAAATACAAACATAGCAACATATGGTCATACAGCACAATAATCATTACAATGTACGTGTGCTAATTACAAATTTTAAAAATTAAGTAATATATAACAATAACACTTATTTAAATATTTAGCAGTGGGTAGGTAAATCATAAAATTACGTAATAGGCCCATAATGTTCAATAAAAAGCAAAGTTTTTAATTGCTTTCGAAAGTCTTTGAGTTCAGTTGATGATCTTAACTCATCTGGAAGAGAGTTCCATAATATTGGGGCAGCTAATGAGAATGCTCTCTCTGTAGTATCCTTGCGCGTATTTTTGAAGTTATTTGAAGAACTTAATCTGTGAGATGTACCCTTTCTTCTTGGACGAGAGCTGGAGTCAGGAAGAATGAGGGAGTAAAGACTCTTGGCTGATATATGATGCTTTATTTTAAAGATGTTGATAATTGTTTTATATTTGATACGTGATTGGATTGGTAGCCAGTGAAGATCCTTCATGACTGGCGTGATGTGTTCAAAAATAGAGGTTCCAGAAATAATTTGTGCTGCAGTATTCTGAGCCAATTGAAGGGGTTTCAAGGCTTGCAGTGTTAAACCAAGGAATATTGGATTACAAAAATCAAGCAAAGGAGTTATTAGCGCTTGACAAACAGTACGAAATAGATCATATGCAAGAAGTGGTTTTAGTCTCCTTATGATACGCATTCTGAAGTACGAATTCTTTATTGTTTTATTAATATGTGATTTGAGATTTAACTCACTGTCTAGAGTAATACCAAGATATTTTACTTCCGTTTTAATTGGAATAGTTGTGTTATCAACTGTAATGTTTGGTGGATGTATGAATTCAAGGTTACGAGTAATTATGAGGGCCTCTGTTTTGCTGTAATTGATTGAAAAATTATTCTTCTTACACCATCTTGTCATTTCAGTTAAACAAAGTGAATTACAATTATTAGACATTTGATAGCCTCTACATGAAGTTGGGTTTTATCTGTAGACCACACTTTATTCATGATTGAAAAGCAGCTTTCAGTTGGAGCATTGGAACCTGGCAAACCAAAAAAAATCTGTATTCTAACTACTGCTCCAGCCTATTGGATGGCTTTTTGTGACTGATGGTTGCCTGGGCCCTGGAGAGGAAGCAAAGCCAGATTTGTCAGATGTGCTGAGGACTCAGGAGTTTAGGATTGCCATCTAAATTATTTTAGGATTCTACAGCTTTGTAAAGTTGCTGTCTTAGAATGATGTCTAAATTTTCTGGGTATTTTTTTCAGAGTATAGCTCTACAGCTCACCAGTGTTCCCCCCTCACTGTGCAGAGTAAGTGGTAGGTTCCAGCCAATGGAAAGGCTGCATTAGTCACAGGAAATGTGGGCTGATTTTCTGCACAGGGTCTTGGAGAAAATCAGTGGAATAAGTGGCTTTCTTGCTAGGGGTGAGTGGGGTTACTAAGGGTAGAAATGTAAGAGGAATGGAGTAAAGTGAGGCTATTTCAGGCTGAGAAAAAGAACTGGTAGTAAAAGCAAGAACTGGGAGCATTGAAATAGAGGAGTACAAAAGCAGCACAGCACCAGTAGACAGTCACTGACAGAATCTATCCATCTGAAAAGTGCTAGTGTGCATGTGTGCACCTGATTTGGGGAGTGAGGGGGTGGATGAGTGCATGTGTGTGTCTGCATGTGACTGAAGTACAACAGAGTGCATGCATAGAGGGGCGGCTCAAGGCAATCGGCTGCCTGAGGCAAGGGATGTAATGTGCCCCCCCCCCCGAGGAGGGGGTGGGGTTTCCTCAAAACTCCAGTCAGGGACCCAACCAGATCAAAAAGACGATTTGATAATGTGAAGGAAATCAATCGAGTAATCATACGTAAGAGAAACAACAGTAATAAATAGCTTCCAGAACTTCAAATGTTCTAATCCAGTGTTTTTCAACCTTTTTTGTGCAAAGGCACACTTTTTTCATGAAAAAAATCACGAGGCACACCACCATTAGAAAATGTTAAAAAAATTTACCTCTGTGCCTATATTGACTATATATAAAGTAATTCTCTTGAATAGGAATCAAACACTCACACCAACCCCCTCCCCTGCTGGTTCACACCAACCCCCCTCCCCTGCTGGTTCACTCACACCACCCCCCCCTCCGCTTCTGGTTCACTCACCCACCCCCTGTCACTTACTCACCCCTCCTGCTGGGTCACTCACTCACTTACCCCCCCTCCCCTGCTGGTTCACTCACACCATCGCCCCCCCCCCTTGCTGGTTCACTCACACTCCCCCCCCCTTGCTGGTTCACTCACACTCCCCCCCCCCTTGCTGGTTCACTCACACACACACACACCCCCCTCTGCCCAAGCCGCTGCTTCTGCTTTGTACAGAGCAGCGGCTGCACTAAACTTACATTGAAAAGTAAAGAGAAACTGTGTCAGGAGCCCTTCGGTCATCGCAGAGCCCGAGGAAGTGATGTCATGGGGGCGGGCTCCTCACAGGCTGTCTTTCCTTTTCAAATTAACTTTATTGCAGCTAAAGTTAATTTGAAAAGGAAAGACAGCCTGTGAGGAGCCCGCCCCCATGACATCACTTCCTCGGGCTCTGCATGATCGGAGGGCTCCTGACACAGTTTCTCTTTACTTTTCAATGTAAGTGTAGTGCAGCCGCTGCTCTGTACAAAGCAGAACCAGCGGCTGCACTGCTATAGGGAATCGCGTTCGCGCCGCGGACTTCGGCACAAAAGCCGTTTTTTTGTTCTGGCCGCTCCCGATCTTGCGGCCAGAGCAAAAAACCGGCTTTTCAATGGCCGGTTTTACAACTGTGCTGGCAGCCAGCCTGGCCATGGAAAAACCGGCCAGGCCGGCTGAAAACCGGCCGGTTGGCAACCCTAATTTGTGAGCCGAGGCCACATGTTACGGATGAAATTGGAATTTTTCCCACGGCACACCAGACAATATCTCACGGCACACTAGTGTGCCGCGGCACAGTGATTGAAAAACGCTGTTCTAATCAATAGTCATGAGAACTCTAATCTTGCAAAAGCAAAACACATGGAGAATACTTTAAAATACTTAGCTAGCACTTGTATAAAGCAGACTGCAGCCACAATGGAAAGTTTGTTGCATCTCAATATTGGTCAATGTTTTGTGGCACACTGCCTCGGGGGTACCTTAAAATACATAAACAAGCAATTAAGTTCAATATTCATCTGCAGAACAAAGGCACTAACATATCTATGGGCTGTCAAGTTTGCTAATATATGACTGGAAGAGCATCCTCAGTTAAGTCAGTTGCATCCATGTCATGCAGTTCACCATTAGAGTTCACTTTCTCAATTTCAGCACACTTTTGTAGGAGGACATCAGGTGCAATAGCTGAACGTTTTGCACCGTCACATTGGATCTTAAACATCCTGCAGAGTTCTCTGAGCTGCGAGAATTGTTCAAAGTGAGTTTATGGAAAGACTTTTCTGGCAATGGCACTGGCACATCTTCACAAAGTCAGATGTCTGCTTTCCGCAGTTTCTGGGCTGTAAGAATCCAAATTCATTCCTTAAGAGAGAGTTTAGGCTGCTTCATTCATGACTGAATAGTATCAAGGCCAACATTCTAGCGTCAGAGAGGAGCAGAAATGGTTTTCATTTGATTTAGTTTAGAGAAGCTATTTTCTGTACTTGCAAGCATTATTGAAAGTATCAGAAATGTGCAGGACAGCAGATGCATTTGGAAATATGGTAAATGGTTTTCTGTAGCATGTAGTCCACAGCATATTTTGGAATGATACATAGTTGACATGGATAAGTAGACCAGATAGGCCGTATGGTATTTGTAACTATTCTGATCAGTAAAAGGTGACCTAGCAAGAAAGAGCAGACTAAGATTTTGGGGAACATGCATACTGGATGAAGTACCCCCAGACCTAGGACAACAAGTGTTGTCTTCTGCCTATAGCAGCTACCTTCGCTTTGGGTTGAGCCCTATGGTGCTGGCAGCTGCCAGGTCTTAGCTGCACACCTGAAGGGCCTGGCATGAGGAGCGCAATCATAATCTGCCTTTTGTGGTGAGAACTTACTGACAACACCAAAGTCAGATGAAAGATGAGTACTTTCCGTGCCTTCTGGACAACAAACATCCAAAATGATTCTTTCAAAGATCGAGGGTTTGTGCTAGCTCATGCTCAATTGATATTGCTGCAGGTCCAACTAGCTGTTCTTGGTGGAACAGAGAAGTTTTTATGAACTTTAGTTTTGAGACACTGCATTCTCCACTTGCAACTGGTACTGGAAGAGTCAAAAGTATGTGCAGGGCTGTGGAAGCATTTGGAAACACAGTAGATAATATTTTTTGGTATATGTACTCCAGTACATCCTTTGATGAAGAGTCTGCTACCACATGTCTAGAAAGAGTCCTCAGTTCATCATATAAATCAACTCCATCAATGTCATGTAGTTAACCATTAGAGAACACTTTCTCAAACTCAACACACTTTTGTGGAGGACATCAAGTGCTATATTTTGAAGTTTTGGAATGTTGTATAGGATCTCAATCATCCTGCAGTGTTCTCTCAGCTGCAAGAAGTGTTCCTCAAGGACTTTGAAGAAGAAATTTATGTTGCAAAATATGTACAGGACAGCAAACATTTGGAAATATCGTAAATTCTTTTCTTTAGCATATATTCCACAACATTCTTTGCAATGGAATGATGCACTTGACAGACTAAGCAGACTAGATAGGCCTATGGTCTTTGTAACTGTTCTCTCTTGCTGGATCACCTTTTACTGACTAAAGCAGATTAAGATATTTGAGCAGAATGCATACTAGATGTGTACCCCTAGCCCTTGGTGTTGTCTTCAGCCTATAACAGCTACCTTCCCTTTGGGTTGAGCCCTCTGGTGCTGGCAGTCGCCAGGCCTTAGCTGCACACCTGCTCGGCCTGGCATGAGGAGTGTAATCACAATCTGCCTTTTCTGGTGAGAATTTACTGGCAACACCAAAGTCAGATGACCACTTTCTGTGCCTTCTGGGCTGCAAACATTCAAATTGATTCCTTAAGGTCTAAGGTATTTCCATGCCTTCTAGGCTGCAAAGATACTGGCAACGCCATCTGCCAAAACACAATCTGCCTTTATACTGCCTCCACACATCTTTCCCATCTTGTCATGCCCAGATGTTTCAATGTAAGATGTGATGTTCCCAGATGGTGCCCTCTTATATCGGCAATGATAATGTCCACGTCCGTTAACTTTTGAAGCAGAACATCTGTCATCCCAGCTCCTGTGCTGTCAAATATGTCAATCAATTCCAGGAAATGTTCTTACAGTTACGGTAGACATTTGATTTTTTAAAGGTTCTTCTGCTGTAAGACAACACATTATTAAAGTTATTTGTTCAGTATGACTGATATCAGGGGTGCAGTCTAGAATAGAGTAATATTTTGCAGACTTCAGGTATTCCAAAATCATCTTTATTTGTGAGGAGAGTAACTGGCTGTGCTCATTTTGAACTATTTTTCCAAGGTAGGTTGTGTGCATTTTTTTGGAGGTTACTCTTTTTAGATGCTCTTTAAGTACTGAATCAAACTCTGCCATGAACTCCACAATTTTCAGAAAGTTACAGTTTTTTGGCATGAACTGATCTGATTTCCCAGGTAGAGCAAGGTTCTCAGTAGCAAGTACTCTCACAATTGCTATTAGCCTTTTTAGAACATTTCTCCAGTGCTGAGTCACCAAACCAATCTTCTGTTGATTGCTTTCATCTATGGTTAACTTTAACTGCAGTCTGGTCTGCAACTCTTTCCATCTCAAGAACTCTCTATAATGATGTTGTGCCTTAACATGATTTGCCAGCGTTCTAGCCAGATTTTTCCACTCCAGTCTCTTAGCAATAGGAACTTAATACAAATGTGGTGGTGTCAGCTTCAGGGGCAGTTCTACAATGAGGCCAACTGAAGCGGTTGCCTCTGGTGGCAGTTTTCAGGGAGCGGTGTCAGCAGGCAAAAGACCAATGAAGTCCTTTTGTTTTTTTACCACTTTTCCCCTGCTGCTCTCCCTCCACTCTCTGGGCCCAGCAAATCAATGCAGTGAGAATCAAAGAGGAGGAGCCAGTAATGAACACTATGAAAGCTTCTTTTTTTTATTTTAAACATTTTTATATACCGCCCCTTCCAGTGATCAGGGGTGGTTTACAATGAACAAAACTCTTTTACAAAGAACATAGAACATATCAAGCTATATTACAAGGTACTATTTATAAATCAGCTGTTCACATATACAGTAGAATAGCAGATGCTGAGGCAGAGCTATTTACAGTGTAGGGTGGGGAAGCAAATGGGGATAAGGGAGAAATATTAAATGGAGTTTTATAAACAGAAAGGTTTAGAGGGGGAGAAGAGTAATTACCTAATTAAGCTGTATCAAGTGAGAAAGCGGTTCAGGAGGGTATGTATTTATTGTATTTATATTTCTCCTGTATATAGCAGAGAGAAGTAGGGGGGATCATGGTGTTCAAGGGGGGAGTAATAGAGGTATTGAGGTTAAAGTGCTAATGAAGAGGAATGTTTTAAGCTCTTTTCTAAAAGTCTGTAGATCTTTTATTAGTCTTAGGTTGTCTGGGAGAGCGTTCCAGAGAGCAGGGGCTACAAACAAGAACACTCTTGAACTTACTTGTAGTTTTCATTGTGTTACGAAAATGGGCTGGAATTGAGAGGGTATTCTGTGTGCATGTTCTTCTGGATCTAATGTGGTCACTATGGGTAATAAGAGAGGAAAGGAATGAAGGGGCAATCTTATTGTATAGTTTGAAAGTTAACAGTAGATATTTGTATTTTATATGTGCTTCTATGGGTAGCCAGTGGAGGGTCTGGAGTAGCAGCATGATGTGGTCATATCAGTGAGCGTTGTGAATTATAGAGGCAGCAAGGTTCTGTGCCATTTAGAGAAACATAGAAACATGACGACAGAAAAAGACCACATGGCCTATCTAGTCTGTCCTTCCATAACAACTACAACAGTCCACTTTTTGCCTTTAGAGATCCTCTGTGTTGGTCCCATGCTTTCTTGAATTCAGTTACTGTCCTCATCTCTACCACCTCCACTGGGAGACTATTCCACGGATCCACTACTCTTTCCGTAAAGAAATATTTCCGCATATCACTCCTGAATCTATCTCCCTTCACCCTCATCCCATGTCCCCTCGTAGCAGAACTTGCTTTCAATTGAAAGAGGCTCTCTCCCTGAACATTTATGCCACGGAGGTATTTAAACATCTCAATCATATCACCTCTATCCCGCCTTTCCTCTAAGGTGTACATATTAAGATCCTTAAGTCTGTCCTCATATGCTTTATAATGAAGCCCATTAATCATTTTGGTAGCAACCCTCTGCACCGACTCCATCCTGTTCACATCCTTTTGAAGGTGCGGTCTCCAGAATTGCACACCATACTCCAAATGAGGTCGCACCAAAGACTTATACAGAGGCATTATCCCTCCTTTTTTCTGCTAGCCATTCCTCTCCGTATGCACCCAAGCATCCTTCTAGCTTTTGCTGTCGCCTTTTCCACCTGTTTAGCTACTTTAAGATCATCAGACACAACCACGCCTAGGTCCCGCTCTTCTTTAGTGGACAAAAGTACTTCACCTCCTATACTGTATTGCTCCCTTGGATTGCTGCAGCCCAAATGCATGACCTTACATTTTTTAACATTAAATCCCAGCTGCCAAATTCTAGACCATTCTTCAAGCTTAGCTAGATCCCTCCTCATGTTATCTACCCCTTCCTGGGTGTCTACTCTATTGCAGATTTTGGTATCACCCACAAAGAGGCAAACCTTACCCGACAGCCCTTCCGCTATATCACTAACAAAGATGTTAAAAAGAATCGGACCAAGGACAGATCCCTGGGGCACACCACTGGTAACATCCTTCTCCTCAGAGTGAGCTCCATTTACTTGTACTCTTTGTCGCCTCCCACCCAACCAATTTCTAACCCAAGCAGTAACTTTAGGGTCCATCCCTAGGGTGCTCAGTTTGTTTATAAGTCGCCTTTGAGGAACATTTGAAGTTGATGCATGTTTTTTTTGGGTAGGCCATGAAGTTACAATAATCAATGAGGTGTAATGAGGACCTGTAGGACTGAGCGGAAGTCGCTATTATCCTAAAGGTGTCTTAGTGGTTGAATTGGTTTTAGTTTAAAGTAAATTGTCTTGGTTACAGCTTTTATATATGAGGACGTGGATAGTGACTGGTCGAGAATGATACCTAAGTATTTGACTTCTTGTTTAACTTCTATGGCAACTTCATTTATATAAATTTTAACAGTTGGTGAAAAGCTCTGGTCCGGGGTTATGTATAGAATTTCTGTTTTATTGAAATTGATACATAGTTTGTGTGCAGAGAGCAAATTGGTAATGTCCTTGAGGCACTCTTGAATTTGGGGGCAAAGGGGGGAGGGATAGAACATTAAATCATCTGCATATAGATGATAATGTACTTTGTTTCCTGAGGATGTTGCAAATGGGTTGCATATAAAGGTTAAAAAGGAGGGCAGAGAGGGAGAAGCCTTGAGGAACACCCTGGGTCTGGTTGAAGATAGAGGAGGTTGCTGAACCAATCAGGACATGTTGTGTAAAATCTATGAGATAAGATTTAAACCAATGTAATACAGTACCTCGTAGGCCAATTTGTTGAAGTCTGGAAATGAGAGATTTGTGGCAGACGCTGTCAAAGGTGGCAGCTATATCGAGAAACACAAGCATAAATACTTGTTTGCAGTTGTTAATGCCGCAGATGAGTGTGTTCAAGAGAAACTGCATAAGGGTTTCGACACTATTGTCTAAAACCATGCTGTTGGGTGTCCAAGGGGGCATTTAAATCAACAAAGTCTTGTAATTGGATCTGCACTGCTTTTTCAATAATTTTTGTCAGCAGAGGAAGGCTAGAGAAGGGGCAATAAAAATTTGGGAGAGATTTGTCAGTTACATTGGGTTTGAGGATAGGGCAAATGATTGCTTGTTTCAGTGTTGTTGGTATTTGGCCTGTCTCCAGGGATCTATTAACTATGTTAAGTATGATTGGGGAGAAATCATCTTTTGTGGAATTAATCCATCTAACAGGACCTGTTCATTGTAATGACCTGACTCTTGTTTATTGTCGGATACTGTTTGTTTTATGTAAACCGCGCTGATCGCAAATAGTGCGGTATATAAGAAATGTAAAATAAATAAATAAAATAAATAAAAATAATGGATCAGCAGGGGATGTGATGATGTTAATGTTTGCTATTATATTTTTAAGTTGTTTGATGGTGATGGGATAGAATGAGGACTGTGTATCTTGGTTTAGGTGACTGATGTTATTTGACTCATGGTGGTTGGGACTAGATGAGGGCTCGCAAGTGGATATGGGTATAAGTTTGCTCATATATTAGTTGGCTAGGCTTTGGGGTTCAATTTGGGTAAGGTCCGAATCAGGGTTTGGGGTTTTAGTGAGTGATCTGAAGCTCTCTAGGTCTGTTAAGTGCTCTTGTCAAGAATTTAGAATAAAAATATTTTTTCCTATTGTTTACTGCTTCCTTATAGGATTTAAGCATAGACATATAGGCCTGGTTGTCAATGTGGGATCTTGTTGCTCTCCCTTTGTGTTCCAATTTTCTCAGAGTTTGCTTATACTTCCGGAGATCAGAGGTGTACCAATTTTTGGAGTTTTTAAGTTTGAAGTTTTGTGTTGTTGGGTTGTGTGCTGCTTTCGAGATGATGGTGTTCCAATTATTAACAACAACATCAAGATTGGTATCGGAGGAATATAAATGCGATATGGTGTAATTTAAAAATTTGTCTTCATTATATGATTTGAACTTATTTTGTAATTGTGCATTATTATTAGTTCCGCTAGGTGTAAGCATTACTAGGATAAAAAAGTTGATTAGGTAGTGATCGGTCCAGGGTAAGGGGAGAAAAGAGGCGAGAGGAGGGTGTCATGTAAGATGTGGGAGGGGAGGAAGATTAGGTCAAGAATATTACCTTTATGATGAGTAAGAAATTGAACAATTTGATGAAATCCAAGTTGAAGCATAGTGTTTATAAAATGAGAGGCATGAGATCGATTCAATGATGGAAGATTAAAGTCACCAAGAATTATGTGGGGCTTATGCAACATTGAGGTGCAGGCAGCTTCCAAGATCATTGTGAGGCTGTCAGAGCTGGGCGATGGTGATCTGTAAAAAAGGCTTATTTTAATATTCTTATTTTCAGTAATTAGAAGATTGATATTATCTGAACTCTCACTACGGAGGCAGGTGAATTTGAGGTTAGAATAAGGACACCTCCACCCCTCTTTCTGGACCTAGGGATTTGCAAGATATTATAGTTGGATTCAGCTAGTTGGTTGAGTGAGATGGAGTCTGTGGGAGTAAGCCATGTTTCAGTTAACCATAATACATGCAATTATTGGAATGGATATGGATATGGAATTATTGGAATGTGGTGGGTATGGAATTTGGATTGGAGAACAATGGATAAAGAAGCAAAGAGTACAAGGAGGATCAGCATGTAAGCTTCATGGTTGTGCTTAGAAGCAGTCTAAGTTCACAATACAGAGTATCTATACTTTTTACTGAGTATAACCGCAAGGTACAGAGGGAGATTTGGTAAGCAATGTATCAATAAGCTACTTTTCAAAATTATTGCATGTGGAATAGTTAATGTATCAGGATACAAGAAGATAGAGTAGCCTAATGGTGGGCAAATCAGATAACGGCTTAAGAGCAGGGAGATAGTGGGAGGGGAGAGATAAGACAACCTTATCTTATAGAGAATAGAAAGAGGATTATACTCTTGGGGTTAACTTACCTTTCAAGGCTACAGTATAATAGAAGACAGAAGGTCCATGCAGGAGACTTGAGTGAAGGCAATCTGGAGGCAGTTAGTTTACTTCTGTGACGGAGGCAATGCTAAGTAGTAGACATGTGGGAATCAGCATTGTGTGTTCAAGGAGATCAGCTGATAATTATCGGGGTTGTGTAGTGATTTCAGTGATGTCAGCAGAAACCAAGAAACTTACAGCTTTGTAGTATTAGATGTTGGAAATTTCATGGCCAATTGAACATTGTTTTGTGAATAGAATCCCCGCCCTTATTCCCTGTCTAAGGCCATTGCCAAAGGGCCTCTGGCAAGGCCCTAAGGGGCAGGCCCACCCGCAGCATGCTGCTTTTTAAAGGCTTCTTTAGCAGCTGAGTGATGATGCTTGTACACAAGATCTTTTGGAAACTTAAACACCTTAACTTACTTTGGACCATTGAGTACAAGGAAGTCTCTTAACTTAATGGATATTTCTGTTCATAGTCTTGGATCTTCTAATAAGGATGGATTAAATTCTGAGGAAACTGCAACCTCCAATTCCATTGTACTTGCAGTCTCCTCTTCTTCCGGCATAGGAACCTCTTCATCAAATTTGGTGAAGAGTCTGCTACCACATGTCTAGAAAGAGTTCTCAGTTTATCATATAAATCAACTGCATCAATGTCATGTAATTCGAGTTCAGCATTAGAGAGCACTTTCTCAAGCTCAGCACACTTCTGTGGGAGGACATCAACTGGCATATCTTGAAGTTTTGGAATGCTGTATAGAATCTCAAACATCCTGCAGTGTTCTCTCAGCTGCAAGAATCGTTCATCAACTGAATGAATTGCAGCCTCAAGGCTTTGAAAAAAAAATTACTTTGAATTATTGTTTTGGATCAGTGATAGTATCTTGTGCTTCATAATCAAAATGTGCTTTTTTACGACGAGACCTTACTGTTTCTGGAAAACAAGCATCAATATCAAGTTGCTTTGCCAACCTCTGTGCATTTTTCAGGACATTTTCAAATCCTGCATCAGAGCGGTAATTTTGGAGGTATAACCCTACAGCCTCCAGTTGTGTTAGTGCTTCAGAAATGTCGATATTAACCCTCTGAAGTATCTTGCTTGTTACATTTATTTCTAGTAGAATATCATATCATAACACCAAACCACACAGAAATTTGAAACTGCCGATATTGTTCAAGATTCCTGTTCCTTCTGCTATTGTTTTATTTCATAACTGCATTTAGAATAATCCACTTTCCAAACTGGTTACGGAGAACCTTTACTACTTCCACACGACTTTCCCATCTTGTCGTACTCAGGGGTTTCAATGTAAGATGCAATGTTCTCAGATGGTGCTTTAGAGTTTGTCATTGATGAGTGGATGGAGAAAAAAACACATATATTCTCTGAATAGTGTCAAAGAACATAAAAGTGTCAACAGAAGAAAAAGCAGCAGCATCACTCACCACCAAGTTCAATGAATGTGAACTACAAGGAGCAAAGAAGGCTAGTGGATTTAGCTCCTGCACGCAAGCCTGAACACCACTCCTTTTTCAACTCATGTTGGCTCCATTATCATAGCCCTGTCCTTTCATCAGCTATTTTAATGTCCATGTCCTTTAACTTTTGAAGCAATACAAACCGCGCTGATGATGAATAGTGCGGTATATAAAAACTGTTAAATAAATAAATAAATAAATCTGTCATCCTAGCTTCTGTGCTGTCATCTACGCCAATGAATTCCAGAAAATGTTCTCTGACAGTTACGGCAGACGTTTCACACTGCAGCAAAAATGAGAGGGGGTCAAGGCTGTTTTCTGAAGGCACATAGCTGGGGTTTTATTTCTGTGTCCTTCAATGCTGCTCACCCAAGGTAGATGTAGCAAACTGAATAGAGTTCTAGTGTTGCAATGTTAGTTGTGAATGAGGGAGGAATTTTATGAGCATGCTAGGTGATAGGGCCTATTGAGATAGGACAGAGTTGGAAGCCACTCTCACACCATTATAACAGAGAGGACTGGATATGGCCTAGGTATCCCTTGGAGCCCTTTTCAAATGCCCTCACAATCTGTGAGGAGCTGTAAGATGTGGTGAGTGAGCACTGCGCATACATCATGCACAGATGATGAGGATATCGGAACAGCAGGTTCCATATGCAGTTGTCCAGGCAGGGAGGTACATGGACAACCATATTGCATGCTTGTTAGAGGTGTTTGATGACTGGTACCCAGATCACTCCCACTATGTGAACCTCTGTTAGGACATAAGGAACACATGCCCAAAATATATGGCCCAGTAGAGTTCATGTGACAGGTGTTTCTATGTATATAGGTGGAGGAGAGGTGGCAGAGCATGCAAGGAGTGGAAAGAAAAGGGCTGGAGGTTATGACTTGTATTCCTTGTGTTTCCAGGAGGTCCTTGATGTATCCACGCCCTCACTGTTTCCTCATCCGTGGTCATGAGCACTTGTTACTCAAGCACAGTGAGGGTCTATGGCTGCCTATTTGCTCCTCTCTCCTGGGCCTTGGACCTCTCTCTCCATTCACGGTTGCAGTGGAATATTGCACTTAGTTTCTGATAGGTACAGGGCCAGAGCTTCTATTTCTGGTAGGCACTCATATGCACCTCATTATGGCTCAGGAGTATTCTCTGGGATTTGAGAATCTCCTTCAACAAGAGTTGCACCTCTCACTGGCAGAAGTTATCCATCCTGATGAGTAGGTCCTGTTTTAGAGTCTTTTGCAATTAGGTATTCAAAAGGTCGGGGTAGTGTTAGGTAGGGAGTACCATCACACTACAGTTTACTAATTCAATTGCTTTTACTCCTAAACACTGGAGAAAGAAGGTGTATTGGGCTTGTGCACTATACTTTATTGACACAACAGAGCTAGTGGCACTAGTAGAAGGAAAGATGGTTGCCATAGTTAAATCTATCTATGCCATTGCACAAGCAGAAGTAAAAGCACAATAATTTTTTGCAACAATTTTGTTAATCTATTGTCTGTCACAGTAGCTGTGAAGGTGGGGTGTGTGTGTGGGGGGGGGGGGGGGAGGGGCACCTTATCTATTCCATCCCATGTTTGCAGAATATAGTTTACATAAAGCAGAAAAGATAGGCAGTCCCTGATTCCAAGAGCTAGGAATCCAGTTCCATAGGAATATTAACAGGGCAAACACATCCCTCTTTCCCTCGTCCCTTGAAAAGTGTCAGTTGGTAGGCAGCAAAACTGGGCACTACAAGGGCGATAGCACGTACAGTATCTGAGGCAGCATACTTGGGATGATAGTATTCAAGGATACAGGGTTAGAATGCATTAGTTTGCCACATGGTGTGGCTGCAGCTGGGAATTGGGAGCAGCCACTAAGAGCAGACATCAAATGCGGCAGTTTTATTTTTTAAATCCCATCCCTGCTCTGCAGCCAAAGAATCACAAATAAAAAATGCAGAGCAGGCAGGGACCCTGAGTGAATGTATCATTCAAAGCCCTGTCAGTCCTGCCTGCTCCTTCAGCGTAATACTAACAGGAATCCTGTGCTAGAGGAGGGGACCTGGACTCAACAGGGCTTTGAATAACTACATTCAGAAGCCCTGCCTGCTGTGTCTTTTTTAAAATTGATTGCTGCTACGTGGCAGGCCTTTCCCTAGGGGGCCTCCTGGCTGAGGGAGGGAAAGAAAGTTACAGGCCTGATGCTGGATCTAGGAGAGGAGAAGAAAGTAAGGACAGATGCTGGGTGGGGAGGTTGGTAAAGAAAGTATGAGGGCTGACGATGATGGGGAGGGGAGAGAAAAGAGATGCTAGATAATGCTGGATACAGTGGAGGAAAGGAAAACTAAAGAGGGCAGATGCTGGAAGAGGGTGGGGATAAAGAGGTACAGAAAAGGTACAGAGAAGAGCCACCAAAATGGTAAAGGGGCTGGGATACCCCTATGAGGAAAGGCTTAAAAGTTTAAGGCTCTTTAACTTGAAAAAAGACAGCTGAGGAGAGATATGATAGAAGTCTATGCATTGAGTGGAGTACAACGGATAAATGTAGATTGGTTGTTTACACCATCAAAATGTAGAAAGACTAGGGGACACGCAATGAAGCTACAATGTAAACCATTTAAGACTAATACAAGAAAATATTTTTTCACTCAATGCGTAATCAAACTCTGGAATTCATTACTGGAGTATGTAGTAAAAGCTGTTAGTTAGCTGGGTTTAAAAAAGGTTTGGACAAGTTCCTGGAGGAAAGGTCCATAAAACATTATTAAAGAGGACCTAGGAAATCCACTGCTTACCCCAGGACAAGCATTGTAAAACCTGTGTGCATTTTTGGAAACCTGCCAGGTACTTGTGACCTGGATTGGCCACTATTGTAAACAGGATACTGGGTTTGATGGATCTTGGTATGACCGAGTATGACATTTCTTATGAGAGAGTGGGGTTTGGGATTTTTGACTGGAGATTATAGAATGGCAGAAATCTGTATATCTGGAGAGAGGATTTGGTGAAAATAGTGTCAGAATTTGGGGGAATAAAAGCTGAAAAATAACCACGATGAAGAGAATGGAAGTAGGAATTTCACTATAGGGTGTCTGGAGAGGTTGTGGGGAAATCAGAAGCTGGGGTAAAGGGGAATTCTTAAGCTCAGCTGTTGAAGGATGCTTAGAGAAGGGACTTGGGAATAGAAATGTAAAGGTTCAAAATTTTTGTTTTTGTTTTTTTTTTCATCTTCGTATCATTTTTTTTTAATAATGCATCCTATTGCGCAATAGTGTGCCCTGTTGCCCAAAACAACATATTGGCAAGGGCCCAGCAGAAGATACTAGAATGGCTCTACTGGGCCCCCTTCTTCCCTTGCCCTCACCCTGCACTGCAGCAACTGGTCGGGTGGTGTTTGCACCACAGCTTTTGTGCTATTTCCAGCAAATGTCTGAGCTATCCTTCTAATGAGATTCAAAAATAGATTTGAAATTATTAGGTCCTGCTAAAAGGTTATCTGAAAAGATTTTAAAGTTAAATTTACACCGAACCAGTAGAAATGCAAAAGCCGCAGATGGAAATCCTTTAGTGGTAGGTGGAACACAAACGGGACCATGGGTTGCATAACTAATTGTCCACCTTTATTAATTTTGTTCATAACATGTAGCACTCTGTTCGCTGCTCAAGGGTGCATTAATTCTTGTGTAACTCATGTAGGTATGATTTACATTATCTTTGTTTTTTTTATACATTCAATCATAATAACTGAAAGTAAATGGAATGACCTTTAAATAACATATATCAAGTGTAAGTGTTGGGAGAGTGGGGAAGTGATGAACGCAAAGCCATAGAGATATTAACTATTTGTCATTCTTAAGTAGAACTAGACATTATCTGACAAAACAATAGCCTTAGTCCAACAAATATCTGGCCAGGCTGAATTTCTAAGTTGCTTCCATTTGATCTCATGGGCAAATGTTCAAAGATTTGCATAAGATAATTAATGCTTTTATATGGAAGAACTAGTGAAGACAAATACTTTAAACACCTCCACTCACTATGAATCTGTTTTGAAATATGGGTCAGACAAGTTGTAGGTGATGCCTTTTGATCGGACTAACAATTTATCTTTGACAAGCTTTCATTAAGTTAGCCAAATAAAAAGTTATTACTTGCAGCTTGTTGTTTGATCCTTTTTTCTGCATATCCAAGGGAGCTAATATGGCATCAACAAAGCTCTGCTTTTTAAAGTATTAAATGGTAAAGAATTAAAAAATGTGGTCTTTAAATAAACTATTTAAATATAATTTGATTATAAAAACTGGCATTAGAGAAAACTGAAATGTCTGTTTCAATCTTACATTGGCATGCTTCTTGCTTTTAATTATAAAAAGTCATAAGTTTTTCCACAAATTGGTAATATGCTGGTCAATACTGAATAGGACTTTTATATTTAGTGGCAACCACCAAGAGGGAAATTTCATAAAGTCGCCTGTGTGTGAAGGGCAAAAAAGCACCTGTTAGAAGCCTATTTAACAAAGAGACAGGCACCTATGTGTCTTTATAAAATACGTGCACAAATCTTGTAAAGATTGTGGGTAAAATGAACCAACGGACATTTATATCTGCTCGAGAACTGGTGTAAAAGAATGCACATATCTGTGTGAACAGACATTTTATATAGTGGGGGGAGGGGGGGGATTTTCAGCGTCCAGCACACTTAAAGCGGCTGACCCTAAAATCCAAATCTGTAATACATCAGTTTTTTCTCACTTTTCTCAAGTTTTTCTGCATATTGTTCCATTTTAAAAATATTTACTATGCAAAGTTGAAAATAGATCACTTACCTATAAAAGTGTACCCAGTCAGCAATGGATGAGGAAAAAGAACAGCCAGGGTAAACATAAACAATAGAAAAGAGCTGATTTAACTGAACAATCCAAGTACCATAATAAAGATAAGAGACTATTTAAAAGAAATATTTTATCATTATCATTAATTAAGGAGAATCAATATAGTGAAATCAATTTAGAATTAAAGGTTTTGAGATCAAATTAGATACTGGGGAATGCACATAAAGAAATAGGATGAGTGCATCATTTTAAAAAAATAAAAGGAATTAAAATGTATCAGGACAATATTTAGCTGAGGCAGTCAGGGGGCAGCACTTAATTAGGGGTGGAGATTGCTGCTGTTATTCCAACAGTTGAGTAGTTTAAACTAGGACAGCTTTATTTCTGGCCTAAATTAAACCACTAGGTAATATGGATAATGATTAAATATCACCTCTACGAGGTTAATTCTTTAAAGGCATTTTCACATGTATGTGTTAATCTACATTCACATAAACATAGAAACATGATGGCAGAAAAAGACCACACAGCCTATCTACTCTGCCCTTCCATATCAACCACTACAACAGCCTCCTTTTTCCCTTTAGAGATCCTCAGAGTCTGTCCCATGCTTTCTTGAATTCAGATACTGTCCTCATCTCTACCACCTCCACTGGGAGACTATTCCACGCATCTACCACTCTTTCCGTAAAGAATATATTTCCGCATATTAATCCTGAATCTATCCACTTTCACCCTCATCCTATGTCCGCCTCATAGCATAACTTGCTTTCAATTGAAAGAGACTCTCCTCCTGTGCATTTATGCCACGGAGGTATTTAAATGTCTCAATCATATCACCTCTATCCCACCTTTGCTCTAAAGTATACATATTACGATCCTTAAGTCTGTCCTCACTTGCTTAATAATGAAGTCCACTAACCATTTTAGTAGCCACCCTCTGTACCGACTCCAACTTGTTTATATCCTTTAGAAGGTGCAGTCTCCAGAATTGTACACAATACTCCAAATGAGGTCACACCAAAAACCTATACAGAGGCACTAAGACCTCCTTTCTTCTGGTGGCCATTCCTCTCCCTATGCACCCAAGCATCCTTTGTTTTATTCTCCATTCCTTTATGTTTCCTAGCATTCTATTTGCTTTCTTGGTCACTGCTGCACACTGGGTGGAGGGTTTCAACGCGCTATCCACGATGATGCCTAAATCGTTTTCCTGGGTGGTGGTTCCCAATGTGGAACCTTGCATCGTGTAACCATAGTTTGGGTTGTTCTTTCCTAGGGGCATAACTTTGCACTTGTCCACATTAAATTTCATCTGCCATATGAACATCCAGTCTTCCAATTTATTAAGATCTCTTGCAATTTTTCACAATTCTTTTGGATTTTAACAACTTTGAATAAATTTGTCTCATCTGCAAATTTGATTACCTCATTCATTATTCCAGGTGGCAAAGCTAAAATGTCATGGGATAGGAGGCAGTGTACTATTGTGGATCAGGAACTGGTTAAAAGATAGAAAGCAGAGGGTAGGGCTAAATGGCTAATTTTCCCAATGGAGAAAAGTGAATAGTGGAGTGTCCCAGGGATCCGTGCTGAGTCCGCTGCTTTTTGACATATTCATAAATGACTTGGAAGAGAGAATAACAAGTTAGGTTATGAAATTTGCAGATGACACAAAACTACTTAAAGTTGTTAAAACCCATGAGGATTGTGGGAAATTGCAAGAGGATCTTGATAAATTGGAAGACTGGGCATCCAAATTGCAGATGAAATTGAATGTGGACAAGTGCAAAGTTATGCACCTAGGAAAGAACAACCCAAACTATGGTTACACGATGCAAGGTTCTACATTGGGAACCACCACTCAGGAAAAAGATTTAGGTGTCATCGTTCCCAGTGTACAGCAGTGGCCAAGAGAGCAAATAGAATGCTAGGTATCATAAGGAAAGGAATGGAAAATAAAACAAAGGCTATTATAATGCCTCTGTATCATTCGATGGTGCAACCGCACCTTGAATATTGTGTGCAGTTCTGGTCACTGTATCTTAAAAAGGATATAGTGTTATTAGAAAAGGTACAGGGAAGAATCACCAAAATGGTAAAGGGGATGGAAGGATTCTCCTATGAACAGAAGCTAAAAAGGTTAGGGCTCTTCAACCTGGAAAAGAGATGGCTGAGGGGAGATATGATAGAGGTCTATAAATTAATGAACGGAGTAGAACGGGTAAACGTAGATTGATTGTTTATATCATCAGAATATAGAAAGACTAGGGGACATGCAATGAAGCTACAGGGTAATCTATTTAAGACTAATAAGAGCAAATATTTTTTCACTCAACGTGTAATCAAACTCTGGAATTTGTTACCGGAGGATGTAGTAAAAACTGTTAGTGTAGCTGGGTTTAAAAAAGGTTTGGACAAATTCCTGGAGGAAAGATCCGTAAACAATTATTAAAAGGGACCCAGGATATCACTGCTTGACCCAATACAAGCATTGTGGAACCTGTGTTTTTTAGGGAAACTGCTAGGTACTTGTGACCTAGATTGGCTACTGTTGGAAACAGGATACTGGGCTTGATGGACCTTGGTCTGACCCATTATGGCATATCTTATGTTCTTATGAAGAGGTGCGTTTTTACTAGTTTCTTCATATCTTTAGTAGATTGAACAGATCTGATGGTTTCTGATAGGGAGTTCCAAATCATTGGTGCATATGCTTGTCTTCTGCATACATTTGGTCTTGAAAGGAGGGATGGCCAGAAGATTCTGAGTTGCTGATCTTCTGGGTCTTGTTGTGGATGCTCTGAAGATTTGATCCTCAAGATAGGGAGCTGAGAGCTTGTAAAGGATTTTATAGGTGGTGGTTATGGTTTTGTGTTTAATCCATTGGGCAATTGAGAGCCAGAGCAGACTTCTAAGAATTGGAATTATGTGTTGACTGCTTGATGCTCTTGTTAGGATTCTAGCGGCAGTGTTCTGCACTAGCTGGAGTAGATATAATGCCTGCTTTGACAGCCCTTGATAGAGAATGTTGCCGTAGTCGAGATGAGGTGTAATGATGGCCTGGAAAACTGATCTGAAATCATTGTCTTGTAGAAGAGGGCAAAGAGACTTCAGGAGCCTGAGTTTCCAGTATGCTGTATTTGCTGCATTCTTGATGTGTGAAAGCATGCTGAGATTGCTGTCAATGGTTATACCAAGGTACTTGACTTCCCTTTGTGGTGCTAATTTCAGTGTTATGTAGTGTGAACTTAGCTGGAGGGTTGGAAGCTTGGTTTCTGAAGATTAGTAATGCCTCAGTCTTGTTTTTATTCACTGCAAGATTTAGTTTGTCAAGAAGGTTAGTGACAGCAGTGAAGATATCTCATATGATTGTGAAGTCCAGATTGAGTGTGTTGAATGGCATATAGAACATGATGTCATCTGCATAGAGGTGAAAGTGCATGTTCCATTTTCTTAGCAGATTATGTATGGGTTGTATGTAGATGTTAAATAGCAAGTCAGACAGGGCCAAATCTTGTGGAATGCCTTGTCTTAAGTTAAATAGTTTGGAATTATTGGATCCAATTTTTACTTGCATGGTTCTGTCTGAGAGATAGGATTTGAACCAATTTAATGTGCTGTTGATCAGGTCTATGCTTCTGAATCTATCTATCATGGTGGGGTGTGATACCGAGTTGAAGGCAGCACTGATGTCCAGGAAGATCATCACAAATCCATGGTGAGGCTTCTCTAGGCCTATGATGAGCCAGTTGAAGAGATCAGTAAAGAGTGTCAATGCCATGTCGTGGGCGGAAGCCATGCTGTTGCAGATCCAATGGCGCATGAGAATCAACGTGATCTTGGAGCTGTTGCTGTATGCATTTCTTAATTATTTTAGCCAGGAATGGAATACTGGCAATTGGTTTATATGAGCTGGGTTGTGTTCTGTCTAATGAAGGTTTCTTTAGTATAGGGTGAATTGAAGCCTGTTTCAGAGCTGGGGTAGATATCCTTGAGAGAGGGAAGTGTGGACTATCTTTAGAATAGTCAGGTAAATTCAGTGCAAAGGGATTTTATTTATTTCACTGGGCATGGATACAATGGGGATGTTGTAGTATTAATACTGCTTATAATATTTTAGTGCTCTTTCTTTGGTATTAGGCTAAATGTGTGCCATTAGTGCTTATGAGATGGGTTATCCTGTTGGTGCCGTGGGCCATTGTGCTGTGGAGCTGTCGGGCAGTGCCTGTTGGAGAGGAAGTCAGCCATTACCTGTGGGTCAAGTTGAGCTGGGATCACTGATCAGGTGGGACACAATTGAGAATAGTCCCATGGTACGGTTGAGAGATTTCATGAAGATGTTCACGTAGCACTCTTTCCGGCAACTGTTGCATAGTCTGCTGTATTCAAGTTGCTTGGTAAGGAATTGTTGCTTAAAGGTTGCATCTTGCAAACGTTTCCATTTTCTTTCCAATAGTCTAAGCTCTCTTCTGAACTGGTAGAGATTACTGAAGAACCAGGGAGAGTGTGTAGATTTAGAGTGAGTTGTAGTTTGTCTTTCTTTGAATAATGCTGCACCATTAATTACAGAGTTCCATGAGATGATGGAACTATCTAAGTCAGGTATGTCAGCATTTGTAAGTGAAGAGACATCATTGAGAAATGTTTGTGGGTTGTGGCTTCTGGTTCCCACAACGGTTGCCCAAAATATCACCAATCAGAGAATTACTTAGACGGCAGTTGCTTTAGCTCAAAAGACTTTTATTTAGAATAACAAAAGTGATTATAAAATAGCAAACAGCAAATGCCTATCTAGAGATGGCAGACAGTACTTTCTTTCTCTGTGAAGAGGAAGAAAATACCGCCCGCCCCTACCTGAAAAATAATTGCCTTATATACATTTCTCTCCGTCTCAAATGTCTGTTCAGTAATCCATCATACATTCTTAAGTGTCAGCAGTGCCCTGCAACACTTTTCCCAGGGGATAATCTCCTTACATTTGTACATCTAGACCTGCACTTAGACTTGCTTATCTATACATGGCCTATGACCTCTATGCTTTTAGGTCTCTTTATCTATGCATGGCCTGTGACCTCTGTGCTTTTAGGTCTATTTATCTATGCATGGCCTGTGACCTCTGCCCCTTCCTGTGTATTTTCTTCTTCTGGCACTAATTGAAACCTTCAGGGTAGGAGAGTGTGTTTATGCTCATAAGTTTGAATTCATTGCATTCCTGGCTTAGCCTGTTTCTTGCTTAGGCTCAAATACTGCTAGGCCCAATATTTTTGCATACTCCTATGCAGAATATGGTTACCCAGAATTCTCCATAGCAAATCCTCCATAGCAGGCCACATCTACTCCTTTATACCCACATGCTTGTCTTCTGTGCCATCCATAATATCATCAGGCAAGGGTGCAGTCATATAAAGCTAATATGAAGCCAATATATATATAAGCAGACCCAAGGCAGATTTAAGTCAGATTTCCCTACAGGGTTGAATACCTTGAATCACCGTCTGCGCTGTTGTTGGGGTAGATTTGATAGGTGGATATCATTTGGAAGTCTGAGTGAGATCATAGCATGGTCAGACCAAGGCACGGGGTCAATTTGGATGATTAGATCTGCTTTCCATAATATGTCAGGCAAAAATACGAGGTTGAGGAGAGAACCTTTGTTGTGAGTAGGTATATCAATTATCTGGCTCAGCTGTAGAGTTTCCATGGTGTTCAGGAATGTGTTGGCTTGCTTTGTTGTGGCCGGGAGGTTAAGGTCTCCCATGAGGAAAAAGTGTTTTCTTTTTGATGCTGTGTGTGAGCATACCTCATCTAGTATAACTGAGAGTTCATTGATGTTTGCAGTAGGTTTTCTGTATGTCAAGCATATAGTGTGTTCACAGTTGGTGATAGTTAGGAAGTCTATTGTTTGTAGGGATTGTGAGTTAACCATGGAGAAGTTCATGTGTTTCTTTGCCAGAATTAGAACCCTCCACCTCTTCCATTTTCTCTGGGGTGGTTAAACAGCATGTAGTGGGGTGTAAGCAGCTGGTTGAGGAGAATATTATCGGAGCTTGTGATCCACCTTTCACTGATGCATATTAAGTCAGTGTCAGTAAGTTGCATAAAGTCTACTAAAGTTTGGATTTTGTTACGAACTGAGCGGGCATTAATAAGCGAGTATTTGAGTGGGTAGTAAGATTGATTGAGTCTGATGCTTGGGTACTGGTGTTGAGCTGTATTAATTTGCAGAAGTCTACGTGTCGCTTTTGGGAGTGGTATCTTATGGCAAGAGGTGAGTAGCAGGAGTTTTGGTCTGTAGAGGACTGGAATGGAGTTACAATGTATAGTGAGCATTTCTGTGGCTATTAGGAGGACAAGCAGAGAGTGTAATCACCAAGTGGAGTATAAGTATGTGTAGTATCATGGTTAGCTATGTGGTTGCAGGCTTACCAGAGAGGAATTAGCATGAGTAGGTTAAGATTCATCCATTGGTATCTAGAAGGTCACTTCTTAGCAGTGTGTTTGAATGGCTGGCTGTGTATGTTCCTGGTGTTCTGCTACATTGATAACGATCCCCGCCTATGGGCCATGCCAAAGGGCCCTCTGCCAAGGCCCTCAGGTGCGCTGTTCTTATCTTTCCTGGTGCAGCAGCTCTGATTGGTGGTTGGTTGTTGTGAGCAGGAGGGACTCACCTTCTGCTCCTTGCTGCTGATGCCGATCGAGGCTGTGTGCTTTGAATGGCAGTGCGCTGTCCTTATCTTTCCTGCTGCAGCAGCTCTGATTGGTGGTTGGTGGTAGGGAGCAGGAGAGGCTCACCTTCTGTTCCCTGCTGCCGATGCCAATTGATGATGTTTGAAAGGAGGCCTGTCTGTACAGGGCTGTGTATACTGTGAAGGTACTCAATAATAGTATATTACTGAAAGCCCTCAGAAAGAGTTAACGCCACAGATTCAGTAGCTCAGACATTCCAAAGCCTATTGCTAAGGTGATTCCTTGAGGGGGGCTCTACTGAATACTCCACTCTGCAGAAAGCTCAGATATCAGAGAAACCTTGGGTACGTTTACAGTACAGAATGTTGCAGGGAAGAACTTTCTCTTCAGTTCAGAAACACACTTTGTCAGAAATGCTTGCTTGTAGAATTATTGTTTAAAAAGTTATATCTGGAAATACATGTATGTCTCCGCCCTGATGACCTATATTAATAAGATCTGACCTATGACATGGAGATACACATTATGAATATTCATTAGTAAAAGATGCAATGTAATGCCTGATGTAAAATAATAAGGTGGAAATTATACTGTGAGATGACTCTTTGAACCAATAAAAAAGTCACCAAAGTAGGCGGAGATTAGAGAGAAATTGCAGACTTTGCTGCTCCCTCTCTCCCAAAGTGCTTTGGTCCTGTTTGTGACACAACTGTGTGTGTGAATTGTTCCATTCATTATTATTGCTTCCTTCTCACTGCTTTGAGTGAAGAGATCCGATCTCAAGAACCCAGGTTCTGTTACCGGTGAGGGGTGGACACAGGTATATTCGATGCTGTTTTCCTATTTTCCTGGCAAAGCCTTATAAGTATGGTAACTGCCACATCTGATTGCTATAATACTTTAATGGGTATGACATCAATGCCTGGTGCTTTGTTCTTTGATAATGCTTTCAATACTGCTTTGATGATTTCTTTCATCAACGATGGTTCCTGATCATAAGATACATGTTGAAAAGGCTGTTGGTTTACTTGATCTTTATGTATGACGACTCTGTATATTCTTTCCACCTTTTCTTGATCTTCTCAGCATCATTCAACATGGATCCTTGAGCATCTTGTAGCATTCTAGTTTGAGGCTAGAATTTTCTCTTTAGCTCTCATAGCTTTAGGAAAGCTGATCTTGTTCTTCCTTTAATAGTTTCTGATTCTATTTCCTTGCATGCATCATTGTAGTGCTTCTCCTTGTCTTATCTTGCTGCACGTTGGAAATCTATATTGAGTTCTGTGATTGCCTCTCTTTCTCCTCTGGCTTTAGTTTATCTGCGTTTTTGGGCAATTTTCAGAGTTTCTTCAGTCATCCATTTTGTCCTTTTTTGCTTTTTCACCTTTTATAGAGACTTCTCACTTTCTTCAAGCACAACTTTCTTGATGTCATCCTATAACTCTTCTGGTATACTTCACCACTTTTAGGAGGAACATTTTTGCTAGAGTGAGGCAAGCACTTAATATGGGAATTACTATACACTAACTTACTGCACAGTTGCATTAACAGTTAATGTGTTGACCATAAACACCTTCAAATTCCCACAAGTGCGTAGTGTGGTATGGGGGAAATAGGTGGGGAATGAGTGTTGACTGCTTCTTGTAAACACATGCTAATTTATTACATATTAACCTTTACAACTGCAGATGACACAGATCACTTAATACTACATCGATAGGTAGCATTAAGTGCCTCTGTTTTATCGACAATGCACAATAAGGAGCCGTTTTACTAAAGTTCATTAGGTTTTTGCATCTAACACACAAAAATGTTTAGCACAAAATCTAAACATGCGTTAAGTGCAAAGCTTCCTGTGGTAACTGTTTGGTGTATGACCAGCATGTTCCTAGTAGTTCATGCATGGTTGCGTACCCTAACACATGGCACAAGTATCATGGGTGCACCTAACCCTACTTATTATGGTGACTTTGTGTACCCACACAGGGCAGCCTAAGCGAACCTCATTCTTCGTGTCCCCTCTTCCCTCTGGTGCCCCTTGTCAACACTGTCACCCCTCTCTGGGATTTGCAGCAGCAGTAATGGGCATAAACACCCCACAACACTTACCTTTACATTTTGTGCTGCAGAGCTGTTTGCTTCTACCCCCACTCTGATGCCCAAGACCGACTTACTGTTTGAAGCAAGCAGTCAGAATCAGGTGTCAGAGGAGTGGGAGCAAACAGCCCCATGATGCTGAAGTTTAAAGGTAAGCGCTGCAGGGCTGCTTTTGCCCATTGCCTCTGCTGTACATCCTGGAGAGGGGTGATTGCAGTGGCAGTGCACTGTCCCAGAGAGTCGATGCTCTAGGCATCTGCCTAGTTCACCTACTGGTAGCACCGGCCCTGCACCCATGCTAATGGCAACACTGATAGTGCGCATGTGATATGTTCTCTTGCATTTACTGCAATGTGCTCCACATGCCCATGCTTTTATACATATGATTGGTGATATTGCTTTATGTGGTATATGTGTGCAATATCCAGCCTCTTTTCTGGGCTACCTGAAGTAAGTTGCCACATGCGTGACTACTCAGTTACCATGCGTGAAAATGTGTGTTAACTTGCTGAGTGCACTTTAGAAAAAGTGTTAACCGAATGGAAAGATGCAGGGCAAGCCTTCAACAGTTATCACCGAAGCTCTGCAGTTCCTGTGTGTTCATTTTTACAGTTAACAGGTGTGATAATTGTAAATGTTTTCTTAAGCTTAATAAAAGGCCACCTTAGTGTTGTACATAATATATTTAGGCATTGCTGAAAAATATGGTTATCTTATTCCTGGCAGCAGAGCACTTGATGGAATATGAATGCAATTGATTTAACAATGTGGCTGCTCAGAATGAACTGACAGGGCTTCCCGTTCTTTCATTTGTCATTTTTTAGACTTCTCTGTAAGAATTTTAAAAGGGTTTCCAAGTTATGTGGGGCTTTGAGTTGGAAGCCAAAGCTATTTTTTTTCAAGATGTCTGCATTTATACTTGAATACTCAAAACTTAATTAGTATACCTAGCTGTCAACTGAAATGTGTTATGTTGCCTGTAACCGATTTCGTGTAACTAAAATACTGTATTATAATGAATGGTACATTCCCAACAGTCATATCTGAGTGGACAATCATATATCAAGTGAACTTTAGGGAACTGTAGAAAAATGAGTTCTCAATAAAAAAAAATATAGTAGGCCAACAACAGTTGATAGAACAGCTTTGTATTCATCCAAATTCAGAAACTGGAAATATTTCTATCAGCAAGTCATTTGATGAATTTGGTGAATACAATTCAATAGATTTCCTGTTAAAAAGTCCTCTGACAAATATTTTGTTTATCTTGTAAAAACATAAGCCCTCTTTAAGCAACTATTTTGTTTTGCACTGTTCGGGGTACTATAATATATCATCAGCTTCACTGTAATATGCATGACCTTCATTATCTCTTGGCATATACAAGGTCATTTCTGTTATTAACATTTACAAGTGGGTGTGTGCACACTGCTTATACTTCATTTACAAATGTGATTTTCATTTCATTCAAGTTTATTTTCATTTTGCTATGTTTTGTTTCTAGTACACAATCTGTATTTTTTTAGAATTCTTATTCACAATTTTCACATGGAAAATCTGGCATTTACCCATAGAAATGTTGATTTTAGAAAACGCAAAATGTACACAAGAATGTGCATATGATGTAGAAATTGCAAGGGAGCATATTTATGTTTATTAAAGTTTTAATATACTGCCTTAGACGTGGGTATGCATCAAAGCAGTTTACAATAAAATACATCATTAAAAATAAGGAACACAAACATAGCATAGCAGACATAGTAAGGATAAAGATAAAAGCACTGCCTTACCAGCAATTGAAAACCAAGGAGCCACTAATTACTATCCCCAACAGTCTGGAAAGCTTTTTCAAAGAAAATAGATTTTTAACTGTGATTTGAATGCCTTGAAGACTAGTTCAGACCGAATATATTTGGCGAGTTAATTCCATAGATGTGGTGCCAAAAAGTAAAAGTCTGATCTGCGAGTAGATTTGAGGTAAGCAACAGAAGGTGATAGAAGAACCAGGCAATGTGTACTTTGAGACCAGAGCGACCTAGAAGGACAATAGAGAATCAGAGA
The DNA here is from genome assembly GCA_033557465.1 of Ichthyophis bannanicus. Classification (NCBI taxonomy): domain Eukaryota; kingdom Metazoa; phylum Chordata; class Amphibia; order Gymnophiona; family Ichthyophiidae; genus Ichthyophis; species Ichthyophis bannanicus. Next base: position 363,484,501 of record CM066035.1, read on the forward strand.
ACAAGACAAGTAGTTTGTGAACCTGTGTGCAAAGCTTTAAAAGTAAGCATTAGGACCTCAAAATGAAAATAAGAAGATAGGGGTAACCAATGGAATCGGCAGAACAATGGAGTCACGTGATCATATTTAGAGGTGCCTGCTAAGAGATGGATGGCTATATTTTGGACCACTTGTAATTTCCTTAACGAAGAAGATTTTACACCAGAATAGACTACATTACAGTAATCCGGTCTGGATAAAATCAAGGCATGCAATAGGGTATGAAGTGCCTGGGTCATCAGATATGGTTTAATGGAGCAAATTTGCTGTAGAGCACAGATGAATGACTACACAGTTGCTGCCACTTGATGCTCAAAAGAGAGTACAGTTGAAGATAACCCCTAAAGACATCAGGTACCATAGGAACATCAAGGCCTGAAATCACAGGGCCCAGAGAGGGAGAATCCAACCCACCCATCACCCAAAGAGCCTGAAATTTGGCAGGATTCAGCAAAAGGCCATGTTTCTGTAACCGGGAAGATATTAAGTCTAGGCACCTATTCATTGGGGATAAATCAGGTATATCAGCGGAAGAATAGTAAACTAGTAAAATATCATCAGCGTAAAAGTAGCCACTGAGTCCTTGTTCCTGAATCTGCATAGCAAGAGGGGTTAAGAAGATATTAAACAGTGTAGGAGAAAAGATAGACCCTTGGGGGAACACCACAGGGGAAGGAAAGAGCTGCTGCATTCTTGTCCCTGGTACAAATAATAAATAAGCTTGCAGTTAGGAAAGATGCAAACCATTTTAATACTATTCCTGAGAGTCTAATATCTAGGAGATGCTGACGAAACAGAGTGATTTACCATATCAAAGGCCGCTGATAAGTCCAATGACACTAGTATAGCAGATCTATGGGTGTCAGGTTCACATACAACTCACAACAATGCCGTAATGGCTGTTTCTGTGCTATAACCATTATGAAAGCCCAGTTGTCGGGGTTGTAATACATTTGTTTTATCAATGTAATCAGATAGCTGAATCAAAATAAATAATTCCAAAATCTTTGACAAGAAGGGCAAGTTTGAAATAGGATGGTAGTTTGGGTAGGTTACGTCTAAGTTTACCACTGCTTGTTTTAAAGATGTGGGTATTGTTCTTAGATACAGATTGTGATTAATAATGGTACAACATGTATCCAGGATACCTAAAGAGGGACTCCTAAGCCAGGAGGAAGGGACAGGATCCAGGATACATGTAGTTGGTCTGATCAAGGGTAGAAGTAGATTCAGTGCCCCTGGGGACAAGATGTTGAAAGCAGACCAGGAGTCAAATAGCACTGAAGAGATGCAATCTGATGGATTCACATAGGGAATGTGCATATATGACCAAAATGGTACATGTATGGATTTTGCATCTGCTCCCTGGCATGTATAAATTTGTAAAAAATGATTTTTTTTTTTGGCTAACCCTTTACAAGAGAGATTAAGGGGATTATCCTCTTTTATAACCTAATGATTATTCCTCTTCCCCCAACATACAAACTCGAATTAAATAACGATAGCATTCACTATAGTCCCTGATCAGCTGCAGCTGCAGGGAGTGGGCAGGTGAGCCCCTCCCTGCTCCCCACCACCGGAGCCAATCAGTGCCTGCCATCCAGGGAAGCACCAGATTTTAAATCAGAGGGCGCGAAGAAGCAGTCCAGCACCGGTAGTCCCCAATCAGCTGCAGCTACAGGGAGTGGGCAGGTGAGCTCTTCCTTGATCCCTACCACTGGAACCAATCAGTGACTGCCATCCAGGGAAGCACCAGATTTTAAATCTGAGGGTGTGAAGGCATGCCCACGCCTGGCAAGCTTCACCAGAGAGCCCTTTGACCTGGCCTCAACACAAAATGGTCAGATGAATGCAAGAGGACGCCACAGGGATACCAGATCAGAAGAAAACTCATCGCTGTTCATAATTGCCGCGCTCTGCCATCACAATCAAGTAAGGTAACTAGAACTATAGATTCACCTTGGAGCTCACCAATGCTCACACACAAGTGCAAAAACCCAGCAAGTAAGCAACATCCTCATTAAAAGTAGATCCTGCAGATATGCCACTATCTCTCCCAAAAGCAGTGCAGAAAACATCAAACTCCACGCAAACAGTTAACAGGAAGAGTGAACTGGGAAGCGCCAACACACAAAGAGCAGAAGGCACAAGCTGCAAGCCACACATGCATGATAGTAAAAAAAAAGGTGAACTAAAGCAAGCAATCACAATGCAAGGGTTGCAACTTCAGATCATTGCTGCATAAAGACTAGCGTTACTAATCAACCTCTCCCATGGTCTAATCCAGACTAACAACAGTATCCCAACGCTTCACAGGTCTGGGAACCAAATATACCACAAAGCTGACAACAAATGGCATGAACACCCTTGCCAGCTCATACATAAACCAATCACCATACAAGAAAACATCGATAAATCAAACTGTGACTACAAAAATACTCAACTCATATGTGCACTCATCAGTACTCATTCTACAAGAAATAAAATACCTATACTCCTAGATTACATCAAGGACAACAACATTGACATCCTATCGACACCCTATGCAAGGCTCTCAAAGGATGACACAGCTAAAATTACCATATTACAATATACATCATTGTCCAAGAACCAGAAACGGGGAGGTGGGATACTAGTCACAGTCAAATCCAACCTCAGATTCTGAACACTCAAAACCATCAACACAGACACAATAGATATTTTAGTACTATCAAACAATCATTTCATCATCATCTTGACTTACAGAGCACCAACAACAAGACCGGATAACCTTTCAACAATTCTTGAGACTCTCTGCAAAAACTCCCATCCACACAAATACCTTATTCTACTTGGAGACTTCAATCTCTCAACCCTCACAGCAAAGCAGGGATCAGTCTTCACAGAAGCAATGGCTGTGCTAGAATACCAGCAAACAGTCAACGAGCCAACTCACAGACAAGGAGGTAAATTAGACCTAATTTTCATACGTAAGATCTTAGTCCTCCATGATCCAACATCACCTCCACAAATCCAGCAGGTCCTTTGGTCAGATCACAGCATACTAACATTCAATATACCATTCCACTCTATAACAAAACCTAAACAAATCAACAACTCTTCTACCCGAAGATTCAAGAGCTTCGCTGAACAATCCTCCCTTAATGAGATCTTACCACAATTTCAACAAGACACAACAAATCTTAACGCTTGTGACACGGAAACCTATACAGAGCCTATGATGAGAGGAAAAAGAGAAATTTACCTTAAAACCTGTTAGGCAGCCAGCATACACAGCTCAGAAGGAGCAAAGAAACAGTGGAATAGGATTACCACACCCAAGTAATGACGCAACAAGAAGTTTAGGATCTGATTCACTTGTCCAGGAAAGCACAGGGAACGTGTAGTGGAGAGGGAGATAAAAGCTGCTGGGTAGCTCCAGCAGAGGGCAGTGTCAGTGTGCGCAGCAGCAGTGCAGGAAGCAGAGGTCACAGAGAGAGAAGCCTGCTGAATCCAGGAAGCAGTGGGAGTAGCCTTGGAACAGGAAGCAGCCAGGGAAAGGCTTCAGAAGAACGTGGCCGTCGAAATGCTCAGAGTGCTAGCAACTGGAGGTCTGAGGTGGAGCCTGCTTACAGCCAAGAGGTAGAAGCTATAACGCCAGAGAGAAGGAGAGACCAAGCTGAGGTCAGAAAGCTGTCCAGACTGGGAGAGCATGGGAGTCTACAGTCCTCATTACCCGAGAGAAGACCTCACCATTTATACAGGTGGGAACCAAGCTTTATCAAAGGGAAAGCTAAAAAGTCTGTTTGTAGCAGAGGGTCAGCGCAGTGCACAGAGCATGAATTAACTACAGGAAGATATAAAACAATTCCTAGCCATTGGAGGTTAGAGGAGGAGAGCCAGAGTGGACATACTGCAGTAACAGGTATTCCAAAACCTACTTGCTTAGAACTGTACCCTGGTGGGGGGCGGAGCCTGATGTCCAGCGGGGTAGACGCTTCGTGCTGAAGCTCCCGAGGGGCCTACTCAGAATCCTGACTTAATATCTACATAAACTTAATATTTTACTCCGAACTTACCGGGGTGCCTTGGGGGGAATGGCGGCCCACAAGCCAGTGTGCTTGGACTTTGGGTCTCTCCCTCTTCTTCACATGGAAAACGCTCCAAAACAGAGTTGTCTTCCCCACCAAAGATGGTTCCACTTCGGGTAAGCCCCGAAATGCAACAGGAGATCTTGGAGGAAATACGTGGTGTGAAGGAACTGGTGCAGTCTAACGGAGAAGCGCTCCGAGCCATGCGAGAAGATTTCGGTATGCTTCAGGACCGGCTTGAAGGTCTTTCACTATGGCTGGACAACATGGCGGGGGTCCTCGATTCGCACGCGGTGCGCTTGGTGAACCTGGACAAGGCTGAGCGTCAGATACAGAATCTTCAAAAAGAGTTAGAGGATTGCAATAATCGAGCCCGTCGCAACAATGTCAGGCTCATAGGAGTACCAGAGGGTGCGGAAGCAGGAGATATCAGAGAATTTCTGGTTAAAACTCTCCCCTCCCTGCTGAAGATTACCTTTTGCGGAGCTCTGGAAATTGACCGCGCATATCGTGCTCCCACCAACATCGCACTTAATCGGACGACCCCCCGGCCCATTATCTTTCGATTACTGAGGTATCAGCAAGTTGAGCAAATTTTCAAAGCTGCCCGGGTGATTCAACATCTGCAGTTTGAAGATCATAAAGTCTCTTTCTTCCCCGACTTGGCAAAGACCACAGCTGACCGGCGGAAGGGACTCCTTGCTTTTCGACCTAGACTTCAACAGTTACAGGCTCGCTTTGGCCTCTTATATCCGGCGAAGCTCAGAGTGACTCTCCATAACCAAACTAGCAGCTTCGAAGATCCTGCTCTGCTAGCAACATTTTTAGATTCCAAAGAGGCAGACCAGATGCGCTAAGTCAACAACTCGGATAGACTCCGCTGGAACTGCCCGCCATTTTGAATGACCCGACGTGGTGATCATTGTCTGGAATAGAGACTGCCTGGACCTTTCTTTCTTTAATATCTACCTTTCTCGGTCTCCTTTTCCTCCATGATGTGCACCTCGGTTGGATTCGGAGCACGCCCAGCTATACCGCTTATCTGTTTCAATTAGGCCTTCTCTGGGGTTTCACCCCGCAGACATCAGGTCGCCAGTAATTTCTGGGGTTTTGCTTCTTCTCTAAGGCACTTCGGTGCTTCTCCTGGTATATAGGGCGCTTCATGATTTTTATTGGTTTATTTTTTATCAGATCGTGTGTACAGTCATTTATAGTTGATATGAGGGACATTGCGCAACTCGGTGCGCCATCATGTTTCTTTCTCAGAATGTTTGACTTTGTTGTATGGCCTTATGTAAGCTCTTGTCATTGAACGGAAGAGGCATCAATAGTCCAATCAAAAGAATGACCGTTCTTAGTTATTTTAATCATGACCATACTGATGTAGTGTTTCTTCTTCCGGAACCCCATTTCACCTTCGTTGAACCGCTGAAACTCACTGCCACACCTGATATGGTGGCTGCCTATTCTCCCGCTGTTTCCAAGCGGTGCGGGGTAGCCATCTTGGTTGAGAAATCTTTGTCACCCACTGTAATGGATACTAGCTTTGATGGGGAGGGTAGTTGGGCCTGTGTATATTTTAAGGTTGGAGATAGTGAATTTCCGTGTATTTGTATTTATGCTCCGAATGTGGATGACCCTGTTACTGTTACCCGGTGGTGACTTTCACCAAGTATTTGATCCTTTGATAGATAGATTGTTGCCTAGAATGAGTGGTCCACCCAAGAGTCTCTACACCCTGCCAGCTCTGATGAAAGATTTTGCGTGAGTAGATATATGGAAGCTGCTTTACCCATTCGACTTAGAGCTCACCTTTTCTCAGCCCCCCCATCACTCACAATCTAGATCTGATTTTTTCTTCTCTCCTCAGTACTACTCTTCCAAGTGGACATATACTCCTGATAGGTTAGCTAATTGGAAAGCCATCCAGAGCACTTGATGCTGGGCATGCCATGTGGCCTTTGGTCTACTAAACTCCTGTTAAGTATGATTGTCCCGCATTACAGTATTACTGGAGTCGGGTCTGGGGTCGTCTTCATTCTATTTTATATTTTCCGGAACCCCTCTTTGGGGAGATTGTGGGGCTCCGCTCAGCTGCGGGGATCCCCTCTCTTCCTAAATTGGCTTACTTCCTTTTAGCCTTTATGCTGGGCCTTGCTATTTCCTGTTTCCTCACTCACGAAATATTGGGAAAATAGCTCTTTTTCGAGCTCTAATGAATGGTAATCATATCTGTCTTCATTGTAAATATGTGCAAATACCTTATATGTTAGCCTCTTCCGTTCAAACCACTCACTATTGGTCTTGCTAGAAGACGCTCCACGATTATGTTCAAACTATTCAATGCTCTCAGTTGACTGTTTGATTCTGTATTAATCTCTGTCACATGCTCATCCGGTATCATAGACTCTACTTCTGTTTGTTTGATGTACAATAATTGTTGTATGCAAGCGCTTATATGATGATTCTTATCAGCTTAGAGAAGAAGCATTGGGGTGGGGGGTAATTGGGGGTTGCTTTCTTTATTGTATGTGTGTATTTGTTCCTTTTGGTGTGTTGTTACTTTTGTTTGTTGCAAAATGAAAATAAAAGTTAAAAAAAAAAAAAAAGAACTGTACCCTGGTAGTCCAACTGATTCCTCAGAGAGAGGCTCGTACAGAAACAGCTATGAAGATTTAAACCCAAGTGTAACACCGGGTGAATGCGAGCTGATGCAGTGGGAAAGTAATAACAATATTCCTGAATGTGCTCCCATGGTCTGTACGTTATGCCTGTCAGATGATGTTGAATCCTTGCGCTGAAGACCTGTAAGCTACAAAGGAAAAGAGCATATTTTTCTTTGGAAGTACTGTTTTGTTTCCAAGTTTTTGTTGTACAAAAAGATATCCTTGAGGGAAGGGGAATAAAGCCCTTATCTTTGTTTTGCCTTAACACTCGACTGAAGACTATTTTGTTCTGCAAGATAGGAGGCAACTATAACCCCGGGGCCCTAGGCGAAGGCCTATACGGGACCTGTGGGGTCACACGCTGGAACAAGGTCATGTCCAGAATCTCCTTTACCACTTCTAGAAACAAACAAAATGAACCTTGGTACACAAGAGAACTGAGAACCATAAAATGTCAACTAAGACAAACTGAAAGAAAATGGAGGCAAACAAAATCACCAGATGGCCAACTTCTATATACAAACCAACAAAAAGAATATCGCAACCAAATCAATGAACATAAGAAACAATATTACACCAAGATTATCCAAACCTCCCTGAACCATCCTAAGGAATTATTTGATGTCGTTCGCTCACTCACAAAGGATTACAGCTAAGTTGATGCCAGCGTTGCACCCTGCCCTCAAAAACTTGCAGAATTCTTCCAAAGCAAGTTCAACAATCAAGCAACTACAACATTTTTGGAGGCCATAGCCATCACACAAGAAACTCTCTGGAACAAATTTGAACAGATTTCAATTAAAAACATAGAGCAAATAATGAATGGTCTAAACACCACTACATCCCCAATTGACCCCTGCCCAGTTTCTTTGCTGAAACGATGCAAAACTGAGCTATCAACATTCATCCATAAGCTAACTAACCTATCTCAAGATCAAGGATGCTTACCTGAGCAGCTAAAAATGGCATCCATTTGTCCAATCCTGAAAAACAATGCTGCAGATAAGTGATCCATCTTTCTTTAGACTAAAAAGTAGCTTACCCTTTTTAGCAAAAATCATCGAGAAGGTTGTATAACAACTACAGGATCAGCTGGACAGACATGCTCCACTAGACAATCAGCAACATGGCTTCAAACAACAGCACGGAATCGAAACACTTATGACATCAGTCTTAGACACACTAATAAATGGAACATACACCCTCAACCAGGGCTTCATTCTCATCTTTACTGACATCTCTGCAGTCTTTGACTCCATCTCTCACAACCTTCTCTTAAACAGTCTCACTTCTATTTGAGTGGGAGGAACACCACTCAAATGGATTCAGTCTTCACTCCCCAACCATTACCAACAAGTAAGAATGGGTAAAAAAAATTCAACACCATGCAGACAAAGTCATGGAGTGTCACAAGGATCATCACTATCAGCACTACTATTCAACATATACATTCAATTCATATGCAGTATATTCCATAAACACAAAATATACTATCATATAAACGCTGACATCATGCTGTATACACCACTCAACCTAGCCAATCCATACTTGAGTCACATATCAAACTGCTTCATATAGCAACAGTTCCTGTACCATGGTCATACCACCATTGCATTATGTTCACCCTGCCTCAGCAACGCATCGAATATGCACCCCAAGAACACACTACCAACCCACCCTAAAAAATATCTAGAATAGAAAAGTCTTCTGTAAACACTTAAAGACTCATCTCTTCCAGGAATACTATGGCACCTGCTGATCTCAAGAAAAACCAAAACCAGTGAAATAAATAAATGTGTTTGACGATTAACAAATCACATGCTTAAAATCAACATAAATAAGACCGAAGCACTATACGTCTCCAGGAACAAAACATTCTCCCCACCAAAAACAATTACAATCGACAATTCAAGCACAGAGATAAAAAAAGAATTACAATATTTGGGCATAACACTAGACCAACACCTAAACTTTACATTACACTTCAGTAACATCACAAAAGCAATTTATCATAAAATAAAAGTCCTAAAAAACCTCCAACCTCTCATCAAAGAAGAGGACTTCAGAATGGTATACCAAGCAATGATATTTTCTCATCTGGACTTTTGTAACAATGCCCTCCAAGGTTTCCCCAAACAATCACTATGTCATCTCCAACTAGCACAAGACACTGCACAGCCAGAATCATAAATGGAGCAAATAGATCCGACCACATCACATCCATACTAAAATGCTACATTGGCTCCCATTGGCTAGCCGGATCAGATACAAGACAATACTAATTTTCAAAATAATCCATAACAGCTCTGCACCCTGTCTGAAATCTATAATACACACAGCTTTAAAGATCAGAGAAACATGGAAATGCCAGCAAAATAAGTTAACTCTACCAGTCGAGTTAACGAAATGCAACCAGGAAACCCCGAAAAGAGCATTCTCATTGTACGCCCCAGATCTTTGGGACATCCTTCCTACAGAACCAAGAACAATCCCAGATCTTTCGGATTTCAGAAAGAAACTAAAAACTCATCTAGTCAAAGAACACTTTAAGGACTAAAGATATTACCCCCTAAAATTCACAAGTTACCTCCTGCACAGCTAAATATAGGTTAACAATTTAAATTGTTATAATTATATCATGTTTTGTTAAATTCTGTTTTATGTAAAATTAAAGTTCCCTGTTTCATATAAACTGCTTCGATTTCCTGATTAAGTGTTATAGGAAAATGGATAAATAAAATAAAAATAGGTGGCATTTATTTATATTCTCTTATATACTGTGCTATTCTGCATCAGTGTGGTTTACATTGAACAAACTGAAATTACATTGAACAGGGCATTGTAACATGGAGATAACTATTTTACAGGGAACATGGGCTATGGAGGGTTAAGTGGCTTGCCCAAGACTACAAGGAGCACCTGTGGGACTGGAAGCCCCAGTCCTTCTGGCCCAAGGTTGCTGTCCTCTAGTGGGATTTGAGCCCCTGACCTTCTGGCCTGAAGTACCTTGCCCCAACCACTAGGCCACTCCACTCCACTCCATTTATAGGTATAGGCTTTCAAAATGGCTCACATACATATGTGTTTGTGCTTGCATGTGTAAGTGTGATATACCAGTTTATACGTACGGCTTCCGGTTTTCAGTTATAACTGATAACCACCAATAGAACATTGCCAATGCTCTAATCGTGGTTATTGGTTATAACCAATAAACCCCAATTTGTGTAGCACCCCGATGGCATCATCATGGCAAAGATCCCTCCTGTTCTGCCCTTGGGAGATCGAACCCTTGCAGGCAGAACAGGAGCGATCTTCACCACGATCAGGGCTTAGATGCAGCAGAGTTTCTAAGTAGCGATATGTTGTATTCAGTTTTGTGAATAGGGGATGCTGATGCTGTGGCTGGAGCTTGGGGGGGGGGGGGGGGGATCAATGCTAAGGTTGGAAGAAAGGGCCAGCATTGAAAAATTGTGTTTTATATCATTAAATAGAATCCATCTGGAATGCACCTAAAATGCTGCTAATTTTTTTATGCCACAAATCAATAGATAAACCCCTATTTTTCCAACTCTGGGAAAGCACCTAATTGCTTTAAAAATAAACCCCTAATATCCCAAATGATAAACATAAATAGGGCTTCTGGTTCTAGAAGCTTAAGTGTTGGCACCTAAATGTGAGTTTCCTCCATTGATTTTTCTCATTTGTAGATCTGTAAAATGACTCCTCTGGTTCCAGCAAATAATTGCCGGAATCGTGTACATCCCAGTTTCGACTTCTCCATTCCAATCTCCATATACTATTTAAAATCTGCTTTTGCATCTGCAAATAAAATGCACTGAAAACAATCACATTTTGTGATGTTCTTGATTTGTTTTAAAAGAAAATGAAAACAAGTCTGTTTATTTAGACTTAATTTTGTTTCGAAATCAATGCCCAGCCCTAGCATATTCAGGCTGTAATGTTACCCTATACCAGCGATGGCGAACCTATGGCACGCGTGCCAGCTGTGGCACGCGAAGGCCTTGCAGCTGGCACGCGGGAAGGTCCGCAAAAAAAGAAAAAGCTGGCTCTGACTGCTGCCGCGGACGCGGCAAGGGCAGAATGCAGCGTCCCGCGGGGCCCCCTCCGCCCACTAAGCCCCTCTGCAAGAGCTTTCAGATTCGCGAGGGAGAGCGTCTCCCTCGCGTCTCTGTTAAGCCCGCAGGGGCTAATGGGAAATTTCCCATCAGCCCCTTTAGACGCGAGGGACTGATGGGAAATTTCCCATTAGCCCCTGCGGGCTTAACAGAGACGCGAGGGAGATGCTCTCCCTTGCGAATCTGAAAGCCCTTGCAGAGGGGCTTAGCGGGCGGAGGGGGCCCCGCGGGGCATTGCAATCTGCCGCGGCAGCAGCCAGAGCCTGCTTTTTTTTTTAAAAATTTGCCAGAGGGGGGGGGGGTTAGGACTGCTAATGGGCGGGCGGGCGGGCGGGCGGGGGGGTAGGACTGCTAATGGGCGGGCGGGTGGGGGGGTAGGACTGCTAATGGGCAGGGGGGGTTAGGACTGCTAATGGGCGGGCGGGCGGGCGGGGTGTAGGACTGCTAATGGGCTGGGGGGGTTAGGACTGCTAATGGGCAGGCGGGCGGGCGGGGGGGTTAGGACTGCTAATGGGCTGTGGGCTGATGGGGGCTGTCTGGAAATGGGGTGATGGGGGTTAGGACTGGTAATGGGTTATAGGGGGGGCTTAAACTGAAAATGGGGTGATGGGGGTTTAGGACTGGAAGTGGGTTGATGGGGGGGGCTAGGACTGGTATTGGGTTGGGGGGGTTGCTAGGACTGGAAATGGGCTGATGGGGGGCTAGGACTGGAAATGGGCTGATGCAGGGACTAGAAGGGAATGGATGCTGGGTGAGGCTGGAACTAGAAGGGAGCTGATGTTGGGGGAGGATTAGAATGGGATGGGGCTGGGAGAGTAAAATGGAGAGGGGAAAAATATTTCGTGTGGGAGGGATAAAAAATCTACAATTGGCCGGGTATTGGGAGAGTAAGTGGGGATTGAGGATGGAGGGGTAAAATTTGAGTGGATGAAATAGGAATGAGGAAAGAGCAAAAGGAGAAAGATTAGTATGTTAAAGCGGATGTAGAGAGAGAGAATGGAAAAAAAACTAGAAGAGAGAAGAAAGGACAAATGGACAGCAGATGATGGAGAGTTAGCAGAAAACATGAAGAAACCAGAAGAAAGTGGCTGGAGCAATTGCAACTGTGTAACTGAGCTGAGGTATTCTGTTTATGTAATTCCTTTTTGACATTGCCACTTGTTCTCTTTCCCCAGTAGGTCATGTATTGTTATTGTCTGAAATGTATTGGTTTAATATTTGCAGTGTTGCCTTTTGATAGGTATGGTGTGGTGCTTTGTGAGTCCTGGTAGTGCTGTTAGGATACGGCGGGTTTGCTATTGGTTCTAAATGGGCAGTGTTTGTAGTAGTTCCTAATGTGCCTGGCGGTTGGCACTGGATTATAGTAATGTAGAAATCTTTTAGTCTGTCTTTATCCATACACTCATTAAGAGACATGTTTACTAAAAGTTAGTGTATGTTAGCATTATGCAAATATTTATGCAAATTGACGTGCTGGCACTTTGAGGAAATTCTTTGGTTTTGTGCGGCAGTTTGGGCACTCGGGCTCAAAAAGGTTAGCCATCACTGCCCTATACTGAAGGTAATAACTCAAGGTGACTGGCAAACTTCAGCCACCACACAAACTCTTTGAATTACTTCATAAAATAGTGTTGACCATTGATTCTTAAGGAGTGCCAGTTAGAGGGATAATTGAAAGGAAAAAATAGAAATCAATCATTGTTAATGGGAGATATGAGGTTATAATGTTATGAAAAGTAAAAGATTTAGCACAAGAATTAAGGAGAGCTCACATGCTGAAGCAATCTCAGAAACACTGCATTCTTTTTCTCAACTTGATTTCCTTATGAACAGCATTACAAATTAAGAAGGACTATTCTATAAATAGCATATTCTGGTAGAGTTGCTGTTGCCAACTACATAAAATATGAGAAATGCCATAGTGTGTCAGACCAAGGTCCATTAAGCCCAGTATCCTGTTTCCAGCAGTGGCCATTCCAGGTCACAAGTACCTGGTAGGTTCCAAAAAGGTACATATGCTCATTCCAGGTTAATCAGTGGATTTCCCAGGTCCTCTTAAATAATGGTTTATGGACCTTTTCTCCAGGCATAAACCCAGTTACACTAACAGCTTTCACTACATCTTCCAGTAACACATTTCAGAGTTTCATTGCACATTGAGTGAAAAAATATTTTTTCTTATTACTCTTAAATGGGTTACATTGTATCTTCATTCCGTGCCCCCTAGTCTTTCTACTTTTTAATGGATTAAACCTATCTAGATTTATCCATTCTACTCCATTCATTAATTTATAGACATCGTATCTCCCCTCAACCGTCTCTTTTCCAAGTTGAAGAGCTCTAACTTTTTAAACCTTTCCTCATAGGGGTATCCTTCCATCCCCTTTACTATTTTGGTGGCTCTTCTCTGTACCTTTTCTAATTCTGCTATATCTTTTTTTAAAGATATAATGACCAGAATTGCACACATCAAGGTGCGGTCACACCATGGAACGATACAGATGCATTATAATATCCTTTGTTTTATTCTCCATTCCTTTCCTTATGATACCTAGCATTCTATTTGCTCTCTTGTGCACTGGGCAGAGGGTTTTAACATGTTATCCATGACGACGCCTAAATCTTTTTCCTGGGTGGTGGTTCCTAATATGGAACCTTACATCATGTAACTATAGTTTTGGATTATTCTTTCCTAGGTACATAACTTTGCACTTGTCCACATTAAATTGCATCTGCCATTTGGACGTCCAGTCTTCCAGTTTATCAGCTCTCCCTTTCCCTTCCCTTCTATTCCCTTCCCTCTCCTGCATTCTCCATTCCCTCTCTCATGTAACCCTGAACGTTAGCTTCCTTTCCTTTCTTATCTCCTACCCTCTCACCTGGCTGCCATTTAAAGTCATGTGGTTGCGGGTACTACCCTTCAGCCAGCAGGGAAGTTGGAACTTCTGCTGGTTCTCTAATTTGCCCAGGGCAAGCCCTGTGCTGCTTCAGCCAGTAGGGCAGTGGGATCCTTCACCAGTTCGAACTGTGACTGCTGGCCTCTGTGCTCTTGCTCTTATATCACCATAGTTATAACTTTGGGAAAAAATATGCCTATGTTCATACAGATTGAGCCTCATTAATAGGCATTATTGCCTATTGCAAACATGCCCAAAATGAAGTATAATACGGTAAATGTCATTCATGGTATAACGTTCTATTGATTTGACAAACCTCATGATGATTAGTAGTTAATACTGAATTAAGCAAGCCCAAATGAAATTCCATACAGCCTCCACTCCAACTCTAAAGAACAAATATTTGTGTTCATTGGCTTGCACGAATCAGCCTTCCCTTCAGCCTTGGAACAGGTGAATTTTGATCACTTTCTACTTACTTACTAGTTAAGCCCTCTGGGGTTAGGAAAACATCTACTATACTTGAATGCAATTTGCTTTGAGCTTCTTAAAAAGGCATGAGCTAAATGCAAATATGTTTTGCAGCACACTGTTGGTAATTTTATTATTGTTTAATTTAAGGTTCACTTTAATGGGAGTCCATAAAAAAGGATCATGCTGATGCATGACAAAATACATATGTTATGGCAGACTGGGTTCGGAATTATTTTGCTTTTATTTGCTCATATTTAGAATTCTGTGGCTTGGCTTTGAACACATGCTCTTATCAATGGCTACATTTAGGAAGTCAGTTTTTCTCTTTTCCTGCAACATATATAAAATACACTTCAGCAGGGACTTGCAGTCAGGGCCTTTAAGGGATTCTATGCTTTCAAAAATATCTTAGGAAGCCCCATGGTTAAATGTGACTGTTTTATACAGAGAACAGGCACAATTGTATGCACAGAAAAAAGGGGCAGGGTGATGAGAAAGTTGTTCATTTAAGGGGTTATTTTAGAAGCATTTCTACATATAAATAATGGTGTAGATAGTTATTCTAGAAAACCACTATTCAGGGGTGGAGAGCTACAGCATACACATATTTCAATACGATGTGATTTGGGTGTGGATGGAGAGTGGTTTGGGTGGGCCAAAAATATAGACATATATTCCACGTTTTGCATGTGTAGACCAAATAATTTCCATGTCCTCTTTTACTGCTACTCAGAGGCATGTATATATGTACAGAGGGAGGAGTGGCTTAATGGTTGGGGCAAGTCACCTCAGGCCAGAAGATTGGGGGTTCAAATCCCACTAGAGGACATCAACCTTGGGCCAGAAGGACTGGCGTTTCTAGTCCCACAGGTGCTCTTTGTGGTCTTGGGCAAGCCACTTAACCCTCCATTGCCCATGTTCCCTGTAAGTGTTAGTATATGTGTCTCATATCCCCTCATGTTAAATGTATCCCCCAATTGTGTTGTGACCACTTTGATTGAAGGATAAGGTAGTATACAAAACTGTCTAAATAAAATATATGTCAGCTTGAAAAGGCAAATGAATAGGTAAATAGAACCCTCTCCACTTGACCCTTCTTACACCCCCAATAAAGGCAGTCCCTACTATAATCACTCTGACATCAGCAGCAATATCCTCACACTCTCCCTAAAGCTCCCAGACTAAGGCAGAAACCCCTAAAATACCCTACTCCTCAAACAAAGGCAGAACTCCCATTCTTTTGAACACTCCCCCTCACCCCTTGATCCCTCTCAGGTTTTATCAGGGTCTCCTTGGTGTCATGGGGGACAAGAGTGTTCCCCAGTCGCTCCTGTTCCACTTTTTTATGTAGGTGATTGAATCAATCTATCAGTACCTTTCATTGGCAGAGTTGCCAAGAAGGTGCTGGTGTGACCCCCTCGGGGTTCCGCCGCTGGCCCGGGGCTCTGCTGGCGGCGGCCGACCGGGGCGTCGGCTGCCGATCACGGTAGCGGGCCGGTTGTTATTCCCCAAGAGCCGGACCACACATCCCCCCTAGTATTCACAGCAGGGCGCATAAAATTCGGGGTTTGTACGGTTCTGACACATTGACATACAAATTTGTGTTACTTAAGGCACTCAAGTCGGTTGTGAAGTAAGGGAAAATGCATTTATTCAACATTAAAACTTTTATAAACAAAACATTTCCTATAAACTGTTTCTATACTCTAGCATGAGAATACAAAGTCCACCACAACAGTCTTTACTTAGCTGAATCCTTTTCTTCCTGGTTGGTGAGAGTTGAGGTCGGCGTGTTCAGCGCTTCTTCTTCTTTGTCCGGAGTTGGGGCCCTTGTAGAGAAGTTCCTAGGTCTTCTCCCTCACCTGACTTTAAGAAATTAAAGTAAGGAAAACCCTATCTATCCCGGTGTACATTGGTGAACTTGTGGGTTCTAACTACAAGTAAAACAAAAGATAATTTTGTTTCCCTGCTAATTCTTCTTTTGCTTTGTCTCTTGTCTATTTGCATTTATCTGGACACACTAAAACAGCTTGGTTCAGTGCTGGTTTCATACCTTTCTTTAGCACTTCTCTTATAAGCACTTCTCTTATAAGCACTTTATCAGGTCAGAATCAGGGTCAGCATTAAGCTTTCTCACTTACAAGAATTATGTTACAAGACTTTACAAGACAAGCAACAACATTTAAACAACATCACTTCAGAATTCTCTGCTCTGCTCGGCTGGTTTTACTTATACAGAACCAGTTAAGAGTATCTCAACTTTAGGCAAATACTCATCTGCTTCAGTAAGTTTCCTTGCATCAATCTGCAATTGCATTCAGAAAGACTACAGAGCAAAACTTCTTTTTTTAAAAAAATAATTAGCCAGATTCACTTAATCTGCATCCTTACAAGGTGGCTTAAACCTACAACTTATCTTTAAATTTCTTTCTGGAGAACAATATTATACCAGTGCTCCACTTTTCTACTTATCTCAGCCTCTCACTGGACAAATAGTAATAACAGCTTCTTCAAGCAAGGCTCTCTCATGTCTGTACTAGTGCTCCTATTCTACTTATCTCAGCCTTTCACTGGACAAGTAATAAAACAGCACCTTCCTCCAAGCAAGGCTCTCTGATGTCTGTACTAGTGCTCCTATTCTACTTATCTCAGCCTTTCACTGGACAAGTAATAAAACAGCACCTTCCTCCAAGCAAGGCTCCCTGATGTCTGTACTAGTGCTGCTCATATTCTACTTATCTCAGCCTTTCACTGGACAAGTAATAAAACAGCACCTTCCTCCAAGCAAGGCTCTCTGATGTCTGTACTAGTGCTCCTATTCTACTTATCTCAGCCTTTCACTGGACAAGTAATAAAACAGCACCTTCCTCCAAGCAAGGCTCCCTGATGTCTGTACTAGTGCTCCTATTCTACTTATCTCAGCCTTTCACCGGACAAGTAATAAAACAGCACCTTCCTCCAAGCAAGGCTCTCTGATGTCTGTACTAGTGCTCCTATTCTACTTATCTCAGCCTTTCACTGGACAAGTAATAAAACAGCACCTTCCTCCAAGCAAGGCTCCCTGATGTCTGTTCAACAGAAAACTTATGGTTTTCCTAGGAGACCAGGATTCTATTCAGTACAGATGACCGGCTCCAACCTATCATATGCTGTGTTCTGGGGATTCTACAAATTGTTTACCACTGGAATGTCCCCTGGATCTCCATTTTAAACTACTGTTTTTGTATTATTTTCTATGAGGATTCCCTATTTCTACTCTAAACTATATTAATATATTTTATTAACACCAAAACACTATCATTTCCTTAATCAGGGTCTCAATAGCTTCCTTACAGTGATTTTAAAATTTAAATTGAGACAAAGACAAATGTACTGTAGATTTCTCATAAATATAAAACAAAGTAATTTTCCAAACCTGTCCTAAGCTATTTCAAAAATTAGATTGTGCTTTGAGGTATGCTTCACGTCGAATGTAACTCACTAATCAATGTTGTTAGCCCTCCATAACACAAAGTTCATTTACTCTTACAAAATGTATTTTCTAAAACTTAAAACCCACTTACTTCTTTTATTTAAAACCCCCAATTTAATTAAAACCCAAATTTAAACCCTTCTAATAATTTTAACCCCTTCATTATCTAACCCTGCTAAATTAAATCCTTTAACAATAAATTTTCCCAATTTTAACCCCAGAATCAATGGTTTTAGACCCCTCTTACATGAAGCAGACCCTTTTCCTAAGCTTACAGGAGCTCTAAATCTCGCTGGGTCTCACAAATGTTTGGGTTGTTTGCTATCTAAACCCCTGGAACTCTTTCCTGGCTGAGCTAAAATCTAGGTCCCGGCTTCTTCCTTGGCCTGCTGAAACCCTTGCAGCCAATCAGAATCTTTCTCTATCTCCACCAATCAAAAGGTTCCTATCACAAACTAAAGAAGTAAATAGCACATTGCTCTAACAAGCTGCATCTTTTTAACCCTCTGGTTACACTGGCAAATGGAATTCACTTGGAAGAAAGAAAGGGGTGTCGTAGAGTGTCTCAAGCATTGGTCCTGAGCCAATTCTATTTAATAATGTTTGTGAGTAACATTGCCAAAGGGGTGGAAGGAAAAGTTTGCCTTTTTGTAGATGACCCAAAGAGTTGCAATGCTTGTCAATAAAGATTTAATATGAAGAAGTGCAAAGTGATGCACTTGGAGTACAGAAAACCAAAGGAGCAGTATGCTGGCATGCAAGGGGCAGGAGAGAGACTTCGAGGTGATAGTGCCTGTGGATCTCAAGTATCAAAACAATGTGAAAGGTTAGTGGCCATAGCCAGAAGGATGCATAGAGAAGGGCATAACCAACAGAAAGGAGGAGGTGACAATGCCCTTGTATAGGTCACTGGTGAAATCTCACTTGGAGTAGAGTTGAGTTTTGGAAGCCATATTTCACTAAGGATATAAAAAGACTTGAAGCAGTGTAGAGGAAAGTGACTAAAATGGTATCGTGTTTGTGCCAGAAGCTGTATGAGAAGAGATTTGAAGACCTTTCGAAATATGCAGAAGCTATAAAATTAAAGGACATAAAATGAACCTACAAGGAGACAAACTTAAATGCAACATGAAGATGTACTTTTTCATGGAAAGTGTGGTGGATTTGTCTAATGCCCTTCTGGTGGAGGTGATGAGGGTGAAAACAATGAATGAATTCAAAAAGGCATAGGATAAACACAGAGGATGCATATATAACAAGAGGAGTATTCCTGCTGAAAGCAAAACTTGAATGATTTTTATACTTCAAGAAAAACACAGAGTTGGGGGTGACCTTCACAGAGTGCCAGTGTCTCTAAGTTAAAGGCACGGAGAGAGGAAACCTGCAAGGAGCAGCAGTTAAAACTCAAAGTAAAAGCATCTTACTGGGCAGACAGGATGGGCTGTTCTCGTCTTTATCTGGAATTATTTAATATGTTAATATTTCCAAGAAGGAGATTTTAGGGAAGTCCTGGATTTCAGGCAACCTTGTCCTGAATGTATTATGGGACCTGCAGTACTGATTTCAATAAGTGGAATCATAGCTACAAGCATCACACTGCTTTAAACCAGGATTGGGCAAAAAATCTCTTCTGGAACTGGCTAACCTAGCATCTCTGTTTTGGCTGGTTCATTCTGTCATGGAGTCCCTTGCTGAGTTATGGCTGGTCATTAGACAAGGACTCCCAAAGCTTGACTCCTAAGCAAGAACAAGATGAGAACTACAAGATTGTTCACGGTAAGTTTTAATGTTATTGTACTCGGAGAAGAACATTCAATACAAATGGGAAAACAAGGATTACTACTTTTAGATCAAAAATCCCTCTAACCAACTTGATACTATATATATTATGAAAGGGTGAAGCCCCAAAACTATCCAGATAGTAGTGATATTCAGCCATTTAATCTATCTGATGATGAGCTGTTTAAGCTAAATGGTAGGGATGTGCCTTCATCTTAAATGTTTATATTTCCTATGTAATTTAAGATGAATTCACATCCCTACCATTTAGTTTAAACAGCTATTCAGCAGCCTAAACTAAATACCTGGATAGATTATCTAGATAATGGCTGAATATCGCCATTGTCCAGATAGTTTTGGGGCTCACTTCACCTTTTCACAGATACATAAAGTATCAA
Source organism: Ichthyophis bannanicus (assembly GCA_033557465.1). Classification (NCBI taxonomy): domain Eukaryota; kingdom Metazoa; phylum Chordata; class Amphibia; order Gymnophiona; family Ichthyophiidae; genus Ichthyophis; species Ichthyophis bannanicus. The sequence continues at coordinate 363,504,432 of CM066035.1, forward strand.
GATGGTTAGAGGGATTTATGATTTGACAATACTAATATATTAACTTAGGGGTTCATTCCAAGGCATGGATAGCAGGGATGGACATCCCAACAGGATGTCCATCCCCGCTATTCATGCCAGCTGCCTGCCCCGAATAACTTCCCTGCAGGTTGTGTGGGGAAGTTAGTCGGGGGCAGGGAAGAGGCGGCCTAGGAGCGGAGAGTGGGCAGGCAGTGGGCGGTCAATTCTAATGTCGGCCCTGTATGTCCAGGACTGGCGAATTGGCCAAGGAAGTTATTCCACCACCAGAGAGGTATAACTTCCTGGCACGTTTTTATTTTTTTTTAAATTTGGGGTGCAAAAGGGGCTGGGAGGGGGGGGAGTTAATCCCCCGCAACCTGACCCTAGTCATAGGAGGCCGGATCGCGGGTTGGGCTGCGGGGAATTAACTTTGTGGAGCAGCGGCCAGCATTGTGGCTTTTAAATGGAGCCGCAATGCCATGGCAACAGGATGCCATGGCACCGTGGCTCCATTTGAAAGCCCTGGCTGAGTTAGCCAGGCTAACTCTTGTACGTGCAGGCTGGGACTGAATCTCAGTCCAGTCCTGCACATACAATGCCGTTCACGATTCTGATCCCGCAGGGCTAGATGTGCCCCACAGGATCAGGATCGCGATCTCCTTTGTACATCCGGGTCCACCCGGATGTAGATCTACATCTTGAATCGAATCGGGCCCTTAATGTCTATGGATAGCAGACTTATAAGTTCACTAATGTTGGATAATTTAAAAAGAAGAAAACACCTTATACATTCAGCACAATACCAAACATATCAGTGCTTTGTAAATATCAGGCCCTTCAGTGCTGATCATTTGTTTTAAAGTTATGGAATAAAATTATTTTTCTTCAGAAAGAAAAATAAAACCCTTTAGAAGAAAGATATTTTTCTCACAGGAAAATAGGGGAAAAACAAGAATGAGTGTTAAACCAAAGCTAGAAATATGTTCCGAATATAGGTTGCCTTAGTATGAATGAGAACACAAGTCCAAAGCTGTCATTAAGAGAATTACAGAACCCAGGAGTCCTAGGGATCCTTTGGATCCCTGAATCATAGAGGAAGGCGGTAAAGAGGAAGAAGAAAACCCCAGAGTAATTGACAAATATGGAAAGGCTACATTACTTAAAACTAATGGCGCTCTGTGGATGGAGTTCCTGAAAGCAGAGAAGGAGTAGACTTCACATAGCTTTTTGAGACAGCAGAAGTGGAGATGGAGAAAAATAAGTGAGGGATGGAAATTACAAAAAAATATCTTCCAGCTGAATACAGAGGAGAAGGGTAAGGGGATTACTAGAGGTTAGACACTTTGAGGGTAATATAATATTATAAGGGAGCACCTAGTTTAAACATGTTTTTAGGCACATATTAAGGAAATTTTATAAAGACAAGTAGCACCTATTTATCTTTATAAAATACTAACTTAAGCTGCAAATCTCATGCCTTCATTGCAGGCACAGACATTCACACCAGCCCTGCTCATATTTGTGTACTCCCTTCAAACCTTTTCCCTATACTGTACAAAGTGCATACCATCCTATCAAAGCACATAGGAATTGTATAAGAGGCTATTTACACATATATGTTATTGTTAAGTGCCATCAAGTCAGTGTTGACTCATGGCGATCCTCTGGATAGTTGTCCTAAACTGTGTTCAGTCTTCAGTCAGGTAGCTCATTATTGACAGACTTGTAGCCGCAGCTGCTGTTATTGTATCGATCCATCTCATTGCTGGCCTTCCTCTTTTGCATTGACCTTCTACCTTGCCAAGCATGCTGTCTTTCTCTAGTGATCTTTCTCTTTGCATGATGTGTCCAAAGTATGAAAGTCAAAGTCTCTTATTATCTGAGCTTCTAAAGAAAGCTTAGATGTGATCTCCTCTAGTACTGGCTGGTTTGTTCTTTGGGCATTCATGGTATACATAGTATTCGTCGCCAGCACCATAATTCAAAGGCATCAATTTTCTTCCTGTCTTTTTCACTGTTTAACTTTTGCAGCAATGACTTATAAAATTACTTCCACTGGGGATAATTTTGAGAAGGACTTGAGTGTGAAGAACAGCATTTTAAATGCACAAAGAGGTTTTCAAACAATAGTAGCCAGCCTAGCCCGGCATACGGTCTACTTTTGCATTCCATGGCATTCTGGATATCTCCTCTCAGAACATATTGAGATCATGCTTTTGTTATTCCTCATCTATCACAGTATCATCCATTGGGATGTACCTAAAGCCCCTGGCCCTCCTAATTTTCTTGCTTTAATATATTTTCCTCCATTGAAACAGATGGAGGCCAATTCCATGCTGTACATGCCTGGCCCGTCAGGGTGTACAGAATCGGGATGGCTAGAAGTTGCACCCGATTCTGATCTCAAGGGGGTTAGAAGTCCCCATTGGATCAGAATCGGCTGCAACCGGCCTGGACTGGGCGTACAGGCCGTGCCATGATTTTGGGCTCCCGGACGTCCGGCACACTACTCGGCTACCTCAGCCAGGCTCCTGCATGGAACAGCAGTGGCATGACATCCCATTGCCATGCCACTGCAGCTCCATGCAGGAGCTGTGATCACCGGCCACTCATCAGACCCTTCTTTCCCTGCAGCCCGACACCCGATCTGGCCTTCCATGACCAGGGTCGGGCTGCGGGGCATCCCCTGAACTCCCACACATTTTCTCCATGCCCCAGCGCCACCGTTCCCTGATGTCCAAGGGGACTTATCACACCTCCGAGATGGAATAAGTTCCCTGTCTATCATGGTGGACCCGGACGTACAGGGTCATGACCAGAATTGGCCCTGTACATCTGGGTTGTGCACACTTCCCTCAGCCCGCCCACTCTTCTCCTCATCGCTGCCCTTTGGGCAGGGAATATGGTCCTGGGTGTTTAGTGGAGATGGACATCCATCCCTGCTAAATACAGCTCGAAATCTACCTCATAGTCACAAAGAAAAGAACCATTTAGTGCCTTTAGTATACTTATTTTATTTATTTATTTATAAAACACTTTTATACCACGGCCTCCCAAGGATCGGATGCAGTTTACAAAGAACATTTGTTGCAAGGCATGACAATAGTGCATGTCTAGTCTTAATACATGGAACATTTGGAACTTTTTTACAGATAACCTTTTTACAGGTTGCATAATAACTATGTACAGGCAGTGCAAATTTTGTTTCAAGTTGTGTGCTTGGCAACTAATCTAGACTGGTTTATTTACAGAGGGAGTAGGGTGACAAATATGTACATCTTTGGAAATTGATAGGTGCACGATAGGATTGGGCTTGTTTTGAATTAATTGTCTGTTATCCTTTGTCTATTTGTGTGTCAGTGATAGTGTTAGTCGGTGTGCCAAAGTGTTTTTTAAATAGATGCGTTTTTAGCTTTTTACGGACGTCTCCAATGTCTGTAAGTTGTCTGAAGTTCATTCCAAAGGGTAGGCGCTGCATGTGAGAATGCTCTATCGTTGGTTACTTTATTCGCTTTTGTAAATTCTTTTGGTGTTACTTGTAAAATATATTCATCCAGCAAAAAAGCAAAAAATTCTACATGCACTTTGTGCTTCTGGCAAGTTTTAACATGAAAGCATGAACATAATTTCTCTTTGAAAACTTGATGTAAAGTCTGCAGGTAAAAATTAGCAGCCAGCTTTGCTTCACAGTGACAACCTGAAAATTTGTCGCATGATATCAGGCTAAGGTGAGAAATGAGGCTGAAGAAGTTAATGGAAGTGGAAAATTTGAAAACAGTTGTAAGTTCTGAAGTGTATCATTAAAGAACTATCAACATTAATAATGAAATGGTAAACAAGGAAGAATTCTGAAAAAAAAGTGAGAACAATTGGGGAAAAAGTGATCTGAAAATTCAGTAAGAACGAGTCAGATGATTTTCATCGATGCATAAAATAATACAGTGGGACTGCAGAGTGAAGGATGATGGAAAGTTACAGTATGGTAGGTGCACAATGAAAGAGGAGAGCTGTAATGGAAAAATACCAAATTAAATTCAGGTTTATCTATGACATTGAGCTTCCATACCTTATGGCTCTGAAACTGAAGCAACAACCATATTCCTTGTACAGCATGTAGCATTTTTTACATTACGACGATATAAATAAGTTATATCATGAGACATTTGATGAATGTTCATAACATCAGTTTCATAAAGATATAAATACACAGAAATCATCTACATTTATAAATTAGAAATTTGATTAATCTATTATAAATGCTGTGAACGTTGTTAATACATCTGTATTCCTTGAACTCAAGTCTTGCATCTTGAATGAGATTTAAGATGGCACTGGAGGTTTCAACTTCTTCATGTTGGCTCTGCAATTAGTTGACTGTTTAATAAACTGCTGTTTTGTGGAATTTAGTGATGGGGGAAAAAAAGACTTGGAGCCATTTCCTGTGATCCTTGTCTCAAACCCAGGTGACTCTTCCACAGTTTGTTGGGCCCTCAGTCAAATCTGAAGCCTTATGGTAATAATATTATTCCCTGGCTTGGGGCTCTTTATGGCTGAATTCCATGTCCCTCTGATGGCTCTGGAAATGGAAGGCGCTGCAAGCCGCTACTTGAGAGGTTGGGTGAATTCACCGCTTGCAGTCTTATTCTGGAGTCAAGTGATAAATCGAGCAAGGCTGTCCCTGGTATGTTTTTTTATTTCCCTCCGAAGTTGTATTGGGATTGTGTGATACCTGCAGGGTAGCCAGCATCTGCAGTGGGAGCAGTAAACCTCGGGAGCAAAACGCAAGGTATTAGATCAAAGAAATTATTGACATCTTCTGTTACTTTGTTGGCATCTGCCCTGGAGGGGCCTGTGGCTATATCATTTGTCCAGCAAGCTATGACCCTGGAAAGAACTATAAGCTCCAAAGTAAGTTGCATGGAAACCTCTCCGCAGGCCCTTGTGGACTAAGAGGGAATGGTTAAAAAGAATTATAGTGAAATATACTGTGACATTTGAATCCCTGGAATCTCATCATGCTTCTTTACAAAATTCTAGCTTTTCTTTTTGTGTAGGTTATCTGTTTTTATGTCATAAATTGAAGTAACTTGAAAACAGGATCAGGTAAGGATACTCGGTTTCCCTCATATTCCTTCTATAGGCTCAAGATTGATATTTGAAATGGGGATGTGCAGTCATTTGAGACTACATTTCCTATGTCATTTCAGGTCCTTTTCAATGAAAACAGAAGGAAAGAACCCTGAAACTGTGTCACCATATCTGTTGTTAATCGTGTGCACACAGTGCATGCTCTTGAGTGACAGTGTGCAATATTCGTGCATGTTAATATTGCTGAATAGTGCACGCTAGTGAACAGTATTAATGAAAAAATCCTACAAACATGGAAACATAGAAAATGACAGCAGATGAAGACCATACAACCTATCCAGTCTGCCCATCCATAAGAACTATGAAGTTCAACAATTCCTTCTTTTCCCTCAGAGATCCATTGTATTTTTCCCATGCTTTTTTGAATATAGATATGGTTTTTGTCTCACCACCTCCACTTGGAGGCCATTCCATGATTCCACCACCCTTTCTGTTAAGAAATATTTCTTCAGATTACTCCTGAGTCTATCTTCCTTTTACTTTCATCTTATGACCCCTCATTCCAGAGCTTCCTTTCAGCTGGAAGAGGGTCACCTCCTGTATTCCACAGAGATACAGTATTTAAATGTCTCTATCATATCATCCCTCTCCTGCCTTTTCTCCAAAGCATACATATTGAGATCTTTAAGCCTGTTTCCATATACCTTCGGATGAAGACCACTGACCACTGTAGTAACCACTCTCTAGACCTATTCTATCCTGGAGTGGTGGTTTCAACCTGCGCCATATGCCGAGCACTAAACAAAGAAGGCCTTCATGTGCAAAGACCAAGACCCCACTGCTCAAAGACAGATATAAAAAGGCACGCCTGATATTTGCCTGAAACCACAATCCTTCTGGGAAAATGTTCTGTGGACAGATGAAACCAAACAAGCTCCTTGGCAATGCAGATCAGCGATACATTTAAGGATGAAGAAATGAAACTTATAATCATGAAGTCAGAGGACTGCCAAGGTATATTGGACCAAAATGTGCTACCTGGTGCCAGAAAGCTAGTTCTTGGTTGAAGAACATGGGTCCTCCAGCAAGACAATGACCCAAAACATACATCTAGAAGTAGAAATGAATGGTTAAAAAGGAACAAATAGACTCTTTTAAACTAGCCAACAATGAATCCTGATCTCAATCCAAATGAGAACTTTTGGAAAGAGCTGAAATCTGCCATGAGCTCGAACAAATCACAGTTGAAGAGTGGGAGAAACTACCAGCAGATAGATGTACGAAACTTATAGATGAAACGTTTGGAGGCTGTCATCACTGCCAAGGGTTGTGCAACCAAGTATTAGTAAAGGGTACCATTAATCCTGTCCAGGTCATATTTTGTTTTTTTATTTCTCAGAAATTAATACATCTAAGTTGCACAGACATCTTTTTTTGTTGTATAACTTTGAACATGCTATTAAAATATTATGATAACATACAGCTGGAATATTTCCAATTATTTTTCAAGATATTGTATGCAATATAACTAAAATGCAAGGGTGTCAATAATGTTGACCACAACTGTTCCTGTATTTAACATGGTGTTCTAGTGGTAGAATGGGGCAGGAGCACTCTGCTGGGCTCCTACCCTATCGTGCAGCCAAAATCACAAGGTGCTGGCCTCTAACCTCTCACTAGGGAGCAGCATTGCAAAATAGTGGACATTTTTGTTAGAGCCTTTGAGGAGGGCAGGAGCATTCACCTCCTTTGCCTGCTGGCTAGCTGAGACATTTGTTTCGTATCAGGGAGGATGGAGGGGAGCTGCAGGCCCCTCCCACCCTTCCAGTTCTTGATCAGGGAGGTAGAGGGAGGGGGGCTTAGCCAGACTGACTAGCCAGGAGACCTTTTCAGTTGTGGGGTACACCGATCCTTCCAGGGCAGCTCCTCATGGAGAATGGCAGCTGTCCAGGGGGGATCAGTACTGCAGGGGGCCAGCAATTTTATTTTGGATACTGTCGGTACCGCGGATTGCAGCAGTGCGGCACCGACAATACTGTAGCGAGGGAGGCCAAATCCAAGGTAGTTGGATGCCCTGTCACTTCCAGGATAGAGCCACCTCTTGATCGGGCCTGATTGTGGTAGCGGTGACTGCCAACCATGGCCACCCTCTCCTCGCCCCAATCCCATCCCGGGACCTGGACTGCACAAAAATCAGATATCGCAGAAATTTGCCTGTGATATCTGATTTTTTTTTCATGGGTTAGCTGCTACTGTGGAGTAGTAATCCTGAATTAGCCCCGCGATAGCTGTTAACGCCCTTTAGTAAACATACCCCTGAATGTCAGCATGGAGCAATTGGCACACACTAAACCTTGTGCTACCCGGTAGCACACTTTAGAAAACATGCCCCATATGTCTTTATAAAATAGGTGTCTTCCTGCCCTTTTCATCTAGATATCCTGTTAAAAACCTACCCTGAAAATGCACACACATGCACACACATGCACACATTCAGACCTTCTTTGGAGCAGATGCAAATTTGAGTTAGAGCATTGTGCATGGTCATTGAGGTAGTCTATTTTATAAAGGCACATAGGCATGTGGTGTTCACAGGAATGCATGCGCTTTCACAAAATAGGCACAGAAGAAGCACATTTTGGGGCTTTTCACATAAATATTTAGTTTTAAAATTATCCCCAGAATATTTAAGAAATCTGACAGGACTGTTAATTTTACACATCTGTCAGGAGTTTACAGATTTTTCAAGCATGAATAAATAAACTGCATTCTTCAGACATGGCAATCTCAAACTAGATTTTAGAAGCTAGACTAGAGCTCAATTAGAATTCTAATCCAGGTTGCTGATTGTTTTCAAATTATGTTCTGAGTGCTTGAAAATGAAATGGACGCGACAGTCATGAAGTCCTTCAAATATCAATGAAGTGCTTGACAAAGAAACGATTTATGTGACAAAATTATAAAATTAAATATCCCATAACCTAATTCAACATCTTCCTCGTTTCCCTTACACGTTAAATACGGTAACCTTATGGGTCTGATTCATCAAAATTTTACCTTGTAGTGTATAGAAAGAGGGACAAGACTTGGGGGTCAATTTTCAAAAAGCGTGAAGCCCCATTTTGCACTGGACCTTGAGGAAGTAAATGGGATATGCGAGTCAGGGTGTTCAAAATTCCCTTGATATTGTACAAAATGTCTCTGTCGAATACGGAGCCTTGTGACCAATGTTCCCTCTAATTTTCTGTAGGCTGTGTGCGCATAAAATATCAGCTGTGCAGCTTTTGAAGGAAGGTTAAATTTTTGTGCGCCACATAACGACACTCGTAGTTATATACTTTAAATTTTGACTACATGTCAGAATACAGTATGTACACCACATTGATTGCACTAGAAAATATTGTAGAACTTGTGAAAACCGTAAATACACAACAACTTTTAAATTTTAAGATGTCTGTGTTGTTTTCTATCAGAATCACAACCGTAATTTTTGTGCGCTCTGTTATAAAGTATGTGCGCTCGCTTGGCGAAGTGTGTGCGCGCGCACACGCGCACAGCTTAGAGGGAACAGTGCTTGTGACAGATACATATAAGGGCATGCAGGAGTACATGAGTAGTTGCTGACATCTACAGCCAGAGCATCCATTTTACAAACCTACATGTGCAGAAAAAAGAACAGCATCACTTGGGGCATTGCATGTGCAAATACCAGCATACTCGTATACATATGCAGGCACCTATGGGAACTGTGTGTATAAATATTTGACTACCCAAACCGCATCTTCTTGGAATCTCTGTATCCAAGGGATTCTGCATGTATAAATTGTGGCTGTCTGAAATGATTGTCTGCGCACTTATGTAATCTACACAAATATAAATGTAGCTATTTCCATGTATAGATGCTCCTAACATGAACTCCTGAATGTGCTAACTTCAGGAGTAACTGTAGCTGCTTACGTGGCCTGCTTACTGAAGTGCAGTAGGTTTTTGCAATTAGTGTGCATTAAGAGCATAAGCTAATGTGTAATAAGTGCAAAGCCTGTGCATTAATTGTTGAATGTCAGCAAATGCTTTGCAGCTAGCACACAGGGCGCATACTTACTGCAGGGTCCATGTTAGCTACATCGGCAGATAGCACAGATGCACCTGCATTATCTGCTAATGCTTTTAGTGAAAGTCCTGGTACTAAGACCCCCCTCCCCCTGAAAAGGAGCACGAATACTGAACCCCAGAGCACACAGTCCCCCTGATACCATCCCCTACCTCTTGAGCACTTAGGCCTTTTTTTTAATTGTTTTTTTATTTATCACTTTTAAACATACATACAAAGCAAAACAGCTTGTACAGAAATAGAAAAGAGCAAGAAAAAATAAATCCAAACAGATTACTGACACATTATTCCAATAAAAGAAAAAAAGCAATACAGCCCCATTCTCTCTAGTCCAAAACCCAAGAGGATCTAGATTGAAGATGAAAGAAAAGAAAAAAAAACAATTTATACATCATTTGAGAAGTAAGCAACCATCCTGCATAATCAGCAAGCTAATACTAATACATTGCGATATAACCTACAAAATCTAAGAGACACCAGTAAGGCGATAGCTGATGATTAGGGTCATTTAAAACATAAGCCTTGGACTGTAATTTCACCAAGCACTTTCATGGGAATATAAAAAAAAATAAACCCCCTAGCTGAGCCACCCCTGGCTTCAGGAGAAGAAAATCCTTATGCCTTTTCTGTGTTTCCTGGGCTAAATCCAGGAATATGCGTACCACCAACCCCTTTAAAGGAATAGAGCGCTTTTTGAAATACATTCCAACCAACCATTCACAGTCTGCTGACAATGCAAGAGTAATTAATAACATCACAGGAATAACAGTTTCCACATCAGAGGATTCCAAATCCTCAGATATGTTCAAAATATCCCACATGTTGTATCTTGTCAATAGGAATCTTGGACAAAGGTGGCTGAGACTTTAATAGAATCCCCAGGGCATCCATCAAATATTTCTTAAATATGTCTCTAGCAGAAACTAGTGAGGAGCGAGGGAAATTGAGCAAACACAAATTATCAGAGTGAACCTGGTCTTCCAGAGTCTCAGTTTTACATTTTACCGACACTATATCTTTAACTAAGGCAGAAAGAGAATTCTCCTGCCTTTGTTGAAAACCTTTCAAGTCCTCAACTGCTTCTTTCACTGTTGAAGTATCACATAAGTTATTTTGAATATCAACAGTATTATGATGAACAAGCTCCAAAATCATATTAGAATTTGATACCATAGTCTCACCCAACTTGGAAACTGCAGTCCAAATTGATTCAAAGGAAAAACTTTCTGGCCGATCCAGCACAAAGAAAGGGAGTGTTAGCTGCCCCAACCGCATCTCTATTCCCGGCACACAGATTCCATCTATCACGGGCTCCTGAGAAACCGACTGCAACTCTCCCATCTGATTCTCACTGGCAATTAATGCTGTTCCAGCTGAAGGCTTCAGCAACGAGGACAACCCAAGTGCATCTCCTCCCATTGGGGCAGCCTCCAATCCAGGAATTGAACTGGTTGACGCAGAAGAACTCAGGCTGAGCAACCTGGTAGGCAACACAGGAGGTAAACACAAATCCGGCGATAGCTCACACCCCGAAGAGGATGCCATGCCAACTGACACCAGCGTCGACACAGCCGGGGTACACCAGATTTTGCTTGCTGATACTCAGCCCGCTCAACAAAGGAATCCGCATGTTCCACAGTGGAATAAGAGCTCAAGGGTGTTCCCAACGTATTGGGAGGATATTTTTGTGGCTTCTCCTTTCTCTTAGGCATCGCAAGAAAACACATCCACAGCAGCTGCAGGCTATGCGGCCATCTTGGATCATCAGCACTTAGGCCTTTCAATGACAGATCCTCTAAGAACATATTTCCCTTGGGATGTGTGACGATGAGAGTGGTGTTGAACAGATGGTAACAGAGGAAAATAGGGAATACGCCTTTAAGACAAGAGACAGACAAGGTTTCCACAGGGTTCAAGCTTCAGATAAACTAAAGAAACACATACTAGCTGAGGCTGAGCCATGCCCAAGCCCTAACGTAGGTGCAGGTTTGAGCTCTAATCACAGGCACATGTGCAGGGAGCAGGGAGTGGTAGCAGGAAAGCAGCTTTTTAAGCTGGCCTCAGTGGCAGCAGAGGGAGGAGAAGGAGAGAGAGCAGCTGAGAGTCCAGCAGCTGTGAAGCCAGAGGGTTCAGGAGCAGTGAAGCCTGGTTCAAGGAAGCCAAGAGAAGGCAGACGTGGAAAGCTTTACTCCACATGGGAAAAAGGTTTTAGCAACCAAAGAAGCAGTTCTAAGGTGAAAGGTACGCCTGCTTCAGAGTCCAGCAGATGGATAGCTGGGGACGTTGCTAATGAGCTGAGCCAGACTGTAGAGCAGAGTGTGCAAAACCCGGTTTCAGGAACCCAAGCTGAGAGAAGGTGGGTGCAAGCAGTTATAGACAGAGATAACCAGAACCCAGCCTCGAGTAGAGAGATAGACCTGAATACAATTAAAGTATTAAAGAAACTGTTCCAAGACAGAAAAGCCTACTCTCAAGGTAAAACCAGTTCTTATCAAGGAGAGCAGCTTTTAGAGGAACTCCAGAAGTTTCTACAAAACAGTAAGTTTGAACGTGTTGTTGAAAACCCAGGGGAAGATAAGCAATGTATGGTGCAAGAGGACATGCAGATTGATCCTTGTGAGGAAGATTCTGGGTGTAATGAAGCACCGATGGATTGTTCTCTATGTAGATGGGAAGTTTAACTATTACTAAGGAAACGGACTGAGACAGGAAGTCTTTGAAGAGCAATATTGTACTTAGCTAGGAGAAAGCTAAGACCGTCTGTTAAACCAAAGAACATTTACTGAACCCTGAGTTTATTAACTAAAGCTACATTGGATATAAATGGAATAAATTTACCTGGTTTGAATGACAAGAGGTAGCTGTGAATTAACATGCTGAAGAATTAGCTGGGAACAGCTGTGATATGAAAAGGTGTTTTCAGTTCTGAGGTTCCAGATGCAATTTTTGTTCCTGTTATCTTTGGAGAATAATCCTATTTTGCCTTGTGTTTGAATTTGAAGCGAAAGGGGAACCAAAATTAAATTTCCTTGTTTTGCCTTAACAAACCCAAGTGGTCATACTACTTTGTCTTTAAGTAAGAACTACAACTCCCAGAATTCTCTGGTGGAGAAAACCAGTGACTCTTTATTTAAGGACAAATAAGGCAACCCTTTTTGCCCTAAGCCTCTGGCAAGGGGGTACGACAGATGTCACCTTCCACCAAGCACATTCCCCTGAATAACAGCCAGGGGTGGCCCAAGGGGGGTGCAGGGCCATGTGCGGAGATTAATTGTGGGACCTCATTTGCATAAGGAGTCTTATTTGCATAAATATTTGCATAATATTAACATGCACTTTTAGTAAATATGCCTCTTAATGATTGTCTGGATAAAGAAAGACTAACAGATTTCTACATTACTATATTGCAGTGACAACCGCCAGGCCCATTAGGAAGTACTATAAACACTGATCATTTAGAATCCATAGCAAATCCACCCTATCACAAACAGCACTACCAGGACTCACAAAGCACCAAACCCTACCTATCAAAAGGTAACACTGCAGATATTAAACCAATACATCTTAGAGAATACCAATACATCTCACTGGGGGAAAGAGAACAAGTGGGACTGTCAAACAGAAAATACATGAGCAGAATACCTCAGCTCGGTTACACAGAACATAGACCATCACCACACAAAGAACAAGGGATCACAATTTAGAAATAGGAAGATAATTAAACTGGGAACCCCAAAAGCCAAACATGAAATGTACAACACTGGAGAAATAAAACTATAAAGTAATTTCCTCTTGCACTAAACAAAAAATGCAAAGATGTTAGCAATACACACTTCCCAGACCAGACATATTCCAGTTAATAAATTCAAAATAAAAAGTATTTTTCTACCTTTCGTTTGGGCATTTTATTTTTCAGTTGCAATTGCTCCAGTCACTTTCTTCTGGTTTCTTCGTGTCTTCTGCGAGCTATCCATTTGTCCTTTCTTCTCTTTTAGATGTTTTCCATTCTCTATATACCTGCTTTAACATACTGATCATTTCCCTTTTGCTCTTTCCCCAATTTCTTTCCTTATTCCTTTATCATCCACTCAAATTTCACCCTTCCATTCTCAATCCCCTCTTACTCTCCCAATACCCGGCCCATCGTAGACTTTTCTTCCACACAAAATATATTTTCCCCTCTCCATTCTCATTCTCCATCCCCATCCCTTCTAGTCCTCCCCCAAAATCAGCTCCCTTATAGTTCTAGACCCACCCAGCATCTGCTCCCTTCTAGTCCCATTCTCCCATGCCCCACATCAGCCCATTTCCAGTCCTATTCTAGCCCATCACCCATTTGCAGTCCAAGCTCCCCCCATCAGCCCATTTGTAGTCCTATTCCAGCTCCTCATCAGCCCATTTCCAGTCCTAGCCCCACATATGCTACCCATTGTTTGCATAGAACTGCTACCCATTGTTTGCATAGAACTGCTACCCAGTGTTTGCACAGAACTGCTACCCATTGCCTGCATAGTACTACTAACCATTATTTGCATAGAACCTGTTGCCCATTACTATGGCCCCACATCACATTGTCCTTCTCTTCCTCATCCTCCCCAACTGCCTCCTCTCCTACGACACACTCCCTCCTCTTTCCCCTACCCCCCCCCCCACCTTCCTCACTTCACCCTCCATTCTCTCCCCTTACCTAGCATCTACCCTGGAGCTTCAGCACACCATCCCCCGCATTCAACCAACCCCTCTCTCTCTAAGGCAACCACACCCTCGCTTCCGCCATACCGTCTCCGCTTTACCATGCTCTCTACTACTCCTCCTCTCATCAGGCAACATCAACCCCAATCCTGACCCCCCCTTGATTTCTTTCTCACACTAGAAAGAGTTCCTCATGTACCTTATCTAATCTCATCCACATCCCACTCCTCCCCCTTCCACCCTCCCTCACTCATCCCCCAATCTCTCATACAGAGATATCAACCCCAACCTTATCTTCAAAAAGAAATCCTCACATAACCTAGCTGATACCATCAATATCACCCCTCACTCGCCCCTCACTTCCCTTCCCTCAAGTCCCTCTTGGAGGGCACACACACCCAGACATATCCACCCACACCCTGTTCCCTCTAAATCTATGCACTTCTCTAGAAATAAAGCCCCATGTTACTTTGATAAGAAATCCTCTCGTAACTTATCTAACTTTATCCATATCCCTCTCCTTCCTCCCTCCGCTCTCCCGTTCTCATATGCCCTATGGAACACATGCTCAGTCACTAACAAACTTCCTTTTACTCACGATCTCTTTATCTCTAATGCCCTACACCTTCTCGCCCTGATTGAGACCTGGATCCCCCTAGATGACACCGTATCCATTGGTTCTCTCTGATATGGGGGTTACCAGTTTTCCCATACACCTTGGTGGCAGTGGTGGCATTGGTCTCCTACTTTCTCCCTCCTGTCAATTCCAACCTCTCCTGCCACCTCAGTCACCCTCCCCCCTCTCCTTCAAAGTCCACTCCATTTGCCTCCTCCTACCACTTTACCTCCGTGCTGCTGTTATTTGTCGCCCACCCGACAAATCCCAATCAACCTTTCTCACCGACTTCAACTCCTGGCTCTCCGCCTTTCTGGATCCCTCTTCCCCCACTCTTATTCTTGGCGACTTTAACATTCACGTCGACAATCCCTCCAACCCCCATGCCTCAAAATTCCTTGCCCTCATCTCCTCGTATGACCTCCGACTCTGCTCCACCGCCCCCACCCATCTACATGGCCACTGCCTTAACCTAATACTCTTCTCCAATTCCTCTCCCTCTAACTTCCGCAACTCAATCCTTCCCTTATCTGACCATCACCTTTTAACCTTTACTCTTCAGCTTCCACCATCTTAACCTCATCCTGTCTCGTCCGACCTATTTAGAAACCTCCATAATAGTGATCCCCTGACTCTCTCCTCCCCATTTCTCCATCTCTCTCCTCCATTATATCCTCCAAGTCCGTCAACGAGGCACTATCTTCCTACAATGCTATACTCTCCTCAGCTCTTGACACTCTTGCCCCACCCACCCCACGTCCAGTCAAACAATCTACTCCCCAGCCCTGGCTTTCGCACACAACCTGTTATCTAGACACCTGCGCACGTTCCGCCGAGCATGCTTGGTCCAAATCCTGCTCCCCGGAGGACCTTCTACACTTCAAATTCATGCTTGGCTCCTTTCAGTCAGCCATAGCACTTGCCAAACAAGACTACTACATCCACCTGACCAACTCCCTTGCCTCTGATCCTCGCCATCTCTTTAATACCCTCAATTCTCTCCTCAAAGTCCCCCTGCCCCAGGTCCCACCCTCCCTTTCTGCCCAAATCCTAGCCGACTACTTCCATGACAAAATCCACAAGATTACCCTCCAATTCCCCACCCCCTCATCTACCTTCCCCTTCCCAATTCTTCCCCCCCATCCGTACTTCCTCTGCCACCCTCTCCTCCTTCCCTCCGATCTCTGAAGAAGAAACCGCACTCCTTCTTACCTCCTCCAAACCCACCACCTGTTCATCTGACCCTATCCCCACCCATCTCCTACGCCCCATCTCCTCCACCATTGTACCCACCATCTCTCATATCCTCAACCTTTCACTCTCCACTGCAACTGTCCCCATTGACTTCAAACATGCTGTTGTCACACCTCTCCTCAAGAAACCCTCACTCGACCCCACATGCCCTTGTAACTATCGACCCATCTCCCTCCTTCCCTTCATATCCAAACTACTAGAACGTGCAGTCCACCGCCACTGCCTCGACTTCCTCACCTCCCAGGCCCTCCTGGACCCACTAAAATCCAGCTTCCGTCCCTTACACTCCACTGAAACGGCTCTCGCAAGAGTCTCCAATGACCTGTTCCTGGCTAAATCTAAGGGCCTTTACTCTATCCTCATCCTTCTTGATCTCTCTGCTGCCTTTGACACCATTGACCACAATCTTCTCCTCACCACTCTCTCCTCCTTTGGCTTCAAGGACCTTGTACAGTACTGGTTCTCCTCCTACCTCTCCCATCACTCATTCAGTGTATGCTGTGGCGGCTCCTCCTCCCCTACCCTACTCCACGTAGGTGTACCCCAGGGATCTGTCTTGGGCCCCCTCCTTTTCTCTCTCTACACCCAAGCCCTTGGCGTGCTTATCTCCTCCCACGGCTTTCAGTACCATCTTTATGCTGATGACTCCCAGATGTACCTCTCTACACCTAATATTTCTCCAGCAACCCAGTCCAATATCTCTGCCTGCCTCTCCGACATCGCTGCCTGGATATCTCATCGCCTATTGAAACTGAACATGGCTAAGACTGAACTCCTTGTCTTTCCCCCCAACTCCTCCCCTCCTCTTCCCCTTCTCAGTCTATGTGGACGGAGCTATTATCCTCCCTGTTCCCTCGGCCCGCAACCTAGGGGTTACCTTTGACACCTCTCTCTCCTTCTCCGCACATATCCAGCTCATAGCCAAGACCTGTCGCTTCTTTCTCTACAACATTAGCAAAATTTGCCCCTTCCTCTCTGAACACACCACCAAAATGCTTATCCAATCCTTAATCTCCTCTTGCCTCGATTATTGCAACCTACTCCTTGCTGGTCTCCCCGTCAGCAACCTCCTTCCCCTCCAATTTATACAAAATCACGCTGCTCGACTAATCTTCCACCAGTCTCACCACGCCCACATTACTCCTCTTCTAAAGTCACTTCACTGGCTCCCTGTCCAGTTCCGCATCCAATTCAAACTTCTCCTACTGACCTATAAATGCATTCCCTCTGCGGCCCCTCAATACCTCTCATCTCTTATCTCTCCCTAAATCCCCTCTCGGAACCTGCGCTCCGCTGGCAAATTACTTCTATCTATGCCTTTCACCCGCACTGCTAACTCCCGACTTCGCTCCGTTCACCTTGCTGCACCTCGCACTTGGAACAGCCTACCTGTGTCTGTGCGCCAGGCACCCTCCCTGGCCCTCTTCAAATCCGGGTTGAAGACTCATCTCTTCACCGTCGCCTTCAGATCAAGACTTCTATCCTTATCTTATCTTAACCCCCGTCAACTCCCATGAACAAATTGTATTGACCACACTGTGCCTTGCACTAATCCGACCCATGCATTAATCCGGCCAATGTTCTGTAATGTTCTGACTAGATTGTAAGCTCCGATGAGCATGGCTCTGACAGGCAGGGACTGTCTCTTATATTCTGGCTGACTCTTGTTGGTTAGTTGTACAGCGCTGCGTACGTGGAGCTCTATAAGTGTTAAATATTAGTAGTAGTATATGCTCTTTTACAGTTCCATTCCAGCCCCCCATCAGCCAATTTCCACTCCAAGCTCCCCCATCAGCCAATTTCCAATTCTAGCCCCCTCGTCAGCCCACTTCCAGTTCTATTCCAGCCCCCATCAGCCCATTTCCAGTCCTATTCCAGCACTTCATCAGCCCATTTCCAGTGCTAGCCCTCCCAATCACAGCCCATTTCCAGCTCAAATCCCCTCATCACAGCCTCTTTCTAGTCCTAGCCCCCCCACCATCACAGCCCATTTCCAGTTCAAGTTACCCCCCCATCATCCATCACAGTCCATTTGCAGTCCTAGCCCCCCTCCATAGCTCATTTCCAGTCCAGGTCCCCCCCATCACAGCCCATTTCCAGTCCAAGCCCCCCCCCCATCACAGCCTCTTTCCAGTCCTAGCCCCTCCAACCATCACAGCCCATTTGCAGTCCTAGCCACCCCATCACAGCCCATTTCCAGTCCAAGTCCCCCCCCACCATAGCCCATTTACAGTCCAAGTCCCCCCCCCACCATCACAGTCCATTTGCAGTCCTAGCCCCCCTAATCACAGCCTATTTCCAGTCCACTTCCCCGCCCCCCTCCATAGCCCATTTCCAGTCCAGGTTCCCCCCCCCCATCACAGCCCATTTGAAGTCCTAGCCCCCCCATCATAGCCCATCCAGTCCTTGGCCTCCTCCCCCCCCCCCTCGACCAGCCCCGCAGCTGTCTGAGGGGCTTCAGAGGGAGCCGGGGAAGCCCCTGCGAGGCCCCGGCTCCCTCTGTACAATCGCCAGCATGAAGATCCTTTTCCCTCACGCTGGCGGCTGTTGGTCTGAAGCCGCGAAGGCTGGGAAAGGTTAAGCATTCATGTATCACCATATTTATACTTTTTATGATTTTATTATTTTAATGTTCATACGGTATTAAATTGTTTTTATCACTAGTCCACCTTTCTGCTGTTTTGTAACACCACTCTAGATTGTGTTGGGACATACTCGGGTACCCCAGGTGGTCTAGTGGATGATGCAGAGTGATTCTTTTCTATTCCTGCTCTGTTGCTATCTGGGTTCAAAATCGTGGCTCTGATCCCTAGTGGTAGCCTCTTGCTACTACTACTTGGGGTCAGTCCTCCAAATAAGGAGCAGTTGGGAAGCGGGGTGCCTATTTGTCTTTGCAAAATACTAGCATAAGTGACAGAGAACACATTTTACATTAAGGCGTGATCACTTATAGCCCTAGAGTTGGTGTGAATGTGCCTACTATCAACACTTGTAGTTGCTTGCACTGCCCAGACTCCACCCAAACTCTACTCCTGTTCATGTCCAGAGTGAAAGTATGCACCATGCCCTCTGGTCATTATAAGAGATCATTTATGCACTACGGGGCTGATTTTCTAATGCGTGCACAGTTGCATGCCACAAATGAGTATAAATCCCTATTCTAAAGGATGTATATGCATGAATGAGCACTTGTGCTGATGCTTTATGTGGTCTGTGAGAGCATGCATAACTCCCATCACATATACTTTCAGTTAGAGTGGGCTCAGAGGCAGAGCAATAATATAACTTTTTCAAAATCTAGGTGCAGGCAGCTATACCTGTTCTAGAACCAACATAACATATGCAATGAGGTGCAGGCACATCTGAAAACACCATTATCCTATAAAGTACACACATTGTTTATTGTTTAATCACATTTAATATACCGCTCCCCATAACATCGGAGCGGTTTACAAACAATAAAATTAATTGTTGAAAAGGAAAAAGGAAAGGAAATTACAATAGCCAGTAGAGAAAGAAAAGAGACAAAAGCATAAAAAAAAACCATACAAAGCAACAGAGAAAGGACAAGGAGAGGAAAATTCAAGGGGGGAAAGCTAGAGAAAATAGGTGAGTTTTTAGGAGAGAACGGAACCTTAGATAGGATTCTTCTGTGCGGAGGTTGGTTGGCAGGGAGTTCCAGAGAGAAGGCCCTAAATAGTAGAATGCTGATTTTCTGGTGGATTGTAGATGAGCTCTGGAGGGTGCTGGAAGATGGAGGCGGTTGATGTGGATGGACCGGAGACTGCGTGTAGGAGTATGGTAAGAGAGCAGATCTGAGAGATAGGCAGGTGTAGAGAGATAAATGGCTTTGTGAATTAAGGTAAGAACCTTAAAGGAAATCCGAAAGTCAATCGGCAGCCCATGGAGATGATGGAGCAAAGGAGTAACATGGTCCCATGGTGAAGCGTGAAAAATCATACGAGCGGCTGTGTTCTGAATTAGTTGGAGTTGGCGTTTCTGGTATTGGGGGAGTCCGGCAAAAGCAGTATTACAGAAATCTAGCCTGGTGATGATCAAAGAGAGGAGCAAAGTAGTGATGGCCTGAGTGGACAGGAAGGGGCGAATGGCACGAATTTGGCGGAGGCACAGAAAGGAGCACCGAGAGACGTGAGAAATGTGATCATGAAAACTGAGGGCACTGTCAAGGTAAACTCCAAGATACTTTACTTTATAGAGTAGGCCACGCATACATGCATGGTAAAGCTTGTTACCTGCATGGGAGATTATAGAATCCAGGAACTGTCATCACAACTTCAAGAGACTCTACAAAGCTAAGATTTCTAACTTTACTATTTGGCTGGTTTTTCATATAAATTTTCCTTGCCTATTGCTTACCTGTTTTATTCTCTTATAATACTTCTTAGGCACTGCGGTGTGTTAGGGTAACTGCACCAAGGGAGGGGGACAAACACAATGGGAAAAAAACCCACCTTGTTCCTCCTTTCTGTCTATATCACATTTCTATCTGTTCATAGCCACCTTGATCTACAGTCTAGCGGCGAACAATCTAAATTTTGATTCTAAGATTAGGAAACTTTAGCTTGCCTATATTCCTTGCATAGCCTTCCTTACGCCTGGAACAAACTACCCGAGTCTGTACATCAGGCGCCTTCTCTGACCCTTTTCAAATCCAGGCTGAAAACTCACCTCTTCGCTGCTGCTTTCAGATCTTGACTTGCCTTGTGTTTCCTTATCATTCCCCCTAGATGTATCCCTGTCTACACCTTCTGTGTTGTCTGTCTTGACTAAATTGTAAGCTCTGATGAGCAGGGACTGTGTCTTACATGCAGGGGCGGCCCAAGGGGGGTGCGGGGCCATGTGCGGAGACTCGGTGCGGGGCCTCATTTGCATAAGGGGCCTCATTTGCATAAATATTTGCATAATGTTACCATACACGAACTTTTAGTAAACATGCCTCTTAATGAGTGTATGAATAAAGAAAGACTAAAAGACTTTACTATAATCCAATACCAACCGCCAGGCACATTAGGAACTACTACAAACACTGCCCATTTAGAACCCATAGCAAACCCGCCATATCCTAACAGCACTACCAGGACTCATAAAGCACCATACCCTAACTATCAAAAGGAAACGCTGCAAATATTAAACCAATACATTTCAGCCCCGCGGGATTAAGAGAGCCGCGAGAAAAGAAACTCTCGCGGCTCTGAAAGAAGCCCGCGTTTTGGACGTGAAGAGCTGAAGATGCACGGAGGCTCTGCCGGGCAGGGGGGGGCCCCGCGGCAGAGCTCTTGAAGCTGCCGCGGCAGAGCTCTTGAAGCTGCCGCGGCAGAAGCAGCCGGTTTGTTGTTTTTTTTTTTTTAACTTGGGATGCTTAAGAATGTTTTTTGCGCGGGGCCCCCTGAAACGCGGGGCCCTGTGCAAAAAACATTCTTGCTCAATGGACGGGCCGGCCCTGCTTACATGTCTGTGCAGAGCTGTGTACGTCTTGTAGTGGTATACAAATGCTCAGTAGTAGTAGTAGTCATATAAGGTCTACTGGCCAGGGACACTTAAATTCTCACCCACCCTACCCCTCACCCCGCCCACACCAGGGTTGCATTGCCTATATAGTCATCACATAGATTGACAGCTGTCCTCCAGTTAGGTGTAACACCCATCTTTTTTCCTTGACTTAGAATTGCTTTATAGCCATCTTAATCAGCATGCTGTGTATTCAATGCAATAGCAGTGGTACCTTCATTCTTAGAAGAATCATTTGGAGCCTAAGAGCTTTCCATATATGTCTCAAGTTATCTGCTATGCATAAAGAATTGATTCGATGAAAGGTAGAATTAGCTGCAATTAAACACACCACCTTATTCTATTAAAGGTAGAATTAGCTGCAATTAAACATCACTGCTCCCACAAAGAATCAAGCAGCCCAGGAACAAGTGGATTACAGTGGGCTCTGGTAGGATGCAACCTGTAACATAGAGACACCCTCTTCATCAAGAGATATAACTGCATAATGCCTTCTCTGCCTTGAAAGATGAGTGTCCAATTAGTGGAAACTGAAGTCCCCTTAAATAAGAAGATTAATGCCCAATCTACTGATGATGCACCAAACATGAAGAAAAAAATCACAAACAGGAAACTACTACTACTTGGAGATTCTATCATCAAAGGCACCAACTTGGGAACACAGTTCAAAGGAGAGAACATAGTCAAATGCCTCCCACGCTCTTCAGCCAGCAGGAATATGAACCAAATTGTTGGCATAGTTAGTGCAGAAAGTGAGCACTCCAAAATTGATGTTATCATCCACTTGAGTACAAATGACCTGGCTAGAAAGAGTGCATCTACAGTTCAAAGGGATTTCTGGATTCTGGGAATGAAACTCAAACCCATTATTAAAACTATAGCATTCTCAGAAGTTCTACCTCTTCCTGGTCAGGGGGAAGAAAGGCTGCATCACATAATCAACTTTAATACATGGCTTCAAACCTGGTACAAATAAGGATTTAGATATATTGGTGACTGGGGAAATAGATGGAACAACAAGAGGCTATTTTGGACTACATCTCTCTGTCACAGAGAAAAGGATCCTAAGTGAAAAATTGAGGCATTCCATAGACAGACATTTAAACTAGAGAAAGGGGGTAACGGAGGGAGAAAAACAAGTTCAGGATATCAACTCCCAACAAAAACATAACAACATTGGAAACAGCCGCATTATTAACCCAAACACAGATGGCAAGAGGGAAGAGGCATGCAGAACAAAATCCATGCAAACTACAGGCAAGTCTGTAAACAAATTCTGGAAAGCAATGAGCACAAATACTCGCAACATAGCCAACAAAGTTCCTGACCTGGAAGCCCCAGAGATAGAAAAGGACTTGGACATTGTGGCCATTACAGAAGCATGGTTTAACGAGTCACATGAATGGGATATAGCCATAGCTGGCTATGATTTATATAGAAGAGACAGAGAAGGCAGAAAAGGAGGAGGAGTAGCCCTATATGTCAAAAGCAATATTAAAGCTGCTGAAATGCAGGGGACATGGAGAAAAGAAGAAGCTCCGCGGATTGTGTTGGAAAAAGGGGTTGGCACTATCATCCATACTGGTGTAGTCTACAGGCCTCCAACTCAAACTAAATAAATGGATAGAGACTTGATTATTGATATTGTAAAAGTAGCCATGAAGGGGAAAGTGGTCATATTGGGTAACTTGTGGATTGGAGTGTTCTTTCTGCAAATCTGGAAAAAAGTTTAAAAAAATGTGGATGCCTTCCAAAATGCTTTGCTAAGACAAATGGTGAGGGAACCAACCAGGGAAAGCTTGATTTGGAATTTAGTACTCACCAACAGAGAAAGTGTATCAAATGTCCAGGTGGGTGACCATGTAAGTAGCAGTGATCATCACATGGTGTGGTATGAGTTAAAAATCAAGGCAGAGTCCAAGCATAGCAAGCTCAAAGTCCTAGACTTCAAAAACGCTAGCACCAGTAAAATGCCCAAGTGCCTGAAGGAGGAGTTGGCAGGGTGGGAGAAGGTAAGAGAAGTGGAATTTCAGTGTGCTAAATTAAAGGAGGCAATAAAAAGGGCAACAGATACATATGTAAGGGAAGTAAATAAAAACAAGAGGAAAAGGAAACCTATTTGCACAACTTAAGACAAAAAGCACAGCTTTCACAAAATTCAGAAGTTCATAAACAGTGGACCACAGAACAGAATACAGGATAAAGCTAAAAGAGACAAAAAGAGAAATAAGGATAGCAAAATCAAAGGCAGAAGAAAAGATGACTAATGATCTGTAGTGTGGAGACAAAACATTTTTCATGTATATTCGGGAGAAGAGGAAGATCAGAGGTGGAATTGCAAGACTCAATGGATTCATGGAAAGTGACATTGAAAAAGCAAAAATGATAAACAAATACTTCAGTTCTATTTTTACTCTAGAAAATCCTGAAGAAGGACCACTTGTGATTGACAATATACAAATGGAAATGGAGTAGATACTATACCATTCACAGAAGATGATGTATAAACAGCTTGCAAAACTGAAAGTAGATAAGGCCATGGGACTGGATGGGAACCTCCCAGGATACTGAAAGAGCTCAGAGAGGTTCTTGCAGGGCCTTTAAAGGATGTTTTTAATAGATCCTTGGAGACAAGAGAAGTTCCATAGGACTGGAGAAGTGCTGATGTAGTACCTCTTCACAAAAGTGGCAATAGGGAAGAAGTGACAAACTCCAGGCCTGTAAGCCTTACCTCGGTGGGGAAAGTAATGGAGGCGCTCCTGAAAGAGAGGACTTTCTCAAAACCAATAGGTTGCATGATCCAAGGCAACATGGTTTTACCAAATGACAATCATGCCAAACAAATCTGATTGAGTACTTTGAATGGGTGACCAGAGAACTAGATCAAGGTCATGCGATGGATGTGATCTTCCTAGATTTCAGCAAAGCCTTTGATACTGTTCCTCATAGGAGGCTTATCAATAAACTGGAGATGGATCCCAAGGTGGTGAACTGGATCAGAAATTGGTTGGCTGACGGATGTGAGAAGGTGATGGCAAACGGAACTCACTTGGATGAAAGGAAGGTGAATAGTGGCATGCCCAGGGATCAGTCCTGGGGCCAGTACTGTTCAATATATTTGTGAATGATATTGCTAAAGGACTGAATGGAAAAGTCTGTCTTTTTGCAGATGACATGAACATTTGCAACAGTGTGGACTCCCCTGAGAAAGTGGATAACACGAGGAAAGATCTGCAAAAGCTGGAAGAATGGTCTAATGCTTGGCAGTTAAGATTTAATGTGAAGTGCAGTGTCAAGCAGTTGGGATGCAGAAATCCATGGGAATTGTATGAGATAGGGAGCGAGAAGCTGGTGTGCATGGACCAGGAGAAGGATGCTGGGTTGCATACAGTAAGGAATTACCAGCAAAAAGGAAGGGGTACTAATGCCACTGTACAGGTCGCTGGTGAGGCCTCACTTGGAATATTGTGTTTCATTTTTGGAGACCATATCTCACGAAGGATATAAAAAGACTGGAAATAGTTCAGAGGAAGGTGACCAAAATGATTTGGAGCTTGCGCCAGAAGATGTATGAGAAGAGACTTGAAGACCTAAATATGTATATTCTGGAGGAGAGGAGGGACAGGGCAGATATGATGCAGACCTTTAAATACCGAAATGGTATTAATGAACAAACAAACCTCTTCCAAAGACGGGGAAGCTGTAAAACTAGAGGGCATAATATGAAGCTGCAAGAGGGTAAACTGAAAGGCAACATTAGTAAATAATTTTTCACTGAAAGGTGGTGGATATTGGAATGCCCTGTTGATTGGAAATTGTGGGAGCAAATACAATGACAAAATTCAAAATAGCATGGTACAGACACAGTGGATCCCCTTATAGCAGGGGTCACCAACCTGCGGCCCGCGGGCCGCATGCGGCCCACGAGGTCCCTTCGTGCGGCCTGCGAGGCTCTACCCCGGTTAACATTACGTGCGGCCTGCCAAGGATTCCCGCCATTGTATCCATGCGCTCGCAGCTCACCGACAACCACCTGCAAGCGTCCCTTCTCCTGTCAGTGTCATCTGTGAAGCCGGACTTTAAGCGTTTGTCTGCTAGCATGAATCATCAGCCATCTCATTAAATTCAATAAAGGTGATCAGCCATTGTTTTCATAATTTTGCATTTGTTGTTTTTTTTCGTGGGGGCGGGGAGAAGGGGGGTGCGGCCCGCGAGGCTCCCGGTAGTCGGCTGTGCGGCCCGCGGACCTCTGGAGGTTGGTGACCCCAGCCTTATAGCAACAGGATAAAATCAAAATAAACTTAACTATCTCCACATTTAGAGATATATTCTTAATTTCAGAAATGTTGGGGATGTCTGTGCAACTTTAGACCTGCTCCACACACAAATATACATCAGAAAAGTGCTTGTTCGGGCCATTAAATATTTGTAGGATGTTGCGAAGATGTCACTCCACTGTACCTGGTACTCTTCACAATCGCTATAATATTTGTAGTGTGATAGGGTATATTTTGTTGTCTTTCAGCCATTTCTGCATATGTGAACTGCCCCGCAGATGTCTATATTGGGCACGTCCACTTTTCTGGCCTTTTTTCAAACGTTCTGGCTTTGATGACCCAATCTGTACTTGGATACCCATTGTAAAGTGTGCCTTCACAGGAGCATTGTGAGGTATTATATGACTTTACCTATTAGGCCTGTTGTTTTTTTTGTTTTGTTTTTTTATTTGTCTGGGCAACTCCAGTTGCACCAAAAGCCGTTCTAAATCTAGTCAGTCAAATTTTGCATGACATTACATCTAGGATAATTTTCAGTTGAAAAATATATATAGTTGGCCTTAAAATCTGGCTACAAATAGCCCAAAATTGGCCCTTTAATGTTGCTTTCAGACCATTGATCCATTTGTAGAACAAGATCCAAAGGGGAAGTTTTCAGCTCAACTTGGGCATTTCCAAAGTCCATGGGTACTTTAATCCACAGACTTTGCAGCAGTTCTTAAAAGAAAGGTATTTCCATAGTTGAGCAAATTTATTTTTATGCTTTATTTAATTGTGTTATTTGATATTGTAAACCACTTAAATACAATGAATCAAGTTCCTGGAGGAAAAGTCAATAAAAAATATTAGCCCAGTAGACTTGGGAAAAGCCGTTGCTTATTCTATAAAATGAGTTATGAGAAATATGATCAACTTTTTGGAATTTGCTGGGGACTTATAACCTAGACTGGACACTATCAGAGACAGTGCCTGAGGGATACTGATCTGACTCACTGTCTCTCACTATGTCTTTACTTTTCTAAAATTGCATAGGGCAAAGTACCCACCAACATATGTACTAGTCTTTTCTGTGGACACTTTCTTCCTTCGAGTAATGCACATATGTTTGTAAATAAAAAACAAATTACCCATGATGTAGCATTGCTTACCCTTTTTCCCATCTCTAAACACACTTCTGCTCAATGTTGATAAAGTATGTGCATTGAAGATCAACTCACACGCTTTAAAGTGCATAGACGGTGGAAACTGTTGAGATAACCAATTTAGAAATGTAGGACGCAATATTCAAAGTGGCATATCTGGTTACCAGTTAAGCCCTGTTGAGCCAAACATCCAGCAGCATTATCCAGATAGTGCTGCTGAATATTTCCTCTGACTACCATAGCACTTCCAGATAGTGCTGCAATCCAATTAATTATCCATATAAAACAGACCAGGTTAAAAAAGCTGTCCTAAGCGTTATATAGATTGGCCATCTCCAACTTTCCAATGTTTATACTCTTTACTTGTCACATTAATAAGCTTGTTCTGGTGTTTTTACAACCTTAATCCTTTCCATTACATGCCTTTTACGACACTGATTGACAATACCACTCTCATTGACTGACAAAGCACTCCAAGTCTAGAAGTACCAGTTCAACTCTCTGTCAGCCAAACCATTAGGTCATGGCAAAATTGCTAGGGGGACTCCTTACAAAGCTTTCATAAACAGGCATTTACTCCTTTTTCTGTATCTCTGCCCAGTGCCACAGAGTTGGCATTCTTGATTTAACAGAAAAGATCAGGCCAACTTAGGAGCAGACAGCATGCTTTAATAAGCATCTTCACTACAATTCCTCAAAGAATGAGCTCACAATCATGATCGGTACACACTGTAAAGGCATGCGAGCGTTTCACTTGAACAAGCCTTTGTGAGGAATAAATTTGGTCCTTTGGCTTCTGCTTTGAGTGGATGTGAAACATTTAGAATGAATCAAGCCCTGAGAGGGCATTCAATATAATTATTAATAAGCTAGACAGCTTTGGTGGTGTGTGTTCTCTGCTTATATTATACTGTTGCCAATAGGAGCACTTGAATATTAAAAGGGACAAGCCAGAAAAGAAAGAAAGTAAATGAGACAAGATAATAAATGAGGATTTACTACTGGGGGCAATACAGTACTTGCTAATTGTTTATCACTGACATTTAGTAAGAAATTCAAGCTGTTGCTATATAAAGAATCCTCCTGAAAACTGGGCAACGGATGTTCAGTGGCAATTTACAGTAGGTTTCATCGTGGATCTGAACAATGCCACAGACTAATGTGAAATATAATAGGATATCAAGCCTAAGGAGTCACCAATATCTGCATGGTGGCTAGTGCTGCGTATACTGCGGTGAGTGGCTAGCACTAATCAGCCGGTGGTGATATTCAGCAACAATCTGAATAGCTTATCTGTATAGTACTTTGTACAACTTTTTTGCTGACCTGAGTTATCTGGATAGCAGTGCTGAAAATCATTGTTATCTGGATAACTCATGTCTCCACCTCCAGACTATCCTTGCACTATCCGAATAATGCTACTAATTCCCTCAATGGAACTTATCTAGGTAGCAGATATTGCTACCCAGATAACTCCCTTTAAATACTGGGCCTACTACTTTTAGATTTAACATGTTATAGAAAGTACTATAAGCACATGACAATTGTGATCCTCCCCCCCTTGCTGATACTCGTAGGTATGTAGGGTTTAAGGAGGTTAAGTTCCTTCCTGAACCAAAGTTTCACTATTTCCTGAAGCGGTGCTTGTAGGGAAATGTAGTTTCTTTAAGAGTTCAATGAAGGGTAGTGTGACTCAAGTGTTTCAAGCAAAAGGATTTATTTCCCCTCCCGGGGTGGATTTCACAAGGAATAAAGGTAACACAAATATCTTGCACTTTGGCAGAAAAAGGACAAAATAAGATATCCAACTTAAATAGCTTCAGTCAGCGTTAAACATTTTTCTTCAAGCAGATTAAACACCACAGTACTGTTTCCTACAGCTCTGTTCCCTTCTCACAGTAAGTCTGTATTTTCTTCACAGCACAATTTTAACATAGAGATATTATCTCCTCAGCCAGTGAAATCGTACAGTCCATTTCTTCCATAGGAGTATTTACACAGGATGGCTCTGTTTCCATAAATTCTACCTCTGGGGTAGGAATTGTTTGCCACGCTCCCTCTGGAGCCGCGCCCTTTTCTCCAACCCTAGGCTTTGTGATAAGCTCTTGGGTTTGGTACAGCTCTAAACAATCATTCTCCCCATAGTCCTTTCCACCATAGCCCCAACCTTCTGGATCAATAAACTCCCAGTAAATATTATGATTCCAGCCCTTAGGCTTACCTTGGAACCTGGCTGTGGAAGGTTTTCTCCGTGGCTTACAGATAGCTGTTGGTTCCCAACCTGACTTGTGCAAAACAGAGTTCAACTGCCTTCCTGGCTTTTCCTTCTGTTTATAATCCAGAGAGTATTTCAGCTGCCTTGGTCTGCTCCTGCTGTATCTTTGACTCAGAGCCTCTGACCTTTCCTCAGCTAGAGACCCAGTCCACCTCCTTACTGGAAACTGGCTTTTCTTCCTCCAAGGGGACTCTGCTCGTCTCTCCTCTTGTTCACTCTCTCACTCTGGCTTTCCTCCTCTCTCCCCTCTCTCTCTACTGGGACCTCTTTATGAGTCAGCTTTCTCGGGTAAGGCCTGACTCCGCCTCCTAGCAGGTGTTCTGAATTACTTTGTAACTCTCTGTTAAACTGGTAGCAGGGGCGTGTTTCTCTCTCTCGGGCTTCGTTTCCCTGACAACCAGTAGCCATGTGCTTTTGTTTATATTGCAGCCCTGCACTTTTTACCTGGTTTTTGGGAGTTTCTACCGGGCTAGAAGGACTCACTATGTCACACAATCAATAAACAATCAACTACAAGCTTATTATGTACAATGGCACTACTTTTCTGTATGTGGGAGATTTTGGATTTAGCTTCCCCCTTCTCAGCAGAAACTCAAGCTGAGGTACATTCTGGTATAGTCCCTTCTTTCTCACCTCTTTCTCCTTCTGCGGCCCTTTGGTCCTGGTTTTCTTTCTTTGAATCACCTTCTTGCTGTGCTGGCTTGGTTCGTCATCCCTTCATCTCTTCTTGCCTGTGCTTGCCATGCTTTCCGCTCTCTCTGATGTTGCTCTTTTGGCCTCTCTGGGCTCTTCGGGGAAGGATCACTTCTTCTTTTTGTCCCTTTGCTCATTCCTACTGAAGTTTATTGTAAATGATGTGCTGCCCCTTTAAGAGACTGTAGTTGCCTCTGATGTCACTGGTTAGCTCCTGCCTCAATGCTAGTGGGTCACTGCATCTCAAAGGACTTCCCACTGCTTGTGCTGATCCAGCCGCTTTGAGGACAGGAAGAGGAAATTTTGCCTCTTGGCGATCGCCTCTTCTGTAGCCTTGGACCGCCTTGCCCAACAGGGAGCCATGGAAAACTGCAGCCTGATACAACAAACTGGGTCCGCTACCTCCGATCCCGGACCTTGCACCTTGGAGTCCACGGATTGCCATGAGAACCAGGCCTTGCCACGATCTGCTGATAAGTTGAACGTGAACGCTTCTGCTACATTGCCTCTTCATTCCAGCATGACCATTTTATCTCTCCTACCTGACCGCCCACTGTGCCCGGGTTGGACCTGGCAGGAGACTTCACCCTTTTTTCATGCCAGTGGACAATTTGAATTTCGTGGGCTGCTCGCAGGCCCCTCTGCCTCCCTCCCCCTTAGTTATTTTTGACTATTGGGTCCAGCTTTGCCCCACATTCTGGCCCTATTAAACTGGCCAGCGTTGAGCAGTTGGCCTCCCAAAATATCTTACAGAGCAATTTTCAGCTCTGACCCTGTAGATGTTGTAACGTTTAGAGGACTCTCAATAACAAAACCATGAATTGGCTCAATTAAGACAGCAATGTTCTTAACTACAAGAGAAAATCCAAAAATGTGAAAATAATGCAGCTACATTGGTGCAGGAAAACTTGGCAGTACATAGGAGGATGGAATTCCTGGAAAACAGATCCTACAACAGGAACTTGTGGTTTATCCATCTTCTATTGTTAAATACTATGTGTCCCTATGATATGTTCAAATGATATCTTCTGGGAGTTTTGAAGGTGTCTAAGACTGCTCTAGCTTCTGTTATTAAGGTTTATTATTTGCCTCAGGTAAGAAAAGCAACAACTTCAGAAATTATGGAGCTAGGTCAACCTTTTGATAGCCTGAACTTGAGCAATTTCCTTGAGCAGCCTGGAGAGGCTCTGGCCGTTCCTTCAGCTATGTTGTTTCACAAACAGGAACAGAAGTGAGGGGAATCTTGAACAATTTTCAGAAGACTGTGTTCATGAGAAACTACCTAACACAAGATAAATAAAGCGATGGGAACGGATGGGATACACCCTAGAATACTGAGGATACTTGGGGATGTTCTAGCAGCTCCACTGACTGACCTTTTCAATGCCTCGCTGGAGTCGGGAGTGGTGCCAAAGGACTGGAGAGAGGCTTATGTGGTCCCCTTATGCAAAAGTGGAACTAAGGATGTGGTTGAAAATTCAGGCTAGTTAGTTTAACTTCAGTGGTGAGTAAATATTGGAAACGCTGCTGAAAGATAAATAGTGAGGATTCTGGAGTCCAGCAGATTACAGGATCTGAGGCAGCATGGATTCACCAGAGGCAGGTCTTGTCAGACAAATCTGATTGATTTCTTTGACTGGGTTACCAGTGAGTTGGACCGAGGGAGAACCCTAGATGTGGTGTATTTAGATTTCAGTAAAGCCTTTGACACTGTTCCGCACAGGCGAATTATAAACAAACTGAGCACCCTAGGGATGGACCCTAAAGTTACTGCTTGGGCTGGAAATTAGTTGAGTGGGAGGCAACAAAGAGTATAGGTAAATGGAGTTCATTCTGAGGAGAAGGAGGTTACCAGTGGTGTGCCCCAGGGATCTGTCCTTGGTCAGATTCTTTTTAACATCTTTGTTAGTGATATAGCGGAAGGGCTGTCGGGTAAGGTTTGCCTCTTTGAGGATGATACTAAAAACTGCAATAGAGTAGACACGCAGGAAGGTGTAGATAACACGAGGAGGGATCTAGCTAAGCTTGAAGAATGGTCTAGAATTTTTCAGCTGAGGTTTAATGTTAAAAAATGCAAGGTCATGCATTTGGGCTGCAGCAATCCACGGGAGAGATATAGTATAGGGGGTGAAGTACTTTTGTCCACTAAAGAAGAGCGGGACCTAGGCGTGATTGTGTCTGATGATCTTAAAGTAGCTAAACAGGTAGAAAAGGCGACAGCAAAAGATGCTTGTGTCCATAGGGAGAGGAATGGCCAGCAGAAGAAAGGAGGCGATAATGCCTCTATATAAGTCTTTGGTGAAACTTCATTTGGAGTACTGTGTGCAATTCTGGATACCGCACCTTCAAATGGATATAAACAAGCTGGAGTCAGTACAGAGGGTGGCTACTAAAATGGTCAGTGGTCTTATTTATTTAGCTGTATTTATATCCTGCTTTTCACTGGGTCAAAGTGGTCAATTGGGGGATACATTTAACATGAGGGGATATGAGACACACACACTAATACATACAGGGAACATGGGCAATGGAGGGTTAAGTGGCTTGCCCAAGACCACAAGGAGTGCCTATAGGACTAGAAATCACAGTCCCTCTGGCCTGAGATTGCTGTCCCTAGGTGGGATTTGAACTCCCAGCCCTCCGGCCCGAAGTACCTTGTCCTTACCACTAGACCACTCCTCCCTTCATTATAAAGTATATGAGGACAGACTTAAGGATCTTAATATGTACACCTTAGAGGAAAGGCGGGATAAAGATGATATGATTGAGGCATTTAAATACCTCCGTGGCATAAATACACAGGAGGGGAGCCTCTTTCAATTGAAAGTAAGCTCTGCTATGAGGGGACATAGGATGAGGGTGAAAGGGGATAGATTCAGGAGTGATATGCGGAAATATTTCTTTATGCAAAGAGTGGTAGACCTGTGAAATAGTCTCCTTGTGGAGGTGGTAGAGATGAGGACAGTATCTGAATTCAAAGATGCATGGGACAAACACAGAGGATCTCTAAAGGAAAAAAGGGCACTGTTGTAGTGGTTGATATGAAAGGACAGACTAGATAGGTCATGCAGTCTTTTTCTGTCGTCATGTTTCTATGTTTCTAAATTGTATTGGACTCTGAAAAGACAGGATGTTGACTTTTTTTTTTTTTAAGTTCAAAGATTTGTGATTCTTTGGCTTTAAAGTAAGACTTTTTCCTGATCTCTCTTGGGAGAAGACAGTTTCTTCTCTTGAGACTGAGTTAGTACTACTACTACTACTAATCATTTGTATAGCGCTACAAGTCATACACAGTGCTGTACATAGAGATGTAAGATATTGTAAACTCTGATGAGCATGGACTATCTGCTCAAGATAAAACACGTGGAGGCCAATTTCAATCGGGGGACGTCCAGCCTGCTCGGAATCTGGTCCCTGTGAATAGTGGGGATTGGATGTCCAAGCCAGATATCCATCATTGATATTCACAGTTTGGAATGACTTCAGTGAAACTGTGGACTAGAGTATGTTAAGATACACATAAGCAGAGGACAAAAGAGCGAGGAGCATCAGGATCCAAATGCGGCTTCGATGAGTTGGGGTTTTAGCTTGGATTTGAATAGGGCTAGAAATGGGACCTGGCACACTGATTCAGGTACTTTGTTGCAGGCATATGGAGCAGCAAGGTGGAATGGATGAAGCCTGGAGATGGCAGTGGCAGAGCAGGGCACAAGATAAAAGGGATCTACCAGAGGAGCAGAGTTTCCGAGAAGGGGTGTAGAGTGAGATAAGATAGGAAAGGTAATGAGGAGCCGCAGAATGAATGCACTTGTAGGTCAGTAGGAAAAGTTTGATCTGGATGTGGAAACTAATAGGGAATCAGTGAAGTGACTTAAGAAGAGGGCTCACATAAGCATAGTGACAGTGGCAGAAGATAAGCCATGCAGCCAGGTTTTGAACAGATTGAAGGGGAGAGAGATGATTCAGAAGTAGACCAGAGAAGAGCAGGATGCAATAGTCAAGGCGGGAGGTGACTAGTGAGTGGATAAGGGTCTTAGTAGTGTGAACAGAAAGGAACGAACACATTTTGCTGAGGTTATAGAGAAAGAAGCTGCAGGTTTTAGCCATCCATTGGATGTGCCCAGAGAAAGAGAGAGTAAAGTCCAAGATGACTCCAAGGTTGCGAGCTGAGGAAATGGGGAGGAGTGTAGTGTCATCCACAGAAACATAGAAGGGAAGAAAGAGGGAGGTAGGTTTAGTGGGAAAGATAAGTAGCTTAGTATTGGCCATGTTAAATTTCAGATGGTGGTAAGGCATTCAGGCAATAATGTCTGATAAGTCAGCAGAGATTTAGGACTGGATTCTTGGAGAGATTTCAGGCGCAAAGATGTAGATCTGAAATTACCACCATCTGAAATTGAACATGGCCAAAGCCAGATATCAGTGATGGATATCTGGCTTGGACATCCAATCCCCGCTATTCACAGGGACCAGATTCCGCGTGGGCTGCATACGGTATGCACCCAGATTCCGAGCATAAAGATGGTACTGAAAACCATGGGAGGAAATAAGTGCACCAATGAACTGAGTGTAGAGAGAGAAAAGTAGAGGACCCAAGACAGAGCCCTGAGGTACACAGACTGAGAGTGAGATGGCAGTAGAGGAGGATCCACCAGAACATACACTAAAAGTATGCTGGGAGAAATACGAAGAAAACCAGGACAGGACAAAGCACCTAAATCCAGGTATGGAGAGAGTATCAAGAGAAGGTGGTGATCAACAGTGTCAAGGATGAGGCTTGAGTAAAGGTCCTTGGATTTGGTGAGGAACAAGTTGCTGGAGAATTTGGCAAGAACAGTGATTTCTGTGGAATGTAGAGGACAAAAGCCAGACTGCAATAGATCCAGAAGGGCTTGAGAGGAAAGAAAGTCAAGACAGTGTGCCACCCACCCACTCCCTGGACCTTGAGGGTTTAAGGGAGGGGCTGGCCTTGGTTGCCCTTGAGGGTAAGGTTGTAGTTGTGTTGCTGCTCAAGTAGTAAGGCAAGGCAAAGAAAATTTCTTTTGTGAGGTTTATTTCCCGCTTTCGCAGTTCCAATGCAGCAGACGTAAAGGAAACAATGTAGCATAAAACAAGGCTGAGAAACTTAACTAAACAAGGCTTTTTACTGCTTGGCTAAATGTCCATTCTGGATCACATTCAATTGTCATTTGACCTCCTTTCAGTAACGTAACAGAAACTCTGGTAACAGCAATGCTCCTGAATTGCACACAATATGCTTTCACTTATTCTCTTCACATAAGCTCCTTTAGCATGGCAATCAGTGAGGTAAGTTTCTTATATTCCTTCATAAGACATTAGCAAGCATATCATTTAAATGTCCTTTTGAATCACACAAGTAGAGTAGTCCATCGGCACATCCAGCTCTGTAGACGGCAGAGAAATTAAAGGCATTTCTTCCTCACAGCTGCTCATAGGCTTTGCTACGTTATTGGGAGAAACTGCTCTGCTCTTAAGGAACTCCCTGAATTCAGTGAGAAGTAATTCAGCCTGTGTATTTTCTGAACTAGGCTGAGAATATCCTCCTTCAGGTAAATGCTTGTTTACAGTTCTTATCTCTTGGTAATCATCAGTGCTTCTACTCGGACAAGAGTTCAGCGTGTAAGCATTTCCCTTCCCCCACCTATCTCCATATGAAAGTGCAGGGTAAAACACATCAGCTGTGCTTGGAGAGTCTTTCAGAGTTTTAAAAGGAAAACAGTCAGGGTTCTCTTGGCTTAACCAATTACTATCAAACTTTCTGCCTTTGTCCTGTCTTTCACAATTAAAGTTCACTCTT
The DNA here is from genome assembly GCA_033557465.1 of Ichthyophis bannanicus. Classification (NCBI taxonomy): domain Eukaryota; kingdom Metazoa; phylum Chordata; class Amphibia; order Gymnophiona; family Ichthyophiidae; genus Ichthyophis; species Ichthyophis bannanicus. The sequence goes on from CM066035.1 coordinate 363,539,927, forward strand.
TCTGGCTTCCCACTGTTAAGCTTGCTAGCCGTTCTAAATCCACCAGATACCTTGTGCTGGGGCTTCTTCCAGGGTATTTCTTTCTCCCTCTGCCTCCTGTTCCAAGGTTCTGCTTGGTCCTTTAAACTCCCGAGCTGCAGCCTTGGGTCTCTCAGTGCCTTGGAATTCTTCTGCTTACAGAAGTCTTTCTTTGCCCCTGAGTCTCCCAGGTCCTGTCTGCTCCTTCGTGGATCACAGCTGCTTAGTGGTTCTCTCTCCAACTGTTCCTGTTCCTGGTCATCTGACCCGTCCTCATCCAGGTGCTTGTGTCCTGACTCCTCCTCTCCTTGCTCCACTCCTTGCCGAAGTACTTGCTGATGCTCTCTTTGCCCTTATTGCTGTCGTTCTAACTGTTTCTGTTTCTGGGTTCTTAACAAGCTGCTTGAGTACTGCACTGCCTGCCTCCTGCTTGGGCGTGCCCAATCAGAGACTTGGCTCCTCACCTGCCTTGAGGTGAGGTGTGGTTCCTGATTAGCTCTGTGTTTCTTTATCTCAGAAGAGAAAATCCTGCATTCCCCTGCAGTACCGGTTCTCTCCACCGGATCACTATCAGTTTCCATTGCTTCATAAGAGTCTGCTACATCACAAGTGGCAATGAACTGCTCATTCAAGTAGTTTTGAAGCAAACAGGAAGAAAGAGATAAGTCAATAGCTGGAAGGACAGGCATGGTTGTGATAAGGAAGCTTATCATAGCTCAGGAAGGAGCTATAGAAAAGGTGAAGTGTCTCTGAACAAGCAACCTGTCAGTTCTGGTAGAAATAAGAAAACAGAATTTTCCCATAAAAGACTACCAGTCCCAGAATGCACCAGGTTTCCTACAGCCATTAGAGGAGCTGAAGTGGGAAAACGTGTGTTCAATCAAGAGGGCTATGAGGTAATCCCCAAGCACTCATCTCAAAGGGCAGGGCCTGATTCAGCACAGCTGCGCTGTGCTAGGGTGGAGCACTCATCAAAGCAGAATAAGGGTAGAGTTTATTCTACAGAGAATTATGCTCAGAATCAGCTTGGATATCCTCATCCTCAGGATCAGCTTGGAGATCCTCATCTTGGACATCTTCATCATCTGGAGGATCATCAGAAGCAGAAGCCAGAGCGGACGGACAGAGAGGGCAAGAAACCCTTTGGAAGAAAGAAGAGAAAAGCATTTGGGAGGTCTAAAGGAGTCCAGAGCAGTACGTATACTGGGAGACATTCAAAAGGCAAGCTTACACCATTGGACTGGGGAAAGCCAGAGGAATGGTGTTGCAGGGCTAGGAATCTCCAGACGGTACCTGTAAGGGAGACGGCTGCACGTGGAAGGGACCCTAGGACCCGTGCCAGAAGGTATGTGAAGAGAGATCCAGTGTCCAGGGATCTGGATTGGAAGGCTGGACATAAAAACTGGACTACATACTGGCCAGGCTATTTAGAGAGGAACTCTAACAGCAATGGAAGCTCAGGTATGAACACTGATCTATGCCCTAGCTATAACCTTGAAAGACAGCAGGGAAACAAGTATTCTCCTGAAAGTGCTCCATTGAGAAATTCCTCTGTGCCAATCCATGATATTGAACCCATGATTGTTGAAGAAGGGGGAGGAGTCTTAGATACAGGCTGTGAATACATGGATTGCTCTCTGTCTAAACTCCTTTGGTAATTTTCTGTTACAAAGTACAACCACCATCACAAAGAAATACAAACTTGTTCTTTAATCTACTCAGAAAAGCTCCTGAAGTAGGATTTGAGCCACGCAGTAGAAAACAAGCCAGCTAAGGGGTTTCAGCTGGGTAACTGCTAGCAATTGAGCCTTACCTAATTGCTTGTGAGCTCTGAGGGAATCACTTCTGAATCTATGTGTGAAGATATAAGAAGTTAACCTGAAAAGAACAGTTTTTTTCCCTTCTTTGTGGGTTTTGCTTGTTGTTTGATACACTGCTAAGAAAATATTAGCTAAAGCCTACAGAAAAGACCAGTTTGTTACCAACCAGGTCTTTATTCTTTTGATTTGATTGCCTGACAAGTTCAGCTGTTTTCCTGATTTTGTTTTTCTAAGTTTAACACTGAAAGCAAGTATCCTGTTTTATGTGCTACCAAGCATATCTGTGTTGGGAGAAATAACCCCATAAATAAATATCTTATTGGCTTTACACTCAAGCACAACTAATTATTGTGAACAGCTGTGTCTGGTGTGAATGGACTACATTTCCCACAATCCCTTGCAAATCATATTAATATGCCTTTGCCAAGACTGTGAACATTCTCACCCAGGCACCCGTCTGGCAGGGTCTAGTGAGGACATTTTGAGGAAAGGTGTGATCAGAGCATGCTTGAATGCTATAGCAAAGTTGCAGTGCAAAGCAATAGGTTCTTAACAGAAGGAAGGGATGACAATGGAAGAGACAGAGCTTAGAAGATTGGTGGGAATTGGATCAGAGGAGCAGGTACAGTAGTCAATTTGGAGGAGAAGGAGGAGGATAGATTTTAGTGATTTCAGAAAACGAAGAAAGGATGACAGAATGTGAGGGAAGGATTTGGGATTGAAAGAGCAGTGTTTTTTAATTGAGATGCCTCTGCAAATGTCTTATATTGAAGAGGTCAAGTTTATTTTCTTTGTCCCCCCTCAGTTGTCCAGCTTTCTGGCTTCTAGGCTGATTGCTTCTAGTTCAGCTCTCACATAGTAGGTTGATGATATTTAAATTATGACTCAGGGCTTATATTCATCCATATATTTCTTGTTTCTTTCCTTTGAAAATTTTCCTTGTGTTCTGCAGTTCTTATTTGCCCCCATTATTTGTGAACTAACTTGCAATTTTGTTAGTATTTATTTTTGCTGTTATACTGCATATTCGTTTTTTCTTGTGGCATGAGATATGTGCTGACAGTAAATAAACAAAACATTTAAAAAAATGTTTTGCCACTATGGCCTTATCCTCCCTTAGTGCTTCTTTTACCACTTTATCATCTGATGGTCCACTTGACTTCCTCACAGGATTTTTGCTTTGATGTACATAAGAATATAAGACAGTAAGATATGCCATACTGGGTCAGACCAAGGTCCATCAAGCCCACTATCCTGTTTTCAACAGTAGTCAATCCAGGTCAAAAGTACCTGGCAGGTTCCCAAAAAGGTACATAGGTTCCACAATATGTGTCCTGGGGGTAAGCAGTGGATTTCCTGGATCCTCTTTAAAAATGTTTTTTGGACCTTTCCTCTAAGAACTTGTCTAAACCTTTTTTAAACCCAGCTACCCTAACAATCTTTACTATATCCTCCAGTAACAAATTCCAGAGTTTTACCATGAGCTGAGTGAAAAGAAATATCTTATTAGTCTTAAATGGGTTACACTGTAGCTTCATTGCGTGCCCTCTACCCTTTCTACTTTTTGATGAGGTAAACAATCGATCTATGTTTATCCATTCCACTCCATTCAATAATTTATAGACCTCCATCATATCTTCCTTCAGGCATGTCTTTTCCAAGTTCAAGAGCCCTAAACCTTTAAGCCTTTCCTCATAGGAGTATCCTTCCATCCACTTTACCATTTTGGTGGCAAGCCCAAAGTGAGGTAGAGAGGGCAGAAATGGGAAGAATGTGTTGTGTGCAGCAGGTATTACTGCACAGCCAAAAGTATGCATACATGCATATGAAGCAGTGCCAGAAGGGCAGATACCCAGGACAGCAGCAGCAGTGGGGGCAAATGGTGGATGTGTAGGGCATGGCTGCATGGGGAAAAAGGCCAGTGGGAAGGCAGGAAAGGAAAAGATTTGAGTGTTTGGTTAGACAGGAAGCTGCCAGATATGTGAGCAGACCCAGCATTGCCAAACAGTGCATGTTAATGTCAGACGCTGCAACATCAATGGAGGATTTTAGTTCCTTTTTAAACATCGATCCCGGATTTTTTACACTCTTCTTGGGAAGCTAAGTTGAATTTTAATAGCCCTATGAAGATGAGGATCGAATGTTAAGCTGCAGCATATATGTTATTTGTTAGACCGTTGGGCTATAGTCTTAATTGTAAGATAAGACATAGCGGTTTTTTGGTGAACCATATATTGGTCTGAGATATTTTAGTGGCGTGATCTATCTAAAAAATTAGGGTCCTTATAGTCCGTTTGGAATTATTTCCTACACTAAATTGATTTTACCCTAAGGATTTTGTAGTATCCCTTGGGTATTGATTTTGGGGTTGTGTCCCTACAAAAATAAAAAAGAAAAAAAAGGAACGTTATGCTACAAGAAGATTATTATCTTCATGACATTAGTTTCGACAAAAATTAATTTTCAGTGGGTATATCTCTTTAGAATTGGAAGAATATTATTTGTGGGATATAGTTTTCAGGTTTAGGTGGTTAAATAGCTCTAGGGATATAGCACCCTGAGCCAACTGTGTGGCTTCTGCACACCCTTCCCATGAGGCCAATTTTGAAGTTCAAGGAGTATATTTACAGGCTACAAAGTTGCTGGCTCAGGTCAAATGCCATAAGAACATAAGATATGCCATACTGTGTCAGACCAAGGTCCATTAAGCCCAGTATCCCGTTTCCAACAGTGGCCAATCTAGGTGACAAGTACCTAGAGGTTTCCCCAAAGGACATAGGATCCACAATGCTTGTATTGTGGCAAGCAGTGGATTTCCTGGGTCCCCTTTAATAATGATTTATGGACCTTTCCTCCGGGAACTTGTCCAAACCTTTTTTGACCATCACCAATGTCAAAGCAGATTCCTATGTGCAGTGCCATTATCTCCATAGGTAGTGCCACTGAATATACAGGTGCCACCGTCACCACATCAGTACTATCTGTTTAGTGCATGATGAATATAGCCATGAGCAGGATATTATGTGTCCTGTCTTCTGTCTCTTCCCAACATGGCCCACAAATTGATGGACAATATATTGCATGTACCATTTGAAATAGGCTGATATGATCAGTATATGTAGCCAAACTATCAGGAAGAGGCTGGAAGTGCTCATTTGTGCATTCTGAAGATGTCAGGGTACCAGTGGCTTCAACACAGCACAACTGCCACAATACAGTAGAATGGCTCCGCAGCTGTGTTAAACCCACATGATGCAGCAAGGATAGGAAGAGGAGGCCGCTAGCTGTAAGTAAAGGTGGCAAGCCTGGGAGGCAGGTGTCCTGTGGCCTTATGCCCCAAGAGTCATTGCCCCACAGGCTCATCTCTAAAGCTGGCCCTGAATGTTAAGCAGTGGCAGGGTCACAAGAGAAGGAGTGGGATGCCTGGCAGAGGGCATAGAGGAAGAAGGTGGCACATATGAAAGGACATATCTTTCTCCTCTCCACAGATGCTTCCATATCATGTATGAGCTCAAGGCCTATAAAGTGTGCTTCTGTACCATGCAGAGAGCCCAACCCAGACTGGTGCAGCGCATGTGCTGGCAGATCCAGAAGGAGCAACGTGAGTGTTGATACTGAGACAAAGGCCTGGTGAGAGGCAGTTATCTTCCCTCCACAGAGGCTTATTACCACAACGACTACCACCAATCATTTGTATAGTGCTACAAGGTGTACCAGTGCTGTACACATTGAAGTCAGACATAGTTCCTGATCATCAAAGCTGACAATTTAATCAAGACCAACAACATCGCAAAACTGGGAACTAGAGTATGGAAAGAGATGCATGAGTTCAGCACAAGAAAGAGAGGAGCATGAGGATCCAAAAGCAGTGTTAAAGAGGTGGGTTTGTACACTGTATTTAAATAGGGCCAGAGAAGGAGCCTCATGCACAGACACAGGTAGTTTGTTCCAGGCATATGGAGCAGCATGGTGTAATGAAGTCTGGAGGTGGCAGTGGCAGAGAAGGGCACTGATAAAAGGGATCTGCCACAGAGGGGTATGTGGTAGCGTGGCATGTTGTGGAAAGGGGGTTTGTTAAAAGACAGAACAGGCAGCAGTCAAGAAACAATGTCAGCTTTATTCTGTCCCAGCTGTTAAACCTTCATAGCCTGCTTCTCCCACCCCTTCCTCCAGTTAAAGCTCTTACCTTCACATGGCTTGCCTGGAAAAGACCTCTGGCTCCAAAGGCCTCTCTCTCTTCTGCAGTCTACTGGGTTTTTAACCTCTCCCTGGGAATGCCCTCCCAGCTGTGAACTCTTGGCTTCAGTCTCTCTTAAAGGGGTCTGTCAATTCTCTCTTTGGAGAGGGATGGGCAACATACTATAGACCCCCATCACACATCCTCCTCCTCAGCTCAACCATGCCCCATTGAGTACTTCCCTCACCCAGGAAAGGAAGTCGATGTTCAGGTGAATCCGACCAAGACAGAATGTGAGAGAATCTTGGGTTCTGCCAGTTCACAAGCTTTTGTTCACATAAATAAATGCAAGAAAAGTCCTCATAAACAAAGAACAGCCCCTATCACATCTTTCACCACAACCAATGATCTTCGGAGCACCTATGTTGACATTTTCTTGTGATCCCTAAAGAATTTCTTCAAATCATCCGGTTCCAAGCAGATCACAGTTTTGTTGTGGTATGCAGCTTTCATGATCGCTCGATGGAAAAAGCTGTATCAGGCATTTAAGGTTTTTTACTAGGTCCGAAATTCCAAAAAAACATTTCCATCTTTGAGCAGTAGTTGGAATATGATATGAACAAAACCATAGCTTATTACCCTTCCACATAATAGGTACTTTCCCATAAACCACTGGGAGAATGTCCTCCACATGGGGTACTGAAAGGTCATGGAAAGTGTGGATCCACACCTCTGTGTGATGCATACAGTCCACTTCAAAGATCTACTGAAAGGAGATATTCAACAGTTTTGCCACAAATTGTTCCTAAAAGGCTCTGGGATTGGGCCCTTCAGTACCCTCCGGTAAGCCATAGATTCTCAAATTAATCACAGTTCCTACAATTACACAGGTCTGCGACTAAAAAGCTGTTTGATTATTTTCATCTAATTTCCATGTATTTTGGTGTGCTGAAAACAAATAAAATATTGAAAACAACTCCTAGACGTCATGATTTGCCACAACATGCAAAACTGTCTTCAAATTTATCAATTTTTTTCAAATTACCATTAATTAATTCACATTAGTGCATTTAAGATATAAAATGCCAAAAACACCTTAAAGGGGTTGTCCGAGTTATGTAAAAAAAAATATAGCACTGTAAATCTGATGGTCAGCAATATATACATAAGCTAAGCAAGTTTTAAGTCCGTGCTTCTAATGGTAGAAGGGGTTAATCTTTCCTGAAGAATCCAGTGGGAGGGAGACACAGGGCAGATAGCAGCAGCTCCGGTTAGTGCAGGGGGGCGTGTACAGACACAGAGCTGCTCTCTTCTGCATGCCACACTTGTGCACGAATCATCATCAGGTTCTTGGTTCTAGGCTGTTCACACTTTTTCATCGCAATTCGTGTTAGCTCGTCATCCTTTAACCGTTATGTTATGGCTCCGCGAAAGTGTATTAATTTTACAGACAATTTCTGTTTCAGACTTTGTGAAAAAGTATACTTTGCATACTTTGGACTAAAAATTGGAGATCAAGATAAAGTCTGGGCGCCTCATAAAGTGTGCAAACAGTGTGTTGAGGACCTCCGAAACTGGTTCAAGGGTAAGAAAAAGCTTTCCGTTATGGGATTCCTATGGTATGGTGAGAGCAAAAGAACCATAGTGATGACTGTTACTTTTGTTCATGCGATGTGAAAGGGTTTAATTCCAAATGGAAGCATTCCATTTCATACCTCAATCTTCACTCGGCAATTTGTCCCATCCCCCATGGCACAGATATACCAGTACCCAAGCCCCCTGCTACCTTGGAAGAGATACCTAGCTCCGATGAAGGTGAAGTCATACCTGAACCAGATGACGAATCAAGTTCTGACTTTGAAGATGATACAAGACCAAAATTGTTTTCTCAGGAGGAGACGAATGATTTGGTAAGAGACTTGAATCTTCCCAAAGATGCCGCTGAGTTACTCGGATCAAGGCTGAAAAGCAGGAATTTATTGTTGCCAGGAGTGTCATCTTCATGGTTCAGACATCGTGAAAAGGAGTTCGTTCCTTACTTCAAGTTGGTTAATTGCATCGATGTCAAAGGTCTGATGGGTCAATTTAAAATCCAATATGATTCAGAGCAATGGCGTCTTTTTATAGATTCTTCAAAAAGAAGTCTCAAAGCAGTTTTTCTCCACAACGGTTTTTACGTTTCCATACCTGTAGGTCATTCCGTACACTTGAAGGAAACCTACGAGAACTTGGAATTAGTTCTTCGTAAACTTAAATATGAAGATCATGGTTGGCAAGTGTGTGGGGACTTGAAGGTCTTGTGCATGCTGCTCGGGCAACAAGCTGGGCATACCAAATATCCTTGTTTTCTGTGTCTATGGGACAGTCAAGACCGACAAAATCACTGGACCAAGAAGAGTTGGCAGCCGAGGGTGCTAACAGCCAGTGAAAAAAATGTCCTCCGAGAAACTTTGGTACCTTCCCATAAAGTTCTTCTACCACCTCTCCACATAAAATTGGGATTGATGAAGCAATTCGTAAAATCAGTTCCAAGAGATGGAGAATGCTTCAAATACTTGGTCACCAAGTTTCCAGGCCTGTCGGAGGCAAAATTGAAGGAAGATGTGTTCGTCAGACCAGACATTACAAGGCTTATAGTTGATCAAGAGTTTGTCAATACCATGACGGATCCTCAAAAAGAAGGATGGATTGCATTTAAAGAAATCGTACAGAAATTTTTAGGCAATAACAAAGATCCTCACTACAAAAAGATTGTCGGACGAATGCTGAAAGCATTTCAAGCTTTAGGTTGCCTGATGAGTTTGAAAGTGCATTTCCTCCAGTCTCACCTTGACTACTTTCCTGAAAATTTGGGAGCTGTGAGTGAGGAACAAGGTGAACGATTCCACCAAGACATTAAAGAGATGGAAAGGAGATACCAGGGAAAATGGAGCATTACAATGATGGCAGACTACTGTTGGATGCTTCAGAGAGACATTCCAGATGCTACTCACAAGCGTAAATGCACCAAGAGGAGCCTCACAAGGAAGAAGAATCGAGTTTAGTGTGTGTAGGTGAGCTCATTTCAGTTCAAAAAAGGATTTTCATGAACATATTGTAATAAAACTTTAATTTTATAAGTCTATTTCCATTTATTTTGAGGTATTGCCTTATTTAACATAAATTGTCAGGAAACGTGATGTCCTATGACAAAATGGAAGTCATTTTCGGATTCCGCATACCAAAAAACATAAAGATTACGTGGAATAACCAAAACAGCTCTCGAAAATTTTTTTTTGCAGACCTGTGATTGGAATCATCTATCTGACAACTCAATGCAACCATTATCTTATGCTCATCTTAGGCCTTGGTTGTTTGCTACAGCTTTGTAACTCGATTTTCCACAGTTACAAGGATTTCTTGTTTTTATGGTGGAAATTTCAGTTTTAACTGCCTCCAATGATGAATATTATCAGCCAAAAGCAAATGGATCACTTTTAGTTCCTCTAGAACTGCCCTACTTAAGGCTTGATTTGGAGGCTTTTTTTCCAGCATAGGCAGGTCCTCTTTGGGGTGCTCATTGCAATCAATAGCAGTAAACACAGCACCAGAGAAGAATCAGACAGCCTTCTCCAGAGATTTAAATAGCAGTAGGACCAGGCAGGAATACAGTTTTACAACGTGTGCAGTTTTTATTTATTTTTCTATGTGTAGGCTGCCTGGGAGCTCCCTCTTTATGCATCTATTCAGCAGGTAGCTCACCAGTGCCCCACTAGAGGATGATATAAAACTACCAGGTGGTAAAGTTGCAGGGTCAGGAATGTGTGGTTTCTTTTCAGAAAGGGTGGTGAATGTCTGGACTGTCCTTCTGGAAGACATGCTGGAGACAAAAAATGATGAAGGAATTTAAAAAGGAGTGGGATAAACAGTGTGTATCTCTAAATGGCAAAAAAAAAAAGGAAAACAAGGATAGAATACTTTAGCTCAAAGCAATAGTTAAATGACTTTTACACTTTAGAGAAGTCATGGGGAGGCAACCTACATGAAATGGTATTTACAACCCTAAATAAATATATTGGGGGAGAAGGGATAACAAGTACGAAGTGGCGGTTACAGCCCTAGCCACTTTACAGGGCAGAATGGATGGACCACGTTGGTCTTTATCTGCCATCCTTTACTTTGTTACTATGACACCTCTCATGCATTCCTGGATCCACTCCAGTCTGGCTTTCGTCCTTTTCATTCCACTGAAATGGTTCTTATCAAAGTATTTAGTGATATATTTTTAACAAAGTCCAAATGTCTCTATTCTGTCCTTATTCTTCTTGACCTCTCTGCAGCTTTTGATACTGTTGATCACTCTCTCCTCCTTGACACATTATCTTCTCTGGTATTTAGAGACTCTGTACTGTCTTGGTTTGCTTCTTATCTTTCGAATCGCTCTTTTAGTGTTTGTTCACCTGGTTCCTCCTCCTCTGACATTCCCCTTTTAGTTGGTATACCTCAAGGGTCTATTCTAGGACCTCTCCTTTTCTCTTTCTATACCAAGTCCCTCGGTGCCCTCATCTCTTCCCATGGTTTTCACTATCATTTTTATGATGATGATTCTCATATCTATATTTCCTCACCTGATATTTTTCCTATACTTCAATCCCTTATCTCCACTTGTTTGTCTGATGTCGCTGCCTGGATGTCTCTCTGCCATCTGAAACTGAACATGGATAAAATGGAGCTTCTTATCTTTCTTCCTATGCCCTCCTCCCCCCTTCCTCCTTTCTCTATCACTATCAATAAATCTATACTACAACCTGTCTCTTCAGCCCGTAACCTTGGAATCATTCTCAACTCCTCTCTCTCCTTTTTCTCTCACATTCAACAGATTGCTAAAACCTGTCTTTTTTTTTGTTTAACATTAGCAAAGTTTGTCCCTTCCTTTCTGAAGACACTATTAGGACCCTTATTCACTCCTTAATTACCTCCCGTCTTGACTATTGCAACCTCCTTCTTGCTGGTCTTCCTCATTCCCACCTGATTCCTCTTCAATCTGTTCACAACTCTGCAGCACGACTGATTTTCTGCCAGCCACGTTATTCTCATGTGACCCCTCTACTGAAATTGCTTTACTGGCTTCCCTTTCGGTTCTGTCTTCATTTCAAACTACTCCTAACCTTTAAATGCATTCACTCTACAGTCCCTCATTATCTTTCCTCCCTGCTCCCCCCCCCTCCCCCCATGAACTCCGCTCCTCTTCAGGCCTCCTTCTCTCTGAGCCCTTCTCTTCTAATGCTAACTCCAGACGTCAATCCTTTCACATTGCTGTTCCTTATGCTTGGAATAAGCTCCCCCTTTCTCTATGTCAAGTCTCTTCTCTCTCCTTTTTCAAATCCTTGCTAAAAACATACTTCTTTGAGATCGCTCTCAGACCATGATCTTTGTTTTCCTTGTGTCTCATCTTCCCTTTGACCTCATGCTTCTTGTATTGTCACGTCTGTTTGTATTTTAGATTGTGAGCTCTTTGAGCAGGGACTGTCTTTCTTTGTGTTTGTATAGCACTGCATATGCCTTGTAGCACTTAATAAATGAATAATAATAATAGTTTATTAAATTCCTCTGCAATGCTGAAATGCAAAATAGCTAGAGAAAAAATACATCCGGGTGACAATTTTTAAAGCTTTTAACTTGGGAAAAAGAAGAGTAATTTACTTGGGAAAACTGTCCGAAACTGGTCCTTTCTCCACTCTGCTAAAAATATACAGTTTTGACTCATGGCAACCCTCTGGATAGTCGACCTAAACTTTGTTCGTTCTTCAGCCAAGTGACTCACTGTTGATAGAATGGTATCCATAGCTGCTGTTATTGTATCAACCCATCTCATTGCTGGCCTTCCTATTTCATGGTGACCTTCTACCCTGCCAAGCATTATGTCATTTTCCAAAGATCTCTCTCTTTGCATGATGTATCCAAAGTATGAAATTTGAAATCTTGTCATCTGACCTTCTAAGGAAAGCTTAGGTTTGATCGCCTCTAGTACTGTCTGGTTTGTTCTTCAAGAAGTCCATGATATATACAGTATTCGTTGCCAGCATCATACTAAGCCCATCGATGGGTAGAATCTTGCTGGCATGTGGGATCAGAGTGATTGTGTGATAATTTCCATATTCAATCGGGTCGCCATTCTTCAGTATTGGTATAAACACAGATCTTTTCCAGTCAGTTCGCCATGAATTTCTCTTCCAAATTTCCTGGCAGAGCCTTGTAAATATGCTAACGGCTTCAACCGATTGCTGTAATACTTCAATGAGAATGCCATCAATGCCCGGTGCTTTGTTCTTTGATAAGACTTTCAATGCTGCTTCAACTTCTTCTTTCATCACCAATGGCTCCTGATCATAAGGTATAGGTTGAAACAGCTGTTGGCCCACTTGATCTTTATGGTATAATGACTCTATATACATGGTACTGTACTGTATTTTAGCCATACTGAGGGAACGTATCCCCTCAGTTTAGGGCATATTTATGGTAGAGTCGGGAAAACAATGCCTGCTGTTTTACAACAAAAATACGTCCACCAACAAAAACAGATGGAAAGTCCCAGGAGTTCTTTGTTCCAATAGATAACACAAGTACACTAAAAAAAAATTTTTTAAACTGCCTCTAATGTTTCGATTGATTTTTACGTTTTTTGGTGCGCTGAATCCAAATCTGGTAACCAATTTGCTCCATCACGTACAGATTTTTTGCTACATTGGGTTAGCAGTTTGAGGTGAACGTTTCAGATTGAGTGCGATCGAGATAAAAGTTTCTTGGATGAATTCTTTATACTAATTGTTTAGTAGTTATTCAAATAACAATAAAGAAAATTGTAACAAGGCAGCACATAAGAATAGAGTAATGTCAACAAAACACACTGTGATGGTAGCAAAATTGTCTGCACTTAAAACAGCCACATACATGTGCACAAACATTGAGCATATAAGAGCGAGGTTAGACACAAAGCAAAGCAAAGAAATGTGCAAAAAATGTTGTACAGGTATGTATGTAAGAATAGAAAACGCAAACCGCACCATTGCAATACATGAAGACAAACACCCGATGGTGTGAAAATAAAATTCTAATAAATGAGATCCGACACTGTGGTAATAACTAGCAAATTTTTATTTCAAAGTTTAGTAAAAACACGATATTTGTCAACACAGTTTAGATTTTAAAGTCATTCTTGGGTCAATCAATCTCCTGGTGGGCCCGTTTCTTCTTCCCCCGAATGCTTCTCTTGGTGCGCTGCTTGGCGTATTTTTCATCTGGGGTTTCCCGCAGCAGCAACCAGCAGAAATCAGCCATCATAGTGGTGTTCCATCTTCCTTGGTACCTTCTCTCTGCGTCCTTGATGTCCTGGTGAAACCTTTCACCTTGTTCTTCACTGTACGCCCCCAGGTTTTCGGGAAAGTAGTTCACATGGGAGTGCAAGAAATGGACTTTCAGGCTCATGTTACAGCCTTGTTCTTTGAAGGCATTGAGCATCCTGGCAACAATATCCTTATAGTTCTCATCCCGCCTGTTCCCCAAGAATTTGAGAACAACATCCTTGAAGGAATCCCAGGCTTCTTTTTCCTTCTCAGACATCGTTTCAGCGAATGCTCCATCTGAAATGAGTTTCCTTATATCAGGGCCAACAAACACTCCTTCCTTTAGCTTTGCTTCAGAAAGTCGGGGGAACTTTGAGCAAAGGTACCAAAAGCACTCACCATCTTTTGGAAGGGACTTGATGAATTGCTTAATGAGACCCAACTTAATGTGTAGAGGTGGTAATAGAATTTTATCACGAGGTACCAAGCTCTCATGAAGAACATTTATCTCCAGGAACAAGCAGGAATAAGTCCTCACATATGGGTACGTCGGTACCGACGGAGCCCGTGCGGGAAAGCTCCCCAGCTTCTTAGAATAGAAGCTTTTGGGACCTCCCACTGCACATGCGCACTGCCTTCCCGCCTTCCTGAACAGCTCTCCTCAGTTTCTCTTTTTCCGCGGAGCCAGCAGGTCGTGTTCCTGTCACCGCTGAAGAAATTGTTATTTTATTTGTTTCTTTAGACCGCGTACCTGCCTTCCCCATACCGATACCGGTATCGCCGGTCTTTTCTTTCTTTCTTTAAAAAATTATAATTCTTTTTTCTTATTTTTTAGCTTTTTGGTCACTTCAGAGAGGCCTCTCGGCCTACTCAATTTCTCCTCATGGAGAAGCCAGCCCCTGGATTTAAGAAGTGTACCAAATGTAATGCTGTTATTTCAGTCACAGACACCCATGACTGGTGTCTGAAATGTTTGGGGCCTGACCATTCCATACCGGACTGCCCATCTTGCTCCCACATGTCCAAACGTGGGCTGCAGAACCGGGCCAACAAATTCCATGTGCTGTTTGCTTCAGAGAATACAGCATCACAGTCATCCAGGTCTTCTTCTCCGGATGGATCTCAGGTAACCAAACCTTCTGTGGGCAAGTCCTCAAAGAGCAAATCTCCTTCAAAGCATCGAGAGGCTCTTAGCTTAGAACTTGAGGACCCTGCCCCAGCCAAACAACCCCGGCGGGAAGTCCAACTTCCAAAAACGCCAATTCAGGGGTCTCAGGTTGATATCGATGCTACGGCCTCGACAGATCACCTGTTAGCCTGCTCTGGGGTACCGGGTCACTCCGGTACCGACATCCAGGCAGCTATGGCGTCCATGGGCGATACTGTACAGTCCATGCAGCAGGCCGTCATGGCTTTCATTAAAGCTGCAACGCCATCGGTTCCGCTTTCAGCGGTTCCGGGCCCGATACCGGTATCGTCCGCCATGCCGGTATCGAGGCCGTCCACCTCCAAACGCAAGTCGGTACCGTATGGGCTTTCGCTCCATACCGGTTCCATACCCGATACGCCCGATATCGATACCGATCGGTACGCGTATCGTGCGTTAGAGGAAAGCACCGATTCCTCTGAGGATTTTCACTCCTCTGATGATTCTGCTGAGTTTTCACTCAACTTACCTGAGGAGCCCTCTTCTCCTAAAAGGAGAATGTCCCCTCCAGAGGATTTGTCCTTCCAGGACTTTGTTTTAGATATGGCTACAGCCCTTTCTATTACCACATCCTCTGAAAAGGAACCCAGATCCAAAAAACTGGATATTTTGGGATACTCAAAGGCCCCTAAGGAGGCAGTTACCCTGCCTATCCATGAAATCCTTCAAGAACAACTGATGGATTTCTGGGAAAATCCTTTGACTTTGTCTCCTTATTCCCGTAGGTTGGACACCATGTATAGGGTCCCTCCTTCTCCTGGTTTCCAAAAGACTCAATTGCCCCACCACTCTATTGTGGTGAAGTCTGCAATGAAGAAGATTAGGAGTACCAAAAGGCACTCTTCCACCCCTCCAGGACGGGAATGTAAGACTTTGGACTCTTTTGGTAGGAAAATTTTCCAGGCTAGTATGCTTATAGCCAGGATTAATTCCTACAGTCTCTATATGGGCATGTTCCTGGAGGAACTTGCCAAAAAGGTGCGGCATTTTGCCCCCTTTATCCCTGAGGATAAAAAGCAGGGATTCCTTTCCCTAGTGAAACAACTCTTAGAGGTTTCTAAGTTCTCTAATAGGGCAGCATATGATTCCTTTGAGGGAGCCAGTAGGGCTTCGGGCATTGCTATTGCAGCCCGACGTCTTGCTTGGCTCCAGGCCTCTGATCTGGAACCTTGGGTTCTAGATGGCTTACGGAATCTGCCCTGTACAGGTGAGAACTTATTTGGGGAAGAGTGGCAAATCAAAGCCACCCAGATGGATGCTGAAAATGCCACCTTGGAAAGACTTTCAAAGTCCACTTCAATTCCTACTAAGAAAAAGTCTTTTAAAAGGCCTTACTATAAGAAGGCCAGAGTTGCTTCAAATACTGGCCAGCAGTCTTCTCAACCTCGCTATACTGCTAAGCGTCAGCAATCCAAACAAGCACGAGCTAAGCCTGCAGCAGCTACTGTAGCTCAGCAGGCTCCAACCCCTCAGGGGTTTTGACTTGCTCCTAGGGAACTTGCCACTTCTGGTTCTAGCACAACCAGAACCTCTCACCATACCCGGAAGGTTGGTTCACTTTGCTCCCAGATGGGAACAAATCACAACAGAACAATGGACCCTCTCTATCATTCGAGAGGGTTACAAACTTCATTTCTCCAGCCTTCCTCCCCATCATATGGTGAGACCATTCAATTCTCCCCCATCTCTCCTAACCCTGTTGGGTCAAGAGGTTTCCTCTCTTCTTGCCCAAGGGGCCATAGAAGAGGTTCCTCTTCCTCAACAAGGGTCCGGTTTCTACTCCCCTTATTTTCTCATTCCAAAGAAGACAGGGGGATTCAGACCAATCCTAGATCTGAGAGAATTGAACAAATTTCTCTTCAAGGAGAAATTCAAAATGCTGTCTCTCGGCATTCTCCTTCCTTACCTCCAGGGTCAGGACTGGCTTTGTTCTCTAGACCTACAGGATGCGTATACACATATACTCATCCATCCATCCCACAGAAAGTATCTTCGCTTTCTGTTTCAGGGAAAACATTTCCAATACAGAGTACTCCCCTTCGGTCTAGCCTCTGCTCCAAGAGTATTCACAAAATGCATGGCAGTCGTAGCCGCATTTCTAAGAGGCATGGGAATCTTTGTCTTCCCATATCTGGACGACTGGCTCATCCGAGCTCCAACTCAGTCACAGGCCCAGATTTCCCTGGACCACACAAGGAGCCTTTTGCAGTATCTGGGACTGGTAGTAAACCTTCCCAAGTCCCAACTCATCCCTACTCAATCTCTAGAATTCATAGGGGCCCAGTTGGACACCATCACTGCAAGGGCCTACCTTCCACATGTTCGAGGCCAGCGCCTCCTGAGTTTGGCCTCCCAAGCTCAGTCCAGCACTCACTTGACAGCCAGGGAAATGCTACGCCTACTGGGTCATATGGCCTCCACAGTGCATGTGGTGCCCTATGCTCGTCTTCATATGAGAGCAGCTCAATGGACCCTGGCCACTCAGTGGACTCAGGCGTCAGGAGCGCTCTCAGACCAAATACAAACCTCCGATCGTCTGTTTTGGTCCCTCCACTGGTGGACTTCCACCAAGAATCTGTTGTTGGGGGCTCCATTTCAACCATTGCTACCCCAAGCAACCCTCACAACAGATGCCTCCCAAACAGGGTGGGGAGCCCATCTGCAAACTCTCTCCACTCAGGGCACTTGGTCTCTACAGGAGACCACCCTTCATATCAATCTTCTGGAACTGCGAGCAATTTACCTTGCCCTCAAGGTCTTCCACTCCCTCCTAGCCAACCTCACTGTCCTAGTTCAGACGGACAATCAGGTGGCCATGTTTTACATAAACAAACAAGGAGGGACGGGCTCTCTGTCGCTTTGCAACGAAGCTCTAAGACTATGGGCCTTCGCCAGAGAGCATCAGATTCACCTGCTAGCAGTGTATCTCCCAGGAGTTCAAAACTCTCGGGCAGACAGGCTCAGTCGAGTTCTGCTGCCACACGAATGGTCCCTACATTTGGACCAAATAAACCGAATCTTTCAGGAATGGGGGACCCCGGACATAGACCTCTTTGCAAGTCCGTGGAATGCCAAACTTCCCCGGTTCTGTTCCAGAACTCCGTGTCAGGGAGCTCAGGCTACGGACGCCTTTCTCCTGAATTGGAATCAGGCATTCCTATATGCCTTTCCACCCATTCCTTTGATTCCCAAGACTCTGTTCAAACTCCAGAGGGATCATGGAACTATGATCCTCATAGCTCCACGCTGGCCACGCCAAGTGTGGTTCCCTCTACTTCTACAGCTCTCCCAGGGATCCTACTTGGATCTGGGAGCTGCGCCAGACCTCCTGTCTCAGGAGGAGGGGACTTTGTGGCACCCAAACCCCAAATCCCTTCACCTCAGTGCTTGGTTACTGAAGGCTTAAGCCTTCAAGACTTTCATCTTTCCCAACCAGTGAAAGATATCCTTTCTGCCTCTAGGAAACCCTCTACCAGGCGTTCCTATGCTTTCAAATGGAAACGTTTTTCCATTTGGTGTGCTCAGCAGGGTCTTGACCCTCTGGCACTTCCTTTGAATTCTCTTCTTGATTATCTCCTGCATCTATCCAATGCAGGCCTGAAGACGAATTCGGTAAGAGTCCATTTAAGTGCTATTGCAGCATCCTTGAAACATATAAATGGACAACCTATCTCCTCTCATCCTCTTGTTGCAAGATTCATGAGAGGCCTGACTCTCACTAAACCTCCCATCAGACCACCCCCGGTCGCATGGGATTTGAATCTAGTGCTCGGTCAACTTATGAAGCCACCTTTTGAGCCAATGTTTTCCACCTCCTTGAAATTTCTTTCCTGGAAGGTCATCTTCCTCATTGCAGTCACTTCGGCTCGCCGCATCAGTGAGCTGCAGGCTTTAGTGGCTAATCCACCTTACACAAGATTTCATCATGATAAGGTGGTCCTTAGGACGAATCCCCACTTTATGCCTAAAGTGGTCTCGCCTTTTCATCTTAATCAAGAGGTATATCTACCTGTCTTTTTTCCAGCTCCTCATGCATCCAATGCAGAGAGGAACCTTCATACTCTGGATTGTAAAAGAGCTCTCGCTTTTTACCTTAATAGGACTCAGCCACATCGAAAGTCTTCTCAACTTTTTGTGGCCTTTGATCCTTCCCATTTGGGACTTCCAGTCTCCAAGCGTACACTTTCCAATTGGATTGCTCAGTGTATTTCTTTTGCTTACCAGAGCAAAAACATTTCTCTGGAAGGCCATGTCACTGCTCACAATGTGAGGGCCATGGCAACTTCTATGGCTCATCTGCACTCTGTTTCCATAGATCAGATCTGTCGAGCCGCTACCTGGGCCTCGGTTCATACCTTCACAGCCCATTACTGTTTGGACAAGGACTCCCGCCGGGATGCCTTGTTTGGCCAGGCTGTCCTCAAGCACCTGTTCCATTCCTAAACAACTCCTGCCCACCTTCCCAGAATGGATGCCTGAGATCCATACGAAGATGGCGAACCTTTACAGGGGATCCCATGCATCTAAGCTAGGGAGTCCCCATATGTGAGGACTTATTCCTGCTTGTTCCTGGAGATAGCACAGTTACTTACCTGTAACAGGTGATCTCTGGGAACAGCAGGAATTAGTCCTCACAACCCACCCACCTCCCCTAGGAGTTGTATCTTTTATCTATCTATCTTCCTGTCCTCTCTCTGTTGACTCAGCTATAAACTCGAAACTGAGGAGAGCTGTTCAGGAAGGCGGGAAGGCAGTGCGCATGTGCAGTGGGAGGTCCCAAAAGCTTCTATTCTAAGAAGCTGGGGAGCTTTCCCGCACGGGCTCCGTCGGTACCGACGTACCCATATGTGAGGACTAATTCCTGCTGTTCCCAGAGATCACCTGTTACAGGTAAGTAACTGTGCTTTCTCACCGGGTCTCAAATACTCCCGAATTGGCCAGTCTTTTTTCCCCCAGTGTAGGTCGCGGGCCCGGCTATCCCACAAGCAAAGGAAGCAGGGATATTTGGTGAAACCGGATTGCTGCCCTAATAGCATGGATAGAATTTTAAAGTCTCCACAAATCATCCACTTATGCTCATCATAACGAATCTTCTGAAGAATCAGGGCCAAATTCTCGTATTTTTCTTGGAGAATAACAGAGTGAGCAATAGGAACTGAAGCGAATGTGTTGCCATTATGAAGAAGAACACCTTTTATGCTGTCTTTTGACGAATCAATGAACAGCCGCCATTCAGCAGGATCATACTTGAGTTTAAACTTTTCCATCACTCCGTATATATCGTTGCAAAATACCAAATCTTCCTCTTTGCTGAAATACTTCAAAAATTGTGTCTCGCGGTTGCGGTACCAATAAAAAGTTGTTCCTGGTGACAATATATTTTTCTGTTTAAGCCGAGAACCTAGCAGTTGGGCAGCATCTTTTGGGAGTCCTAAATCCCGGACTAAATCATTCAATTCAGCTTGAGAGAAAAGTTCAGGTTTCGGATCTGGTTCAGTTTCAAACTCGGAAGTACTGGACTCATCGGGAAAAGCCATCTGATGAGTCTCATCATGATCAGAACCATCCACACAAATATGATCCAAAGATTTTGGTGGTTCAGGCACAGGTACTTCGTTGCTATGAGGCATAGGCCTAATTGCTGAGGGAAGGTTGGGGTAACTTATTACGTTCTTATTTTTTAAGTTGTATCCCTTCACAATGCAAGAGCAAAAATAGCAGTCACTGCTGTGGTCTCTTTGTTCACGCCACATCATAGGTATTCCGAAACGAAATGCTTGTTTTTTACCTTTCATCCATAAGCGTAGATCTTCCTCACATGTCTTGCACACTTTGTGAGGAGCCCACGGTTTGTCTTGATCGCCTAACTTCAAACCGAAATAGGCGAAATATACTTTTTTAATAAATGCAGAAATGTTCCTCTGCCGCTTTTTCACGGTATATTCCCCACAAATAAAACAAAAACTGTCTGGAGAGTTGACGCAACCTCTGGCTCTGTGAGCCATCACAAATACACAGCACTGCAAACTACAACTGTAGTGAACCACTTCGGAATAAAGCTGGATTACGACTGAGCAAACAAAAGGTAATAATGAACTTGCAAGAAACTGAAATTTGACAGGAACGTTCATGTCGCAACCACCGTGTTTGAGCGAGCGAACGAGGCGAGGTGAACAGGAAAGAACATGCGCCAGCGCGAGTACTGGATTTAGCTCCCCGCCTCCCAATTGTCCTGTTAATGTATAAAATGAATACAAAACACTCTAAAATATCATGAGGGAGTGTTTCTAGTTAGTTAACCATTACAACCTCTATTTTGGGCCAAGAAAATAAACTGCAGTCGGCTAAAAAGAAATTATGTGAACATTCCTTATATGGGTAAGAAATCTAATTTTGCAAGAAAACGTGACGTGATGGAACATTTTGGCTATTTTTCCTGGATTCAGCACCCCAAAATCTATAGGAATCAGTTGCAATACTGGAGGCAGTTTTTTGGTAGTGTACCTGTGATAATCAAATGAAAAATGAGTACATACTTAAAGGGGATAGTTACTAAGGTGTGTTAACATTAACATCTGTTAATTCACCAGAGCACTCATTATTTTAGCACAGGTTATTCAATGAGACCTAGTTTCTAATAATGTGCTTTAATGGTGAATTAACACACATTAACGCTAGTGCATCTTAGTAATTAGCCTCCTTAGTCTCTGAAAATTAGATATGATATCTACCTGTAGACCTTGCACTTCTGTGGACTGCCAAGAAAATTTTCCTCTTTATGAACATTTAATCACTTCATGACCAAGACTTATTTTTTGGTCAGTATAAATGTTTAAATAAATAACTTTGCCCATGGCTCTTCTGAAACAATTTGAAGAATATTATCATCATTCAATATATGCAAAATGATTGTGTTTATTAAAATATATATTTACAATTCATTTCTGAATGTTATTTCACAAGGTTACCAATACCACATGTTCAACAGGACACCTTTCTTCATGCTTATTGTGCAATTAATAAGGAACAGATGTGCAAGGTTCAAGCTTTAAAAGGATATAAATAGAATAATTAGGGAATAAATCATGGATCAGAAATCATTCTGGTTTTGATGAACTTTATGATGTACTTTAGACACCATTCAGGTTTTAATTGTAATGTTATAAAGTAGAAATAGTGACAAATTATAAAAATTTAAAGGCGC
The DNA here is from genome assembly GCA_033557465.1 of Ichthyophis bannanicus. Classification (NCBI taxonomy): domain Eukaryota; kingdom Metazoa; phylum Chordata; class Amphibia; order Gymnophiona; family Ichthyophiidae; genus Ichthyophis; species Ichthyophis bannanicus. Next base: position 363,561,675 of record CM066035.1, read on the forward strand.
ATCTTGATAGTAGCACTTGCTATCCAGATGCGTGCCGCTGTCTTTGGCTATTCAGTGGAACTATCTAGATAGATTCAGCAGTACTATTATAGACTGCCTCAGCACTATCTGGATAGTACAGGCAGGGGTGGATCTACTATGAAACTAATGAAGCTTAAGCCTCAGTTCCCCTAATTCTTGAGAGGCCTCAGAAGCAATTTTAGTCCACATTGCTTAAAAATTTTGGGTCTCCTGTATAAGAAGGAGTTTTAAAAAAATAATAATATTAATAATATGGTATATTGAATGCAAAATAATAGTTACAATAAAAATGAAAAGGTTATTAAGTATCATACAGTATAGGCTAGCCATAAACAAAAACATGTTCTGAGATGTAGTGGTTAAAGTTTTTAAAAATTTGTAGTGATCTGTCATGGAACAACCCCATTGATGAAGATAACAGTGGTTACCCAGATCTTGTTGCTGGTTGCAAAGGGGCCCCCATAACAGTTCAAGCTTCAGGGCCCCAAAAATGTAGGTTCGCCAATGAGTATAGGAGTGATCCATGGGCAGAGTGGTGAATTATCTGGATAATGGCTATATGCAGTCTGCTATATGGATAACCAGCCACATAAAGTTAGGGCAGCAAAAAAGACTATCCAGAAAATGGTGCTGGTGATTGCTGGAGACCGGCACTGAACATATGGATTTTTTTTACCACAACAATCAACATTTTAAAAAATTGCCAATGGTGGTGGATGAATATTGGCCTGAACATTTTTAATGGCCTAGTAGAATCCTTCTGCTCTTCTGCTTGGGCCGGTCCTGGCTGAAAACCAAATCTGACACCTTAGGTGAACCTTTAGCTATGTGCCACCTCTCCCCCCCCTCCCAACACCATGGGTGAACCTTTGGCTATGATACCTCATACAGACAGCCCAAGGCACTGCTGCTGTGTTCAGCATCATCCTTTCCCTTTCATACCTTTCAAGTGTCCAGCATGTCCCCCTCTTCTTTCCTACCTCTAATGTCTAACATCTCCCTTCCTCTTCCATACCTCCTCCCGAAGTGTCCCTCTTCTTCCCTGTCCCCAATGTGTTCAACATCTCCCATCCTTCATTGCCTCTGCCCTAGTGTCTACCATCCCCATCCCTTCTCTCTAAGAAGCTTACCTCTACTGTTGTCATTATGACACTGTCTCAGAAGCACCAAATGTGAATCAAGGCAGCCGGCACATGTGTACACTCAAGCCCTGCCCCCTCTGAATTTCCTGTTTCAGAGGAGGCAGGCCTAGAGTGCACAGATGTGCTCAGAGATCCTGTGCTGCTTCCATGAGTCACATTTACTGCGCCCGAGGAGGGGGGAAGGGGAGAAGCAACAGCGTCATAATGGCAGCGACAAGCAGGAGACGTCAGCCGTGCTAGCTGTTTTTTTATTTTTTTTATTTTTTTTAATAGCTACTACTGATTTTTGTGGCACCAGCACTGATACCTCCCTTGAAACTGTGCCACCCTAGATTTCCAACCCAATCAGAACCAGCATCTGTTGAGGTACAGCCCTAGCTCTTGCTAGGGTTTTTCTTTTCTTTTTTAAATATCCCCTCTCCAGCTCAGGCCCCATTTACTTAATTGTGCTTTACCTGCCATGTTTTAATTGCCAAACCTAACATGAGGCAATTACAAAACGTCCCGTAACTGTGCTGTGCAATTAATGCAAAGAAAAATATGCTACCATGTGCTAACTATACAGCAGATAACACACAATGCAGTTACCTGTACTTCTTGAGCTGGTGTTAATTGCTCTGCATTATCTGCTGTGTTAACAGTTAGTGTGTGAATGTACACCACATCAACTAGAAGGCACAGTTTGCACAGATTCCCTGAGTCTATAACTCAAAAAGGTTTTTTCACATTGACTGTTTCACATGGGAATCAGTACATGCTAACAGTTAGGGGCATGTTTACTAAAAGGTAGTGTGCCGTTTTGGTGCGGAGATAAAATTAACATGGGGTAGCATGCTGTTATCTCCACACCATCCTTGTAGCACATGTCAGGGAGTTGATTGGGCGAGACAGTGGCATTCCCACATGATGTAGCTAGCACAGGTGTTCGTAGCCTGTGCTACCTGAGCTCAGTGCAAGTAACATGAATGTAAGTAATGCCACCTCAGTGGTTGGCCTTAGTTGCTCCCGCAGTCTGTTTGCCACATTGAAGCATGGTAACTGCACAGAGAGGGATGTACCCAACCCCCTGTTTTTAGTTCATAGGCACATGCTAGTAACACTACCCACATTCATGTTACCATCGATGGGCTTAGTAAACATGCCCCTTGATGCACTATGTTACCTGATAGCACAGGTCTGTGCTAATAGTACAAGGTATTTAAACATAGAAACAGGTCAGAAAAAAAGACCATATGGCCTATCTAGACTGCCCTTTCATATCAAATATTATAGTCCTGTTTTTTTCCCTTTACAGATCTTCTGTGTTTGTCCCATGCTTTCTTGAATTCAGATATTGTCCTCGTCTTTACTACCTCCACTGAGAGACTATTCCATGCATCTACCACTCTTTCCGTAAAGAAATATTTCCACAGTTCACTCCAGAGTTTATCCCCTTTCACCCTCATCTTATGCCCCCTCAGTGCAGAGCTCGCTCTCAATTGAAAGAGGCTCTCCTCTTGTGCATTTATGCCATGGAGGTATTTAAAAATCTTTATCATAACTCCTCTATCCTGCCTTTCCTCTAACGTATACATATTAAGATCTTTAAGTCTGTCCCCATATAGTTTATAACAAAGACCACTAACCATTTTAGTAGCAACCCTCTAAACCAACTCCATTTAGTTTATATCCTTTGATGGTGTGGTCTCCAAAATTGTACACAATACTCCAAATGAGGTCTCACCAGAGACTTATACAGAGGCATCATCACCTCCTCTTTTCTAATGGCCATTCCTCTCCCTATGCACTCAGGTATCCTTCTGGCTTTTGCCGACACCTTTTTTACAAGTTTAGCCACTTAAGATAGTCAGAAACAATCACGCCCAGGTCCCGCTCTTACATGGACAGAAGTAACGCACCCACTAACTGTACTGCTCCCTTAGATATTTGCAGCCCAAATGCATAATCTTGCGTTTTTTAGCATTAAATCTCATCTGCCAAATTCTCAACCATTTGTAAAGCTTAGCTAGATCCTTCCTCATGTTATATACTCCTTCCTGGGTGTCTACTCTATTGCAGATTTTGTTTTCATCTGCAAAGAGGCAAACCATATCAGACAGCCCTTCCGCAATATCACTAACAAAGATGTTAAAAAGAATTAGGCCGAGGGCAGATCTGTGCAGCACACCACTGGCAACGTCCTTGCACTCATAGTGAGCTCCATTTACCTGTACACTTTGTCGCCTCCCACTCAACCAATTTTTAATCCAATCAGTCACTTTAAGGTCCATTCCTAGGTTACTCAATCTATTTAGCTAGTTCCTCAAGAACCCAGTTTTCTGAAAATCATTCAAGATCCCTTCACCTCTGCTATTTGTTGGTATTTTCTGAGTTCTTGTTCCTGGCCCTTCATTTGAAAACACAGAGCAAAAATATTTCTTAAGCAATTCTGCTTTATCCTCATCAGCTTCTACATATTTCTCCTCTTCACCCTTGAGTCTGACAATACAACGTTTGCCCTTCCTCCTCCCACTAACATATCTGAAAAATGGTTTGTCTCCCCATTTTATTGCATTGGTTATTTCTTCTTCTTTTTGTATCTTTGTTTTCCTGACTACTTTCCTAACTTCTCTAAGTTTTTCCAAATATTGATGCTTGTCTTCCTCTCTCTGTGATCTCTTGTAGTTTATGAAGGTCATCTTCTTTTTTTCACCTTTTCAGCTACTTCTTTATTTACCTTTCTAACAAAAAGTTGTGTTGCCCTTAAAATATTGCCTTTCAGTTTTGCCCATTGCTTTTTTACATGCCCCAGCTGTTCCCATCCCGCTAACAACTCCTTGAGGTATGTTTCCTAAATGGCAGTAGCAGATTCCATGTCATATTGGAGCAGTGGACCCATTGACTTCAATGGGGCTGTGGCTCCGATATCACACGGAGTCTGCTAACGCCATTTAGTAAACATACCCTCTTGAGATATTGTCCCATTTTGGTAAATTTAGTTTTCCTAAAGTCTAAGACCCTCACTTTTGAATGTACTTTATCAGCCATAGTCCTAATATGTGTGGGTTCTGTTACCAGTTACTTGAATTGGTCTCCCTGTAGAAAATCCAGGATCTCCTTACTTCTAAATGCACTGCAGCAGGGATGTGCCAATCATGACAATACTGTGTATGTCTTTTATTACATTTCTGTCCACTTCTTCTCCTGTGAAGGAGATCTGTATATCACACAATGCAAATGGATTTCTTGTTCCCTCTTTCTAGTTTAACCCACAGTGCCTCTTCACTCCCTTTTAAGCCTTATAATTCTATAGCTTTAATATTATTTTTTATATTTAGTGCCACTCCTCCTCCCCTTCTTTCAACCCTGTCCTTCCTGAATAAAGTATAGCCTAGTATAATTATATCCCAATCATTTCCTACATTAAATAGCTAACACAATAAATTCCATTTTGAGGCATAGAATGGGCAGCTTAGTAAATAGGCTTCTTAATCCATTGCAATGACATTTTAGCCAGGGACCATAAATTGAAGCCCCTTCCAGGATCTGGCCAGTGTTACTCTTGAGGCGGGCTTCTAAGAGGGTTATTTTATAAGGGATTTGAAGATGCAAAAAAGCATGTTGTATGCTCAAGTATAAAACTGCCCAGGGTAAATGCATATAAAAATTAAGCATACAGAAACATAAAGGATAATTTTCTAAAGTTTTTTCCATGCATAAAGCATGATTTACAGATAAACATACACAAACATAGGAGCACTATAAGATTGTATCTACTTGCGCATGATTTGGGTGCAAGAGCTCCCATGAGTCTACATAAGAACATAAGATATGCCTTACTGGGTCAGACCAAGGTCCATCAAGTCCAGTATCCTGTTTCCAACAGTGGCCAATCTAGGTCACAAGTACCTAGTAGTTTCCCCAAAAGACACACAGGCTCCATAATTCTTGTATTGGGGCAAGCAGTGGATTTCCTGGGTCCTCTTTAATAATGGTTTATGGACCTTTCCTTCAGGAACTTGTCCAAGCCTTTTTAAAACCCAGCTTATACTAACAGCTTTACTACATCCTTCAGTAATGAATTCCAGTTCCACTTTTTGCTTTTTTTTTTTCCAATTTCTCTCCTTGGTTTCCTTATCAATGACTTGCCAGTGCTTATGTTTCCAGTTTTCGTCATCTGGTTCCTTTTTCCATTTCCTGAAATATGCTTTTTTTGGCTACAACAGCATCTCTGAACTCACCTTTAAACCATGGTAGTAGTTTCTTGGACGTCCTTCCCCTTTTTTCAAAGTATGGAATACAGCTGGCCTGAGCTTCCAAGACAGTATTTTTAAACAGCATCCATGCTTGATGTAAATCTTCTGCAGCTGTTCCTTTTAGTTTTTTATTAACAATTTTCCTCATGTTATCATAGTCTCCATTTTGAAAGTTAAAAGGTAGTACTCTGGATTTCCTTACCATCCTTCCTCCATTTATTAAATCGAACGTGATACCATCACCCTTATCTCTTGCAATAGATCTTGTGTTTCACTAACCGATTTTGGACTAGCATATGTTTTACATACATAAGGTTTCCATACTTACTACTCAACTGTTTACTAATTAATGGTTATAAATTCAATTGAACTATGTTTAGCAATTATCGTTATGTCAAAAAGCGTTATACAGACTTTTTATCTGAGATCTAGTTAGTTTAATAGGTATTCGAAGTTTGCTGATTTTGACGGTACTGGCGGTTCAACATAAAAAGATCACAAAAAATAGTAAGTAGCTTATAATGCTGTAATAGCTACTATTTTGCAAATAAAAGTATTTGTAGACTTTAGAAAATAGGTTTAGATAACTGTAAGTTACTTAGGGGTATGTTTACTAAAGTTTCTTAACGTGCGTGGCATACATGAGCGCGTGCTAAGGTACCTTAGCGCATGCTAATGATGCTTTACGGGGCAAAAATACGCTTTAGTGCACGCTCATGCGCGCAGCGGCGCACACGAGCGCTGAAGGCGGGGAAAGGCTCCCGGAGGGCGGAGGAAGGCTCCCCAGGAGCGGAGATAAGGGGTCAATGGGTGGAGAGTGGGAGGGGAGAGGGTCCCCGCACACTAGCGAGGTGAAATTCGAGGCCAAAAATAACGCGAGTGAAAACCTCGCGTTAGAGCCGATTTAAAGGGAAGAGAAACCATTTCTGTCAGCAATGTACAGCAAAACCAGGGAAACCTACCAAAAAGTGATAAGTGTGATACATATGCACAGAACAAAAGTACAAATAAACATTGAAAAGGACCCCAACAAAATAAAAAAAAATATAATCAAGCTGGGAAATAGTAATAGTAATGGGAAACATCAAAAAACACTCCCAAGAAAGCCCCAAAAAATAAATATGAATTTTGGAAGGGTCTGCGCTCCGTCCCCATACAAGGTGAATAATCCCACAGTGAAATAGCACTGATCATTGGACAGGTTACCTATGGCATGCACATGTCCCACAACAGCAGGGCAGGCATGTCGGAATGGGCAACTGGACAGATGCTGGGAAAGGGGATACAGAGGGCTGCAGGCGGCACATGCTGTGGTGCAGCTGGGGCACAGTGCGGACTAGGCAGATGCCTAGGTGGCACTTAGGAATGCTGAAACTGAACAGCAGCCAGACAGCAACTGATGAGGGCCCAACATGGGCATGAGAGTGTTTATCACAGTGTCACAGGAGATAGTACCCAGCAGGTACCCCCAAGGGCACAGAACATTGGCAGGTGGTGTTGGGGGGAAGCGTGGACGCCTATGCAGGCACCCCTACCCCAGAACACACACCATAGGCAGCCGCCTACCTGCACACTGGATGGCTTGCGACTGCACACCACCAGCACCACCAGCAGAAGGGCATGTCAGCATGGTGGCAGAGGGGTACTGGTGGTGGAGGGGGGCAGTGGCAGCTACCCAGAGCCGACCATGGCCTAGCCCTGTGTAGGTGGGTGCCATGCACTGCAACAGACAGGCTCTGTCTGAAAAACAATCATGGTATCTCCAGGGACTGCACTGTCTCTGTGAGCACAGTGTGGTGCGGTGAACACAGCCAGTGTGTTCAGGAGCAGAAGGTCACAAGTTCAAGTCCCAGCTGGGGCTACTGCCAATCCAGTCCCCATATTTTACCCGCTACTAAACCGTGATAGTAAGGACAAACCTTTATTGCAGAGAACATACGCATGGTTCAAACGCCTATATTTTACCCCACCGAGCACCGACACCAGAAACATGCACATTACCTAGAGCAGAGTCCCCCAAATGCAGTCCTGGAGGGCCACAAATCATTCAGGTTTTATGCTGTCTCCAATAGAAGGCCATGTCCGCATGGTGGCGAAGGGGTACTGGTGGTGGAGGGGGCAGTGGCAGCTGCCCAGAGCAGACCATGGCCTAGCCCTGTGTAGGTGGGTGCCATGCACTGCAACAGACAGGCCCTGCCGGACAAACAGTCATGGTATCACCAGGGAATGCACTGTCTCTGTGGCAACATGGTGGTGCAGTGCACACAACCAGTGTGTTTGGAGGCAGAAGGTCACAGGTTCAAGTCCCAGCTATGGTGCCTGCCAACCCAGTCCCCATATTTTACCCACAACTGACAAGTGCTACTACAGACAGAACGTTTATTGCAGATGACGTAAACATGCCCCAAACACCTACATTTTACCCTACAGAGCAAAGACACCATAAACAGGTGCATTACCTAGAGCAGAGTCTCCCAAATGCAGTCCTGGAGGGCCAAACACCATTCAGGTTCCATGCTGCCTCTAATAAAGATGCCTGTGCTGCATATCTATGTACCACCCCCATGGTATGCAGATGTATCTCATGCATATTCATGAGGGACAGCATGAAAACCCGAACAGTGTTTGGCACACCAGGACTGGAGTTGGGAACCTGTGCCGTAAAGCAGCAGCCAAAAGGGGCAGACACACCCACACCCACAGGCTCCATTAGCCAATGCCTCCTGGAGAGGCAGGACATTGGGCCCTGCGTGCATCTCCCAATACTAGCACTTGCATACCTTAGCAATGCCACCCTACACCTGGGAATACGGTACACAGCTATCAAAGGTTTGCTATGATTACTGGCAGATAGCAATTCCTACGTTAAGCACAGTTTGCTGATTGAGCTCCATCATAGCAACCTTTCTGATGTCTGTGGAGTGTGCTGCAGGTTTGGTCTCTGACAGTGTTTACCACCCTGGGGAGTGACCCCCAACAGTATTGCGTACCATATCCATGCCTGCACTGTGCCCAGGACTGGTGTGGTGGCCAGGGCTGCTAAACTCCTCTATAATAGCACAATGCTGGCATAGGTGTGTGGAGTGTGTGTCTGTCTATCCAGTGTGTGGTGGCTGCAAACACCCTCCACAGCCCACACTGCCAGCACTGTTGCCAGTATTGGCCTGCCAATGTGCATAATGAGGAGCAAGGTACCATGGGTATAGCCCGGACAGGGTGGCCTGGCCAGGATGCATCTGCACAGGGCATAGGGCACTGGCTGGGACATTGTAGTGCCCGGCCACCACCTGCACAGACAGGGTGGCCACAGCATGTCCTGCTGGGAGATCACTCTAACCCTGACTGTGCAGTGACCACAGCATGGCTAGGCACCCCCATAGTGCTATATAGTATTTCTTTCATGTGATATTTATGGGTTTCCTTTTGGGGACCAGTCACTGACTCATCTGCTTGTTGTGTATGCTGACATCCTAGTTCTGGGTGCATGCATTTCCACCAGGAACATGCACTATGGACTAGCTAGCAGACTGTCTGCAGCTGGTATGTGTCTTGATGGAGCGCCTTGCAGGGTGCAGCGGCTGAAGGCTTGCTGCAGGAGAATATCAGATAGTGGTGGGGTGCAGCTTAGCATATCCAGGCCTAATGTCTGTCTGCTATTGCGTTATGGATGTGTACAGAGCTGCATTGACTGCCCTGTAGGGTGTCTGTTCCCCAGCAGGACTGGGGTTGATGGTCCCCTCTACTGCCACCATTGCAGGGAGGTAGAATGTGGATCTATTGGTGGGAGACCCTGTTTACCACCCTCATCCCTGGAGGAGGAGGGTGGTGGTGGTACATAATCCTCCTAGGGATCCATAGGGGCTACACCTGACTGAGACATACAGATATATCCAAGGTGTGTCTGCAGAAACTACCTATCTCACACATTAGCACTGCTGGGGACCTGCAGCATGGCCTATCTCTGCTGTGGACCTGGTGCTTGGCGCCCAACCTCACCCTCAGGGTGAGTGCAGTACCTGCACAATGTGACGGTGTGTAGCTACTCTGTGCCAGTACCACACACGGTCAGTTCCCCCTACCAGGCCGAGGTGCTGTGGGGGTGCATACCCCATCTTGTAATCATCTGTAGACTGCTGATTTGCATGTGCAGTGCATCATGGGTATGGGTGGGTTAACCCTATCCTGGTGACCACAGCAGACTGTTTGTGTGGTGACTTGCAGTCCTTCTGCAGCCAGCCAGGGATTTGCTAGCAGCTATAGAGCTGTAGCCCACTGGTTACTTCACTATCAGTGGAGCCAGAGGTCATGGGTTCAAACCCACAGTGGGGTTATTTGATAGGGCTGTCCAAAGCATTATCTATTTTTAATGTACATTAGTGCTGCCAGCAAAAACAATCTCAGCCTACTGTACCCATAAGGTGCCTCAGAGGGCGCTTTATATGGCGCCCTATAGGGCACCTTATGGTTACCGTCCATATAAGGTGCACTATACAGTATCCTATGGAGCGACTGATAGGGTGCCCTATAGGGGACATTATAGGGTGCCGTGGCGGATAGTGCACTTTATAATGTGCCCTATGGAGTGCCTTATAGGGTGCCTTATGCGGCACCTTAGGTTACGGCACATGAGGGTGTGTTTGCTGGCAGCAATTAATAAAATACAAATAAAGTGCCGCAGGAAACAATAATTACATGTCAAAGCTGATGCCTCAGCCAGCCTTATGTATTAGGCACACTGGGGATTGAACTCATGACCCCTGTATCATCAGTCACTGCCTTAACCATTGTGCTACACTGCTGTTCCTCCTTGCATGTCAGCGCACCTACTTAAGATTTCCATGTGTTTAAATGCACAGTGCTGCCATCAAAAACAGTGCTATGACCTTGCTGTGCCTCATAGGGCACCCTATATGGCGCCCTATAGGCCACCCTTTAAGCAACATTGTAGGGTGCCATGGCGGACAGTGCACTTTAAAATGTGCCCTCTGGGGTGCCTTATGCAGCACCTTATGTTACAGCGCTTTGAGAGAGTGCGTTTGCTAGCAGCAGTAATTAAAATAAAATTAAAAAGCCTCATAATGCAATATTACACATAAATGGTAGCGCCTCAGCCACCCTTCTTCATTGGGCACAGTGGGGGATTGAACCCATGTCCCCTGCACCATCTGTCAGTGTCTTTACCATTGTACTGCAGCTCTGTTCCTATGTTTGCACATCAGCGCGCCTGCTTATGCTTCCTGCGCGCATTCCTTGTGCGCTACTGTGCGCAGTGCACAAGAGTGCGTGGCGCGCGCTAATCCCATTTTGCTCTATTTTTGGCCGGACCGCCCACTCCTTATATGGCATCCTTCAGACTAACACGGCGCGCACGTTAGGATGCTTTAATAAAAATACCCCTTAGTGTCAGAGTTATTGGTGCGTATATCGGCCTTGTATGTTTTTCATACGCTGGGGCCGGGCTAATATGTTGTCGAAACTAATTGCTGTCAGTAATTCTTTCCTAGCTGTTTCAATGGTGCAATATCAACGTACTGCATCAGAAGTGTTTTCACGTGTATCATATTCTGCTGTCAGAATGGACTGTTGACAAACCATATTATATCATAATAAAGTGTTTTAAATGAAAACTGCAGTTTCAATAGTATCATACAGTATGTTTATGTCAATGAATATTGGAACTGAATCCTATCTTTTTTGAAGACGGACAATATACTATATTGGACCAGTGTATGAAAAACATACACTATGTGAAACTTCTATTTTCTGCAAAGTTTTAATATTTTTTATTATGCCAGTATTTCATAGTTATTTGAGTGTAACAAATCTAATAAATCATCCAGAACAGAGATAGAATATGCGAGCTGTCCAAAACGGGCTAAGGACTAAGTCCAAAATGGCTTCCCCTCTTGTTGGCTCATGAACCAACTGCCCCACGAAGCAGTCATTTATTTAATCTAGAAACTTTATCATCCTAGTATATCCTGCCATGACACTGACACAATCTATACCGGGGTAATTGAAATCACCCATTACTATTACTGTGTTGTAACTTTTGTTAGCTTCCTAGATTTCGTCGAGCATTTCATCATCCATTTGTTCATTCTCGCCAGGCGATCGGTAGTAGGCCCCCACTGCCCTTACCTCCACCTTTTTAAATGTAATTTCAATACACAGAGATTCTACAGTGTATTTTGTTTTCTGCAAAATATTTATCCTGTGTGACTCAATGCCCTCTCTAACAAAGTTGAACCCCTTTACCAATTTGATCTATCATTGCGATATAATTTCTACCTAGTTATCACAGTGTCCCACCCTCTGATCCACCAATTATATCTAATCTCATTTAGTGCTATACATTCTAACTCTCCCATCTTATTTTTTAGACTTCTAGAATTTGCAAACAAGCACTTTAGAGATTGTATTTTATTCATATTAATCTTGTTATTGGTAGGTAGGGGTAATTTTGAATCCTTAAGCTCTGTCTGCTCTGTACTTAAGGGCATTTGGGTTACTTTTGTCATTATTGGTACCTCTCTGTTGATATGCCCTAACTTCAGTCTTTTACTAGTATCTTTCAAGGATACATCGTTCTGAACTATGTGCTCTTGGGCGACTTTCGGCTTTCCCCTATTATAAAAGCTGCTCTATCTCCTTTTTTAAAGGTTAATACCAGCAGCCTGTTTCAATCCCAGTTAATTTGCAGCCCATCCCTTCAGAATAGTCACTCCTTTCCCCAGAATATTGCCCATTTCCTAACAAATCAAAAACCCTCTTCCTTGCACCAGCATCTCATCCATTGAGACTCTGGAGCTCTGCCTTTTGGGTCCTGCGCGTGGAACATGAAGCATGTCAAAGAATGCTATCCTGGAAGTTCTGGATTTCAACTTCTTACCTAAAACCCTAAATTTGGCCTCTAGAACCTCCCTACCATACTTTCCTATGTCATTGGTACCAACATGTACCAAGAGAGCAGACTCCTCCCCAGCTCTAAAACCTTGTCTAGGTGGCACGGTGGCAAAAAACCCGCCACTTTTAGAAATACTGCTGCTGTCACTGCCTGCCTCTCTCTTCCGAGACGGAATCAGCAGCAGCAGGGGGGAGTGGTGCAACCACTCATATGTGTCACTGCCGCCCCTCCTGGGGCAGCAGCCTAGCGGATGGGTTTCCCTGAGTATACTTTACTTTATAGAATAGGCCCCACATACACATGTATCAATGTGTTTTCACTGTGCAGGAGTTTTTAGTTTTACCCTCTTAGTGTTAAATATGCAAGAATAAAAGCTTTTTATTTAGCAGCTTAACCCCTAGTAATAGTGCCACAACACTGCCACTAGTGGTCAGAGCTACCATTTTGCACCTACATGGCAACGGAATAGGAGCATAGGGAAATTGTTCCTGCCCCAACACTATACCACTGGGGATTCTCCTGGTAAGTGCTGGGGAGATCAGAGGGTGGTGTCAGCATTGTGCGATGCTCTTGGGGGGTGGTTTAGGAAGTTCATGTTGGGGAGTTGTGTATTGTTGCAGGGTTCTCTCAGGGGTCTTTCAATGGGGAGCATATGCTAAGGAGGATGTTATCGGAATGGGAGCTATCATCGGAGTGTGAGTGGTACTACTAGGGGGAATGTCATTGGGGTATCGAGAGTTCATCAGTGTTTTAAATTTTTCTTTGGGTCACAGCGCACTAACTGCTGCTGGTAGTTCATCTGCACTTAATGCCACCTTGCAGAGTAGCATTAAGTTGTACCTGGGCTATCAGCAGCCTTGATAACATGAGGAAAAATACCACATGCTGTATGTGCAGCCCATGTCCGTTTTCTGTCTATATCTTGCTCAACTCCTATCCAATATTATACTCGGCATCTAGCGTGGAGTTTTACCAAGCTGCTGATTGTAGTGCCTAAAAGTCATTATCATGGGCCTGTATTGATGGATAGCATTAAAGCCCAAGCTGACTCCTTAGCATATTTCAGTAAACATTCCCCTTAGTGTTACTCTTGCATGATGCCTGAATCTTTCTTCCCCTCCTTAAGTCTGTAAGAGCTGTCTGCAACATTGCTGTCCTAATTAGCCTAAGGGACAGAAGATCTGATGTGGGAATTTATCCCAGGTCATCAGCATTAACACTTAGTCATCAAACCAGCCCAGAATGCATTTTGCAATAATAATAAAATAAAATAAAACAGAATATTGTTTGGGAAAGAAAGAACGAAAATCATTTTAAAAACGCTTTTACATTTAATAGTCATTTGAGGGTTATGGCATGCGCTGTATCCAGTAGGTATTTCACCAATGAAAATGAATGACTCACTGCTGTAACTCCATCATAGAAATATGATGACAGAAAAAGACCACATGGCCTATCTAGTCTGTCCTTCCATATCAACAACTACAACAGTCCCCTTTTTACCTTTAGAGATCCTCTGTGTTTGTCCCATGCTTTTTTGAATTCAGTTACTGTCCTCATCTATACCACCTCCACTGGGAGACTATTCCATGGATCCACAACTCTTTCTGTAAAGAAATATTTCCACATATCACTCCTGAATCTATCTCCCTTCACCCTCATCCCATGTCCCCTCGTAGCAGAACTTGCTTTCAATTGAAAGAGGCTCTCTCCCTGAACATTTATGCCACGGAGGTATTTAAACATCTCAATCATATCACCTCTATCCCGCCTTTCCTCTAAGGTGTACAAATTAAGATCCTTCAGTCTGTCCTCATATGCTTTATAATGAAGACCACTAATCATTTTAGTAGCCACCCTCTGCACTGACTCCATCCTGTTCACATCCTTTTGAAGGTGCGGTCTCCAGAATTGCACACTATACTCCAAATGAGGTCGCACCAAAGACTTATACAGAGGCATTATCACCTCCTTTTTTCTGCTAGCCATTCCTCTCCATATGCACCCAAGCATCCTTCTAGCTTTTGCCGTTGCCTTTTCTACCTGTTTAGCTACTTTAAGATCATCAGACACAGCCACGCCTAGGTCCCGCTCTTCTTTAGTGGACAAAAGTACTTCACCCCCTATGCTATATTGCTCCCTTGGATTGCTGCAGCCCAAATGCATGACCTTACATTTTTTAACATTAAATCCCAGCTGCCAAGTTCTAGACCATTCTTCAAGCCATCTTCCTTGTGCGTAACAAATGCCTTTTTAGCTTTGACCAGTTATGACTTGTGAAGATTGGGAGTCATGCGGCTAAAATCTTGCTCTATGTCCCTTTCTGGGTTTTAATTCCAATCTGAGGATGTTCATGAAATGATTTTAATGGTCTCTATTTAGTTTCAGTGTAAAATAGGTCACTCACAAAACCAACAAATACAACTGCACACTTTATTGTCTCTACTTGTTTGCTCTCAAGACTCGACCCAACAGCACATTTAATCATGTTTCAGTAGGGAGAGAAAAATAACAGGAATAAGAGTAGTCTGACTTGTTAGGGCAGAAGACATCATCTGGCTCATTTTGGTGAAGTTTTCGTTTTAAATATATATGGTCATATGGGACTCAATTCACTCACATCAAGGAGTCTGAACATTTTCCTGACTTGATGTTTTAGCCAGACTAAATGAACAAAATGATTTACTTCTGACCTTAATAAAACATTTCCCAAGGGTAGTTGCACATCTCAGCACACTAATGTAAATAGGTGTGTGCAGACTACGACAGCGTGTCTTCAATTCATAATAAGTTTCATTTTAATGAATCCTTTCAGATATGCATTCACCTGGGTGCAATATTCATGTCTGGACTGTGAACAGAGGAAACACAGCAGACAAGCTGAAACTATGAAATCAACATTAAAAAAGTGCCCACGTTAAAAAAACATCACCATTTTATTTTGCATTTAAAAGAATAGAAATACCATCTCATAAATGACTGGTCTCATAAACGGAGTCAGAGAAGCATTCTTGGTTGAGACAGTAGGATCTAGTCAGAGTTCAAAGATGATGCTTCCAGGCGGAAAATAATTTTCAGAGTATTTTAGCTGAATTTCAGCGTATGCAATGGTGGTGATGGAAGGGGGAGGGGTGCATCCTGGAATGGGAAAGGCAGAATGGAGTTTTTGTGTATTTCCTGTGCTTTTTATGGGTTGGCTTTAAATAGAATCTACAGTATTAACTGATGATCACATTCAAATGCATGGGATTGAATGTGCTAATTTACACCTGCTATAAATCACAAATAAGCATGGGACTTTCTTGTCCATTGTTTCTTGCATTGGTGACTGGTGGGGTTTGTTTGTGATCCCTTGACCAGACTGTCATCTGTGTCCCCATACTTGTCTTTTGTGCAACTTTCTGTTTCTTTGCACTTCTTGCTGTTCCATTCCAAACCTGCCCTCCACCCCCTTTCAAAGACTCGCTCTCCCTGAACAACCCCTCCCTCCACCATGACAATCATATACACCCAGTGTTCCTCTCCTTGGCCCAGGGTGTGCAATTCTTCCAATTGCCCAGCTATCTGGTGCCATGTTTGTATGTGACTCAGTGTTCCCTGCTGCATCCCTGTGTGGTGCCTGTGTGTGCCTGTGCAGGTGCATGTACAGAGCTGGAGATGTTGCTGAGGGAGGCACTGGATGCTGTTGGAGGGAGTCGCTCAGTGTGGGTGAAGGGAAGCAGGAGCCATGGATGACCGAGATACATTATTTGTGCATTCCATGCTGAATGAGGCCTGCCAGGAACTAGGGTTGTTCCTCTGCTGTCCCTCACAGGAGACCCATACTCATCCATCTCAAGGTCACCTTCCTAGCCACTGGCAGTTTCTAGTTCATGCTGGCTGATATCATGAGTCTCAGTCAGGCTGATGTCTCACAGTTCTCAAGGGCCTTTCTATCCCACACTGCAGAATATCTAGCCTTTGCTCAGACCATGCAACAGAGGCAGCTACTGTAACTATGATCCAATTCCATGAGGTTAACGGATTCTTATCTATACTGGGGGATCATAGATTGCACAAATTTGACCATCTGACACCCATGAGGGAAGGAGCCAACCCACCACAATAGGAAGGTATTCTATTCACTGAACATACAGTTGGTCTGCAATGCACATGAGGAGATAACTGATGTTTTTCTGAGGTTCCTAGGTTCCTGAAACAACTCATACATCCTGACGCACTCTGGCATCTATGAGAAATTTGAGAGTGGAGAAACCACTGGTGGATGGCTACTAGGTAAATCCTCACCAGCCACTCCACCACATACACATGCTAGACATACACATGCTAGGAGTTCCCAGTGATCCTGGCAGCTGCAGCAGTTGACAAACAGAGCACATAATGCAGGAAATTCCCAGCACAGCAAATGTCTTGATGCTAGATTCTAATATGTTCCCACTTTCTCTCCACCAACACAGGTGATAGAGGCTACTGTTTTTGCCCAATATCCATGGCCTGAATGTGTCCAATTGCTTGACAAGATGGAAGATAAACCTGAGCATTTCATATGCACTTTGACTTTCTCCAATCTGTCTCATGACATCCAGAAGATACTATGGGAGGAATGACATATTTTAGCCATTGTACCCTCCTTGGTTAACAAAAAGCTAGTAATAGCATACAAAAAACAAAACAAAACAGAATTTGGCAAACGTGATGGCCCTTCAGCTCTTTCTGTCTGCCATCCTCAGAATAAGATTGTGGGCCATTTTAAATATGGCCAGTGTTCAGCTTGTGGCCACGCTTTGGTGTCTAAGAAGAGTTTTATTCTTCCAATATCTCAACGTGAATTGAAATTATTGATTGCTCAAATTGTGAAACCACCCATATTATTTACTTGATTGGCAAGACCAGTCCTATGGTGTGGATCCAAATTATAGAACACTGTAGTTGTCTAAGATGAAAGGTCTTGGATAAACCATTAGTCATGCATTAGATTGAAGTTGGGCACACCATTATGGATTTGAAGTTCATGGTTATTAGAGTAGTTAGACCACATTGGAGAGGAGGAGCTCTAGAGAGGAACCTTTTATGTTTGGAACAGCATTATATATTTGAGCTTAACACAATGATTCCCAAAAGCATGAATGCGGATCAGGACTTTACTGTGTTCCTAGGAAATTAAGAATGGTCTCTTTGGTCATATTATTTTTCCATCCCTTTCTCTTTTGTTTTTGATTATTCATATTATCTTCTATGCTTTATTGTACTATTTGATTATGTTAGGTCACCAGTCCCTCTTTTTTTTCCCTTCCTTTCCTCTTCCCGCCCCCTCTTTTCCCCAGTGCTCTTCTTCCCCCCTCCTTTTTTCTACTCCCCTTCACTTCGGTCCTCCTCTCCCTTCTCACACCTGCCCATTCCTTTTTTCCCCTCTTGTCCCCCCTTTTCCCCTTCCCCCTTTCCCCTTCTTCTTCCCTTTCCTTCTTTCCTACTTTTCCCCCTTCTCCTCCCTCCCTGCCCCCTCTCCTTTCCCCTCTTACCTTTCCCCCTTTCTCCCCTCTCCCCTCCCCTTCCCCCTCTCCCTCTCCCCTCCCCCTTCCCCCTTTTTTCCTTTTGTCTTTGTGTGCATGATCACTTATGAAAACAGAGTTTTCTTTGCTACTTTAATCACCAGTCTCTCTGTCCTAGACAGCTGGATATATTTTTCCTTGATTATGACTTGGGTTTGATTTTATGGGCTGCTAGTGGTATTGGTTGCCGGATGCTTTATCTCTCTCATAAGACTTTAATATTTCAAGTTTCCCTACATTGCTATGATATGATTCTTTTGATTCACTGTCATCATAAGGTTGTTTGCCCATGTTTTTATTTTTTATCTTTTATTTGTTAACGCATTTATACATACTATGGGGTATGTTTACTAAACCGTCCTAATGTTATCGGCGAAAAGTGCAGCGTTAACGTGAACCATGCCATATAAGGAAGTGGGCGTTCTGGCGATAAGGTAGCAATGGCTGTTTATCGCGCGATAGAGGGCGCCTTGGCTCATTACGTACGGTAACCTTAATTTTGTGCCAGCGCAGTGAGAATAGCTATAGAGGTGTAGACCACTGGTTAATGCAATGACTTCCAAGGGGTCATGGGTTTGATCCCTCAGAGGTCTCATTTAATAAAGCTGTCTAAGGCAATCCCTCTTGCTGCCTGTAACAGTCAGACACATCTCTACAATCTGTACTGCCAGCAAAAACACCCTATCCTCAGTGCTGTAACCTAGGGTGCCCTATAAGGATCCCCATAGGGCACATTATAAAGTGCCTTGTCTGCCAAGGTGCTCTATAATGTGCCCTATGAGGCGCCTTATAGAGCACCCAGGATGCTTTATAGGGCGCCTTAGGTTACAGTACTGAGGTGAGGGTGTTTTTGCTGGGAGCACAGATTGTAGAGATGTGTCTGACTGTTACAGGCAGCAAAAGGGATTGCCTCAGACAGCCTTATTAGATGAGAATTCTGAGGGATCAAACCCATGACCTCTGGCTTGGTAGTCATTGCATTAACCAGTGGGCTACACCTCTATAGCTATTCTACAGCACTGGCTGGCGTCAGAAAGACTGCAGGTCACCGCACGAAATGTCTGCTGTGATTACCAGGATAGGGTAAACCCACCAGTATCCATGATGCAATGCACATGCAGAACAGCAGTCTACATCTGATTACAAGATGGGGTATGCACCTCTACAGCACCGCAGCCTGGTAGGAGGAACTGACCGTGTGTGTTACTGACAAAGAGTAGCTACAGATCGTGACATTGTGTGGTTCCTGTGCTCACCCTGAGTTGAGGTGGGGCGCCCAGCACCAGGTCCGCAGCACCCAACTTGGCTGAGATAGGCTGTGCTTTAGGTCCCCATCAGTGCCAGTGTGTGACAGGTAGTCCTTGCAGACACACCTAGGATACACCTGTGTCCATCTGAATTCCCCAGTCACGTCTAGCTCTTGTGGACTATGATGCACCCAGAATAGTGCATATCCTGTGTGGTTGCCATGGTCACTTGTTATAAGAGCAGGGTGGTGTCTGGACCCACATGTGGATTATATAGCACCACCCAACCCCCCCCCCCCGGGTCAGGGTGGGGGATAGGATATGCCACCAACAGAACCACGCTCTACATCTTTGCAATAGAGGCAGTAGAAGGGACTATCGACCCCAGTCCTGCAGGGGAATGGGCACCCTCCAGGGCAGTCAATGCAGATCTGTACCTATCACCTAGGGCACTGGCAGTAGGCCTGGAAAAACTCAGCTGCCCCCAACCACAATCTTACATTCACCAGCAGAAGACACAGTCAGTCTGCACCCGCTGCACCCTGCAAGGTGTTGCAACCATACGCATGCTAACTGCAGACAGTCTGCTAGCCAGTACATAGTGCATGTTCCTAGAGGAACTATGTGCACCCAGAAGTGGGATATAAACACAAACACCAAGCAGGTATATCAGTGATTGGGTCCCAAAAAAGGGAACTCACAGATATCACTTGAGAAAAACACTATATAGCACTATGTGGAAACGTAGACATGCCATGGTCACTGCTCAGTCAGAGTGAGAGTAACCTCCCAGCAGGACATGCTGTGGCCACCCTGTCCGTGCAGGTGGTGGCCGGGCACTACAATATCCCAGTCATTGCCCTATGCCCTGTGCAGATGCATCCTGCCCAGACCGCCCTGTTCGGGCCATACCCACAATACCTTGCTCCTCATTATGCACATTGGCAGGCTAACGCTGAAAACAGTGTAAGCATTGTGGGCTCAGTAAGGTGTAGGCAGCCACCAAACACTGGATAGACATACACATACTCCCACACCTATTTCAGCATTGTGCAAAGATAGAGGTGGTTGTCAGCCCTGGCTGCCACACCAGTCCTGGGCACAGTGCAGGCATTGCTAAGGTACTCAATACTGTTAGGGTCACTCTCTGGGGTGTTAAGCACTATCAGAAACAAAAAAGGAAACACACTCCACATATATCAGAAAGGTTGCTATGATGAATATCTGTTAACAAATTGTGTTTAATTTTGGATTTGTTAGCTGGCATTAATCATAGCAACCTTTTTATATATATGGAACGTGTTTCCATGTTTATGATGTCATTGATAAGGTATGCAGGTGCTAGTAGTGGTAGCTGCTGCTCTGCGCAGGGCCCAACAGCCTGACTCTCCATGAGGCTTTGGATAGTGGAGCCTGTGGGTGTGGGTGTTTGTGCCCCTGTTGGCCGATGCTCTAGGGAGTGCATATGTTTATGGTGTATGTGTTCTGTAGGGTAAAATAAAAGAAAGATGGTCTGCAGGAGCCACAGCTGGGACTTGAACCAGTGACCTTCTGCCCCTGAACACATGGGCTGTGTGTACTGCACCAAACTGTTTCCGCAGAGGCAGGTCATTCCCTGGGGATACCATGACTGTTCTTCAGACAGACCTTGTCAGTTGCGCTGCACGCCACCGACATAAAAAGGGCTTGGCCTTGGTCTGCTGTGGGCAGATGCCACTGCCCCCTCCACCGCCAGCACTCCTGCACCACCATGTTGCCATGTCCTTATGCCGGTGGTGCGCAGTCCCAGGCCATCTAGTGTGCCGGTAGGAGGCTGTCTATGCTGTGTGGTCTGGAGTAAGGGTGCCTACATAGACATCCATGCTTCCCCCTGGCACCGCCTGCCAATTTTATGTGCTCTTTGGGGTACCTGCTGGGTACTGTCCCCTGGGACACTGTGGAACACACACTTGTGGGCATGTGTGACCTTAATCAGTTGCTGTCTTGCTGATATTCTGTTTCTGCATTCCTATATGCCACCTAGGCATCTGCCTAGTCCACCCTGTGCCCCGGATTCCCCAATGCATGTCCCGCCTGCACCCTCCCTGTACCCCATTTACAGCATCACCATAGTGCCCTTTCATACGTGGGTACTCTGCTGTTGTTGCACATGTAGCACTACTATCACTTTTCTTGGTCTCCCTGCCTTTGCTGTACATTGCTGACTGAAATGGTTTCTCTCTCCTGCAAATGTGCCTCTAACGCCAGGTTTTCACTCACGGTAATGTTCTGGTCTTAAGATCCTGGCGTTAGTGTAGCAGGGGCCTCTCCCCGCCCACCACCCGCCCATTGACCCCTTCTCTCCGCCCTCTCTCCACCCTCTGTGTGACTTTAATGCCGCCGGAGACGTTATTGCACGATAACGTTATGTATCGCCACTGCAACATTATCGCTGTTTAGTAAACATACCCCTATATGTTTTTGGGTGTAGGTTTTCCTTTATTGGCTGTATTTATTACTTACTGGACATCATATTGCTTATATTTATTGTGTTGCTTGGATTTACTTTGTATAAAATCAAGCAGGTTTAAAAAACAAACAAACTGATTTAATGTGCATCATGCACTGCATCCTTTCACACACTTGTGTGTGCATTGTGAAACCAAATTTACCTTAACGATGTCGATGGATCAGTAGCAGTTCAAGCCTCAGATATGTGTCGGCATTTTTTGGCAGCTCAGTAGATATTTAAATATCTCTTGAGTTCATACATATACTGCCATCTTTTGTTTTTCTACATTTTTTCCTTTGCAATTAATAGATGTTTCTTGGGATCTGATTGCCCCACTAGTTGCCCAGTTATATGTGTTCTTTGTACTATTTGCTGTCACACTGGGAGTTTTTGTATTTTATAATGTCATGTTCCTTATTATCTAAGGCTTTTTTGCAATGCTATGAGAGGCTCAATGTTTTCGCAGTGCTCATGTAGTTGCACACTGTGATTTTTTGCTTAAACTCTTCATGTATCTGTGGCATGTTCTTACAGACATTTTATAATTTATATAATCTATGCCCTGAATATCCTGGGTTCTTTACTTTTTTATTTATTCACATCTGTTCAATGTATGGTTTGATACTGCGTCGTTCTGATACATAGTTGTGTCACTAAGCCATTGCCCTTAGCCTTACTTGATTGGACCGTGATTTTGGCAGTTTTATGAACATTTAAAGGGTTTAGAGCTAAGCGTCTAACTTGATTTGTGCACAGTTCTTTTTCTCTTCATGCTGACAATTCCAAGCAAGTGCTTTGGTTTTCTAGTAGTCTGCAAATAGTAGTCTGGGGCTCTTTACTGTCAAGCATATATGCCTAGTTTGTCCTCAAACATTTTTTGTTCATTCATTTGTTCTCCTTTTGCACTTTGATATTTTTGGGTTTTTTCCTCCAGAGCATTTCATGCATATCTCACCATTAGTAGAACCTCCTTTGTTCCACTAGCATTTTAACATTTTAATGCTAGTATTGAATAAACTTCTCTTCATTATTAGTTTTCAATACTAGCATGTGTTTGTTTTTTGGTGCATATTTAGACACCATATTGGGGCTCTGTCCGCTGATGAGTTGCCTTACAGTATAAAAGGTTTTATTTAGATGGTTACCTCTGGTTTTGGGTGTTAATATTTCATAATCTCATCTTCCTCCATTCTATACATTGCCTCTCCCAATTATCACCTTATTTTTTTACATTTTGAAGTGAGTCTAGTGACAATGTAGTTTCTCTGGTCTAAAACAGGTTTTTTGCCCAATGGCCAGGTTTTATGTGCACTGTTACATTTTTTACATTTCTATGACGATCAAGCTCAGTGGTGATTTCTTATGTTTTATTTTTATGGTTTGTGTTTAATATCTGTTATACTATAGTTAAAGTTTTAGTATTTTAATTCACCTTTTAACATTTTGTTCATTATGTTGTCCTTTACATAGGATTGTGCTTACACAATTGGTTCATAATTGCTTTAATTTAATAAGTCCAAGCAACTGTGAGTAAGTTTGCATGGTCTCTCCCTCTTCATGTACTTGGTCACTTGTGGTGCTCAGTGCCTTATCGTGTGCACAATTGATTATGCACTACATCTCCCTCCACCCTATATATGACTTGTGTTCTGATCTGTCTTGTTTTTTGTATCGCATTCCCTGATTTGCCAATTTTAGGTGACATTAGTAATGTATGTTTGTGTTAATGTTATATTTTTTTTATTTTTTTTAATTTATATTTTAAGTTTCATACAAACCAATCAAGAATACATCTTGAACAAGAAATTGAGAAGAGTAACAGCAAAAAAAAAAGAAAGGAAACTTTAGAACACATACGAGTCCCTCAAAGCAGGAAAAAAAACCCCAACCCATTCTCACTCTAGCCCACAAAACCAGAGATCAGTAGAATAGGAAATCATAATACAACATTTTGTAAGGTAATATAAGGTGTGTGTACAGCCAATACAACATATTCAACTGGGAACCGACAGGGATTCAGCCCCACCCCCAACCTGCCTGGCACTTATGAAATCCAATAAAAAAGAAGGGCACGGGCCGTGTCCCGGTGCCCGAAAATAACCGGGGGCGAGCCTCGGCGCTGGCCCCGGCCCAGGGCAGCAAGTAGGCGGTTGGAGGGAGAAGCGGAGGAGGGGGGAAGAGCATGTGCGCGTTGACGCAGGGCGCGTCATTTGAGTGGATTGGTTCCGCTGCGGGGATGCGCGCGGCGGGAACCAATCTGGAGCAAGTCAGGCCATGTGCAGCGGTAGCGAGGACGCCCGCTGAGCACATAGTGTGAAGGAGGGCGACTGGCTGGTGTTGGTCATGTCTGCGATTGTTTGAACGGGTGATCGGCGGTGCACAAAGTGGTGATTTCCGTGCGGCAGTGTCGGGGCAGAGGCACCAGCAGGCGAGTGAGAAGTGTGTGTGGTTTTTGAAGGAAGAAAATAACATTTGGCTGGTATTGCTTGCGGCGGGGGGTATGGGGACCGAGTGAGCGGTGGGGAACAGAGCGGCGGCTGACGTGCGGCAGTGTGGGGCAGAGGCAGCAGCAGGCGAGTGGGAGTACATGCGGTTTAAAAAAAAAAATATATATATATTAATAATAAAATTGTAGTTGCTGGTGGGTTTACTGGTGGGAGGATAGGAGGCTACTTTATTTAAATACCACAGGGCACGGATTGCTGTAGAAAGGAGGACAGTCGGCTGAGAAGTCTGCTTTAATTGTTGGCAGCGCTGCAGGTCTGTTAGGGGTCAAGGCCAATCAGCAGCTTCATTTGGTCTTGTGGGGCCTGGGGTTTAGGAGTTGGGGCAAGGGTTTAGGATGACTAGGGGCAAAAGAGTGCAGAAAGGGGCACGGGGGGGACGTGGACAGGGAGGAGAGAGTTCTGTGGGGGCTCAGAGGGGCAGGGGTGAAGAAAGGGGAAGGAGGGAGAGGTCTATGGGTCCAGGGAGGGGCGGGATGGGTGGTAGGGAGGCAGGGAGCCGGGGAGCCAGGGACGGGGGGCTCATGGGGCTTCCTCTGACTAGGCCACAGGCTGGGCCGAGGCGCAGGCTGGTGGAACGGGTGGCCTCCGTGTACAGAGGGAGGGGAGAGGCCAGGGGTACTGAAGAGTTCCAGTCTGCGGAGGTGGGTGAAGAGTTGCGAGGTGCGGGGGAGGGGAGCAGTGCATCACCTGTAGGGATGGGGTTAGGTGCGAGAGGTGGAGAGAGTGGTGTTGTTAGTGAAGTGTCCTGGTTTGGGATGCAAGGTGGGGAGGCGAGGATGGGGGCTTTCCCTGGGGGAGGCATATGTAGTCCGGAAAGGTTTGGAGCTATGGACCATCAGGCGTGGGACCAATGGCAGAGGGGGGGGGGCAAGGCCCGTCGAGGGCTAACTGGGTTGGGGCTTGGCAACCGGCGTGGTCCAGTGTTTCCCCCTCTCCGTTTTTGCTTTTTGTTTCTACACAGATTCCGGTGATGGCGTTGCATGGATTGATGCTTGGGGGGGCACAGCAAGGCAGGCTGCCGTGTGGTGAAAGGCGAACGATGGACACCCAAGGAAGTGCGGCGCTGGAGTCGGGAGCTCAGCAGTCTCCGGACGGGATGCAGCCTGCAAGCAATTGGACGACTGTGGCAGCTGTGGATGGTGAGTTACCTGAGGGGCAACAAGGGGGGGTGGCGGGGGATGGGGGTTGAGCGGGCCGGTCGGAGAAAGCGAGCAGGAAAAGGAAGCATGCTTCTCGGAGGCGCCGTTATTCGGGGTTATCCACCTCCTCATCCTCTAGTTCTTCCTCTAGTGCGTCGAGTAGGGGCGGAAGGAGTGTAGCTGGGGGAGGTGCAGTTTCGGTGGGAAACACAGCAGTTGGGGGCACGGCGGCAATTGACAGCTTTATGTGAATTGTGGGAGGGGGTACCTAAGAATCTGATGAGAAAAATTAGGAGGAGACGCTATATCGACATCTTCCGTTTATTGGAAGGTCAGAAGAGTTCGGGCGAAAGTAAGAAAAAACGCAAGGAGGATGAGAAGGCTGGGAGGGTTCATAAGATGACGAGGTCAGTGGTGAATTGGGTTAGGGCTTTTCTGCATTTGGCTAGTGTCTGGGGTCAGAGATACCCGGAGCAGTATGGGATGTTATTGTCCTATGCTGACTCGATCTTGGAAGCCTCGCAGTCCCATGAGGGGTGGTCTTGGCTCAATTATGATGAGAAGTTCCGAGATAAAATGGAGGAGAACAGGTTTTTTTCTTGGGGTATGCAAGATATCAACTTGTGGCTCACGCAGATGTCGGTAAGATCAAATGCGGGGGGGGGGGGTCGGGGAGTGGAGCAAAGTTCAGAGGAGGGTCTAATGCACTGGGGAGCCGGTCCTTTCGAGTTGGGGGGGTTGGGTTGCCAAGTAAGCCAGGGGCAGGCGGAGGAAGTGACGTATGTTGGAGGTTTAATAAGTCCTCTTGCCCATTTCCAGATTGCAAGTTCCGGCATGCCTGTTCTGCGTGTGGCGGAGGGCACTCGGCAGCGAAGTGTAGTAAAAAAGGGGTCAGTGGCGCTCCCCTATCGACCTCTAAGTAAGGGTGCTAGCCTTGGCAGAGCCCCATCGCCCATCAGGGTGGGGGTATTATGGGAGTGGCTTAGCCATTACCCGAAAAAAGGGGATAGGGAGTTTTTGGGTTGTGGGTTCGAATTGGGGTTTGTTATTCCGGTTCAGGGTGGGGTACTGGCACATGCGGCAAAGAATTCCCCGGCTGTAGGGTGGTTCAAAGCGATTGTCCGGCAGAAGTTGGTAGGGGAATTGCGCCTGGGGCGGATAGCAGGTCCGTTTTCGGAGCCCCCTTTCAGGAATTTGGTGGTTTCTCCGTTGGGAATTATCCCAAAGAAGGAGCCAGGTAAATTTAGGCTTATTCATAATTTGTCTTTCCTGACAGGATTGTCAGTTAATGACCACATTCCGCGGGAGTGCTGCACAGTGCGTTATGCCTCTTTTGACAAGGTGGTTCGGTTTGTGAGATTGGCGGGACGGGGGCACTGATGACGAAGGTGGACATTGAAGCCGCCTTTAGGTTGTTGCCTGTGCATCCGGCCTCTTTTCATCTGCTGGGTTTCCAATTTGCAGGGGAATTTTATTTTGACAAATGCATGCCCATGGGTTGTTCAGTATCGTGCGCATGTTTTGAAAAATGTAGTACCTTTCTGCAGTGGATGGTTGTGAGGCGGGCAGGTTCTGATAGTGTCGTGCACTACCTCGACGATTTTTTGTTCGTGGGGCCAGCGCAGACGTCCCTGTGCAGGGCATTGTTGGAAGCTTTTATGGGTGTTGCAAAGGAATTGGGGGCGCCCTTAGCGGAAGGGAAAACGGAGGGACCGATGACCAGGCTCACATTCTTGGGCATTGAATTGGATTCGGAGAAGATGGTGGCTTGTTTGCCGGCAACTAAAGTTGGGGATGCTGCGAGCCTTGGTGTCGAATGCGATGGCGGCTGAGAAGTTCATGTTGAAAGAGTTCCAGTCCTTGATAGGGTCATTAAATTTTGCATCTTGAGTGATACCGATGGGGCGGATATTCATTAGACGTTTGGCGGTGGCCACGGCGGGTATCCGTAAGCCTCATCACAGAATTTGAATTTCCAGGAGCATCCGGGAGGATTTGCGGGTGTGGGATGTTTTCCTGAAAGAGTTCAATGGGTCGCCCGTGCTCATGGAGGTGGAGTGTTCTAGTCAAGAGCTTCAGCTGTACACGGATGCGGCGGGGGGCGTAGGCTTAGGAATTTACTTTGGTGGGGCATGGTGTGCAGATCGGTGGCCAACGTCGTGGCGTGAGCAGGGGCTTCTCCGGAATATCACGTTCTTGGAGCTGTTTCCTATTTTGGTGATGCTGGAGTTGTGGTCGGACAGATTGCGTAACAAGAGGGTGGTCTGGTGGTGTGACAATGAAGCGGTGGTGAGTGTTGTTAACCATTACACGCCACGGTGTCGCCTAGTAGCAGATCTGATGAGAAAGGTGGTCTTATCCTGTTTGCTGCTGAACGTGGGGTTGAAGGCGCGGCACATTCCAGGGCTGAATAATGGCATAGCTGATGCTCTTTCCTGTTTGCAGTTGGATCGGTTCTGGCACCTGGCACCGGAGGCAGACGAGATGGGGCTGCCGGTCCCTTGGAGGTTATGGAACAGTGGCCTGCTGCTATGAGAGAGATGTTGAAGAGCTCGGTGACGAAGAAAACATGGGAGGCGTACTGTCGGGGTTGTTGTAGTGTGGTGGAGTTCTTGTGGGCACACGAATGGAGGGGGGGGCAATGTCCGATCATTTGCTGGCAGGGTACATCCTAGCAGCGAAAGGGCGGGGTGTGACTAGGGCTGTGGTGAAGGGGCAATTGGCGGGTTTTGCGTTTTTTGCCAAAGCAGTGGTTTGGGGCCCATCCGGAGGGGGGTTTTTGGTGCGAAAATTGATGCAAGGGTGGGGGCGTGAAAACCCTCCTCTGGCAGATCAGCGGCAGCTGGTGACGCATGAACTACTAAGAGGACTTTGTGAGGTGTTACCGGTGGTTGCGAAGTCTGAATATTAGGACACGCTATTCAAGGCTGTCTTCTGTTTGGCCTTTTTTGGGGCGTTTAGGGTTGGGGAATTGGTGGCTGATTCGAAAAAGGGGAGTGGGGGCATAGTCTACAGCATCAGCATGTGCGGGTAGTGGGGGAGCACTTAAAGGTCCTCTTGCAAAGGTCGAAGACAGATCAGCAAGGAAGAGGCATGTGGGTAGTGCTACAAGCGATAAGGGGACCCACGTGCCCGGTGATGGCCATGAGGGCATATTTAGGATGCTGCCGTATGGTTGATGGCGGGCTATTTCTGCATCGGGATGCAGGGATAGTCACGCGTTACCAGGTAACTGCAGTCTTGCGGTTGGGGTTGCAGCGCATGGGTGAGGACCCTACACAATATGCAGTGCATTCTTTTCGCATAGGGGTGGCGTCTAGTGCGGCAGGCACTGGTCTGTCGGGATGGCAAATACGCATGATAGGCCGGTGGAGGTCAATGGCGTTTCGGGGTTATGTCCGTTTATAAAAAAAAAAAAATGGCACCAGCTTTGTTAACTAATGTTTTTTGTTTCAGGTGGGGGAAGAAGTGTGCAGGGCTCTTGGATGCTGGGGCATTTGTTTGTGTTTTGGGCTGGTCGACGAGCGGAGGTACAGCCTATCGGGCTTAACCTTGGACTGGAGCCTGACGTGGTGTCGGTGTTATGGCTGGGCGAGCGGGGGCTGCGATGGACGCAGCTGATGCCTTTGCTGCGTCACCACGCGCGATTGAGGACTCCTCCAGGGATTATTCTGCTGCACCTTGGAGGCAGTGATCTCACAACCTGGACCTGTAAACAACTCATTAATGCTGCTAAAAAAGATATGGATCAGATATTGAGAATGTTTCCAGGTGTGGTGCTGATTTGGTCGGATGTCATCCCAAGGCCAGCGTGCTGGGGACAGCGGCGGTGGTCAAGGGGACTGACGAAGATCAATAGGCAGATCAGAAAATGGGTTTGTGAAAAGGGGGGTTATCAGGTGCAGCACGAGTGGGTGGATGTTGCTTGTAGGGGTTTGTATAGAAGCGATGGGGTGCATCTGTCTCCAGTGAGGGTTGACTTGCTCCTGAATGATTGGCAGGAGGTATTGGAGCAGGTGGTGCGGGATATGATGGGCAGGTGGCAGGGGGGGGGCGGCAAAGGCACAAGGTGTGCCTGTGCCGGTGGCGGGATCCCGGAGGTTTACGGGGTCTGGAGCCATAGCTACGTGGGGCAGGGCAGGGTGCCTGTGGCCCGGAGAACCCCTAGCAGACTTTTGCTAGTGATATGGCGAAGTTGGGCAGGGGTGGTAGTAACTTGACCGGTGGTTTGACCGGCGCAGGTACGGTAGTGTGGTCACCTTGCTAATTATATGGCTGGTGAGGTAACGCTCCGCTTGGGGATTGGTTGTTGGGTTGTTATTCATGTTTAAAATGTTAAGATGTTATGGGGCAATAAAGCTGCGACCTGTTGTTATACCAATTCATGTGTGGTCTGAAGTTTGTTAGAGTGCGAAAGGTTGGGGATAAGGTTAGTGGTGCTGGGCAGAGGAAGCGCTCGGTGCAGCTCCCCGGTTAAAAAGAAGGGCACGGGCAGGGTCTCGGTGCCTGAAAATAACCGGGGGCGAGCCTCAGCGCTGGCCCCGGCCCAGGGCAGCAAGTAGGCGGTTGGAGGGAGAAGCGGAGGAGGGGGGAAGCGCGTGTGCGCGTTGACGCAGGGTGCGTCATTTGAATGGATTGGTTCCGCTGCGGGAATGCACGCAACGGGAACCAATCCAGAGCAAGTCAGGCCATGTGCAGCGGTAGCGAGGACGCCCGCTGAGCACATGGTGTGAAGTAGGGCGACTGGCTGGTGTCCCGCCCTCCCACCCTGTAATGATGACAGGTAGTGGGGATTGGGGTGTTGCAGCTGGAGGGGGGGAACTAGGCGGCGGGATCCCAGAGGTTTCCGGGGTCCGGAGCCATAGCTACTTGGGGCGGGGCAGGGTGCCCGCGGCCCGGAGAACCCCTAGCAGACTTTTGCTAGTGATATGGCGAAGTTGGGCAGGGGTGGTAGTAACTTGACCGGTAGTTTGACCGGCGCAGGTGCGGTAGTGTGGTCACCTTGCTAATTATATGGCTGGTGAGGTAACGCTCTGCTTGGGGATTGGTTGTTGGGTTGTTATTCATGTTTAAAATGTTAAGATGTTATGGGGCAATAAAGCTGCGACCTGTTGTTATACCAATTCATGTGTGGTCTGAAGTTTGTTAGCGTGCGAAAGAATGGGGATAAGATTAGTTGTGCTGGACAGGGGAAGCACTCAGTGCAGCTCACCGGTTATTGGGAGGCTCATAAAATATAAATGAATTAGCCTGATACTTTATCAGACACTTGCAAGGAAATTTCAAGAAAAATAACCCTCCCAATAATTGAATCCCTGGTCACAGCAGGAGAAACTCCCATCTCCTCCTCTGGGTCTCTCTACAAAGATCTGGAAACATATACACCTTCAAACCCTTAAACAAAATATGTCACTTCTTAAAGAACAGCTTCATAAGCCATTCTTTATCAGATACTAATGCCAAAGAAATCAGTAAGGCAGCTGGAACCACCTGCTCATCACCCGTAGCTTCCAACATTCCTGTTATATTTAAAGTATCTACATTCAAACCTGGAACCACTCCCAACCCTTCAGTTTTCTTTCCAAAAGGCAAATAATATATCTTAGCAATAGGAGGGTGGGATTCAGGGGGGAATACCCAGACTTTCAGTTAAATACAAACGAAACATATCCCTAGCAGAAATTAAAGACACTCTAGGAAAATTAACAAAACAAATATTCACCGCCCTTGTCATATTCTCCACCATTTCTAATTTAAACTTTACAGCATTCAAATCTTTCTTAACAAACTCTAAATCATTCTCAGCAGAAACCATCTTTATACGAAGGTCAGAAACCTCAGTCTGAACTGAAGAAAGTCTTGCAACAGTATCTTGTAAAACCTCAGTATTAGCGGAAACTTGATTCACCAAACTATTCATCCATGGTGCCAATTCTTCACGTAACTGCATGATAGCCGCCCAAATAGCCTGCAAATTATCTCCTCCGAGGGACCCATCGAAGATCCCAAGCCAGTTCCTGATGCCTCAGTTGACTCCAACCCAGCTCTCGGCAACGGGGCGGGGACAGACCAGCGAGGCACGCTCCCCTCGCTTCCTTTTGCCATTCTCCCCTTAGCCACAGATCTCAACTGCTGAACCGGGAGGACAGGAAAGGCCTGGCTACATTCAGAAGCCAGGTCACCCTTTCTGATGGAGTCCGCCGACTCTACACCTCCCTCCTGGCTCTCATCTCTGGCAACACTCTGACGAGGTACCTTGGCGGCTTGCATTGAACTCGGGGAGGAACGATCACCACTCGAAGCAGAGAACGAGGACAACACCTCCAAACTCTGAAAAGTCGAGCCCCTCTCCCCTTCTCCCACTGGCTGCTGTGGAACGGGTAAAAAATATGTGTCCAAAGGACCAGAAACTGTAAGCGGCAATGGCGTTGAAGCTTGAGGCGCCGAAGGCTGTTTGGCACCTTTAGACTTCTTCTTCTTCCCCATAAGGTGTTAATGTTTTATAATGATATGTTTTACTTGATCTTTTATTTACTTATTCAATTATTCACTTTTTTATTCTGTTTTTTATCATTTTTATGGTGAATTATATCTATGTTTTTATTGTATCCAATTATCTATTTGTTTAAGTAATCATTTTATCATAAGAATGTTTGGGGAACATTCTTATGAAACCATTGACGTGTGCATTATTGTTCTATTTGAGATACCCCATGAAGAAGGCTATGCCAAAACAGGGCCGCATAGGAGTCAGTTAATAAAGGACTTCTTTAACTTGCTCGCCCTTGTGTGCTTTGTGGTTCCTAGTGAGACAGTACGTCTGTTTTTTTTGTGGACTGCTGCATGCTCTACCATCTGGCAATTAGGAACCTACAACCTCTGCCTGAATGAGTGGAAATGACATACCTGATACAGAGGATGATGCAGAGGGCCTTAAGCAGAAGGACAGAGCCTATCCTCACCAGCTTGACATTATTACAAAAAAGATTTGATATACTGGCATCTCTTGTGAAAGTAGGTGTTTGTTTTATTAAGCAAAATGAACATGCATACATGTGAAATCCTAAGTTACCATAATCACCTGTGCCCTACCCCCCCCCACATAAGTACATAGCCCCTTCCCTTCCAAACACAACCCCCAACATCAGTGCAGAGCCCTTCCCAAACCCACACAACCCTCCCACAACATCAGTGCAGAGCCCTTTCCTCTACCCACCACCAATAACAGCCAAATGGCTCTTTCCCCCACTCCTAGAAGTGCATAGAATAGGAAGGGATGCTATCTCTTCCATATCCCCTCCATCTACCCCTGCTTCTCTGCCATTTCCCACACATCCAATGCTTCTGACTTAGCACAGTTGATGTGATGGTATGCTAGATGATGTCTTGCTGCTCTCAGGAAGATCATGCAGCCTATCTCTGGGATGTTTTGCCTCATAGAAAGGGGGAAATTATCACAGGGGGACTCTCTTCTTCCATGGGACACAGGTCTCAATATCTAGGGGAAGGGCAATGTTTCAGGTACACTGAGTTTCATGAATGTTCCAGAACCCTTGGAGGTAGAGGACCATGGCGGAACCCTCCTTTGCAGTAATGTTCATGTAGATTGGAAGCCTTGGGATTCAGATGTTGATGGGGATGGAGGCTTCAAAGCTGGAGGGGCCAGGAGTTGTTGTTGACTCTGGAGGGGAAGGTCCCTGCACGTCCATAAGCAGTGTTTTAGATACTTCCAGCTGTCGTTCTTTTACTGTTATGTGCTGCTTCTCATGTTCTACTAATCTTCATTGCAGGGTGATCTTCTCATTCCACTGTTACAGAAAGGCTGGTTGTGCAGAATACACTATGCACTGCTGATGATGACTCCTACTGGCTTGAGGTTCATCCACTGCTGATACTGCTGATAGCCCCTCTGCAGCCTCCTGGACCTCACAGAAATTAGATACTTCTGAGAGCTGGATATTGCTCTTCTCTCCCTCCTCCTCACCCTCAACTTGCTTACCAGTGGACCTCTTCCATCCACATCCAGTATTTCCATTTGGCTATCCACAAAGAAGAGCGAGGTGATAAAGGCACAACAACTTACAGAGGTGAATTGCAAATATATTTATTGCTTGTATGTCACTCATCAGGTTCACCCATACATTCACCATTTGTATGCCATACAGTTACCAATTGTGAACATAAGAACATAAGATATGCTATACTGGGTCAGACCAAGGTCCATCAAGCCCAGTATCCTGTTTCCAACAGTGGCCAATCTAGGTCATATGTACCTAGCAGTTTCCCCAAAAGAGACAGGTTCCACAATGCTTGTATTGGGTCAAGCATTAATATCCTGGGTCCCTTTTTAATAATGGTTTATGGACCTTTCCTCCAGGAACTTGTCCAAACTATTTTAAACCCAGCTACACTAACGGCCTTTACTACATTCTCCGGTAACAAATTCCAGAGTTTGATTACACGTTGAGTGAAAAAAATATTTTTTCTTATTAGTCTTAAATAGTTTACCATGTAGCTTAATTGCTTGTCCCCTGGGGGTATGTTTACTAAACCGTCTTAATGTGTGCTCCGTGATGTTATCGCGCGATAAGGTACCTTATCGCGTGATAATGGCGCTTTACAAGGCGCACAGGTACCTTATCGCGTGATAATGCGTGCTGCGGTGCAAACGAGCACTGAAGGCGGGGAAAGGCTCCCGGAGGGCGGAGGAAGGCTCCCCAGGGGCAGAGAGAAGGGGTCAATGGTCGGAGAGTGGGAGGGGAGAGGCTGTGAAATCCGAGGCTCAAAACTAACGCCAGTGAAACCCTGGCGTTAGAGCTGATTTAAAGGGAAGAGAAACCATTTCTGTCAGCAATGTACAGCAAAACCAGGGAAACCTACAAAAAAGTGATAAGTGTGATACATGTGCACGGAACAAAAGGGCAAATAAACATTGAAAATGACCCCAACAAAATATAAAAAAAACATAACCAAGCTGGGAAATAGTGATATTAATGGGAAACATCAAAAAACACTCCCAAGAAAGCTCCAAAAAAAAAAGATATGAATTTTGGAAGGGTCTACGCTCTGTCCCCATACAAGGTGAATGATCCCACAGTGAAATAGCGCTGATCAGGGTTTCCCTCTCCATTGGACAAGTTTCCTATGGCGTGCACATGTTCCACAACAGCAGGGCGGGCATGTCGGAATGGGCACCTGTACAGATGCTGGGAAAGGTTACACAGAGGGCTGCAGACGGCACATGCTGTACTGCAGCTGGGCCACAGTGTGGACTAGGGTGATGCCTAGGTGGCCAATAGGAATGCTGAAACAGTAGAGCAGCCAAACAGTAACTGATGAGGGCCCAGAATGGGCACGAGTGTGCTTCCCACAGTGTCACAGGGGATAGTACCCAGCACAGAACATTGGCAGGCGGTGCTGGGGGGAAGCGTGGACATCTATGCAGGCACCCCTACTCCAGATCCCGCACCATAGGGAGCCGCCTACCTGCACACTAGATGGCCTGAGACTGCACACCACCAGCACCAGGGCATGTCAGCAGGGTGGCAGAGGGGTACTGGTGGTGGAGGGGGCCGTGGCAGCTGCCCAGAGCAGACCGTGGCCTAGTCCTGTGTAGGTGGGTGCCATGCACTGAAACAGACAGGCCCTGTCTGACGAACAGTCATGGTATCCCCAGGGAATCCACTGTCTTTGTGGTAACATGGTGGAGCAGTCCACACAGCCAGTGTGTTTAGGAGCAGAAGGTCACAGGTACAAGTCCCAGCTGTGGTGCCTGCCAACCCAGCCCCCATATTTTACCCACTACTAAAACGTGCTAATACAGACAGAACCTTTAGTGCAGATGACGTAGACATGCCCAAAACACCTACATTTTACCCTACAGAACACAGACACCATAAACATGCGCATTACCTATAGCAGAGTCTCCCAAATGCAGTCCTGCAGGGCCAAACACCATTCAGCCTCTAATAAATGTGGCTGTGCTGCATTGCTATGCACTGCCCCCATGGTATGCAGATGTATCTCATGCATATTCATTAGGGACAGCATGAAAACCCGAACAGTGTTTGGCCCTCCAGGACTGGAGTTGGGAACCTCTGCCCTAGAGCAGCGGCCAACAGGGGCAGACACACCCGCACCCACAGGCTCCATTATCCCAAGCCTACTGGATAGGCAGGATGTTGGGCCCTGTGTGCATCTCCCCATACTAGCACTTGCATACCTTAGCAATGCCACCCTAAACATGGAAAAACTGTACACAGCTATCAAAAGGTTGCTATGATAACTGGCAGATAGCAATTCCTACGTTAAGCACAATTGGCTGATTGAGCTGCATCATAGCAACCTTTCTGATGTCTGTGGAGTGTGCCTCAGGTCTGGTGTCTGACAGAGTGACCCCCAACAGTATTGCGTACCATAGCCATGCCTGCACTGTGCCCAGAACTGGTGTGGTGGCCAGGGCTGCCAAACACCCCTCTATAGTTGCACAATCCTGGCATAGGTGTGTGGAGTGTGTGTCTGTCTATCCAGTGTGTGGTGGCTGCCAACACCCTCCACAGCCCACACTACTAGCACTGTTGCCAGTATTGGCCTGCCAATGTGCATAATAGAAACATAGAAACATGACGACAGAAAAAGACCACAAGGCCCATCTAGTCTGTCCTTCCATAACAACAACTACAACAGTCCACTTTTTACCTTTAGAGATCCTCTGTGTTGGTCCCATGCTTTTTTGAATTCAGTTACTGTCCTCATCTCCACCACCTCCACTGGGAGACTATTCCACGGATCCACTACTCTTTCCGTAAAGAAATATTTCCGCATATCACTCCTCAATATATCTCCCTTCACCCTCATCCCATGTCCCCTCGTAGCAGAACTTGCTTTCAATTGAAAGAGGCTCTCTCCCTGAACATTTATGCCACGGAGGTATTTAAACATCTCAATCATATCACCTCTATCCCGCCTTTCCTCTAAGGTGTACATATTAAGATCCTTAAGTCTGTCCTCATATGCTTTATAATGAAGCCCATTAATCGTTTTAGTAGCAACCCTCTGCACCGACTCCATCCTGTTCACATCCTTTTGAAGGTGCGGTCTCCAGAATTGCACACCATACTCCAAATGAGGTCGCACCAAAGACTTATACAGAGGCATTATCACCTCCTTTTTTCTGCTAGCCATTCCTCTCCGTATGCACCCAAGCATCCTTCTAGCTTTTGCCGTTGCCTTTTCTACCTGTTTAGCTACTTTAAGATCATCAGACACAACCACGCCTAGGTCCCGCTCTTCTTTAGTGGACAAAAGTACTTCACCTCCTATACTGTATTGCTCCCTTGGATTGCTGCAGCCCAAATGCATGACCTTACATTTTTTAACATTAAATCCCAGCTGCCAAATTCTAGACCATTCTTCAAGCTTAGCTAGATCCCTCCTCATGTTATCTACCCCTTCCTGGGTGTCTACTCTATTGCAGATTTTGGTATCATCCGCAAAGAGGCAAACCTTACCCGACAGCCCTTCCGCTATATCACTAACAAATATGTTAAAAAGAATCGGACCAAGGACAGATCCCTGGGGCACACCACTGGTAACATCCTTCTCCTCAGAGTGAGCTCCATTTACTTGTACTCTTTGTCGCCTCCCACCCAACCAATTTCTAACCCAAGCAGTAACTTTAGGGTCCATCCCTAGGGTGCTCAGTTTGTTTATAAGTCGCCTGTGAGGAACAGTGTCAAAGGCTTTACTGAAATCTAAATACACCACATCTAGAGCTCTCCCTCGGTCCAACTCCCTGGTCACCCAGTCAAAGAAATCAATCAGATTTGTCTGACAAGACCTGCCTCTGGTGAATCCATGCTGCCTTGGATCCTGTAATCCGCCGGACTCCAGAAACCTCACTATTTTCTCTTTCAGCAGCGTTTCCAATAATTTACTCACCACCGAAGTTAAACTAACCGGCCTGTAGTTTTCAACCACATCCTTACTTCCGCTTTTGTGTAAAGGCACCACATGAGCCTCTCTCCAGTCCTTTGGCACCACTCCTGACTCCAATGAGGCATTGAAAAGGTCAGTCAGTGGAGTTGCTAGAACGTCCCCAAGTTCCCTCAGTATTATAGGGTGTATCCCATCCGGTCCCATCGCTTTGTCTACTTTAAGTTGAGCTAGCTTCTCACAAACATAGTCTTTTGAAAATTGTTCAAGATGTCCCTCGCTTCTGTTCCTATTTGTGGGTGTTTTCTGAGGTCCTGCTCCTGGTTCTTCATCTGTGAACACAGAACAAAAATATTTGTTAAGCAATTCCGCTTTATCCTTATCAGCTTCTACATATTCCCCCCCTGCACCCTTGAGTCTGACAATACCACTTTTGCCCTTCCTCTTCTCACTAATATATCTGAAAAATGTCTTATCCCCCCATTTTATTGCATTGGCTATTTCCTCCTCCTTTTGAATCTTTGCCTTCTTGACTACTTTGCTAGCTTCTCTAAGTTTTTCCAAATACAGATGCCTGTCTTCCTCTCTCTGTGATCTCTTGTATTTCATGAAGGCCTCCCTCTTTTTCTTCACTTTTTCAGCTACTTCCTTCGAAAACCATAGCGGTCTCCTGTTCCTTTTGCCTTTATTTACCATTTTAACAAAAAGGTTGGTTGCCTTTAAAATACCCCCTTTCAGTTTTGCCCACTGTTTTTCTACATCCCCCAGCTGTTCCCATCCCACTAACGACTCCCTTGCTGAGGAGCAAGGTACTGTGGGAATAGCCTGGATAGGGTGGCCTGGCCTGGCTGCATCTGCACAGGGCATAGGGAAATGCCTGGGACATTGTAGTGCCCAGCCACCACCTGCACGGACAGCATGGCCACAGCATGTCCTGCTGGGAGGTCACTCTCACTCTGACTGAGCAGTGACCACGGCATGGCTAGGTTCCCCCATAGTGCTATATAGTATTTTTCTCATGTGATATTTATGGGTTCCCTTTTGGGGCCCGATCACTGACTTATTTGCTTGGTGTGTATGTTGACATCCCTGTTCTGGGTGCATGCATCTCTTCCAGGAACATGCACTATGGACTAGCTAGCAGACTGTCTGCAGCTAGTATGTGTTTTGCTGGAACACCTTACAGGGTGCAGTGGCTGGAGGCTTGCTGCAGGAGGATATCAGATAGTGGTGGGGCACAGCTGAGCATTTCCAGGTCTGTCTGCTATTGCTTTATGGATGTGTACAGAGCTGCATTGACTGCCCTGTAGGGTGTCTGTTCCCCAGCAGGACTGGGGTTGATGGTCCCCTCTACTGCCACCATTGCAGGGAGGTAGAATGTGGATCTGTTGGTGGGAGATCCTGTTTCCCACCCTCAGCCCCAGAGGGTGGGTTGGGTGGTGGTACATAATCCATCTATGGGTCCATAAGGGCTAAACCTGACTGAGAAATACAGATGTATCCAAGGTGTGTCTGCAGGAACTACCTATCTCACACACTAGCACTGCTGGGGACCTGCAGCATGGCCTATTTCTGCCATGGAAGGTGCTGTGGACCTGGTGCTGAGCGTCCCACCTCACCCTCAGGGTGAACACAGTACCCGCACAATGTGATGGTGTGTAGCTACTCTGTGCCAGTAACACACACGGTCAGTTCCCCCTACCAGGCCGAGGTGCTCTGGGGGTGCATACCCCATCTTGTGATCATCTGTAGACTGCTGATTTGCATGTGCAGTGCATCAGGGGTACGGGTGGGTTAACCCTATCCTGGTGATCACAGCAGACTGTTTGTGTGGTGACGTGCAGTCCTTCTGCAGCCAGCCAGGGCTTTGTTAGAGCTGTAGCCCACTGGTTACTTCACTGCCTGTGGAGCCAGCGGTCATGGGTTCAAACCTACAGTGGGGTTATTTGATAGGGCTGTCCGAAGCATTGTCTATTTTAATTGTCATTAGTGCTGCCAGCAAAAACACCCTCAGAGTACTGTAACCATAAGGTGCCTCAGAAGGCGCTTTATAGGGCGCCCTATAAAGCGCCTTCTGAGGTACCTTATGGTTACAGTCCATATAAGGTGCCTTATAAGGTGTCTTATGGAGCGCCTTATAGGGTGCCCTATAGGGGACATTATAGGGTGCCGTGGCGGACAGTGCACTTCATAATGTGACCTATGGAGTGCCTTATAGGGTGCCTTATGTGGCACCTTAGGTTACAGCACGTGAGGGTGTGTTTGCTGGCAGCAATAATTAAAATACAAATAAAATGCCTCACGAAACAATACTTACCTGTCAAAACTGATGCCTCAGCCAGCCTTATGCATTAGGCACACTGGGGGATCAAACACATGACCCCTGTATCATCAGTCAGTGTATTAACCATTGTGCTACACCTCTCTTTCTATGTTTCCATTTCTGGGTGCCTACTTAAGATTACCGCACGTTAACGCGCTTAGCGGCACTTAGCCCGATAATGTGCACAGCAGCACGCGTTATCATGCGATAATCTCATTTTGCTACTTTAAGACTGAAACGCCCACTCCTTTTATGGCAGCCTGCATGCTATTGCTGGGCGCACGTTAAGACGGTTTAGTAAACATACCCCCTAGTCTTTCTATATTCTGATAACGTAAACAATCAATCTACGTTTATCCGTTCCACTCCGTTCATTAATTTATAGACTTCTATCACATCTCCCCTCGGCCGTCTCTTTTCCTGGTTAAAGAGCCCTAAGCTTTTTAGCCTTTCTTCATAGGGGTATCCTTCCATCCCCTTTACCATTTTGGTTGTTCTTCTCTGAACCTTTTCTAATAACACTATATGCTTTGTAAGATACAGCGACCAGAATTGCATACAATATTCAAGGTGCTGGTGAAATCAACCCTGTGTACGTATTCCAACTTAGAAATTCTATCATCACCCTGCATTTTGATTACTACAACTCAATTCTCCAAGGACTCCCAAAACAATCCTTCCTCCCATTACAACTTGTTCAAAATACTGCCGCCTGGCTTATTACAGGAATAATAAGGACCAACCACATTACTCCCCATCCAAGCTCGGACTAAATATAAATCTGTCATGAACACGGATAAGACAATACACAAACATGCTGCTGAATGCTTGCATCCTCTGATATAGTGGATACCAAAAAAACAGATCTCGAAGACAACACAACCAGAACTTCCTACACATCCCCCCACAAAAAAACAAAAGTTCACAGGCAACCTGTCAAAGAACATTCGTAATCTATGATTTTGCTTTATGGTATTCTCTCCCAAGCATCCTAAGAGCCATCAATGACATAACTGCCTTCAGAAAAAAAACTGAAAACTCACATCTTTCAAGAAGTATTCAGATCAGACACCTAAACTTACAAAGCCCATCAGTACATAACTATGACTGAAAATACCATATACCGTTGCAGACACCTATAAATAGTTTATGTGCATGCTATCCCAAAATTAAGTAATAATCCACCCTGGACATTGTGCTGTATAAATACATCTCTCTTGTTATGTTTTAGTGTACATAGGTTAATGTTCTGTGTTCAGTTGTTCAATGTAAACTCGAAAAGCGGTATAGAAAAAATGTTAAATAAATAAATACGTGTCATGGTATGTTCTTAATACACCCTACTTACTAAATTCTTTTTATGCTCAAATTTTAACATTTAGATCTCACTAGGTATCAACCTCCCTGCCATTCATTATAGTAAAAAGCTTTAGCTAATACCAAGCAGTGGGAATGAAAAATAAAGGACATGTAGAGGACAGGGCCTGTAGAACTCTCCCTACAAGCCACTGAGGAAAAAAATGCATCTTTTTTTTGTGTGTGTAAAGTTTTTTATTGAAAGTCATAGACAAAACAAAATACAAATATCTGAATACAAACACACTCAGTACCAATATTACTACACAGCCATTTCTAAATTACCTAAGTGCACAGGTAAAAGACTTAAGCAGACATATCTTAGGAAAAACAGTACAAGGTATTCCACAATAGTTAACTTAAGAAATGAAACCTGAGGAGTACCTATTGGCTAACTGCGAACTTACAGTACCAAAAATTCCCAGTGCTGGAAGAGAAGAGTGTATATCGACAATCATATACTGAGAACCTAAAGGGAAACTAGTCCCCATAAGAAAATACCATGAGCCTAGAGCGGAGACCTTCATTATCTGAAACCTGCCCTACCCCCACTCTCTCCCCCCCAACCCATCCCAACCCCCCGCCCTACCTCCCTTCCTCCCAGCCCCCCCCCCCAACCCACATAGAGACTATATCACCAAAGAGGGATGAAGAGAAATGGCAGAATGCAGTCAGAGATTACAAGGGATTGGAAGCGCCCAACTACAATAGACCCACTGGTCAGGGGGTAGCATTGAGTACCCGCCTAGTTCAAGGGTGTGAGCAGCTAGGGTGCCCAGACACTATTGAGTCTCGTATCTCCCAGTGGTCAGATAGGTAAGACTTGACTCCATAAGTAATTCTGCTTGCCCATCTTACCACACAGTTCAGCTGTCAACTTGTCCATACGATAGAGATCCCACACCTTGACCATCCATTCATCATATGTAGGTACAGCTGATCTCTTCCAGTATTGACTGACCACCGAGCACGCAGCCAAAAATAGGCATTGAATCATACGCAGGTGGCTCTTTGGCAA
The DNA here is from genome assembly GCA_033557465.1 of Ichthyophis bannanicus. NCBI lineage: Eukaryota > Metazoa > Chordata > Amphibia > Gymnophiona > Ichthyophiidae > Ichthyophis > Ichthyophis bannanicus. The sequence continues at coordinate 363,603,544 of CM066035.1, forward strand.
TAAATCTTAAGAAAAATGACCTAAAATGCAGTGCTCGATATCAAAAGGGAAGGCAATCTCAAGTTTTTGAATTATCGTATTATATATCATACGCCAGTAAGACTGGATTTTAGGGCACTCCCACCACATATGAGAAACGGTTCCTATCTCCCCACATGATCTCCAGCAGAGGGAATCATCGTCTTGTCCCCAGCAGAAAAGAGAGGTAGGAACAACGGACATTCTCAAAACAATTCGTAATTGTGTGTTAACTAGCGATAAAGAAATGGAACAAGTATGCGCGTAATGAAACACCTCAATCCAAAAATCATCCGGCTTAGTTTGAATGACCTCTTCCCATTGGTCACAAGCCTTCAGAGTAGTAGCAGCCATTGCAGCATCTCCAGACATAGAGAGATATAGGCGCACCAATAAAGCTTTGTCTGACTTAGGTAGGAAAAGGAGGCTCTCCCAAGTAGTGGGTGAGCGTGCGGCTGCCTCTAGAATAGGCTGAGAAGAAAAACAATGATGAAATTGGAGATATTGAAATGAGGAAAGGGAAAGTTTCAGCTTTGACTCCAATTGAGGATGAGGCAGAAGCCTGGAGTGCTGATGAAGAGAGGCCAAGTGTAGAATATCTACAGTATGTTGAAGAGGCCGCGGAAGGCTTCTTACAAAGGGGAAAACTCATACGGGTGTATATGGGGACCAAAAAGAAGGCCTATCAGTTTTGATACAAATTCTGCGCCAGGCTGTCCATATTGGGCCCAGAAAAATGTGTGAGAGAATAGTGAGTGTTAGAGATTGTTCAGTGACAAAAGGGACTGCTAGCAGGGGAATCGGGGAAACTGAGTATGCTTCCAAATCGACCCACGCCGATGTCTCCCTCAAAAACCATAAAGGAATGGCTCTCAAGCAGGAGCTAAGATAGTAGAATTCGAAGTTGGGTAAACCAATACCTCCCCAAGATTTGAGGCGAGTCATAGTATGCCATCTTAATTGGGATCTCCGCCCTTGCCACACAAAGTGCATGAGAATTTTGCGTAAATGAAGGAAGAAAGAATGCGGTAAATGAATAGGGAGTTGCTGGAATAAGAAGAGAATTTTCGGTAAGAGGAGCATCTTAATCGTATTAACTCTGCCAAGCCAGGATACAGTGAGGGCTTGCCAGGTTGCAATCTCCTTAGACCATGAAGACAGCAGCAGAGTGTAGTTGCGTTCATAGAGCTCCTCCACTTTCTGGGAGATCTGAATTCCCAAGTACTTGAAGCCGGTAACCAAAGGGAAGGTACCATCTGTCCTCAGAGGGCTGGCCCCAAAAAAATGCATCTTGACAAATCTTCACTATGTGAACCAAAAAGATGGACTGGATTACATTCAAGTACAGTAGGTGTTTTTCTGCTTGCTCACAGAGAGCTTATAATTTAAGTTTGTATTTAGAGCAATAGAGGGTTAAGCAGCTTCCCCAAGATCACAAGGAGCAGCAGTGGACTTGATGTGGCTGTCTTCATTCTCATCCCATTGCCCTAACCATTAGACTTCTCCACAGTTTGAAGTGCCAGCACACACTTTTTGACAATTATTACAGAGCTCTTACTAAAGAACCCACCATATAGTATGTTCATGCATTGATCACTGTTTCACATTGTAGCTAGACAGAAGACAGAAGAATTTAAGTCTTGTGTAAAGGGATGGTTGCCAAGATATTGGTATTGTTATCATGGACATTACTGCCCTTATTGTGATTGATCTGAACAAAATGCAGTACAGGTATTATGAGGTTTCCCTTAGCTAGTCAGATTATCAGGTGCCTTCCTTGAATGGAGACTCTCCCTTAGGTAAATCATTTTACCAATAGTTTCCAGCCCTCCTTACTCCCAAATAAAAGATTAGGGATCTGTATTCATTTCACTATCATGCCTTAAACAATTAGTATGTGCTAAATTGGTTTAGTGTGGGTTAAGTCAGTTAGGGGATTATTCTGTGCTACGAATAGACTAGATAGGCCATGTGGTCTTTTTCTGTCATCATGTTTCTATGTTTCTATGAATAGCGGGGATGGATTGCTCGACAGGTCGTCCATCCCTGCTATTCATGCTAGCTCCTGCCCCCATCTAACTTCCCTGCCAATTGTGCGGGAAAGTTAGACGGGGCGGAGAATGGGCAGCCCGGGGCGGAGTCTGGGCAGGCAGTGGGCAGTCACTGCCCCTGGACATACAGGGCTAATTCTAATGTCAGCCCTGTATGTCCAGGGCCAGTGAGATGGAATAACTTCCCTGGACGTGTCTTAATTTTAATGCCAGGGCACAGGGGGGGGCAGGGGGGCCACGGGACATTCCCTGCAGCCTGACCCTGACCTTAGGAGGCCAGATCGGGGGACGGGTTGTGGGAAATAAATCCTTTTTCAGGCAGCGGCATTGCGGCTCTTCAATGGAGTCGCGGTGTTATGGCAACATGACACCATGGCACCATGGCGCCGTGGCTTCATTGAGGAGCCTTGACAGAGTTAGCCGGGGACTGTCCTGCATGTGCAGGCTGGACTGAATCACAGTCCTGACCTGCATGTGCAGGACTGTTCATGATTCTGATCCCACAGGATTAGATGTGCCCATGGGATCAGAATCGCGATCTCCTCTGTGCGTCCGGTTCATACCGGACGCACAGAGGGGCTCTATGTGCGGGATAGAATCGAGCCCTTAGTGTATGCATTTTGTTTTTTTATTAAAATGATTGTGTGAATCAAACAAAAATACAATCAGAATTGGGAAATGGTCCAAACAGTGAAAACCTTTGCCCTTCCCTATAATATAATTCCCTAGTCCATTGTTTGTTCTATTTGTCTGTCTTGAATAGACTGTATGGTCTGTTGAGCAGGGATTCTCTTATGTCTATGTGTACAGCATTGCATATGCCTAGTAGTAGTTTACAAATGATAAGTAATGAGTGATCTCCCTATAACAACCCCTTTGACACAAAGACCTCCCCACCTGACCCTCTCCAACAACAATATTCCCAAGCCCCCATAGCAGACTCCCCCCCCCCCCCCACCATCCCACCCTCCATTTCTATCCTCGGCCTTAAAAGGGGTCCCTGGTGTCTAGTAAGAACAAAAACAATCCCCAATCACTTCTGCTCTTATAGCACTAGATTCCAAAATGTCATTGATGACACCTAGCTGAATCTCATGGTAAGTAGTACCATGAGATTACCATTTAGGTTCATCAATTCTATTTTGGAACCCAGTGCCATAAAGGCAGGAACAATTTGAGTTGCTCCCCCACAAAACACAAAGAACACCTGGTAAGGCCAGGAATGAGGATCAGGGGTAGGGATGGGGGTGGGGGTCTGCTTGGATACCTAGGGAGTCTAACTTGTAGAAGAATTGGATTCTTTGGAAGGTAGAAGGGGTTGGATGTGTTGAGGAAATTGACTGTCAGTGGCGTTGAGGAGGAGGAGATCGGATGATTTGGATAGTCATTGGGAGGGATTAAGGTCAGGAGTGACCAGGGAATCAAGGATGAGGGTGATTAGGGAGGAATGGCGCTGCAGGCTCAGAGTGTTTGTGCACAGCAGTAGTAGTAGTGATTTTAAAAAACTGCTCCTCTTCATACGTATATACGTATATATGTTTTTTATATAGAAACTTAGAAAAATGACGACAGAAAAAGACCACATGGCCTATCCAGTCTGTCCTTCCATATCAACAACTACAACAGTCCCCTTTAGAGATCCTTTGTGTTTGTCCCATGCTTCCTTGAATTCAGACACTGTCCTCATCTCTACCACCTCAACTGGGAGACCATTCCACAGATCCACCACTCTTTCCGTAAAGAAACATTTCTGCATATCACTCCTTAATCTATCCCTTCACCCTCATCCCATGTCCCCTCAAAAGAGGCTCTCCCCCTGTGCATTTATGCCACAGAGGTATTTAAATGTCTCAATCATATCACCTCTATCCCGCCTTTCCTCTAAGGTGTACATATTAAGATCCTTAAGTCCATCCTTATATGCTTTATAATGAAGACCACCCTCTGTATTGACCATTTTAGTAGCCACCCTCTGTACTGTCTCCATCCTGTTTTTATCCTTTTGAAGGTGCAGTATCCAGAATAGCACAAAATACTCCAAATGAGGTCATATCAAAAACTTATACAGAGGCACTATCACCTCCTTTGTTCTGCTAGCCATTCCTCTCCCAATGCACCCAATCATCCTTCTAGCTTTTGCTGTCATCTTTTCTACCTGTTTAGCTACTTTAAGATCATCAGACACAACCATGCCTAGGTCCCGCTCTTCTTTAGTGGACAAAAGAACTTCACCACCTATACTATATTGCTCCCCTGTGTATTTGTATGTTTTTTAGAATTGTTTGGCATATGCTCTTATAAAATACTATGGGATTCTTCACATGCTGATTCAGATGTCTGAATTAATGTCTCCATGTCCTATCTAAAATCAGCCTTAAAGTGCATGCATTGATAAAATTATTTTATAATCTACTCAGATACTTATGAACTCTGCTCCTGCTTTGCCCAGATTGTGCCCCTGGCTAAAGCTACTGGCAAAGTACCTGCCTTCTTGACAAGGTGCATGCCTTTAAACCAATTGGTGCCCTCCTGCATGCCACAGAGGGAACTTTAAAAAGGGACTCCTCTCTGCAGCAGCCGACAATAGGAACAGCTCCTGAGGATGCTGGGTGAGTTGAGAGGTGAGACCTCCTCTGATCCCTCCAGAAGACCACTCTGGTGCCCTCCTGCATGCTGCAGCAGGAACTTTATAAGGGACACCCCTCTGCAGCAACCAATGCTGGGAACAGCTCCTGGCAGTGGGAACTTCAAATTCCCCTCAGGCATGCCTGTGCCACAACCACTCCACTGAACCGCCCTAGCAGCACATTAAACAAACAAAGCGGCATCATAATACTCCTACCATCCGATAAAACCATCCACAACCACAGGTCAGTCATCATGCTCCAACTTTTCTATACCGCCTTGATTGTAAGATAAGGCGGTATAGAAATACTGTTAAATAAATAAATAAACTTTACTCCCTCTTCTACTCCTTCCTTGCTCTACTCATCCTCACTTCCACCTCAAACCCTCTCTTATACCCTTACCCCAAACCCCCATCTTTCCTCCCACCCCTTTACCACACCCTATACCCTATACCCTATACCCCCTAACAGCATAACATGTAACTACCCCCCCCCTGCACTCACAACACACATCACCTCATCTCTATCCCAACACACAAGACCCCACTCCCCCTCAAAAACAAACCACCCAACCCGGTATCCCTCAAATGCATACTCATCAACACACTCTCCACGGAGAACAAAATCTCCCCCATAAAAGATCTCTTTACACACAACCTTGACATCCTGTGCATCACCGAGTCTTGGCTCACTGAAATGTACACAATTCTCCTAAATCAAATTCGACCCCCCAACTACAGTCACTTCCACTCCTCATGTACTAACAGAAGAGGGGGCGGCATCCTCATCCTCACTAAATTAAACCTGAACTTAAACTAGATGCAGAAACCACCGAAACCCTGGACACTCAGCATCTAAAACAGACAACTCACCATCTGCCTAGCCTACCACTCTCCATCTGCACCGATCTCCGACCTCTCTGATCATCACCCTCGAAAACAACATGAAACACAAGGACCTGATTTTACTAGGAGACGGCAACCTCCAATCAACGCTAACCAAACAAGTGATAGCCTTCCTGGAAGCCATGGCAGCAAAGGACTTTTCACAAATTAAGAACTCCCCCATTCACAACAAAGGTAACATCCTCAACCTTATCTTCACAAGCAACAACCCTATCCACATCGACCCTCCTCCACCAATCCAGATTCTCCCAGTACCCTGCTCTGCCCACAGCCTAGTAATCTTTCATCTGTCCATCAATACCTCCCAAGAACAAACCTCATCTCCTAATCTGCACAAGAATCACTTCAGACAATTTGAAAAAGAATCCTTCCTGGCACACATCTCCCCAATTCTCAACACAGAAATACTGGACCTGGACTCAACTATTACTTCCTGAAACAAAACTATCAGCGAGTCAGCCTCAACCTCGTCCCTTCCACAGAACACTGCCCACCAACAGACCTCATGGTATACCCCAGACCTCTGAAAACTCAAATCTCGACTAACAAAACAGATGGATTAAATCTCGTCTACCCCCAGACCAATCCTGCTACATGACTGTACTAAGGGAATGTAGCCATGCTGCAAACCGCTCCAAGCAAAGCTACCACACAAAACTAATTCAAAGATCACTCAACCGCAACATACTATTCATGCTAGTAAATGAAATTACAAAATTACCCTCCGACAAAACATCCAACAGCTCAATTATCCTTCAACAATTAGCCGACCACCTCTCAGACCGCCATCCACAACCATCAACCCAAACATGCCCACCTCTTCAGCCTACCCCTCCAGCTCAATCATGAATTACCTTCACACTTATCACTGCTGAAAGCATAGAAAGCATCATCTCATCTCTCACTACCACAACATCCCCCCTTGACCCCTCCCTGTCAACTGGATCAAAGCCACCAAATCAGAACTCTTCCCATTCCTTGCAAAACTCACCCAAAGATCCCTACCATATGGCATCTTACCAACTTTCCTAAAATCTCCTCAATCTACCCTCTGTCAAAAACGCCCCACACCTTGACCCCTCCAACCCCTTCTCCTACAGACCCATAGCAAGCCTACCATTGATAACAAAAATTGAGAAGACTGTCCAAATCCAACTGCAAGAACACCGACACCCATGCACAGTTTGACCTATAGCAACATGGATTCCGACTGCACCACAGAGTGGAACCCTCCTAACCTCTCTCATGAGCAACTGCATAAAATGAATTTAGAACATTCACCAAGGCTTCATCCTTGTATTCCTTGATATTTTGTCAGCCTTAGACACCATCAACCACAATATCCTCCTACAACACCTTCAGTTAATAGGAATACAAGATGCCATATTAAAATGGTCCCAAGCTTGCCTACACAACAGACTCCAGAGATAAGAATCAGATCACTATCAACTCCATACACCCAGACCCAAAGTGCCCCCTAGGATCCACTTTTAGCCCTCCTCTTCAATAATTATATGCAACCCTTCTGTAACATCATCCAATCACACAACATCAACTATCACATCTATGCAGACAACATCATGCTATATGCACCATTCAACCTGAACAAACTCTCATAACATAAACTCCAAAAATGCTTCTCAGACGTCTCACAATGGTTATCTGTGAACCACCTATCTTTAAACCTCAAGAAAACTGCATCCTTATTCATCATCAAAAACAAATCCTTCACCCCTCCATCATCCATCAAGCTCAATAGCACAGAAATCCTCGGGCATTACCCTAGACCATCACCTCACCTTAAAGACACAAATAACGAACATAGCAAGATCCATCTACTACAAAACCCGAACTCTCCAACATCTCTGCCCTCCTCTTGCCCCACCAGACTTCTGCTCAGCCCTACAGGCTCTCATCATACCACACACAGACTACCGCAACTCAATATACCATGGACTCTCTAAATCAACACTTTTTTCCTCTACAAACAGGCTTCCACACAACAGCCCGGATCATCCAAGGTGCCTCCAGACACGATCACATCACCCCCATCCTCAAACACTTTCCTCTCAAAAGCAGAAAACTGTACAAAATTCTCCTAATGATACACAAAACCTTAAACCATATTGCCCCACTACAGACAAACAGACATGAAGATCTTCACAAGGAACATTCTAACCATCCCCCAAGCAGTAACTAAAAGCATTCAATGGGCATGTGCCAGATCCTTTAAACTTTATGCTCCTTCATCCTGGAACTCCCCGGCTCTATAAAAAACACCACAGACCTCCCCACCTTCCGCAAGCTCCTTAAGACCTACCTATTCACCCTCCACTTTGGACACACCACAGCCTAACCCCTCTCCCAACCATGAACAGCACCCTGTATATAGTTAAAGGCAGCAAACCCTGCCCAAACTTGTGACAACAATTTTCTGTTACTTAATCTTTATTGTGTAAAGTTTCTCGTTCAATTTAAATGCTGTTTGACCTGTTCAAAGTTCATGTAAACCACTTAGATCTTTGTGAAAAGCGGTATATAAGTCTTGCCAAATAAATAAATTAAAGGCATTTTATGCTCATATGTGGCCATATATGGGTAAAAACACTCTTAAAATTAAGCCCCAAGGTTAATCTTATTAGGAGCCACCACATTTAGGTATCAACACCTAAATGTCAGTATTTTCATCATTTACACACATAATTGGACACTTACATGCATAAATGACTTCTTATAAAATACTGATCAGCAGGTATACAAAGTATGCAAGTATTCCATTTGATTACAGACCATTATGGGGGGGAGGGTCTTTTACTAAAGGGCGCTAGCTTGTAGCGTGTGTTTTGGCATGTGTTGAATGTGCACTGGGACATGTGTTGCCAGCTAGCACAGGGTCACAACAGCACAGAATGTTTTCTGTGCTGGGTAACCCATGGTAGGGTCTCCAGTGGATGGATTAGGGGCAGACAGTGGGCATAGTGAGCTCAATGCAATTAGTACTATGTTCACACCATGCACTACCTACATTAGTGTGGGATCACCTAAAGCCACCTCAGTAAGTGGAGTTAAGAATACCCACACTAATGTGATGTGTGCTAAGGGACAGGGCTCTGTGTTAATTGCTGGGGAAATGTTTTCTACATCCTGAAAAGTTAACAATGGTGTGGCATTTAACACACCAGCATTTCAGAGCTTCTGCTATGTTATGTGCAACACCATAGCACCCTTTAGTAAAAGGGCCCTATATTTTTTTTATGTATTTGTCTTATGCCTTTCTAGTAGAAGTTAAAAGTAAGTTACATTTAAGTGGTGAAGTTACTTCCCTATCCCCAAAGGGCTTACATCTAAGTTTGTACATAAGGCAATGGAGAGCTTGCCCAACATCATGAGAAGCAGCAATGGAATTTGAATCATGGCTTCCTTCCTTCTAGCCGAGAGCACTAACCATTAGGCTACTCCTTCTGTGTGCACACATGCAAAAGGTAGGCATGGTAATTTATACCTGCTATAGGCCTTATGTGAGCCATCACATCTTATTTTTTTTTAAAGTACTCACATACATGACTTTATATATGTTAACTAGGCACAACTTTATAAAATGATCCTCTATGAAGGTAATTCTATAAAAAGTGCATAGAAAGTTACATGCTATCTACATGCAGAAGTCCCTATTTTAAAGAATTTATGTGCATGAATGGGCACTTTCATGCATGCTTTAGGTGGTCTATTCTGAAAGCGCATGTGTAAATCCCATCGCATGTACTGTTGGTTAGGATGTACACGGGGCGGAACTTTGACAGAGCATAGGAAGGACTTAAATTTATGTCCTTAAGTTATAGATTATTATAACTTATGCATGTTTTTTTCCAAATCTAGGTGCAGGCATTTACACTTGCTCTAGAGCAGGCATAACTGCCACCCCTATGTTAAGGTACATTGGTACGCTCCTATTTAATGAAGTATGTGCCGACTTCACTTTATAAAGAAGGCTTGCATCCATACGTAACTGTGCAGGAAGGAGATTATAGAACTGCCCCTCTATATGTTCACTTTCAATTTTTTGACTAGTTAAAAATAATGCAGTGCAAGTTTCACAGCAGAGGTCCCATTACATCATGCATTGCTGGCAGCTATTCTGACATTTCAATTTGAATCATTTTGACATAATAGAGAGCATCACAAAATCAGCCCACAGTAGAATTCCAGTTTTATTTATAATTCCCACTTTTATTGAAGCAAGCGAACATTATGGGTTACTATGAAGAGAGGCTACAAGGGCTGGGGCACTTCAACCTGGAAAAGAGACGGCTGAGGGGAGATATGATAGAGGTCTATAAATTAATGAATGGAGTGGAACGGGTAAACGTAGATCGATTGTTTACACTATCAGAATATAGAAAGACTAGGGGACATGCAATGAAGCTACAGGGTAAACTATTTAAGACAAATAAGAGAAAATATTTTTTCTCTCAACGTGTAATCAAACTCTGGAATTTGTTACCGGAGGATGTAGTAAGAGCTGTTCGTGTAGCTGGGTTTAAAAAAGGTTTGGACAAGTTCCTGGAGGAAAGGTTCATAAACCATTATTAAAAAGGGACCCAGGATATCAATGCTTGACCCAATACAAGCATTGTGGAACCTGTGTGCCTTTTGGGAACAAGAATAGGTACTTGTGGCCTAGATTGGCCACTGTTGGAAACAGGATACTGGGCTTGGTGGACCTTGGTCTGACCCAGTATGGCATATCTTATGTTCTTATGTACTTATAGAAGAACATTTCCTCATATGTTCCTTATCTAAAAAGCTAATTAAATAATTAACTAAGAAGTGATAGTTTGACTTATACTTCCAGGACCAATATATTTTGATATGCCTCAGAAAATGGTTTTTAACTGGTTGAGTTTGCAAAGTGTTAGGTAATATAACATCTGCTATGAAAAACTCATACTTGCAGATACATTGATCTGGAACTCGCTCCCCACTGCCCTCCGCTTAGAAACCTCATATAAAACATTTAAATCAAGGTTAAAAACTCACCTATTTTGCAGTGCATATGACCTCCCTTTTCCTTCCACTCCACTATCACCACCCCCTCGCTGATACTCTCTGCCTCATCTCCCACCCCCATCCCTACCTGTTCTTATCTATGTCTATCTCTTCTTTCCTGTCTACCTGTTTCCCAGCAGTCTTAACATTTGTTTGTAAACCGCTCAAATGCTTTTAGTATGAGCGGTATATTAAGTTTCTTAATAAAGATAAAGATAAACATATACTAATTAATGTACCTTTTTATAAAATAAACAATTTTTTCTTATGTCTTTCTACTCATATAAATTATCTATATTGCATATTCCAGATTGGAATAAAACACACTTTTTTGTGGTTATAAAGTTTCTTTTTATTATAGTTGCTCAGAAATGTTCCACGGGTCAGGACTTACGGGCTAAAAACTAGTACGTTATTTATGTCCCACAGGGTGGGAGAAATGATCAGAATAGGAAAATTTAAATGTCCATGGAGTGGGACAGTCATGTGGAAAGGATTAATAAAGTTCTTAGGTGAAGTCACACAGAGTTATAGGAAAGGTATGTTATTTCACAAAGGGAGCAAATAGAAATTACACTTACCTGGTAATTGTCGTTCCTTGAGTGACGACAGTTTAGTCCTCTACCTCTGGGTTGTGCACCTCTTCCTGCAGCTTGGAGACTGGGCATGTCAAAGTCGTGACATCACTGGCTATAGCCTGTTTGTATCTCCCATCAGCCTCCAGTGTACTATTGACAAAGCAAACTCAAAGGAACAACAAATAACTATACCATAACTTTAAATAACTCCCCATTCCTCAACCGGAAGAGCCTTTTTAACCGTATCCGTCTTATATTTTATTTTCTCTTTTTTTTTTTTTACTTTACATTCATGTCCCCCCTATGCAAACATGTTTCCTATACCATCACCTCATTTAAATAAGAGAAAAGGAAGAAAGAACAGAGAGGGATACTCACTGCGATCTAGAAACTGAAAGGATCTGTCTACTCCTTGAAATTGATGCTCCACTCCGCCTGAAAATAAACTCTGAAGAAATCACACCCCTGGGCGGGAATGAGGACTAAACTGTCGTCACTCAAGGAATGACAATTGCCAGGTAAGTGTAATTTCTATTTCCTTATCGTTCCTCCAGTTTAGTCCTCTACCTCTGGGATGTAACAGAGCAGTAATCATTGGGAGGGACCTATCCAGCCAACTCACCACACCATCGACCCGGAACAGGCATCCTTTACTGCCAAAACATTTAGGCACTAGTGGTTACTGAGGAAATGAAGAGACGACCGGGAAGCTGCTCTACCAATCCCCCCTGGTGGAATGAGACAGTGATTCACCCATGAAGCTGCTTGTGCCCTGGTAGCAAGAGTCAGAAAGCCCCCTGGAATCATACAACCTCGCCACCAGAAAGCTGAGGCAACCACTGCCTTAACCCAGTGCAAAATGGCCGCCTTCGCTGCTGCTTCCCCTTTGTGGGGACCTCCAACCAGCACACAAAAACAAAGAAACGAACATCGCACCCTGCTTTTAATGTTTCCTATCGGCGTAAGCTACAAATAAAAACCTCCCCTTCCAGAAAAAACGAGAACTGGAAGAGAAACCAATAGGCTCAGGAGAAAAATCAGATACCACCTTTTGGAAGGACGACAGGACTGCTCGCAAACACCACCCTCTATCCAGAAAGGGTGAAAACGGCTCATGACATGGTAACGCCTAAAACTCAGAAACTCGTCGCGCCGAACAATGAGCTATCAAAGCCACTGTCTATAACAGCAAATCCTTTACCGACGCCTGGAGTAAAGAATCAAAGGGCTCTTTAGCTAACGCCTCTAAGGCCCAATCGGGATCCCCCGGCGGCACCCGAACTCTCCTTGAGGAGCGCAGTCAGATCCCAACTTAAGGAAACGCTACACATCGATCCGAACACCTAGCGCTATTCCCTTCACAGAACCTTTACAGCTGGAAACAGTAGCCCGCTGGATCCTCTAAGGAACTGGCCGCTAGTTCCTTCAGACACTGTCCTGCAGAGAACTCAGACCAAGGATACAGACACCTTTGTCGCCCGTACTTGCCGCCGTGAACAGCAGCCTTCCAAAAGGCGCTAAGCACGGACCTATGTAGCAGAAGCATCCTGCCTCCTTGCTCTCAACAAGGTGGCGAAGACTGCCGCAGAATAACCCTTCTTCTTCAGTCCCGCCCATTCAAAGGCCAAACCGTAGGCGGGCACCGATCCACCTGAGACATTCGTCGCGGACCTAGCCGCAGCAGAACGTCCGCTACTGACAACTTCTAGGAAAAGCCTGTTGAGTAGGCGAATGAGAAAAGCCTAGTACGGCCGTCTTGTCCAACCGGGCGCTACCAAGAGTACCTTTCTCCGAAAGCCTCGATACACCAACTAGTTGCCTTATGAGAGCCCACGGGGAAAGGACAAGACAAAGACTTAATTGGGAGCTTACTGACCCTCGACTTGGACGAACCATCAGCTGCCCCATTCCTCCACCAGAGAGACCTCCGGGTGAACCCCAAGGAAGCGAATAATATTAGCTAGCGCTTGAATTAAGCCATAATGCACATTTGCCCTATAAAGCAAATCAGGCTCTAGTCGATTCAACTCCCTGATCCTTTCCTGTTCCAGGCGAGTAGACTGCCGTAAACACTGCGACCACCTGAAGCATGCTCTCGCCTCCCCAGGCTGCACAAATGGGAGCTTGTAAGGCCAGAGCATTGCCCCCAACGATCGCTTCAGTGAACCATCTACTTTCCTATCTTGCGCTAAAGAAGATTGCTAGGGCTCTCTTCCATACAGTGAGTCCACACCCCCTGGTAGTGCAAGGTGTGCACCCACCTACGTAGTACCCAGGCTTTCCCCTGCTTAGCCTCAAAATGTCAATCAAGAACAGGCGAATTCAGGACAGCTGAATACTTTTTTTTTTTTACAAAGACATTACAAATCCACCATAAAATCTTATAATTTGGGCAAAGCCAAACTAAACAGGAAGAATTTTCCATTGAGAAACCACACAACTATAAAAACCCCTCTCATGACATAATGCTTATGGCAGGGCATTCCACATCTGTGGACTAGCCATGGCGCTCACCCAAGCACCTGTTACAACTTTCCAAGAGAGTTATCACCATAATTTCTTTTGACTTGAATATGTTTACAGCGGATCATAGCGCTATACCACAGCAGCTAAGCAAAAATATTACCCTGCCATATAAACCGACTTTAACGCTTTATAGGACCTTCGATGGATAGCGGAAGGAGATTCTTGTAAATCAACATAGCTATGCCCCTTTTTCTTTTCTTTCTTTTTTTTTTTTTAAAGTATAGGACTCCAAAAACAAAGTTTCCGCCAACTCCAATGAAATCAAAGCAGATCAGCTAAAATTACCCGAACTGCTCCTATAGCTTTGCAAGAAGCTACCAGCCCCCGCTGCACCCAGTTTTCCTTCCCCCCTTATCCTGGGGGATTCTGCATTGCAGGAGGCGTTGCACACCCCCTGCCAGCCTGCTGCGTCTGCCAGGGAGCTGAAGAGCAAAATAGAAAGTAGAACCCCTGGAAGCAAACAGTGTCCCGTCCTTGGGATTCAGGACGCAAAAGGTAAAAATCAAAAGTAAAATCAAAAGTGTTAGCTAAAAATGAACAAGGCTATCTCTCACTAAAGTGAGTTTCTTTTTCTTTTTGAAATCCCACCGAAGTCCGTGGGACCCAAGCTTTCGAACACAGCCCCTAATGCTGTGCATTAACCACAACCAGAGAAATGAAATGGAATGAAACCCTGCTCTAGTAATAGATGAGAATTTCCTGGGAAGGGCATGCTAAGTGTTGCTATGAAACACACAGGCACCTCCCCCGGCCTTCCTGCAGTCAGAGAAATAGCAGTGGAATATACCGACCACCTTGCAAATGGAGGTCTTAGAGGTTGCTGCCTGTGTGAACCTGATGAGTAATATGATTTTGTATTTTACCACCCCCCCCCCCAGGGATGGGGGCACTGAATACTATATGTGATTCATGAGCAGCGCTGTCATTTGGTGGCCTTCAGGGCACCAGAACCCAACCAATGATACAGAAGTTAAGAGCTTTAAATCTCGGTCATATAATCCTGATTTTCAGAACATTACAGCTGCTCTGTGGCATTTCTTTCCTGGCTTGCAGATAATGGCTGCATCCACACAGTCACAGAAAGGCACTATTGAGTGTACCAGCTGCCCTCTGGTGGCCATAGACCGTAGCACAGGCACTTCTTGGTTGACAGTTTAACTGTCAGTCTATTTTTTTATATCCTAAGATTTCCTAAACCTGTCCCTGTGAATTTTGGGCAACTTTCACTATAGAATACATAAAAGCACACTTCCAGGCTGTCCCTCCTTCCAACTACAAGTTAGAGCTCTGCTCTTGAACCCAAAAACTGGCAATTTGCCTAATATCCTGGGACTTAACAGATGCTCCTCAGATACATTTATTTATATTCTCTTATATACCGCGCTATTCTGCATCAGTACGGTTTACATTGAACAAACTGAAATTACATTGAACAGAGCATTATAAATTGGAGATAACTATTTTACAGGGAACATGGGCTATGGAGGGTTAAGTGGCTTGCCCAAGACCACAAGGAGCACCTGTGGGACTAGAAACCCCAGTCCTTCCGGCTCAAGGTTGCTGTCCTCTAGTGGGATTTGAACCACCAATCTTCCGGCCTGAAGTACCTTGCCCCAACCACTAGGCCACTCCTCCACTCCTGATTAGGAGGGAAAGAACATGTGGTATCAGGGATCAATGCCAAAACTGCTGTCCTACTTTTAAGTTTATTCTTATTTATTTTATAAAGAGGATTGACAACAGTCCCCCTTAAGGCTGAGGAACCCCCTGAGCCTCAACCCCCCCCCCCCTACAAACAAAAGAAAGAAACAAACACTAGGCCCAAAAATCTAGCTATTCTGCCTGTTGTTTTCCTCACACAGGCAGCTCACTGCAACTCTCGCCATGAGGTCCAAATATCTAGAGAGGAAATGGCCGCCCCTTCGCCAATGAATTTTGGCACCAAGAACAACAGCCGCTGCAAAAATGAGGCCTCAGCAGACCGACCGAGCCCGAAGGCCTTACCTGCAGTGCAGAAAGCCACACAGCCTGCTCCTACCACCTTGAATTCCTCCGATCCTCAAGCTGCGCTGATGTGCCTGGCAGCCGCAGCGAGGATCGCTCAGCCGGTTCCACAGAGTAAAATTAAAATCCCGCAGCAACGGAGAGGATCCGTCTCACACAGCTTCAGTGTGGCTGTACGGGTCCCGAAGCTCTCTCCCGTACAGTCAAGGGAGAGAGATCCGCACCGGCAAATGCCTGCAGCAAGTGAAAATAACTGAGAAGGAGGGAAGGCGAGAGCTGCTACTAATTTAAAGAGCCAGACTCAAATTTAAAATTACTGTAAATAAGGAAATTTGCTCCTAACTAAAGGGAACTAATCCCTGATTGCCAATTAACCAAAAGTAACTGAATTAAAAGTAAAATCAAAAGTAAATTAAAGGTAAAAATCAAAAGTAAAATCTGAATAGAATTTGTCACACTAAATGCTTCTTATCTGTTCCCCCAAGTGAGCCCAGAAGCTAGGCTCACTATGTCCTCCTGCTGCAAGGAGACTGGACACACTGGAGGCTGATGGGAGATACCAGCAGGCTATATCCAGTGATGTCACGACTTTGACATGCCCATTCTCCAAGCTGCAGGAAGAGGTGCACAACCCAGAGGTAGAGGACTAAACTGGAGGAACGATAAGGAATGTGTCTTTGAGCTATTTCAAATATCTTATTTGAATTTCACTACTTTGAAGGTTGCGCTCAAACTGTATCCAGATTTAGCAGTGGATATGCTGCTTAAAATGAAACTACATGAAATAACTGTAGTACTAAATATTTAATTATGAAGTCATAGCTAGAGTTTGGTGAGCCTCAGGAGGCTTGATCCGATTAGCTGACTGACATATTTTATTTATTTATTTATTTAACATCTTTTATATACCGCACTATTGTCATCAGCGCGGTTTACATGAAACTAAACATATACATACAGAGTAACTGTAGTGCATTTTACAAGTAACAGGGATTTAGAAATTTGGGATTACAGGTAAACTATATCAACTATATAACTACAATAAACTATATACATTATTCACAGTTGAAATTGTCTTGGTCTGGATATGGAGGGACTATTTCCATTGTGTAAGATTAAACTGGAAAATAGCTTAAGAATAGGTGGTGTTTGAGACTTTTCCTGAATTGTGTTAGGCTGGTTATAGCTCTCAATTCTGGTGGGAGGGCATTCCATGCTAATGGGGCATGAATGCTGAAGGCTCTTTTAGATGTTTCCTTAGTGTATCTGACGGTTTGTTTGGGGACTATTAATGTATTTATAGCAGTTGATCTTCTGGCTCTGTTGAGGGTCTGCGTGTGTAAAAGGTTGGCGACCGTTGAGGGTGCTTGATAGTTTAAGGCTTTGAAAGTGGTGATTATAATCTTGTAGTGGATTCTTGCGTTAGACGGTAACCAGTGGAGTCTTTTCAAGATTGGAGTTACGTGGTCTGTCTTTGATATTCCTTCAAGTACTCTGGCAGCGGTGTTCATCGCCAGTTGGGAGGATATAAAGTTGCTTGAGGGAGACCATGTAGAATTGCATTTGCAAAATCGAGGTGAGGCATCACCAAGGCTTGATAGACGGTTCTGAAGTCTGTGGGTTCCAGTAGAGGTCGTAAGTGGCGTAGTGTACGTATTTTGTGATATATTAGTCTCGTTATGTTTTTTATGTGGGTTTTCATATTGAGACGCTGGTCAAAGGAGATACCTAGGTATCGTATCGTAGGTTTTACTGTCAATTCCTTGTCCTTTATCTTTAAGGTAGTAGGAGGTGTGAAATTTTGGTTCTTTGTGATAAAAGTAACATCGGTCTTGCTATGGTTGATTCTTAGGTTCTGTGAGAGGAGCCAGTCTTCTACTGATTCAAAGCATTTTATCAATGGTGTAAAATCAGGATGGTTGATGGAGAATGGCATGTATAGGAGAATGTCGTCTGCATAGGCTAAACAGGTAACATTAAAGGAACGGATGAGGTCACATATAGGTTGCATGTATATATTAAACATTAATGCTGAAAGAGAGGAACCTTGGGGTACCCCTTGATCTTGCAGAAATGGGTCTGATGTTCTTTCTTCAATTCTTACTTGTTGCCAATGGTTAGTTAGGTAGGATATGCACCAGTCAAGTGCGGAGCCAAGTATTCCTTTTTCGTTAAGGCGATCGATAAGTATTTGGTGGCTTACTGAGTCGAAATGCCATGGTTTAATGAATTTCAATGGGGCCGCGGCTCCGATAACGATCGCGAATCGCTACCGCGGCTTTGTAAACAAGCCCCTAAGTCTTGTCATCTGAGCTTCTAAAGAAAACCTTAGGTTTGATATCCTCCAGTTATTACTGGTTTCTTCTTTGGTAAATCCATGGTATACACCAGGCATGTCCAACTTCGAACAGGTCGTGATCTACTTTTTCTGGCCAAAAGTGCCGGTGATCTACCACCATGAAAATTAAGTTTCAAATTATTTTCAAATTAAATTTTAACCCAAGAAAGTTGGAGGATTCCCCCCCCCCCATTTTTAATTAATCTTCTGTCATTTACTTGGATGTGATCAGCTGTTAAGCAAATTAAGCAAAAACAAAATAGAGAGACAAAGATCCAGTAAGAACTGTGAGGGTAAATGGAAAGTACAGTTTTTCTTAAAGTTTTCTTGCATAATAACTTTTTTTAACTGTCTTAATAACTTTAACTTTTATTGAGTAATTTGTGTTACATTTAGGTCGAGTATTGATCCAGGCTTTTCTTGCACAATCTTTAATATTTCGCTCTTGCTCATTAGTGAGACGTCTGAGCCTGCATTTCATCCACCAGCTTTTTGAAGTTGGGTGAATATTGCATGAGGGCCAGTCTCAGGAAATCCTGAAGATGTTCATCTGTCATGCTGGAATGATGTGTACTCTTTGTCATTTTCAGATGGGAAAACGCAGATTCACACAAATAAGTTGAACCGAAACATGAGTATACAGCTTCACTGCATCTTCTCCAGTTGGGAAATTTGTCTCTACGCACTAGCTTCCAAAACGATACTTGCTCAGCACAGGTCTTGAGAAAAATGCCATTTTTAAGGGTTAATATTTCATTTTCAAGAGATGGCTTGTTCAAAGAGTAATTTTTATTGATAGCAGCTGCAGTTTCTTTAATGTCCACATCTACTTTGAGTGGGTATGACAAGTACTCCACAACTGTTCCAATTTTTTGGAAGTCACAGAATCTATTTTCGATTTCCTGGATAACAGAACAGATTTCTGTCACATACTTCTTGTTCTGAAAAACAAAATGTGGATATTGTCCCAGATGGTCCTGCGTATAAGGAAAATGATCAAAAGTGTTGTTTGCAAGGTCAGTCATCATTAGCTCAAATTTGTTCTTGTAGGATGAAACTGTACTCATCATCTCACCAATGCATTTGTTTTTACCTTGTAGTTCAAGGTTCATATCACTTAGTTCGCCTGTAAAGTCAGCGAGAAATGCCAAATCATATAACCAAGCCTCATCTTCCAACTCTGCTTGGTCATCTCCCCTCTCCTTCAAAAAACTTCTTATGTCATTCAGCAAATCATGAAATCTTTGCAGAAATTTGTGCCTACTTAGCCACCTTACATCTGTGTGCAAAATGATTTCCGCTGCCCCTTCATCAAGAGTAAGATTGAAAAGCCATCTTTGAAGTGATCTTCCATGAACTGGATTTGCAATTTTGAAAGTGATGTCCATGACAGTCTTTGTATTGAGTCTCTTGCTTGCCAAAGCTTGCTGGTGAATGATGTAGTGGTAAAAAAGGAAATCTGGGAAGTTGTCATGCTGTCTACAGAGGGCTATGAAACCATTAACGTCACCTGTCATTGCTCTTGCTCCATCAGTAGTGATGGAAACAAGTCTATGCAATGGAAGATTACACTTTGTCACCAAAGAATGGAAAGAACTGAATATTTCCTGACCGGTAGTTCTCCCTTTTAAAGAAATCATTCCAAGTAGTTCTTATTTAACACTGAAGTCTTCAGAAACCATCTGGATAAAAACTAGTAACTGGGCTATGTCCTGTTTCGCTTTGACCCGGTGAAAAGTGGGATATAAGTACAGCTAAATAAATAAATATGTCTCTTATGTCTGTAGATTTATCCAGTTGGAGTGAGAAAGCAACACAATTTGAAACATCCTCCAACAATTGTTCAGTTGTGTCTCCACACATCTTTTCTATTCACTGCACAACGGTGTTTCTTGGCAATTGTACATCTTGACTAGCAGCTATGATCTCTTTCTTATTTTTAAATCCTTCAAAAAGATTGTCAGCTGCTTCAAGAAAACAATCTTTTACAAATTTCCCTTCAGTGAAAGGTTTGCATTTCTTTGCGATCAGGTTGCTGACCTTGAAGGATGCTATGGTTGCATTGACCAAATGTGACCTTGGCTTCCCCATCAACTGTTGCTGAGTAGCCAATTTTAATTTAAGTTCTTTGAGCTTCAGTTTATAAATTTCACTTTTGGGTGGAAAATCAGCATCAAACTTATTGTTATGCAGAGCCTTATAATGACGTTCCAGATTATCTTTTTTGGGCAAGGATACTGGGGCGTTACAAATTAGACACTTGTCTTTCACCATGATGAAGAAGTAGTCCATTTCCCATTCATCATGAAAGTGGTAGGTTTTGCTCTTCTTTGGAATACTCATCTTTGTTATACTGAGGTGGCCGGATTTAAAAAAGCCAAATCTACTAAGTTAGTATAAACGCTGGCTGAATCTGGTCCAAAACTGTCACTGTCCCAAAGATCAACAGGAACTGAAGACCTCTGGATGATGTGCAATACAAGGACTGGAGATGCCATAACCACACATGCAGTTCTAAAAGTAAAAATAAGAATTCATCATACTGGCACCAATAATCAAATACCAACAAACCATCATCAAAAAAACTCAAACACCTGTCCAGCAAACCAGATAAAATCAAATACCACCACACGCGATTTAATAAATTCTGCGCACAGTGTAGAATGAACGCAAAGGCTAGGCAAAATAAAATTTCAGAGGCAAGCAAAAGTCACAGTGGTTTGAACCAATTTGAAGGCAAGGCATAGGCAAGTTAGAACAAAATTGGAAAAGCCCGCCAAAATTATCAAATTCTTGACACTTTGTTGTGTCTGCCCGAAAACGTTTCATAAAAGTGAACTATAAAGTGACCAACGACCAGCACACGGCACAACTAATACGGTAAGTGTATTCAGGTAAAGCCTGGGTGAATGGATATATAACACACTTCTAAGGGGTGTTGGGGCGGGGGCAGGAATGGGTGATTCTGAGAGGCAGGAGACCAGGTATGACTCTGGGCCTGTGGCGTCTCGTTGCGGTCGCGGGCTTGGGAGGCGGCCCCCTTGGGTACCCACAAACTATTGGCACGAAAACAACAAGCGCCCCCAATACACCCACAGGCAGGTAAAAAAGACAGGCAAAGGATCAGCAGTGGCGGCAAGCCCTCGGCAGACTACCTGCCAGCATGAGCACTCTCCTAGTGACGGGGCGAGCTGCTGGAGAGATGGAGCCAAGTGGGGCTGGCGATCTACCTCTGACCCCTCCGCGATCTACAGGTAGATAATGATCTACCTGTTGGACATGCCTGGTATACACAGTATTCTTTGCCAGCACTATAATTCAAAGATATCAGTTTTCTTCCTATCTTTTTCACTGTTCAACTTTCGCATCCCTATGGTGTTCTTGAAAATATGATTGCTTGAACAAGTTGAATATTTGTATGGGGAGAGACATCTCTAATCTTTAGAATCTTGTCTTGGTCCTTCATAACCATTCTGCCAAGATCAATGCTTCATAGGATTTCTTGATTGCTTGTTATTTCCTTATTGATTATTTATCCAAGCAGGTTAAAGTTTTACATTAATTCTATTTCCTTCCATCAACGATGAACTTTTTGATTTTTACCATGGTGTCTTTGGTGGGTCATTACTTCATATGTAGCAATAAAGTCTATAAGCAACTTCTGCCTGGATAGGAGGAGTTTCCTGGCTAGGCACTGCAGAGTCCACAATGAGGATCTGTTACATCCACCATTTGTTGTTCCAGACACTTTGGAGGTCTAAAAGAGATTAGGAGCAAGCCTCAGGATCCTTGTAAACAATATCAACTTTCTAGATCTATCAGACTCTATTAGTTTGATTGTTAATCAAATCTTTACTGGGGGACTCACATGGAGAAGCCATTAGGAGATTACAGATGGTGGTAGAGACTTTGGGTGCTGAAACAAGCACTAATATACAAAATTAAATGACCCTAGATTACATAATTGCAGCTCAAGCAGGTGTTTGTGGGCTAAGAAAGCAAGAATGTTGTCTCCTGTTCACCTCCTATATGTATCCTTACCATTCTAGTCGCCAGTTTTGGTGTTTGTCTTGACCACTGTTTTGTCCGTTTTGACTAGATTGTAAGCTCTTATGAGCAGGGACGGTATCTTACATGTCTCTGTACAGCACTATGTATACCTTGTAGCACAATACAAATGATAAATAATAGTAGAAGTAGTTACCAGTTGTTAGGATCTTTGTCTCCTTCACATTAAGGTGCAGGCTCATTTTAAGATTGTATTCCTTAATCTTAAGAAGAAAATGTTTCAGATCATATGCACTTTCAGCCAGAAATGTGGTATCATCAGCATAGCGAAGGTTGTTGATGAGTCTTCTACCAAACTTCACACCTCGGTTGTCTTCATATAGTCCTGCTTCTCTGATGATTTGCTCTGCATATAAATTCAACAGGTAGGGAGAAAGTATGCAGCCTTGTCGTACACCTTTGCTGATTTTAAACCATTCTGTTTCTCCTTGTTCTTTTTGAAATGTTGTTTTTTGATCATTGTAAAGGTTGTGCAACTATCAGGTGTTCTGGTATACCCATGCTTCTTAATATGGCCCAGAGTTTCTCATGGCTTACACAGTCAAAAGCCTTGCTGTTGTGAATAAAATTCATATAGATATCCTTTTGGTATTCTTTTGTCTTTTCAAGGATCCATCTCATATCCGCAATGATGTCTCTCATTCTTCACCCTTTCCTGAACCATGGTATGATTGTAGTCTGTTGAGTGATCTTTTATTTATTTACATTTCTTTTATATACTGTGCTATTCTGCATCAGTGTGGTTTACATTGAACAAACTGGAATTACATTGAACAGGGCATTATAACTTGGAGATAACTATTTTACAGGAAACATGGGCTATGGAGAGTTAAGTGGCTTGCCCAAGACCACAAGGAGCACCTATGGGACTAGAAACCCCAGTCCTTCTGGCCCAAGGTTGCGGTCCTCTAGTGGGATTTGAACCCCTGACCTTCTGGCCTGAAGTACCTTGCCCCAACTACTAGGCCACTCCTCCACTCCACTCTTCCACTACTATCTTGATTAGAATATTGCTGGCATGTGGGATCAGAGGAACTGTGTGATAATTTCCACAGTCAGTTTGATCACCTTTCTTTAATATTGGTATAAACACAGATCTTTTTTTCCAGTCAGTTGACCATGATGTAACTATCCATTGGGTTTTCATGGCAAGATATAGAAGTACAGTAGATTGCCATGTCTTTCTTCTGTGCAGGTAATGCTAATGTTGCTGCCATCGTTAGTGAAATGTGATCCTCCTTGGCCAATACCATCCCATCCTGCTGCTACCCAGATGAATGATCTGTCTTAGTCTGTCACCTCAGCTGTGAAATGTCCATCTTTGGAGACCCTGCAAGTAGTTAAACTACAGATAGCTTAGTTCTCAACATTACCGATGCACACAAGCCTTCACGGCAAATCAAGTAAGGGGGTTATATTTTACTGCTTTAAAAAGATGACAAGTTGCTGTATTCTGTACATCTGAATCCTTATAATTTGGGAGAGCTTCAGTCCTTGATATAACTATTTACTGCTACGCATTATTTTGTATAGCGTTACAAGGCATACGCAGCTCTGTATAAAACATTACAATAATCCAGACAAGAAATCAAAAGTGCATGCGCTAAAATATGAAGCAATTTTATACAAGAATATTCCAGAGAGAACATAAAGTCCAAAGCTTATGAATGTCAGCATTCATTCTTGAAAATGCCAAGTCCAACAGAAGGTGAATCAGCATTTTCCCTCCACTGTCCTGTCCACCTCTGCTTATTAACACTTGTCTATGATGTCAGCTCAGATGAATAAATTTGAGCCACATGGTACCAGAAACTTCATATTCTTGCAGTTCTAGGACTGTCAGTGCACAGTGGGGTCAATATTCAAATACTGCGGTGAGTGTTTTACTTAAATGCAAAATGTGCTATTTAAATTATCAATATATATTGAGTGCCACTGTCCAGATAGAGAGCAGTGATGATTATATGTGAAGAGTGGTGACAACGCCACTATATAGATAAGGGGTTGTCCATCCCCACTATTCGTGCCTTCACCTGGCCTCGACTAACTTCCCCACCGGTTGTGCAGGGAAGTTAGATGGGGCGGGGAAGGGGTAGCTCAGGGGTGGTTGCTGGCCCTGGGCATACAGGGCCAATTCTAATATTGGCCTTGTACGTCCAGGACCAGCGACATGTGTGGGGAAGTTATTCCACCTCAGAGGTGTAATAACTTCCCTGGACGTTTTGTTTGGGACAGCCGGGGCATGGATGGGGCAGGGAGGGCCAGAGGACATTCCCTGTAGCCCGACCCTGGCCTTAAGAGGCCAGATTGGGGGTCGGGCTGCGGGAAATACTCTTTATTTTGCAGAGGCCGGCATCACGGCTCTTCAGTGGAGCCACGGTGCCATGGCAACATGATGCCATGGCGCCGCTGCTCCATAGAAGAGCCTTGACTGAGTTAGCCGGGGACAGTCATGCACATGCAGGCTGGACTGAATTGCAGACCAGGCCTGCACGTGCAGGACAGTTCAAGATTCTGATCCTGCACTGCCCAGTCTTCTCCTCCAGCCCTCCCCTTCCCAACCCCAACCAGAGCTCCCTGCACATCTCCTCTACGTGCGAGGGGCTTTGGGTTGGGAATCGGTCCCTGGTGTACAGCGGGGGATATACATCCAAACTGGACGTATATCCCCACTAAATACAGCACAGAATGACCCCCATAGTGGCTGCTGTTTTTGAATATCAGGCCAAATGTAAAAGGCAGCAGATGAAGCTGAGAGGCTGTGCTAGAAAAGAGAGGAGACCAGAAATCTCAATTGTGGTTAAGAGAGTAAAAGAAATGTTGATGGAATGTTACGTGCTTGGATGAGAGACAAAGATAAGAAAAGAGATACCAGGGCACAAAGGATGAAAATAGTGTCAGAGCACAAGAGAGAAAAACAAAGATAACCAAATCATGTACACACAGTGAAGAAAGACTGAGAAAGAAAACAAATAGATGCTGTAGTAATTGGCCTATTTACTAATTTTCGATAATGCATTAGTATATGGAAAACCATTTTCCATGCAGTAAAATGTGCTATCATTTGGTAAATGCAATTAACGCATGGAATTTGCAATTATACTGGCCCATAAATCAAGCACAAACTAGCTTTGATAATTGGGCTGTGTCACATTCAAATGCATGCAAAGAAGCTCATTGCCATAAACAACCAGTACCACATCTTGCAAAAAAACATATCAAGTTTTGCTATTATGGGGAAATTAACTTTGACTTAAGAATTGTGGCTAATTTCCTCACACCTCAGAAATATTTGTCAGGAGAAGGTACCAGGTAATGCTCCAGGGGCTCCATTTTAAAGGAATCACAAGGACTTGTAATATCTCCATCCCCAAGCATAAAAATTCTCTAGTGGCTCTTGGATGAATCTGAAATCTCCTATCTATAAACGCTAGAAAACCAATTCATTTTAAAAACGTTAGTGGCACTTCAGCCCTAACCCTTAGCAAAACGTGGGCTCCCCACTTCAGAAAGGCCATTACTTGTCCAAATTATTGTGATCTAGAGGGGGCAAGAGCAATCAAATTACCCCACTGGTGCCTTCTTTTAAAATGGTGCTGGCTGCCGCTATATCCTATTTTACCCATAAATAAGGTGCAAAGGACTGCATGGGGTAGGTTGAAGCTATTTTAAAAAAAACAAGCAGGGCAGAGGAGAAAAGGATCACTGCTAAATCACTATGGGTATTTTGATAAGTTTAGGGAGGATCTGAGGGAGTGGGGGGCTTGCCTTTTTGAAGTGCAGCGGTACTTTTGTTTTTGCTAAAGATGAATCTTGAGATACAAGGTTGGGGTACAAATTGGGGGTTGATCCACAAATCACTGAGGAAGGTTTATCTGGTGGTATGGAACTCTCACAGGTCCTTGAGGCATTTCTAACAAAGTAGTTTGTAAGATGGAAGGCTACTATTGTGTATTGCTTAAGTCGGGAATGATCATTTTTCTTTGCCATGGCAACATAATCAAAATTCCTCCAGGATTTTTTGAACTGTTGTATTTAGATACTTCAGTTTGTGAATCCCATGGCAATTTATTTGCTGTAAAATGTGTGGTGGTGGTACTACTACTACTACTGCTACTTATCATTTGCACTATGGGGCATATACAGCACTGTACGTCAGAGCTTACAATCTAATCAAGATGAAAAACATCATAAAACTGGGAGCTAGAGTATACTAAGATACATGTAAGTGGTGAAGAAGAGAGTGAGGGCATCAGGATTCAAAAGCAGCCTCAAAGAGGTAGGGTTTTAGCCTGGATTGGAATACAGTCAAACCTCGGTTTTCATGATTAATCCGTTCAAAAAAGTCTGACTAAAACCGAAACGGACTAAAACCGAAGCAAGATTTCCCATAAGAAATAATGTAAATTCAATTAATCCGTTCCAGACACCCAAAAATATTGACAAAAAATACATTTTATAGAGAATAACTATATTTTTACATACAGAAAACAATGAGAAATACATATAAATGACTAATGAAATGGATAAATGAGCATGTAACATCACTTTTACCTTTATTGAAGACTTTTGTTGGCATATGGGACGCACTCCAGCCAGCTCCAGCTGCTCTCCCCTCCGGGGATCGAGCAATCACCACCAGCAGCGGAGGTGGGAACAGCCATCTTGGCCGGCTGCCCAATTGGGGCTCCAGCCTGCCTTGTAAAAGAGAAGCGCCAATAAATATGGAAGACAGTCAATCAGCAAGAAAATCAAAATAAAGAAAATCCCACTTCTGGCCACAAGATGGTGCTCCATTTCAACTGTACGAAAACCGAGACAACGTACGAAAACCGGAACAAAATCTTGATGAAAAAAGTCAACGAAAACCGAATCGTACGAAAACCAGGGCATACGAAAACCGAGGTTTGACTGTATGTCTAAAGAAGGAGCCCGATGTACTGACATAGGTAGTTTGTTCCAGGCATATGAAGCAGCAAAGTGGAATGAACTAAGTCTGGAGTTGGCACTGGCAGTAGTAGAGAAGGGCACAGATGAACGGGATCTGCCAGAGGAGCGCAGTTCCTGAGGAGCAGGGCCAGACCAAAGAGATGAGGTGCCAAAGGCGACCCTCATCTCTTGGCTCCTCTATCCCCCTGGTTCTCTGCCCCCTCTCCCATACTCATTGCGCCGCTGCTGCCCCTTTCTGGAACCTGCAGCACCAGCAATGACAGCAAACATCCCCATGGCCCTTACCTTAATCTTCGGCAGCACAGAGCTCTTTGCTTCTGCCCCTCTCTGACTCCTGATGCCAACTTCCAGTGCTGACAGGAAGTCATCATTGAGAGTCGGAGAGGGGTGGAAGCAAACAGCCTCCATGGCACCAAAGCTTATGGTAAGCATAGCAGGGCTGTTTGCAGTGATTGCCACTACTGTAGGTCTTGAGAGGGGTGATAGGGGTGGCAGTCAGCAATTCTGCAAGGCCCTGCTGAGGAAGGAAGTAGAGTGAGATAAGAGAGGAAAGGCAGTGAGAAGCTACAGAATAAATGAACTTGTAGGTCAGTAGGAGAAGTTTGAACTGGATGTAGAAATGGATAAGGAGCCAGTGAAGTGACTTGAGAAGAGAAGTTAAATGAGTATACCAACACTGGCGGAAGATAAACCATGCAGTTGAGGTTTAACAGATTGAATGGGTGAGATGATTCAGAGGAAGACCAGTGAGGAGCAAGTTAACAAGTCAAAATGGGAGGTGACTAGAGGGTGGATAAGTGTCTTAGTAGTGTGTTCAGAAAGGAAGAGATGAATTTTGCTGATGTTAGAAAGAAGCGACAAGCTTTAGCTAAGTACAGGTTTGGATGTGTGCAGAGAAAGAGAGAATAGTCATAGATGACCCCAAAGTTGGGAGGAGTATAATGTTATCCACAGAAACAAATGGGAGGAACAGAGGAAGTGGGTTTAGGGGAAAGATAAGGAGCTCGGTTTTGGCCATGTTCAATTTCAGATGATGGTGAGACATCCAGGCAGGAATGTCAGGCACGCAGAGATCCGGGACTGGATTCCTGGAGAAATTTCAGGTCTACAGAGGTAGGTCTGAGAGTTGTCAGCATAAAGATGGTACTGAAAACCATGGGAGATGATAAGTACACTAAAGGGACTTAGTGTAGAGAGAGAAAAAGAGAGGTCCGAAGACAGAGCCCTGAGGTACACTGACTGAAAACGAGATGGCAGTACAGTAGGATCCACCAGAACATACAGTAAAAGTGTGATGGGAGAGATAAGAAGAAAACCAGGACAGACAGAGCCTCTAAATCCAGGCGAGGACAGGGTATCAAGGAGAAGGTGGTGATCAACAGTGTCAAAAGCTGCAGAAAGGTCAAGAAGGAATAGAAAGGCCAAGACGTGGAATACACTGTCATACTTCAGGTAGTAAATAAGCATCCTGATAAGTGGAATAGTGGTAATCTGGAAGTTCTGTAAAAAAAGAATCAAGAGGAGGGGGGGGGGGGGCATGTCCAAGATGGCAGCATGAGGAGAGAGCTGTATTTTCCTGTTGTGATTCCAAAATGCAAAGGGAAGACTCAGGCTTACCTTGCTGAGCCCCAGCCAGCCAGTTCATACCCTATGGACCGTTTTATCACAGTCACCGAAGTCACCATGCGGGCTTTGCAGGGGAACTGTTGGAGGATTCTGCTTTCCTGCCCACCCTTGATTCTCTCTCTCCCAAGATGTGGAGCCCTCCACCTCTTCCTGCTGCTGTAACCCCAAGCTGAGTGTGGCGCGAGTATGGCGTCGGATGGTGGCTCCCTAGCCACACTATAACAAGGAGCTGGGGCGGAAGAAAGTGAAGCAGCTACCCTGTTGCCTTCTGGGACTTTTGCAGGAGGCGAGATGGAAGGTGTGTCTACCCCGGTTGGAGGGGAGTGTGTAGGGGAAGTCTTGTTGGCTGACTCCTCTAAACTGTCTGCTCCTTTTGTGTTGGTGCACCCCAGAACTATTATCTTGGATAACATCTGGGAGGCAATTTTGACTCTATTGGAGGCTTTAATTCGATACAATGCTGGACTTTTGTCTCAGGTAAACACTGTTTCTCAGAAGTTGGACTCGTATGTAACCATAACTGATTCAGTTAGAAAGAAGGTGGAAAAACATGAGGCAATCTTGAATTCTGTTGGTGACACCAATATAGCTCTGATTAAAGATAATACCTTATTGAGGGCTAAGGTGGGAAATTTGGAAAACGCTGCTTAGGCCTCGGACCTCCAAATTTTCCAATAATTAAGGGATCTTTTCCAGCTGATCTCTTTAAAAGATATATGGTGGAGACTTTGGCTGTGTCAGCGGACCTGATGCCGCCAATTGTTAAGGCTTTTTACTTGCTAACTGGTAAAAGGGATATTGGAGTTTTGGAAGAACTATCTAATATGGATGTTATAAATGTCTCTGAGATTCTGCAGTCTCCTGGACCACCTATATTGAAAACCTCTACCTTATTAGTAACATCTGCTTTATCATCAAATAAAGACTGGTTGCCTAGATTATATTATGCTAAATGGTCTCATTTGTTTTATGGGCAAAAAATTGCAATCTTCCCTGATGTTTCTAAGGACATGCAAAAACGCCGGAAGCAATTTTTGCTATTGAGACCAGGTGTTTTGGAGTTAGCTGCTACCATTTTTTTGAGGTTTCCGTGTACATTTATAGTGATGTATAGTGCCACCCACCCACTCCCTGGACCTTGAGGGTTAAGGGAGGGGCTGGCCTTGATTGCCCTTGAGGGTAAGGTTGTAGTTGTGTTACTGCTCAAGTAGTAAGGCAAGGCAAAGACAATTTCTTTTGTGAGGTTTATTCCCTGCTTTCGCAGTTCAAATGCAGCAGACGTAAAGGAAATAATGTAGCACAAAACAAGGCTGAGAAACTAAACTAAACAAGGCTTTTTACTGCTTGGCTAAATGTCCATTCTGGATCACATTCAATTGTCATGTGACCTCCTTTCAGTAATGTAACAGAAAACTCTGGCAACAGCAATGCTCCTGAATTGCACACAATATGCTTTCACTTATTCTCTTCACATAAGCTTCTTTAGCATGGCAATCAGTGAGGTAAGTTTCTTCTTTTTTTTTTTTAATGCTTTATTTTCGTTTTATAACAACAAAGGAAAGGAAGACATACAGCTAAAAGACAAATACATACATAGAATGTGATACATACACCAAAGTAAACCCCTACCACCCCCCTCCCCCCTGCTTCTTCTCTAGAAACTAATCATTCCCGAAAACGGGCGTGTACTGACATTATTGTGGTACAAAACCTAACGGTGATCTGAAACATGATGAGTATACATTAAACAGACATGTCGGAGCAATGAGCAGAGTGTACATAATCATTGAGCATCTGCCATTTAGACAAGCGAGAGTGAGTTTGGATATGGGGAATAGCTCTCCGAGAGATCTGCTCATATTTACTATATAAGCAGACGAGGTTCCACCATTCATTGGCAGTAATTCGAGAGCTATCCTTCCAATTCCTCGTGATTAAACATATGGCTATACCCAGCATGAAATCAAGGAGAAAGCGACCCTTCTTAGGAAGAGAGGGGACCTCCGCCACTGAGCGGAGTCCCACAATCTTCCAAGAAAGAGGCTCGTGGAGGTGTAAGATAGATTGAATACGACCCCAGACCCGCCCCCAATAAACCTGCAGTTGAGGACATTCATAAAGAACATGAGCGAGGGTTCCCACAGCAGTATGGCAAGACCAACACTGGTCCCTAGCAGTTGTGTTCCATTTGGCTATTCTTTCTGGAGTATAAAAGCATCTATGTGCAAAAAAGAAGAGAGTTTGGGTTACAGAGGCAGATCGGGAAACCCGCACTACTTTGCTCCAGAAAACGCTCCATTGCACAGGGGTTAAAGTGGTTTGCAGTTCGCGTTCCCAGGCTTGTTGAGCTCTACAAGTAGCAGTATCGGTACCCTGACATAATAATTTATAAAAGTTAGAGGCTACCCCATGTGTACTACTAATAGAGTGAATTAGTTCTAATAGCCCGTCCTCAGTAGGGGCAGAGGGCGGCAGGATTTGAGCACTTTTGAGGCAGTGTTGAAGCTGCATCAATTGAAAGTAATGTTTCGCTGGTAACGCAAATTCCTTTTGTAAATCAGAAAAGGTCTTCCAACGAGCTGCAGAGAAGAGTTGTTGGGGTGTCCAGATCCCCCTAGAGTACCAGGGTTTCCATGCAATCGTTTTATTTAGGACTTGAATTCTGGGGTTATTCCACAGCGGGAGTCCGTCCTGAGGACATACGTTTGGACCCAGTGACAGAATGAGAGTGTTAAAGGCCGCAAGAGTATCGACAATCATTGGGGGATGGCGTGTGTCTACTTGATGGGACATACCGGGGAGATGGATCAACGGAATTGGGCTACTTAGCTCCTCTTCAATGTCAAGCCAAACTGGTCTGTTGTCTGTTGAGGTAGCTAGCCATCGGGCACCTTGTTTAAGTAGGAAGGCTTGATGATATCTAAGAAAATCAGGAAAGCGGGTACCCCCTAGTTCCTTCGCAGACTGTAGTTTTTGTTTAGCTACTCTTGGAGGTTTTCCCTGCCAGAGATAACGGACGAGAAGGCCCTCTATGTCTTTGTAGGTGTGTAGCGGGAGGAAGCAGGGCAGCATTTCTAAAATATAGTTCACTTTGGGGACTATCATCATTTTGACGGTTTCTAGGCGGCCCCACCATGTAAGGGATAAGGGAGACCACCGATTTGTGAGCTCACGGACTTTGGAGACTACCTCCTTGGCATTAAAACTAATAGTGTCTTCTAAAGGAGAACAGTAGTGGACGCCAAGATATTTCACCATGCGGGATTGCCAAAGGAAAGGAAAGGCCTGCATGTCAGCCTCATGTACCCAGCGGTTCAGTGGGAATGCTACGGATTTGGTCCAGTTTATTTTATAGCCCGATAATTGCGAGTATCCATCAATCAGGTCCAAGACAGCCGGGACCGAATCAAGGGATACAAAGAGCATAAGGTCATCTGCATATGCAGAGAGTTTAATCTCTCTGTGACTGAAGGGGACACCTCGAATACGTGCGGACTGTCTAATAAGGAGGGCGAGGGGTTCAAGAGCTAGATCAAAGAGCATTGGTGATAGGGGGCAACCTTGACGCGTGCCTCTTTGAAGATTAAAAGGCCGAGACTTAATGGCATTTACACAAATACTGGCAACGGGTTGAGAATACATGACTTGGAGGTATCGGAGGAAGCCCTCCCCAAAGCCATACCATCGGAGAACTGCAAATAAGAAGGGCCATTCCAGGCGATCAAAGGCTTTTTCAGCATCAAGGGAAAGACCCACCCATGGGTGGTCTAAATTGGCAGCACTGGATAGCACATGGCACAAGGTCCGAGCATTGTCAGCGGTGGAGCGGCCGGGTATAAAACCACATTGGTCGGGATGGACTAAGGTGGCCATCCTGTCAGATAGCCGGGTGGCCAAGATCGTTGCGAAGATCTTATAATCGGCATTAAGTAGGGAGATTGGACGGTAGTTGGCGGTTAGCAGCGGGTCTCTGCCTTCTTTCTCAAAAACTACCACATTAGCTGCAGAAAAGGATCCCAAAGAGGATGTATCTACCGCAAGGGCAGTAAAGTAAAGTTTTAAGTAGGGAACTAAATCTGCACTGAACGTTCTGTAGAATTCTGTCGGGAGACCATCAGGCCCAGCGGCTCGACCCGAGGCTGTTCGTTTTAGGGCAGAATGGATCTCTGAAGTAGAGAAGGGTTCATCCAGCGCATCCCTATCAGCTTCAGAAAGGGTCGGCCGCTGAATACCAGAAAACAAGCGCTCGAAGGTCTCGGATGAGAACTCACATTCAGATTGATATAGACGGGTATAGAAATCCCGAAAAAGTTCTACGATATCGGAGTCTGTGGTCAGTATGCCCCCTCCCTGTGGGGCGCGAAGGGCCGCTACGCGTTTGGCTTCTTTTTGACCTTTCAAGGCGTTGGCTAAAAGTCGACCGGCTCGGTTGCTTTCACGGTAGTATGTCCCTTGCTGAAGTGCTATACTCTGAGAAGCTGCAGTTGAGAGGATTGCATTATATTGAAAACGGAGACGCTGTAAGCGAACTAAGACGCATGGATCAGTACGTGAAGTTAGACCTCGTTCGCCTGCTTTGATTTGTTGGTCTAGTATAAGGAGCTGCTGTTTGCGTTGTTTCCGCAGGCGAATTTGATAACTAGTGATCGTTGCACGAATGGCCGCTTTAAAACCCTCCCACCAAGCCCAATTTGCAGTGTCCTGGGGTAGATTAAAGTGAAAGTAGTCCTGTATGGCTGCTCGAATTTCTAACTGGAACTCTGGTTGAGTTAATAGGGCTCTATCAAAGAACCAGGCCCCCGAATTCCCTTGGGGCGCAGTGGTGTGTAATTGAAAAGAAATAGCAGCGTGATCTGAGATATGTTGGGAGTGAATCTTTGCAGTGTCTACCTGAGGAACTAACAGTTTTGATATTAGAAAGAAATCTATGCGAGACTGGGATTTATGAGGGGAAGAGAAGAAGGTAAAGTCAAGCTCATTGGGGTGTAGTAACCTCCATAGATCGACTAAAGCAAGATCTTTGATCATAGAGGTAAGCGTAGTGTGACTCTTGGGGGGACCACTCGTCCTAGGCGGCTGTTTGTCAATCAGGGGATCAAGAACTAAATTGAAATCCCCCCCAATTATCAATGAAGTATTAGCAGAGGCCTGCGCAACCTGAGCAATGGTAGCAAAAAAGGCAGGGTCATCTACATTAGGAGCATAAAGGCATATACATGTAACTTCAAGGTTACCTATCTTGAGGTGAGCCCTGGACCATCTGCCTGCTGTATCTGAGCTAGTCGCAATAATAGTAGCATGCAGAGATTTCCTAACCAGTATGGCAACCCCACATTTCTTAGAAACAGCTGGGGAATAGGCGGCCACCATGTAAGGTTTAACATTGAGTTTAAGAGTTTCCTTCGAATTTAAATGCGTTTCTTGGAGGAAAATCAGGTCCGCAGCTTCATGACTTAGATAGCTCAGGATTTTCTTCCGTTTTATCGGATTATTGATGCCTTTTACGTTCAATGATAAAATCTTACATGGTGCCATCAATCGGTAATAGACATTTTAGGTAAGGGCGCTTGAAAACATACAACATAAGCAGAATCTGTACAGCAATGACATAATCACCGAGTATGCTGGCTAATACACCCCATACTGAAAAGCATGTACCAAAGTAACTTAGAGAAGAAGCAAAACCCCCAATGAATATGGCGACCATATGTCTGCGGGAGGAGGCCCTAGAGAGGAGGATAAAGACATGAAAAAAGAAAAGAAACACCAGAGTCCATAATTAACACTGTCTCTGATATTCATCGAGGCTACTCTGGGTAGATGGAGTCGGGTCACAAATATCATCAAAATAAGGCAACAAACCGCCCTCGACAGACTCTTTGCTGAACCGTGGCAAATCCAAGATGGCGGGTACAGCGGATATGAGAACACTGGTAGGAACACTCTGGAAGTCAGCGCATCAAGTCGGCTTCTTTAGCATCCAAAAACTCCGCTAGTAGATCAGGGTCTTCAAATGTTCTTGTCTGATTGTGTAGCGTGACTCGGAGCTTGGCCGGGTACATCAGGCCATAGCGTGCTTGTAATTGTTGAAGCCTCGGCCGGAATTCCAGAAAGCGCTTTCGGCGATCAACCGTGGGTTTAGCCAAGTCAGGATAGAAGGAGATCTTGTGGCTCTCAAACTCCATATGGCCCTTTGCCCGAGAGGCGCTGAGAATTTGCTCCACATGTTGATATCTCAAAAGTCGAAAGATGATAGGCCGCGGGGTCTTCCTGTTGAGCGTTATGTTTGTGGGTACACGATGAGCGCGATCGATCTCCAATTCTTTGGTAAAGGTGATTTGGAGCAGAGAAGGGAGGATTTTATATAGAAACTCCGTCATGTCTCCCGATTCCGCTCCCTCCGGTATGCCCACTAGTCGTAGGTTGTTGCGGCGCGCTCTATTATTGCCATCTTCCACTTCTTTCTGCAAGGCCCGCACCTGACGTTCAACTTTGTCGAGTTTGGACAGCCGGACCACATGGGAATCTAATATGCTCTCCATTTTGTCCTGACGCGAGGAGAGCCCCTCTAGCCTGCCTTGCAATACACCAAGGTCTTCCCGCAGCGCTCGGAGTGCTTCCCCGTTTGACTGCACGAGGTCTTTAACCCCTCTGATCTCTGCGAGGATTTCCTGCTGCATTTCGGGGCCCTCGCGTAGAGCCAGCCCCTTCTGCGGGGATGGGGGTTCAGTTTTGGAGCGTTTGCCGTGAGAAGCCGCTGGAGATCCAAATTCCAGGCGCGTAGGTTTGGTCCCCGCCATCTCACCAATGTGCCCCGGTAAGATCAGAGCAGAAATTCAAGAATGTCCGGTGTTAATTCAGGATTCTGAGTAGGCCTCTCGGGAGCCTCAGCGTTATGCGACCATCCCGCTGGACATCAGGCTCCGCCCCTCAGTGAGGTAAGTTTCTTATATTCCTTCATAAAACATTGGTAAGCATATCATTTAAATGTCCTTTGGAATCACACACGTAGAGCAGTCCATCGGGACTTCCTGCTCTGTAGACGGCAGAGAAATTAAAGGCATTTCTTCCTCACAGCTGCTCATAGGCTTTGCTACGTTATTGGGAGAAACTGCTCTGCTCTTAAGGAACTCCCTGAATTCAGTGAGAAGTAATTCAGCCTGTGTATTTTCTGAACTAGGCTAAGAATATCCTCCTTCAGGTAAATGCTTGTTTACAGTTCTTATCTCTTGGCAATTATCAGTGCTTCTACTTGGACAAGAGTTCAGCGTGTAAGCATTTCCCTTCCCCCACCTATCTCCAAATGAAAGTGCAGGGTAAAACGCTTCAGCTGTGCTTGGAGAGTCTTTCAGAGTTTTAAAAGGAAAACAGTTAGGCTTCTCTTGGCTTAACCAATTACTATCAAACTTTCTGCCTTTGTCCTGTCTTTCACAATTAAAGTTCACTCTTTCTGGCTTCCCACTGTTAAGCTTGCTAGCCATTCTAAACCCACCAGATACCTTGTGCTGGGGCTTCTTCCAGGGTATTTCTTTCTCCCACTGCCTCCTGTTCCAAGGTTCTGCTTGGTCCTTTAAACTCCTGAGCTGCAGCCTTGGGTCTCTCAGTGCCTTTGAATTCTTCTGCTTACAAAAGTCTTTCTTTGCCCCTGAGTCTCCCAAGTCCTGTCTGCTCCTTCGTGGATCACAGCTGCTTAGTGGTTCTCTTTCCAACGGTTCCTGGTCATCTGACCTGTCCTCGTCCAGGTGCTTGAGTCCTGACTCCTCCTCCCCTTGCCGCAGTACTCTTTGCCCTTCTTGCTGACATTCTCTTTGCCCTTCTCTCTGACTTTCTAACTGTTTCTGTCTCTGGGTTCTTAACAAGCTGCTTGAGTACTGCACTGCCCGCCTCCTGCTTGGGCGTGTCCAATCAGAGACTTGGCTCCTCACCTGCCTTGAGGTGAGGTGTGGTTCCTGATTAGCTCTGTGCTTCTTTATCTCAGAAGAGAAAATCCTGCATTCCCCTGCAGTACCGGTTCTCTCCACCGGATCACTATCAGTTTCCATTGCTTCACAAGAGTCTCCTACATCACAATAGGTCGCAAAAATTTATTTTTTCCAGCTGGCAGACCTTTCCACATTTATTAATGCTAGGTTATCTATTACCTCCTCACCTTCAGCCAGGGGTGGTGAGTAGATATGATCACTCATCAAGTAATAGGTACAGTAGCTTGGGATCCTCTGCAGCCTTCTTGTTTGCTTTTTGATATTATTTCTTGTATAAACTGGAGGGGTTCCTCCAACCCCTCTATTTACTTTCCTTTATTATTGAATTGTTCGTCCCATTGTGGATATAGGTCTTAGCATCTTTTTAATGTTTTCTGCTTGTAATAATTTTGTATTATTTATTTTTTCTTGGTGTTAACACCTTTTCTGTACAAGTTTCTTCCTGATAAGTTTGTGAAAATGTTCTAAATAGTAAATTAAAAAGATAAAAGAATCAAGAATCAGAGAAAGAATTGAGAAGGAGAATATCAAGAAATAAATGGAAAAGAGACAGGAAGTATAAACTAAGCCTGAAAAGATCCAGAAAATTAGAAAAATATTTATTTTATTTTAGTTATGATCACATCTTAGGGACATGTTAATGTGCGTTAAACATTAACATGCACTGTGCCGCCTTGCCAATAGAAATAAAATGGATGATAATGGAATTTAGCATGCATTAGCACCTGTTAATGCACGTTAACTCTTAGAAAATATTCCCCTTAAAGTATTTTATGCTAAATCATTTGATGCAGTCTACATTTGGGTCTTACATCTTTGTCACTCTTCTCATCATAGCTCTGGTTTGGCTTGCATATTAAGTATTTTGGCTTTCTACTTAAAAGGTATTGAGTATTATAATTCCACCTCTTTTGCACCTGAACATGGGAAGGGACATTTTAGATATTACATGAAGATCAGAACTAAGATATCAAGGCGAGGACGTTCTCTATTACAATGGTATTTTAGAAATCTCTCTGCTAAGCACGGTGCTGTCTCTAAACCACATAGAAGGATGTACAGGAACGTACGTGGATTTATATCCATGTGCCAGTGCAAAGTCGGGCCAGACCCTGAAAATATAACCCCGGAAGTTGCTGCCCTAGGTGACTGCCTAGTTTGCCTGGAGGTTGGTCAGCCCTGGTGGGAAGTGCCATTTTACAAATTTACATATTGTTCCTTATGCTTGAAACAAACTACCTGAGTCTGTATGTCTGGCACCTCTTTGCTGCCGCTTTCGGATATTGACTCACCTGATGTCCTTGTATTTCCCTACCATTCCCTCCTAGCTGTATTCCATGTCTACAGCTACTGTGTTGTCTATCTCAACTAGATTGTAAGCTCCGATGAGCAGAGACTGTCTTTTACATGTGTCTGTGCAGCGCTGCATATGCCTTGTAGTGCTATACAAATGTTCAGTAGTAGTAGTAGTAGGAGAACATCAACAGAGAAAAAACAGCAACTCTCATGTGTAAGTGCCAGCATTTCACTAATTGCACAAGTAAATATCAACACTTTCATATGCATATGAACCATTTTGCAAAATTAGATGGGTAGCTGCTGCTAGTTACCTATAGAGGATGCATACTTGTATACATTTAATTTTGAAGGGGGAAATAAATTAGAGGCGATAAAGGAGGATAAGTTCCTTAATCCTGTTCATAAAGGGGTGGCCAAACCTACATGTGCCAGGTAGTAGGTGTAAATTTGGACGTGGAGAAATTTGAGTTTACAGCTGCATTCCCTATATGAAATTGGGAATGCATGCATTAATATTTCTCTCACCTAGGTCATGCCCAAATCACGTCCCCAGCACACTCCCTCAAAATTTCCACATCTTATGGACATCTATGTAGAAACTGATCGGTTTCTAAAATGGCCATTTACATGTGGATATGCCTGATTAAAAACATGTAAACTGTGAATAGAGCTTCTGAAGTTAACATCTATTGCATCATCTCTTCACCTGGGTATTGGGATATTGTCTTGTTCATTAAACTCATATATGTTTACAATATAACATTTCTATGTAATGTTTGCTAAAACTCAATTGTGGTAGTGTGGGTGTGGTGGGAACCAGTTTTTTTAAACCACAAGCCAGACAGCAGTTCAGGGAAATCAAAAGCAGCTTTTTATTCTGTCCCAGCTTGTTCAATCTCCATAAGCTCTTTCTCCTGGCCCTTCCTCAAGCCCCAGATAAAGTTCCTACCTCAGAACTCCTTTGCACGGCTTGCCTTGGAAGAACATCTGGCTCTATGGGTCTCTCTCTCAGCCTGCTGGGTTCTTAACCTTTCCCTGTAAGCCACACCCTCCCAGTCCTGAACTCTGGCCTGCAGACTCTCTTAAAGGGGACTGTTGATACTCTCTTTGAAGGGGGACAAATAACATTCTATAGACCCCATCACATCCCCCCCCCTCAGCTCACCCATGCCTCATTGAGCGCCTGCCTCACCCGTAAAAGGAACTCCGCGTTCAAGTGAGTCTGACTAGCCTTATGGTGGACCCTAAATTGGTAGGGTTGAAGACTCAAAAAACACCGCATAATATAGTAGTTGGACTCCTTATGTTCAGCTAGCCACTTGAGGGGTTTGTAGTCCATTACCAGCATAAATGGATGATCCTGCAGGTAGTATTTGAAGGTCTCAAGCACCCACTTGACAGCCAGGGCTCCTTCTTGATCACTGCATAATGCTGTTCCTGAGGAAGCAGCTTCCTGCTGATAAATACTATGGGATGTTCTTCTCCCCTGA
Source organism: Ichthyophis bannanicus (assembly GCA_033557465.1). Lineage (NCBI taxonomy): Eukaryota > Metazoa > Chordata > Amphibia > Gymnophiona > Ichthyophiidae > Ichthyophis > Ichthyophis bannanicus. Next base: position 363,643,052 of record CM066035.1, read on the forward strand.
CTTCCTGGGCTAGAACAACTCTGAAGCCCACTTCTGAGGCATCAGTTTGCACAATAAATTGTAGAGAGAAATTAGGGCTAATCAGGATGGGTTCAGAGCACACGGCCTCCTTGAGACGCTGGAAGGCCAGATCTAGGTCCAGTGACTAGTGAATCCATTTCGAAGCTCTCTTCAAGAGGAGACTGGTTAACAGCTCTGCCACCTCTTAAAAACGTGGCTATTACCGCCAATTCATCCCTATCAATCCAAGGAAGACTTGAACCTCTTTCTGATTTCAGAGTGGGGACCTGGGTATTGGTATCTATCTTCTGTAGTTGAGGTTGAATCTGCCCATTCCTGATTAAATATCCCAGGTATTGAACATTCCAGCCTCCCTTTCTTGGGGTTGGCCATCGATTTGGCCTTCCGCAGGCTGGTCAACATGGCTTGAACTTGGGTTAGATGGGTGGTCTAGTATCTGCTGTAGATGACGATGTCATCAAGGTATGCAGTCACATATGCCTTGTGCGGTCTCAGTAGGCAGTCATCTAGGCATTGAAACATAGCAGGGACCCTTGTGTAATCCAAAGGACAGTACGGTAAACTGGAACTGGTCTTGCAATGTCGAAAAAGCAGTCTTCTCCTTATTAGCCAGAGTCAAGGGCACCTGCTAGTATCCTTTGATCAGATTCAAGGTTGATATAAAGTGTGCTTCACTGAGTTGCTCAATTAGCTTATCTACTCAGGACATGGGATACAATTCCATTTTAGAAGCTGCATTGGCCCTCCAGAAGTCAGTGCAGAATCTGATGGTTCCATTGTGTTTAGGAACCAAGAAGATAGGTGACGCCCAGTCACTCATAGACTCTTCTATCACTCCCAGGTTAAGCACCTTTTCCAACTCCTCGGCAATGGCCTGTCACGGGGCTTATGGGATCTGATAGGGTCATAGCTAGATAACCACCCCAGGGTCAGTAACAATATGACAAATGAAGTGGATTCATCCCAGGAGGGTGGAGAACACCTTTAGGTTCTGGTGGATCAAACCATCTAAATCTCTCCTATGGGCAGCAGAGAACTGGTCTCCATTTCAGACTTGAACTAGATCCAACAGAGCTGAAATTTCCAACCCCAAATCATCTCCCTGTACCACCATAACTGTCACTGTGGTCCATTTTTTCAATAGGTCAATATGGTAAATTTTTGCCTTTCTTCCATTTATCTGGCTGGGCAATCTTGTAGCTAACAGGCCCCACTTTCTCTTTCACCTCATAGGGCCCCTGCCATTTACAGAGTAAGTTGCTTTCGGATGACGGCAGCATGACTAAAACTCTGTCTCACGGTTAGAAGGTATGGTACATGGCTGCCCAATTGTAGCCCCTGGTCTGCTCAGCTTGAGCTTTTTCCAGACTGAGTTTGGCCACCTTTCCAGCTTTCCTCAGCCAGTCTTGCATTTGTATAACATACTCCACCAAATTATGCCCGACACAGGGTTCTTCTTCCCAGGTTTCTCTTACCACGTCTAAAATGCCTCTTGGCCGTCTTCCAAAAATAAACTCAAAAGGTGAAAATCCCATGGAACTCTGAAATATCTCACGGATCGCAAACATCAAATAGGGTAGGAGAATGTCCCAATTCTTCCCATCCTCCTGCATGAGGCCATCTGTCTGTGGGTGATGTACTGATGTTCGCAGCATCTTGACCTTCACCTAGGAACATGCTTGCTTCATCACCTTAGATACAAAGGGTGTTCCTTGATCTGTGAGGATCTCATTGGGTATTCCCTTTTGAGAGAATACTTCCCAGAGGCAATTCACGATCATAGTAGTCTTCATTTTCCTTAGAGAAATGGCCTCCAGGTATTGGGTAGCATAGTCCAGCATGACTAAAATATACTTGTTCCTCGGGTGGTTTGCTCCCAGGGTTCTACCATATCCATGGCCACTCTTTCAAATGTGGCATCAATGATGGGCAAAGGCACTAGAGGGCCTATTGGACTCTGGTGAGGTTATGAAGTTAGCAGATGAGGCATGACTGGAAATATAACTGCACCTGTTTATAAACCCCGGGCCAGACAAATCGGGCCAGAACAAGCTTTAATGTTGTCTCCACCCCCAGGTGTCCTCTTCTAGGGCACCCTTGGCCGCTCTGTAATAAATCTCCCTTTAGCACAAAATAGGGAAAGTTTTTTGGAGGTGTCTGTTACCTATTGGAACCCCATTCACCTCCAAAACCCACTTTCGGGCATGTTTAAGGGACCCATTCTCTTGCTAGGCCCTCCTGAAGCTCCTTCCAGCCCCACTCTGGGAAAGTGACAATTGTATTTGGGTTACTACTATTTGAGCCCTGAGCTATTCTCAGGGGTTTCTTTCCTAGGCTCTCCTTCCCTGGATCCCTTCCCCATAACTGCCCCCAGTTTCTGTTGGTAGCATAGCTTTTCTCAGTATGCCAACTCTGGGACTTAGCAGGCTTGGAATTCTAGACATATAGATCTGGGTCTTCCAGGGCGAAAATCTCTGGGAAATCTTCCTGGTTCAACATAGTGGAGCCATCAGTTAGCTGGTGGTAATTTAATCTATTCTTGGTGAGGAGCCATCTGTATTCTGAGTGTGTGACCGATACCAGGTATTGAGTTAGAACAGAACAGAACTGTAGCAATCCAGCTTGTTCATTTTCCAAATAGATTTATGGATGTTCTAGGGCCCACTGCAATATTTACAGTGCTACTATTTTTCTGGATAGGCTCCTTGTGTGAGTTTTAGAAGTTGATGCTGTTATGGTATGATAGATTTTCTCTATAAGTCTAGCGATTGTTATAGAGTTTGGTATTACTTCACAATATGCCCAGTACAGGTGAGGGTTTATATTGCTGTTACTGAGATGACACCAGATTCAAATATTATTTTTTGTATGTTGCATTCAATGGGGAAATGTCTTCTCCACCCATTATGAGAGATGGGTTTCTTTGAATTTAGTATATGGGGTTTATTTTAGAAGCCCTATTCATGCTTTGGATATCTGAAAACAGGCATGGAGATGACCCTAGAGCCAGTTTAGAAACTGGCTTTGTGGACATCTCTTGAGAGACATGCAAGTCTGAAAGGTGGTGTGAAGTCGATGTGTCCAGGGTGTTCCCAGAACTTGGAAGCTGTCATTCAATTTCAGAAACACACTTGACATCCTGAACCATGTCCAACTTTATACCTCCTCCAGGCAAGAATAGGCATCCGAAAAGTGCTCGTTCTGTCAGGGTGGAGAAGGAGGTCTGCTCATGTCTCCTGTTAGCTACCAGAACAGATTGGGTTCTTTATTCTATGTATCAGTTACCCCAACTAATACTATTTCTTATGTATATCTCAGTTACCACAACTGAGCTTCTATATCAGTTACCCCAACTGATGCTTATCTATCAGTTACCAAAATTGATGCTATGAATTTGGTTTTGTCTCCCTGAATCCTGCTTCTCAGTACAAGTGCTTGGGAACAGCAAATAAGCACACTATAGGTATGATATAAGCTGCTCAGTTTATTCAGGGTATAGGTTAGCTTATATAGCATAAAATTGTACCATATACGTCATGTAAAGTTACAGACAGATGCAAAGCTGAATTACAGGGTTAAGAGGTTATCTTTGCAGAGCTGCTTGCAGAGTTAAAAAGTTATCATTACGGAGCTTCCAAAAAAGGGATCTGAAAGAAAGGGGAATCAGCATGTCTTGTCGTCTTTGCTTTCTTTCCTTATTTCTCCATACAATGTGTTTGCATTTCTTTTGCAAAGCTAAGCTACAGAACTTTTCTGCAAGGTTAGCAAATGACCTATGTCCTACATTCACAGTAAACAAGCTAACAGACTTGTCTGCAAAGTTGGCAACTGACCTATGCCCTACATACACAGCAAGCAGACTAAAAGATTATTCTGCAGACTTGGCAAATGACCTGTGGCCTACACTGGCAGCAAGCATACTTGTAATAACCCTGATATGTCTGATACATATATAAAATTCCTTCAAATATATACATATTATTCCTCCATACATAATATTCCTTCTAACATCTCCTATATTTTCCATATTGATAATGAACACTGATGGAGAATGAGGGTTCATGTTTTAGTTTTGTTGCACCGCTAAAGGTCTCCTTATGCTAGCTTGCATGAAATGGATGTCCCCACCCCATGCTTTCCTAAGGGGCACATCTATGTGGTTTCTGGCATGGATGTCGATGTTGGCGAAATCTGTGTGACTAAAATTGGGCATAAGAACATAAGAAATGCCATACTGGGTCAGACCAAGGTCCATCAAGCCCAGAATCCTTTTTCCAATCCAGGTCACAAGTACCTGGCAGGTTCCCAAAAGCACACAGGTTCCACAATGCTTGTCCTGTGGCAAGCAGTGGATGTCCTGGGTCCTCTTTAGCAATGTTTTATGGACTTTTCCTCCAGGAACTTGTCCAAATATTTTTTTAAAACCAGCTACAATAACAACTTTCTCTACATCCTCCAATATTGAATTCCAGAGTTTGATTACATGTTGAGTAAAAAATTACTTTCTCTTATTAGTCTTACATGGGTTACATTGTAGTTTCATTCCATATCCCTACTACTACTACTACTCCTGTTAATCATTTGCATAGCGCTACAAGGCGTATGCAGCGCTGTACAGATAAATGCCCAAAAGATGGTCCCTGCTCATCAGAGCTTGCAATCTAATCAAGACAGACAATACAATAGCTGAGAACAAAGATACAACTAGGGAAGGGAAAGGAGACGCATAAGGGAAAAAGGGATCAGGATCCAAAAGCAGCCTCAAAGAAGTGAGCTTGTAGCACCAATTTGAAGAGGCATACAGATAGTTTGTTCCAGGCATAAGGAACAGCAAGGTGAAGGGATTGAAGTATGGAATTTGCAGTGGAAGAAAATGGCATAGAGAAAAGCAAACCAGTAGAGGAGCGGAGTTTACGAGGAGGTGTGTAGGGAGAGAGGAGAGAGGAAAGGTAGTGAGGAGCAATAGAATGAATGCATTTATAGGTCAGAAGGAAAGGGTTTGAATTGGATAAGGAAACAAAAAGGGTGCCAATGAAGTGATTTCAGAAGAGGGGTTATATGAGTAAATCTGCATTTTGATGGCGTAAACAACCAATCTATGTCTACTCCATTCATTAATTTATTGACCGCTATCATATCTCCTCTCTGTTGTCTTTTTTGCAAGCTGAAAAGCCCTAACCTTTTAAGCCTTTCCTCATAGGTGGATCCTTCCATCCCTTTTACCATTTTGGTGGCTCTTCTCTGTACCTTTTCTAATTCTGCTATATCCTTTTTAAGATATGGTAACCAGAATTGCACACAGTATTCAAGTTGTGGACGCACCATGGCACGATACAGAGGCATTATAATATAGACGACACTGGCATTTCTTGGCATGTTCTGCCTTGATTTAACTAGGTCAACCTTTCTAAAATGCCATTTTTTTGTGTTCAAAAATAAAAAGCGAGAAGCATAGCATCGTTTATAACACCAAAATATAATTAGCTATGATTCTCACTTTTTCATTTTGTTCCTTGGTGTATGATCACCTTACATCTCCCTTATTTACATTTAATATTTTGCTAGTTCAGTGTACAATGTCAGAAATTGGCTCACTTTACATTACCTTCCCAGGCTACATAATTAAGTTGCTGCAATTTTTGCTGCATAAAAACAGCATTGTAAAGTTGTTAAAAAGTTATATGGCCTTGGAATATATTGCTTACTTTATTCTTGGGGCAACCACCGAACTGGTGTTATGAGTGAAGCGCCCACTTGGTTCCTAACTAGAGCTCTGAAGAGCCCCCTTCATTTCAGCTTCTGGAGGGAGAGGGGCAGCTCATCTCTCTACCTTCATCTATTTACTCAGCCCACTAACTCCACTACCTTTAACTCCTATATCCACCTTTTGCTCACTCACTCAGCCTCTCCCCCAGCAATTATAACTACTTATACATTTGGTCATTTAGCCCCTGCATTTATAATCCATGACCTCTTCATTCATTCACTCCCCAGCCATTCATATCCCCCCCCCCCCATCAGTTCAGTCACTGAGCACCTGTTACTCATAGCCCCTATAGCTACTCACTACTGAGCATGCATCACTATTCATAACCTCTCCGTTCTGTCAGTCACTCATTCTCACTGCCTGGGTTAACTGCTCCACACCTCAGTCATTCACACTCACACACACGTTCCCTCAATCACACACTCTGTGTGTGAAGGCGCCTTTTAGAAAGGTCATCTGTGCAATATGGGCTGTCCAGGTCAAAATGTCCCAAATACTGTGGGAGTGCTGGCAGCGAAGGTAGGCATATGTAAGTGCCTTTTAAAATGGTGAAATTAGGTCTTACCTGCTAATTGTCTTTCCTTGAGCTTTCTCCAGGCCAGTCCAGGGAATGTTAGGGTTGTCAATCCCCTTTAGCAGCTGAGGACTGAAGACTTCAAGTTTTCTTGAGAGCTCAAGCCACTCCCCCTGAGGTCAATGTGCCAGTCTTCTTTTGACAAAGCAGTCAACAACTCAACATCTGAAATAACAAGTTTAACCCGTTAGGAACTGATAATTTTCCATATTCTCCCTGAACGAATCTTTTTTTTTTTTTTTTTTTATTTCAAGCAATACAAAACGTCTCTTCAGAAAAAAATCGTAGAAGCCCCAAGTTATGCCAACTGCACGAGACAAGGTAACTGGATAACATTCTTGCGTCCTGGCAGACGTAACAAATACAGAACAGGTGGGACCCTGGACTGGCCCGGAGAAAGCTCAAGGAAAGACAATTAGCAGGTAAGACCTAATTTCACCTTCCTTATCACTTCTCCGGGCCAGTCCAGGGAACGTTAGGGCAGTACTAAAGCAGTACCTAAACACGGGAGGGACCTGCAAGTCCTGCGATAAGAGCCGAAGCCCCCGCCTTTGCATCCTCCCTGGCCTGAACATCCAACCGGTAATGCTTGGCAAACGTATGCAGGGAAGACCACGTCGCCGCCCTACAGATATCCACCAGAGGAATGAAGGCATACTCTGCCCAAGACGCCACCTGAGCTCGAGTGGAATGTGCTTTTAGACCAACAGGAGGCGTCTTTCCGCAGGCTTTGTAAGCCGCCACAATAGCGCACTTCACCCATCGGGCAATCGAGGACTTCGTCGCCGCGTGACCCTTCTTTGTACCGGCAAACTGGACAAATAATCTTTCCGTTTTGCAAAAAGGTTTAGTGATCTTAAGGTAAGACTTCAAAACACGGCCGAGATCCAATTTTTGGAGAGAACGGTCCAATGGCGAATCAGAGAGATCGGAAAAAATAGGTAAGGCCACCGATTGATTAACATGAAAAGCAGACACCACTTTAGGCAGAAAAGAAGGCACCGTCCGCAGCAGTACCCTTTCAGACAAGAATTGAAGATAAGGCTCCCGACAGGACAAGGCTTGTAAATCCGAAATCCTCCTTGCCGAACACAAGGCTACCAGAAAGGCCGTCTTCCAGGACAGCTCTTTCAAATGCTCCAAGGAAGCTGACGCAAACGGAGGACGCGTTAACGCTTCCAAAACCACATTCAAGTCCCACGGAGGTACCACACGACGTAACGGAGGTCGGATAATCCGAGCCGCCCGAAAAAAACATTGCATATCAGCATGTGCCGAGAGACGGCGATTCTGCACCATACCCCTAAAGCAAGCCAGAGCTGCTAACTGGACCTTAAGCGTATTGAGAGCCAAGCCTTTATCTAACCCCTTTTGGAGAAACAAAAGCAATTGCGGTAAGGTAGACGACAGCGGTTGAAGTTCCCGCTGTGCACACCAATCCTCGAAGAGTCGCCAAACCCGAACATATGCCAGCGAAGTCACAGGTCTCTTAGAACGAAGTAAGGTGGCCACCACGGACTTCGCGTAACCTCTGTGTTTTAAGCGAGCCCCTTCAAGAGCCAAGCCGTAAGCAAGAAGCGATCCACCTGAGGCATGAGAACTGGACCTTGACTTAACAGATTGACCCGGACTGGAAGACGCCAAGGAGAATCTATCAACAGCCGAACTAGATCGGCATACCAAGGACGACGAGGCCAATCCGGCGCAATCAGAATCACTGTACCTTGGTGACTCGCTATACGCTGAATAATCCGACTCAACATCGGCCACGGAGGAAAAACTTACAGGAGGGAGTCCACAGGCCAGGGCTGGACCAGAGCATCCAGTCCTCCTGACATGCGCTCCCTCCGTCTGCTGAAAAACTGAGTCGCTTTTGCATTGACGAAAGTAGCCATTAGATCCATAACCGGCTGTCCCCAACGTAACGTCAGCTCGTGAAAAACCGCCATGTTCAGCTCCCACTCTCCGGGATCGAGAACATTGCGACTGAGATAATCGGCCTGCACGTTGTCCTTGCCTACCACGTGTGCAGCCGATAATGCCACGAGATGGCTCTCCGCCCAAGTCATCAACTCCTGGCATTCGTCGAGCAAAGGAATACTCTTGGTACCCCCTGCCGATTGATATAGGCCACCGTCACCGCATTGTCTGAAAAAATCCGGACTGCTTTTCCTTTGAGCAAGCTTTCGAAATGCCAAAGTGCGAGCCAAGCTGCGCGGAGTTCCAATCGATTGATCAACCACAAGCTCTCCTCCATGGACCAGCAACCTTGAGCCACTTGAGACTGACAATGAGCTCCCCAGCCTGCGAGACTGGCATCCGTGGTCACTAACACCCACGCTGGCTCCTGTAAGGGCACCCCTGCCATCAGATGCGTGGGATCTAACCACCATTCCAGACTTTGACGTACCAGCTCTGGACAGACGAGTCTCTGAGACAGAGGGTGAAGCTGTGGAGACCATCTGGAGAGCAACGCCTGCTGTAGGGGCCGCATATGAGCCTTGGCCCATGGAACCAGATCCAAGGCCGCCGCCATGGATCCCAAGAGCTGCAAAGAGGTCCACGCCGAAGGAGCCGGCACCAACAAAAACGCGCGCACCTGCTCCAAAATCTTGAGCACTCTGGTCTCAGGCAAAAAGACCGCTCCCCGTGCCGTGTCGAAGAGAGCTCCGAGATAAGTCAGCTGTCTCACTGGCTGCAAGTGACTTTTGGACTGGTTGATGACCCAACCTAGCTGCTCCAGAAGCTGAACCACTTGAGCAGTCGCCGCAACTGAGGCTGATCGAGAATCTGCCCTGATTAGCCAATCGTCGAGATACAGATGAACCCGGACTCCTTCCTTCCACAGAACTGCTGCCACTACTACCATCAGCTTCGTGAAGGTCCGAGGAGCCGTGGCCAGACCGAACGGTAATGCTCGAAACTGGAAATGACCCATAGGAAGGGCAAATCGTAAAAACCGCTGATGAGCTGGTCTGATGGGTATGTGTAGATACGCTTCCGTGAGATCTATGGCCAAGAGAAACTCTCCTGGCCGCACCGCCCGAATAACAGTACGTATCGTCTCCATACGAAAATGTGGAACTCGCAAGGTGCGGTTTACGGATTTGAGATCTAGAACGGGCCGAAACGCACCTTCCTTTTTGGGGACCACGAAATAAATCGAGTATTGACCGTAGCTGTATTGGTCGCGAAGTACCGGAACTACCGCCTGCAGCCGTAAGAGCCGGGATAGTGTGTCCGAAATTGCTTGTGACTTCTGACCCGGAGCACAAGGAGACATCACAAAAGCGTCTGTCAAAGGGCAAGCGAAGTCCAGCGCATACCCTTTCTGAATGACCTCCAGCACCCATCTGTCTGAAGTTATCGCGGTCCAGGCCGAAACAAATCTCTGTAGGCGACCTCCCACAGGGATCTGCGCCTGGACCAGCAAACCTTCATTGTGGCTTTTTGGCCGAGGACTGAGGAGCATTGAAGTAGGATCTACCGTACCCCCTAGCTCCTCGAAAGGACTGCCCGCGAAATCCGGAACGGCCTCTGGTATAGGGAGTAAACCGCGCCCCTCTGAACCGACGAGCCTCTCGACCGGAACCGCGCAGCCCCCCCAGTTCCCCTAACTGGCTTAGGCTTATCCTCCAATAAACGAGCCCCTTTGGAGTCCCCGAGATCCTTAACAATCTTTTCCAAAGCCTCTCCAAAAAGTAACTTACCCTTATAGGGAAGTTTACTCAGGCGTAACTTAGAGGAAACGTCCGCCGCCCAGTTACGCAACCACAGAAAACGCCTGGCTGCCACCAGAGACGCCATGGACTTTGCTGCAATCCGTACCAAATCATAGAACGCATCCGCCATGTAAGCCGCTGCTGACTCTAACTTCGCACCTTGTACCGCAGAAGTAGCCGCTGCCTCCGCAGAACTGTCCCCTTGAATCCACCGGATGGACGCTCTAGACACATATGCCCCACAAATGGAAGCCTGTAGCGCCAGAGCACTAGAATCAAATGCTTGCTTAAGTAGAACTTCCAATTTACGATCCTGGAGATCTTTAAGCGCCGCAGCCCCTTCCACTGGAATGGTAGTCTTTTTTGTCACCGCCGACAATAAGGCATCCACTTTAGGCATTCGCAATAAGTCTCTCTCATCCTGAGGGACGGGGTAAAGGCGAGCTAAGGCTCGACTTCCTCTGAGAGTAGCCTCCGGACACTCCCACTCAGACTCAATCATTTGTTTTATAACCCGGTGTACCCGAAAACAGCATTGTTCCGCCTTAAACCCCTGTAACAACGGATCCTCTAATGGCTCCTGAGATACCGAGGGAAGAAGGAGATTCAAAGCCGTTAATGATTGCGAAATAAGCGCCCCAAGTTTTTCCTTGCGAAACACCCGAAAAATATTCAGATTGTCGCCGGGCGCAATTTCACCCTCTTCAAGTTCCTCTGGACCCAGGTCCAAGCCAGTGTCTGAAATGACCTCCCCATCCTCCTGACCCTGGGGGTCAGTGACCAGGAGCCCAAAAGGATCCAAAGGGGCCTGTGTTGCTATTTTCATTTGAGAAGTACCCTCTCCAAGGTCCTCTGTAACCGGAGGAAGCGGACCGATTTCCAAAGTGACAGAAAGTGGAACAGCAGAGCTTTTCTGAGAAGATTTCAATAAAAAAGCCCTGTGCATCGCCAGAATAAACTCCGGGGAAAAGAACGCAGAAACACCTTCCTGAGCCTCAGGCAGGTTCTGCGGAGACTTAACCATATCCGTAGCGTCTTTACTAGACTTGGACTTCCTCTTTCCCGGCCTGTGATGGCCGACAGGCAAAACGACCGGCTCACTTAAAATGGCCGCCTTTCCCACCTTTTCCGAGTGTTAAGAGGGCCTCTCTGACTCTGATGCAAGTTTGCCCTCCATCTGCTACCGATCGCACCCCAGCAGATCACCCCGGGAAAAACTCTGCTTCGCCCTGCACAGAGCGCCGAAGTACCAAAACCGCCTGTGTTCTCACCCAGACCGTAACGACGACGCACAGAAAAACACTCTTGTCTATGTAAAATGAACGCTCACCTGAGTCGAGCCGAGCAACGCGGCACCGCTGAGACGCTGATCCGCTGCTAGCAGGAAGTGCGAGGATGCGGCAGTTTATCGAGGCAGAGGGTAACTGAAGCTCCCAGGACCAATCCACCTATAAAGAGACGGATGCGGACAGGAAGGTAGGCTCTACCTTCCCCGCAGATGAGAGCTAGCTCTTAAAGGTAAACCCGACATCTTTTATTTAAGATTTAAACCCTGTTATGACATCAATTAGTTCCAGGAAATATAGACCAAGATCAGCCCTGCTAGAGCCAACTTGCTATCTATTTCTGCTGTAACAAAAATAAGAAACTGCTTTCTTCATGAGGGAGATAGCCAGAATCGATCCTCTTCAGCTGCTGAGGAATGAAAGACTGGCACATTGACCTCAGGGGGAGTAGCTTGAGCTCTCAAGAAAACTTGAAGTCTTCAGTCCTCAGCTGCTAAACGGGATTGACAACCCTAACGTTCCCTGGACTGGTCCGGAGAAGCGATAAGGAATGCTCCATTATTGCTCTGAAAGTTATACATCTTCATGATCATTAAAACTGGTGGGCTTGTGCATGCCAATAGGCCACCCATATGCAAGTTTCGGCCTGATCTTAGAAACTTGTACATGCCCGAAATGGACAGCAGCAGACACAGCCACATAGATGGCCCCATAACATGCTGCATACACATCCCGGCCTGCCATTTTGCAAGCAGAGCTGTGCAGTGGTGCACCAATCGGAAAACAAGTTTTTTCATTTCTTCGCATTTTTCTTTATGCTTGTGAACAGCACTGGAGATATCAGAGTACCTTCTTCTCTACTCCCTACAGGTAGGGTGCCAGAAAAAGAGTACATTTAGTTTGAAATCTGAACACTACAGAGAGCCGGTATAGCTCATACAGTAATGGCATAATATGAGAGAACTGACTCATACCATAAAGAAGCCTAACTGTGGTATTTTGAATAGTCTGAACTGTTCTTAGCAGGCTACAAACCCTCCAAAAGAGAGTTGCGATAATGTATCCAATTAAAAGCGAGTGCAAGAATGAAAAACCGAAGAGCCTTTATTCCCAATAAAGGATTTAACTAACAGAATTCTGCAAAGTGAGAGAAAAGAGGTCTGCATGAGCGATGAAATATGCTTGTCAAATATTAGATGGCAGTCAAAAGTAACTGTCTTAAACTTCACAGTAAACATGATAAGAAGGGTAGTTGCCAAGTGTAGGTGACATTAACAGTGGAATAACCCTCTTAGAAAAATGGATAGCCTCTGTTTTCTCCCAATACACTTTGGTGAAATAGGCCATTGTGCAATGCTTACAGAATGTACTTTTCAACTTTTGAAATATTAATGGAAAATAGTGGAGAGATGTTTAAAATGGACACCAAATTCTGTGGCAGTGATATTTAAACTCATTGAAAACAATGAGTTTAAATATCACCTTGATTACAGGAGAAGGCGGTATATAAATCCTTTAAATAAATAAATAAAAACAATGGACTGATCTTCTAAAACACTTTGGCGACCAGCATCAGGTACTGGCTGCGTAACAATTTTTTTTGTTTAAAAATCAACTGCCAGCAAAAAGATACATTTGACTGTATAAGTGAATATACAGGTAAACCTTAACTGTATAACCTGAGACACTACAGTTCTAACTTCAAACAGATAATTGTTTGAATAATTATTATACAGATAGCATATCCAGATGGAGGGTAACCTTATAAAGCCAAGCCTTGTTAATGCACATTTCTGTGTGCAGACGTTTTACATATTTTGTAAGTCAAGCAGATATGTACTTTATAAAATAAGATGGAAGTGCAAAAGTATGCGTGCACGTTAAGGCACAATATGCATATCAGTGATTAAAATGCTGATGTTTACTTGCATATTTCCCACATAAATTTATGAAGCTTCTTATACCGCCATAAAATTAGGACTCAGTATTCATGGATCAGACTTATATGGATAGACTGACTGAAAAGATATACGTATAACTTATCCATGTACAGTATCTTTAACCAGCAACCTCCTAGCTGAAAAATGACCCTGTTGTGTTTTCTGTGAAATACTCCATTTTAGTTTGCTTAGTGGTTAATCTGCCTATAGCCACAGGTTAGTCATACAGCTTTGATAACTAAGGGCATCCACAATTGAAATCTCGTGCAAAATTCAAACAAACCTACAGTATCTAAAATTAGAGCACATTTTGCATTAGCTCACCCCATGTTTGGATCAAACAAATTGAGTATTCTGGCTGCACATTCTTAAGAATTTTCCTTACAAAATTCAGGTATCAGTAGGGAAAGGGGGTATTTTTTGGAGGGGGGGGGGGATTTGCCAAAGGAGGGGAAAGAGGATGGGGGCTGGAATAAAAACACATTAAAAAAATTACTGGGATGCTGATGTTGGGACTTAGGCTAAATTAACAAAACTAAAGCAAGAATCATACATTCTGACTGATTCTGTCATATTCCTCTTCCTACATAAATGTCAAAGCTTTTTGAATTCTCTAAAAGCTTTTAGACCATACAGCTTAATTATAAGCACATTTTCTGGCACTCTCATAGCCAAGTGCCAATCTTGACCACTCAGGGGATCCATTTACTTGGATCTACATAAAGAAAGTATTCTCAACACACTTAACTAATTTTACCATAAAAAATATGTATGATAAATTGAACAAAATGGTAAAAGGCAAAGAGTGAACGGCAGCACCAATCATTAGGGGTGTGCTTCCATTTGAAAAGAAACAGAAACATTTGCAAATATTTGTAATGATATGGGGAAAAATTCAAAAACATTCAATTGTATTTTGTGGCAGTTTATACCTGGACTTTTTTTTTTGTATTCTGATTGGTTGATTGTTCTAGTTAATAATCTTTAATGACAAGATTCAAGGTACAATGAATGGAAAGGAAAACAAGAAATCTGATCATGTTATTTTTTTCTTTCATTTATGAAACTTTGCCCTCATTGCCACTATAGAAACATAGAAACATGATGACAGAAAAAGACCACAAGGCCCATCTAGTCTGTCCTTCCATAACAACAACTACAACAGCCCACTTTCTACCTTTAGAGATCCTCTGTGTTGGTCCCATGCTTTTTTGAATTCAGTTACTGTCCTCATCTCTACCACCTCCACTGGGAGACTATTCCACGGATCCACTACTCTTTCTGTAAAGAAATACTTCCGCATATCACTCCTGAATCTATCTCCCTTCACCCTCATCCCATGTCCCCTCGTCGCAGAACTTGTTTTCAATTGAAAGAGGCTCTCTCCCTGAACATTTACGCCACGGAGGTATTTAAACATCTCAATCATATCACCTCTATCCCGCCTTTCCTCTAAGGTGTACATATTAAGATCCTTAAGTCTGTCCTCATATGCTTTATAATGAAGCCCATTAATCATTTTAGTAGCAACCCTCTGCACCGACTCCATCCTGTTCACATCCTTTTGAAGGTGCGGTCTCCAGAATTGCACACCATACTCCAAATGAGGTCGCACCAAAGACTTATACAGAGGCATTATCACCTCCTTTTTTCTGCTAGCCATTCCTCTCCGTATGCACCCAAGCATCCTTCTAGCTTTTGCCGTCGCCTTTTCTACCTGTTTAGCTACTTTAAGATCATCAGACACAACCACGCCTAGGTCCCGCTCTTCTTTAGTGGACAAAAGTACTTCACCTCCTATACTGTATTGCTCCCTTGGATTGCTGCAGCCCAAATTCATGACCTTACATTTTTTAACATTAAATCCCAGCTGCCAAATTCTAGACCATTCTTCAAGCTTAGCTAGATCCCTCCTCATGTTATCTACACCTTCCTGGGTGTCTACTCTATTACAGATTTTGGTATCATCCGCAAAGAGGCAAACCTTACCCGACAGCCCTTCCGCTCTATCACTAAACAAAGATGTTAAAAAGAATCGGACCAAGGACAGATCCCTGGGGCACACCACTGGTAACATCCTTCTCCTCAGAGTGAGCTCCATTTACTTGTACTCTTTGTCGCCTCCCACCCAACCAATTTCTAACCCAAGCAGTAACTTTAGGGTCCATCCCTAGGGTGCTCAGTTTGTTTATAAGTCGCCTGTGAGGAACAGTGTCAAAGGCTTTACTGAAATCCAAATACACCACATCTAGAGCTCTCCCTCGGTCCAACTCCCTGGTCACCCAGTCAAAGAAATCGATCAGATTTGTCTGACAAGACCTGCCTCTGGTGAATCCATGCTGCCTCGGATCCTGTAATCCGCCGGACTCCAGAAACCTCACTATTTTCTCTTTCAGCAGCGTTTCCAATAATTTACTCACCACCGAAGTTAAACTAACCGGCCTGTAGTTTTCAACCTCATCCTTACTTCCGCTTTTGTGTAAAGGCACCACATGAGCCTCTCTCCAGTCCTTTGGCACCACTCCCGACTCCAACGAGGCATTGAAAAGGTCAGTCAGTGGAGTTGCTAGAACGTCCCCAAGTTCCCTCAGTATTCTAGGGTGTATCCCATCCGGTCCCATCGCTTTGTCTACTTTAAGTTGAGCTAGTTTCTCACGAACACAGTCTTCTGAAAATTGTTCAAGATGTCCCTCGCTTCTGTTCTTATTTGTGGGTGTTTAATGAGGTCCTGCTCCTGGTTCTTCATCTGTGAACACAGAACAAAAATATATGTTAAGCAATTCCGCTTTATCCTTATCAGCTTCTACATATTCCCCCCCTGCACCCTTGAGTCTGACAATACCACTTTTGCCCTTCCTCTTCTCACTAATATATCTGAAAAATGTCTTATCCCCCCATTTTATTGCATTGGCTATTTCCTCCTCCTTTTGAATCTTTGCCTTCTTGACTACTTTGCTAGCTTCTCTAAGATTTTCCAAATACAGATGCCTGTCTTCCTCTCTCTGTGATCTCTTGTATTTCATGAAGGCCTCCCTCTTTTTCTTCACTTTTTCAGCTACTTCCTTCGAAAACCATAGCGGTCTCCTTTTCCTTTTGCCTTTATTTACCATTTTAACAAAAAGGTTGGTTGCCTTTAAAATACCCCCTTTCAGTTTTGCCCACTGTTTTTCTACATCCCCCAGCTGTTCCCATCCCACTAACGACTCCCTGAGGTATTGGCCCATCTTCGCAAAGTTAGTCTTCCTAAAGTCTAAGATCTTCACCTTGGAATGGATTCTAACAGCCCTAGTCCTAATACTGAACCACACCATCTGGTGGTCACTGGATGCAAAATGATCTCCCACTACAACATCAGAAACACTTTCACCATTGGTAAGCACCAAGTCCAGTATGGCCCCTTCACGTGTGGGGTCTGTTACCAATTGCCTGAATAGTTCTCCCTGTAGAGAATCCAGGATCTCCTTACTTCTAGATGATACTGCAGCAGGAATGTGCCAATCAACATCTGGCATATTGAAATCTCCTAGCAGTAGCACTTCCCCTTTCCTAGCAATGCTGCGTATGTCTTCAATTAACTCTCTGTCCACCTCTTCCTCTTGTGAGGGAGGTCTGTATATCACACCAATGCAAATAGATTTCTCTTTCCCTCTTTCTAGTTTAAACCCACAATGCCTCCTCTCTCCCTTTTAAGCTCTGTAATTCCAAAGCTTTAATAGTAGTTTTTACATATAGTGCCACTCCTCCTCCCCTTCTTCCTACCCTGTCCTTTCTGAATAAAGTATAGCCAGGTATAGTTACATCCCAGTCATGGTTTTCTGTGAACCATGTTTCTGTAACTGCCACTACATCCAAGTCAGCCACTCCCACCAAAGCTTCAACTTCAGGGATCTTATTTCCCATGCTACGGGCATTAATACACACTCCTTTCCATGTGTTACCCCTGTTACCCATTTCCATAAAGGTATTTAATGTATCACCTACCTGGGGGCTTTCACTTACCTGGGGGCTTTCTTCACCCATCCCCAACGAATCTAGTTTAAAGCCCTCTTCAGTAGATTAGCCAGTCTACTACCAAAGATGCGTTGACCTTTCTTGGACAGATGGATGCCATCTCTGCTCTGCATCCCTTGGAACAGCATCCCATGGTCTAGGAAACCAAAACGCTCTTGAAGACACCATCCACGCAGCCATGCATTCATCTCCAGGATGCGAGCCTCTCTGCCTTGGCCTTTACCCTCAACAGGGAGGATTGAAGAGAACACCACCTGTGCACCTACCTGCTTCACCCTCTGTCCCAGAGCCATGAAGTCACTTTTGATACGTTCCGAGGTATACCTGGCAGTATCATTTGTTCCAACATGGATTAGCAACATTGGGTAATAGTCAGTGGGCTTGATGAGTCTCGGCAAACTCTCCGTAACATCTTGGATCTTGGCACCAGGCAGACAGCACACCTCTCTGGACATCAAGTCTGGTCGGCAGATGGACGACTCAGTACCCCTCAGAAGAGAGTCTCCAACAGCCACTACCCTTCGTTTCCTTCTGGTCACTGATTCCGCAACTATGGGGTACTTGAACTCTGGTTCTTCCCTTTCCAGGGATGCTTTCACCTCCTCCACTTCCAGGGCTGCATAATGGTTCTTCAATTCAAGGGCTGGAGAAGTTGGATTAGTGATTTTGCAGGCTCTGGTGACTGTTGTCCAACCATCGACATTCTGTTGGCACCCATCTTCTCCTGTGCTGGAAAGCCTGGTTGCTGCAAGAAGCATCTCATCAATGTACTTCTCACTGTCTTGAATGCTCCTCAGCCTCGCCACCTCCTCTCTGAGTTCCTCCACTTGTTTCCTCAGAGCTTCAGCATGCAGGCACCCTGCACATGGAACCGGTTCATCAACTGGCATTAGGACCTCTGTCTGGACCGAGGCAGAAGCTGTAACGGGGGCAACAGCTTTAGCAATACGATTTTTCCCAGCCATTGTTCTGTTTGTGGAGCTTAGGTATCTGTTAAAGCAAAAGAGAGAGATCTACCAAGTACCAGCTGGTTTCGCAGCTGTCCTTTCAGAGAAAAAGCAGTTAAATCTCTTTAATTATATTCAATATGTGCTGGTCCAATTCACTGTGATTTGCTAAAGGGGGAGGTGCCCTATAAAGCAAGACTGCTCACTAGGGGTGGGTGGGAGCTGGGGTGGGTAGGGAGGGAACTAACACCTGATTAGGTGTTAGCAGTTTTTGAATCTGAGGAGGTTACAGAGTTCAGCAACCTACTGTGCTCCAGTAAAGCTCCCCTAAAACAGCAAAAATGTAAGTAACCTTGCTTTTAAAAAGTACACACAAAACCCTTTTAAGAGCTCCCAGTCAGAGAGCTAGCAATGTAATAAAAAAAACCAAACAAAGAAACCCTCAAATCCTTACTGTTTGATGTGTGGAGCCCTGGTTAAGAAAGCCTCAAAAGGGCAGGGCACAGGAGCCTTTTATGCAGGCTTCAACTGCACTCAGGAAACAGGCCCACTAACACCTGATTAGGTGTTAGCAGTTTCTGAATCTGAGGAGGTTACAGAGTGCAGCAACCTACTGTGCTCCAGTAAAGCTCCCCTAAAACAGCAAAAATGTAAGTAACCTTGCTTTTAAAAAGTACACACAAAACCCTTTTAAAAGCTCCCAGTCAGAGAGCTAGCAATGTAATAAAAAAAACCAAACAAAGAAACCCTCAAATCCTTACTGTTTGAAGTGTGGAGCCCTGGTTAAGAAAGCCTCAAAAGGGCAGGGCACAGGAGCCTTTTATGCAGGCTTCAACTGCACTCAGAAAACAGGCCCACTAACACCTGATTAGGTGTTAGCAGTTTCTGAATCTGAGGAGGTTACAGAGTGCAGCAACCTACTGTGCTCCAGAAAAGCTCCCCTAAAACAGCAAAAATGTAAGTAACCTTGCTTTTAAAAAGTACACACAAAACCCTTTTAAGAGCTCCCAGTCAGAGAGCTAGCAATGTAATAAAAAAAACAACAACAAAGAAACCCTCAAATCCTTACTGTTTGATGTGTGGAGCCCTGGTTAAGAAAGCCTCAAAAGGGCAGGGCACAGGAGCCTTTTATTCAGGCTTCAACTGCACTCAGGAAACAGGCCCACTAACACCTGATTAGGTGTTAGCAGTTTCTGAATCTGAGGAGGTTACAGAGTTCAGCAACCTACTGTGCTCCAGTAAAGCTCCCCTAAAACAGCAAAAATGTAAGTAACCTTGCTTTTAAAAAGTACACACAAAACCCTTTTAAGAGCTCCCAGTCAGAGAGCTAGCAATGTAATAAAAAAAACCAAACAAAGAAACCCTCAAATCCTTACTGTTTGATGTGTGGAGCCCTGGTTAAGAAAGCCTCAAAAGGGCAGGGCACAGGAGCCTTTTATGCAGGCTTCAACTGCACTCAGGAAACAGGCCCACTAACACCTGATTAGGTGTTAGCAGTTTCTGAATCTGAGGAGGTTACAGAGTTCAGCAACCTACTGTGCTCCAGTAAAGCTCCCCTAAAACAGCAAAAATGTAAGTAACCTTGCTTTAAAAAAGTACACACAAAACCCTTTTAAGAGCTCCCAGTCAGAGAGCTAGCAATGTAATAAAAAAAACCAAACAAAGAAACCCTCAAATCCTTACTGTTTGATGTGTGGAGCCCTGGTTAAGAAAGCCTCAAAAGGGCAGGGCACAGGAGCCTTTTATGCAGGCTTCAACTGCACTCAGGAAACAGGCCCACTAACACCTGATTAGGTGTTAGCAGTTTCTGAATCTGAGGAGGTTACAGAGTTCAGCAACCTACTGTGCTCCAGTAAAGCTCCCCTAAAACAGCAAAAATGTAAGTAACCTTGCTTTTAAAAAGTACACACAAAACCCTTTTAAGAGCTCCCAGTCAGAGAGCTAGCAATGTAATAATAAAAACCAAACAAAGAAACACTCAAATCCTTACTGTTTGATGTGTGGAGCCCTGGTAAAGAAAGCCTCAAAAGGGCAGGGCACAGGAGCCTTTTATGCAGGCTTCAACTGCACTCAGGAAACAGGCCCACTAACACCTGATTAGGTGTTAGCAGTTTCTGAATCTGAGGAGGTTACAGAGTTCAGCAACCTACTGTGCTCCAGTAAAGCTCCCCTAAAACAGCAAAAATGTAAGTAACCTTGCTTTTAAAAAGTACACACAAAACCCTTTTAAGAGCTCCCAGTCAGAGAGCTAGCAATGTAATAAAAAAAACCAAACAAAGAAACCCTCAAATCCTTACTGTTTGATTTGTGGAGCCCTGGTTAAGAAAGCCTCAAAAGGGCAGGGCACAGGAGCCTTTTATGCAGGCTTCAACTGCACTCAGGAAACAGGCCCACTAACACTGATTAGGTGTTAGCAGTTTCTGAATCTGAGGAGGTTACAGAGTTCAGCAACCTACTGTGCTCCAGTAAAGCTCCCCTAAAACAGCAAAAATGTAAGTAACCTTGCTTTAAAAAGTACACACAAAACCCTTTTAAGAGCTCCCAGTCAGAGAGCTAGCAATGTAATAAAAAAAACCAAACAAAGAAACCCTCAAATCCTTACTGTTTGATGTGTGGAGCCCTGGTTAAGAAAGCCTCAAAAGGGCAGGGCACAGGAGCCTTTTATGCAGGCTTCAACTGCACTCAGGAAACAGGCCCACTAACACCTGATTAGGTGTTAGCAGTTTCTGAATCTGAGGAGGTTACAGAGTTCAGCAACCTACTGTGCTCCAGTAAAGCTCCCCTAAAACAGCAAAAATGTAAGTAACCTTGCTTTTAAAAAGTACACACAAAACCCTTTTAAGAGCTCCCAGTCAGAGAGCTAGCAATGTAATAAAAAAACCAAACAAAGAAACACTCAAATCCTTACTGTTTGATGTGTGGAGCCCTGGTTAAGAAAGCCTCAAAAGGGCAGGGCACAGGAGCCTTTTATGCAGGCTTCAACTGCACTCAGGAAACAGGCCCACTAACACCTGATTAGGTGTTAGCAGTTTCTGAATCTGAGGAGGTTACAGAGTTCAGCAACCTACTGTGCTCCAGTAAAGCTCCCCTAAAACAGCAAAAATGTAAGTAACCTTGCTTTTAAAAAGTACACACAAAACCCTTTTAAGAGCTCCCAGTCAGAGAGCTAGCAATGTAATAAAAAAAACCAAACAAAGAAACCCTCAAATCCTTACTGTTTGATTTGTGGAGCCCTGGTTAAGAAAGCCTCAAAAGGGCAGGGCACAGGAGCCTTTTATGCAGGCTTCAACTGCACTCAGGAAACAGGCCCACTAACACTGATTAGGTGTTAGCAGTTTCTGAATCTGAGGAGGTTACAGAGTGCAGCAACCTACTGTGCTCCAGTAAAGCTCCCCTAAAACAGCAAAAATGTAAGTAACCTTGCTTTTAAAAAGTACACACAAAACCCTTTTAAGAGCTCCCAGTCAAAGAGCTAGCAATGTAATAAAAAAAACCAAACAAAGAAACCCTCAAATCCTTACTGTTTGATGTGTGGAGCCCTGGTTAAGAAAGCCTCAAAAGGGCAGGGCACAGGAGCCTTTTATGCAGGCTTCAACTGCACTCAGGAAACAGGCCCACTAACACCTGATTAGGTGTTAGCAGTTTCTGAATCTGAGGAGGTTACAGAGTGCAGCAACCTACTGTGCTCCAGTAAAGCTCCCCTAAAACAGCAAAAATGTAAGTAACCTTGCTTTTAAAAAGTACACACAAAACCCTTTTAAGAGCTCCCAGTCAGAGAGCTAGCAATGTAATAAAAAAAACCAAACAAAGAAACCCTCAAATCCTTACTGTTTGATGTGTGGAGCCCTGGTTAAGAAAGCCTCAAAAGGGCAGGGCACAGGAGCCTTTTATGCAGGCCTCAACTGCACTCAGGAAACAGGCCCACTAACACCTGATTAGGTGTTAGCAGTTTCTGAATCTGAGGAGGTTACAGAGTGCAGCAACCTACTGTGCTCCAGTAAAGCTCCCCTAAAACAGCAAAAATGTAAGTAACCTTGCTTTTAAAAAGTACACACAAAACCCTTTTAAGAGCTCCCAGTCAGAGAGCTAGCAATGTAATAAAAAAACCAAACAAAGAAACCCTCAAATCCTTACTGTTTGATGTGTGGAGCCCTGGTTAAGAAAGCCTCAAAAGGGCAGGGCACAGGAGCCTTTTATGCAGGCTTCAACTGCACTCAGGAAACAGGCCCACTAACACCTGATTAGGTGTTAGCAGTTTCTGAATCTGAGGAGGTTACAGAGTTCAGCAACCTACTGTGCTCCAGTAAAGCTCCCCTAAAACAGCAAAAATGTAAGTAACCTTGCTTTTAAAAAGTACACACAAAACCCTTTTAAGAGCTCCCAGTCAGAGAGCTAGCAATGTAATAAAAAAAACCAAACAAAGAAACCCTCAAATCCTTACTGTTTGATGTGTGGAGCCCTGGTTAAGAAAGCCTCAAAAGGGCAGGGCACAGGAGCCTTTTATGCAGGCTTCAACTGCACTCAGGAAACAGGCCCACTAACACCTGATTAGGTGTTAGCAGTTTCTGAATCTGAGGAGGTTACAGAGTTCAGCAACCTACTGTGCTCCAGTAAAGCTCCCCTAAAACAGCAAAAATGTAAGTAACCTTGCTTTTAAAAAGTACACACAAAACCCTTTTAAGAGCTCCCAGTCAGAGAGCTAGCAATGTAATAAAAAAACCAAACAAAGAAACCCTCAAATCCTTACTGTTTGATGTGTGGAGCCCTGGTAAAGAAAGCCTCAAAAGGGCAGGGCACAGGAGCCTTTTATGCAGGCTTCAACTGCACTCAGGAAACAGGCCCACTAACACCTGATTAGGTGTTAGCAGTTTCTGAATCTGAGGAGGTTACAGAGTTCAGCAACCTACTGTGCTCCAGTAAAGCTCCCCTAAAACAGCAAAAATGTAAGTAACCTTGCTTTTAAAAAGTACACACAAAACCCTTTTAAGAGCTCCCAGTCAGAGAGCTAGCAATGTAATAAAAAAAACCAAACAAAGAAACCCTCAAATCCTTACTGTTTGATGTGTGGAGCCCTGGTTAAGAAAGCCTCAAAAGGGCAGGGCACAGGAGCCTTTTATGCAGGCTTCAACTGCACTCAGGAAACAGGCCCACTAACACCTGATTAGGTGTTAGCAGTTTCTGAATCTGAGGAGGTTACAGAGTTCAGCAACCTACTGTGCTCCAGTAAAGCTCCCCTAAAACAGCAAAAATGTAAGTAACCTTGCTTTTAAAAAGTACACACAAAACCCTTTTAAGAGCTCCCAGTCAGAGAGCTAGCAATGTAATAAAAAAAACCAAACAAAGAAACCCTCAAATCCTTACTGTTTGATGTGTGGAGCCCTGGTTAAGAAAGCCTCAAAAGGGCAGGGCACAGGAGCCTTTTATGCAGGCTTCAACTGCACTCAGGAAACAGGCCCACTAACACCTGATTAGGTGTTAGCAGTTTCTGAATCTGAGGAGGTTACAGAGTGCAGCAACCTACTGTGCTCCAGTAAAGCTCCCCTAAAACAGCAAAAATGTAAGTAACCTTGCTTTTAAAAAGTACACACAAAACCCTTTTAAGAGCTCCCAGTCAGAGAGCTAGCAATGTAATAAAAAAACCAAACAAAGAAACCCTCAAATCCTTACTGTTTGATGTGTGGAGCCCTGGTTAAGAAAGCCTCAAAAGGGCAGGGCACAGGAGCCTTTTATGCAGGCTTCAACTGCACTCAGGAAACAGGCCCACTAACACCTGATTAGGTGTTAGCAGTTTCTGAATCTGAGGAGGTTACAGAGTGCAGCAACCTACTGTGCTCCAGTAAAGCTCCCCTAAAACAGCAAAAATGTAAGTAACCTTGCTTTTAAAAAGTACACACAAAACCCTTTTAAGAGCTCCCAGTCAGAGAGCTAGCAATGTAATAAAAAAAACCAAACAAAGAAACCCTCAAATCCTTACTGTTTGATGTGTGGAGCCCTGGTTAAGAAAGCCTCAAAAGGGCAGGGCACAGGAGCCTTTTATGCAGGCTTCAACTGCACTCAGGAAACAGGCCCACTAACACCTGATTAGGTGTTAGCAGTTTCTGAATCTGAGGAGGTTACAGAGTTCAGCAACCTACTGTGCTCCAGTAAAGCTCCCCTAAAACAGCAAAAATGTAAGTAACCTTGCTTTTAAAAAGTACACACAAAACCCTTTTAAGAGCTCCCAGTCAGAGAGCTAGCAATGTAATAAAAAAAACCAAACAAAGAAACCCTCAAATCCTTACTGTTTGATGTGTGGAGCCCTGGTAAAGAAAGCCTCAAAAGGGCAGGGCACAGGAGCCTTTTATGCAGGCTTCAACTGCACTCAGGAAACAGGCCCACTAACACCTGATTAGGTGTTAGCAGTTTCTGAATCTGAGGAGGTTACAGAGTTCAGCAACCTACTGTGCTCCAGTAAAGCTCCCCTAAAACAGCAAAAATGTAAGTAACCTTGCTTTTAAAAAGTACACACAAAACCCTTTTAAGAGCTCCCAGTCAGAGAGCTAGCAATGTAATAAAAAAAACCAAACAAAGAAACCCTCAAATCCTTACTGTTTGATGTGTGGAGCCCTGGTTAAGAAAGCCTCAAAAGGGCAGGGCACAGGAGCCTTTTATGCAGGCTTCAACTGCACTCAGGAAACAGGCCCACTAACACCTGATTAGGTGTTAGCAGTTTCTGAATCTGAGGAGGTTACAGAGTTCAGCAACCTACTGTGCTCCAGTAAAGCTCCCCTAAAACAGCAAAAATGTAAGTAACCTTGCTTTTAAAAAGTACACACAAAACCCTTTTAAGAGCTCCCAGTCAGAGAGCTAGCAATGTAATAAAAAAACCAAACAAAGAAACCCTCAAATCCTTACTGTTTGATGTGTGGAGCCCTGGTTAAGAAAGCCTCAAAAGGGCAGGGCACAGGAGCCTTTTATGCAGGCTTCAACTGCACTCAGGAAACAGGCCCACTAACACCTGATTAGGTGTTAGCAGTTTCTGAATCTGAGGAGGTTACAGAGTGCAGCAACCTACTGTGCTCCAGTAAAGCTCCCCTAAAACAGCAAAAATGTAAGTAACCTTGCTTTTAAAAAGTACACACAAAACCCTTTTAAGAGCTCCCAGTCAGAGAGCTAGCAATGTAATAAAAAAAACCAAACAAAGAAACCCTCAAATCCTTACTGTTTGATGTGTGGAGCCCTGGTTAAGAAAGCCTCAAAAGGGCAGGGCACAGGAGCCTTTTATGCAGGCTTCAACTGCACTCAGGAAACAGGCCCACTAACACCTGATTAGGTGTTAGCAGTTTCTGAATCTGAGGAGGTTACAGAGTGCAGCAACCTACTGTGCTCCAGTAAAGCTCCCCTAAAACAGCAAAAATGTAAGTAACCTTGCTTTTAAAAAGTACACACAAAACCCTTTTAAGAGCTCCCAGTCAGAGAGCTAGCAATGTAATAAAAAAAAATGAAACAAAGAAACCCTCAAATCCTTACTGTTTGATGTGTGGAGCCCTGGTTAAGAAAGCCTCAAAAGGGCAGGGCACAGGAGCCTTTTATGCAGGCTTCAACTGCACTCAGGAAACAGGCCCACTAACACCTGATTAGGTGTTAGCAGTTTCTGAATCTGAGGAGGTTACAGAGTTCAGCAACCTACTGTGCTCCAGTAAAGCTCCCCTAAAACAGCAAAAATGTAAGTAACCTTGCTTTTAAAAAGTACACACAAAACCCTTTTAAGAGCTCCCAGTCAGAGAGCTAGCAATGTAATAAAAAAAACCAAACAAAGAAACCCTCAAATCCTTACTGTTTGATGTGTGGAGCCCTGGTTAAGAAAGCCTCAAAAGGGCAGGGCACAGGAGCCTTTTATGCAGGCTTCAACTGCACTCAGGAAACAGGCCCACTAACACCTGATTAGGTGTTAGCAGTTTCTGAATCTGAGGAGGTTACAGAGTGCAGCAACCTACTGTGCTCCAGTAAAGCTCCCCTAAAACAGCAAAAATGTAAGTAACCTTGCTTTTAAAAAGTACACACAAAACCCTTTTAAGAGCTCCCAGTCAGAGAGCTAGCAATGTAATAAAAAAAACCAAACAAAGAAACCCTCAAATCCTTACTGTTTGATGTGTGGAGCCCTGGTTAAGAAAGCCTCAAAAGGGCAGGGCACAGGAGCCTTTTATGCAGGCTTCAACTGCACTCAGGAAACAGGCCCACTAACACCTGATTAGGTGTTAGCAGTTTCTGAATCTGAGGAGGTTACAGAGTGCAGCAACCTACTGTGCTCCAGTAAAGCTCCCCTAAAACAGCAAAAATGTAAGTAACCTTGCTTTTAAAAAGTACACACAAAACCCTTTTAAGAGCTCCCAGTCAGAGAGCTAGCAATGTAATAAAAAAACCAAACAAAGAAACCCTCAAATCCTTACTGTTTGATGTGTGGAGCCCTGGTTAAGAAAGCCTCAAAAGGGCAGGGCACAGGAGCCTTTTATGCAGGCTTCAACTGCACTCAGGAAACAGGCCCACTAACACCTGATTAGGTGTTAGCAGTTTCTGAATCTGAGGAGGTTACAGAGTGCAGCAACCTACTGTGCTCCAGTAAAGCTCCCCTAAAACAGCAAAAATGTAAGTAACCTTGCTTTTAAAAAGTACACACAAAACCCTTTTAAGAGCTCCCAGTCAGAGAGCTAGCAATGTAATAAAAAAAACCAAACAAAGAAACCCTCAAATCCTTACTGTTTGATGTGTGGAGCCCTGGTTAAGAAAGCCTCAAAAGGGCAGGGCACAGGAGCCTTTTATGCAGGCTTCAACTGCACTCAGGAAACAGGCCCACTAACACCTGATTAGGTGTTAGCAGTTTCTGAATCTGAGGAGGTTACAGAGTGCAGCAACCTACTGTGCTCCAGTAAAGCTCCCCTAAAACAGCAAAAATGTAAGTAACCTTGCTTTTAAAAAGTACACACAAAACCCTTTTAAGAGCTCCCAGTCAGAGAGCTAGCAATGTAATAAAAAAAACCAAACAAAGAAACCCTCAAATCCTTACTGTTTGATGTGTGGAGCCCTGGTTAAGAAAGCCTCAAAAGGGCAGGGCACAGGAGCCTTTTATGCAGGCTTCAACTGCACTCAGGAAACAGGCCCACTAACACCTGATTAGGTGTTAGCAGTTTCTGAATCTGAGGAGGTTACAGAGTTCAGCAACCTACTGTGCTCCAGTAAAGCTCCCCTAAAACAGCAAAAATGTAAGTAACCTTGCTTTTAAAAAGTACACACAAAACCCTTTTAAGAGCTCCCAGTCAGAGAGCTAGCAATGTAATAAAAAAAAAAAACAAAGAAACCCTCAAATCCTTACTGTTTGATGTGTGGAGCCCTGGTTAAGAAAGCCTCAAAAGGGCAGGGCACAGGAGCCTTTTATGCAGGCTTCAACTGCACTCAGGAAACAGGCCCACTAACACCTGATTAGGTGTTAGCAGTTTCTGAATCTGAGGAGGTTACAGAGTTCAGCAACCTACTGTGCTCCAGTAAAGCTCCCCTAAAACAGCAAAAATGTAAGTAACCTTGCTTTTAAAAAGTACACACAAAACCCTTTTAAGAGCTCCCAGTCAGAGAGCTAGCAATGTAATAAAAAAAACCAAACAAAGAAACCCTCAAATCCTTACTGTTTGATGTGTGGAGCCCTGGTTAAGAAAGCCTCAAAAGG
Organism: Ichthyophis bannanicus; assembly: GCA_033557465.1. NCBI lineage: Eukaryota > Metazoa > Chordata > Amphibia > Gymnophiona > Ichthyophiidae > Ichthyophis > Ichthyophis bannanicus. Next base: position 363,671,017 of record CM066035.1, read on the forward strand.
GCAGGGCACAGGAGCCTTTTATGCAGGCTTCAACTGCACTCAGGAAACAGGCCCACTAACACCTGATTAGGTGTTAGCAGTTTCTGAATCTGAGGAGGTTACAGAGTGCAGCAACCTACTGTGCTCCAGTAAAGCTCCCCTAAAACAGCAAAAATGTAAGTAACCTTGCTTTTAAAAAGTACACACAAAACCCTTTTAAGAGCTCCCAGTCAGAGAGCTAGCAATGTAATAAAAAAAACCAAACAAAGAAACCCTCAAATCCTTACTGTTTGATGTGTGGAGCCCTGGTTAAGAAAGCCTCAAAAGGGCAGGGCACAGGAGCCTTTTATGCAGGCTTCAACTGCACTCAGGAAACAGGCCCACTAACACCTGATTAGGTGTTAGCAGTTTCTGAATCTGAGGAGGTTACAGAGTTCAGCAACCTACTGTGCTCCAGTAAAGCTCCCCTAAAACAGCAAAAATGTAAGTAACCTTGCTTTTAAAAAGTACACACAAAACCCTTTTAAGAGCTCCCAGTCAGAGAGCTAGCAATGTAATAAAAAAACCAAACAAAGAAACCCTCAAATCCTTACTGTTTGATGTGTGGAGCCCTGGTTAAGAAAGCCTCAAAAGGGCAGGGCACAGGAGCCTTTTATGCAGGCTTCAACTGCACTCAGGAAACAGGCCCACTAACACCTGATTAGGTGTTAGCAGTTTCTGAATCTGAGGAGGTTACAGAGTGCAGCAACCTACTGTGCTCCAGTAAAGCTCCCCTAAAACAGCAAAAATGTAAGTAACCTTGCTTTTAAAAAGTACACACAAAACCCTTTTAAGAGCTCCCAGTCAGAGAGCTAGCAATGTAATAAAAAAAACCAAACAAAGAAACCCTCAAATCCTTACTGTTTGATGTGTGGAGCCCTGGTTAAGAAAGCCTCAAAAGGGCAGGGCACAGGAGCCTTTTATGCAGGCTTCAACTGCACTCAGGAAACAGGCCCACTAACACCTGATTAGGTGTTAGCAGTTTCTGAATCTGAGGAGGTTACAGAGTGCAGCAACCTACTGTGCTCCAGTAAAGCTCCCCTAAAACAGCAAAAATGTAAGTAACCTTGCTTTTAAAAAGTACACACAAAACCCTTTTAAGAGCTCCCAGTCAGAGAGCTAGCAATGTAATAAAAAAAACCAAACAAAGAAACCCTCAAATCCTTACTGTTTGATGTGTGGAGCCCTGGTTAAGAAAGCCTCAAAAGGGCAGGGCACAGGAGCCTTTTATGCAGGCTTCAACTGCACTCAGGAAACAGGCCCACTAACACCTGATTAGGTGTTAGCAGTTTCTGAATCTGAGGAGGTTACAGAGTTCAGCAACCTACTGTGCTCCAGTAAAGCTCCCCTAAAACAGCAAAAATGTAAGTAACCTTGCTTTTAAAAAGTACACACAAAACCCTTTTAAGAGCTCCCAGTCAGAGAGCTAGCAATGTAATAAAAAAACCAAACAAAGAAACCCTCAAATCCTTACTGTTTGATGTGTGGAGCCCTGGTTAAGAAAGCCTCAAAAGGGCAGGGCACAGGAGCCTTTTATGCAGGCTTCAACTGCACTCAGGAAACAGGCCCACTAACACCTGATTAGGTGTTAGCAGTTTCTGAATCTGAGGAGGTTACAGAGTTCAGCAACCTACTGTGCTCCAGTAAAGCTCCCCTAAAACAGCAAAAATGTAAGTAACCTTGCTTTTAAAAAGTACACACAAAACCCTTTTAAGAGCTCCCAGTCAGAGAGCTAGCAATGTAATAAAAAAAACCAAACAAAGAAACCCTCAAATCCTTACTGTTTGATGTGTGGAGCCCTGGTAAAGAAAGCCTCAAAAGGGCAGGGCACAGGAGCCTTTTATGCAGGCTTCAACTGCACTCAGGAAACAGGCTCACTAACACCTGATTAGGTGTTAGCAGTTTCTGAATCTGAGGAGGTTACAGAGTTCAGCAACCTACTGTGCTCCAGTAAAGCTCCCCTAAAACAGCAAAAATGTAAGTAACCTTGCTTTTAAAAAGTACACACAAAACCCTTTTAAGAGCTCCCAGTCAGAGAGCTAGCAATGTAATAAAAAAAACCAAACAAAGAAACCCTCAAATCCTTACTGTTTGATGTGTGGAGCCCTGGTTAAGAAAGCCTCAAAAGGGCAGGGCACAGGAGCCTTTTATGCAGGCTTCAACTGCACTCAGGAAACAGGCCCACTAACACCTGATTAGGTGTTAGCAGTTTCTGAATCTGAGGAGGTTACAGAGTTCAGCAACCTACTGTGCTCCAGTAAAGCTCCCCTAAAACAGCAAAAATGTAAGTAACCTTGCTTTTAAAAAGTACACACAAAACCCTTTTAAGAGCTCCCAGTCAGAGAGCTAGCAATGTAATAAAAAAAACCAAACAAAGAAACCCTCAAATCCTTACTGTTTGATGTGTGGAGCCCTGGTTAAGAAAGCCTCAAAAGGGCAGGGCACAGGAGCCTTTTATGCAGGCTTCAACTGCACTCAGGAAACAGGCCCACTAACACCTGATTAGGTGTTAGCAGTTTCTGAATCTGAGGAGGTTACAGAGTGCAGCAACCTACTGTGCTCCAGTAAAGCTCCCCTAAAACAGCAAAAATGTAAGTAACCTTGCTTTTAAAAAGTACACACAAAACCCTTTTAAGAGCTCCCAGTCAGAGAGCTAGCAATGTAATAAAAAAAACCAAACAAAGAAACCCTCAAATCCTTACTGTTTGATGTGTGGAGCCCTGGTTAAGAAAGCCTCAAAAGGGCAGGGCACAGGAGCCTTTTATGCAGGCTTCAACTGCACTCAGGAAACAGGCCCACTAACACCTGATTAGGTGTTAGCAGTTTCTGAATCTGAGGAGGTTACAGAGTGCAGCAACCTACTGTGCTCCAGTAAAGCTCCCCTAAAACAGCAAAAATGTAAGTAACCTTGCTTTTAAAAAGTACACACAAAACCCTTTTAAGAGCTCCCAGTCAGAGAGCTAGCAATGTAATAAAAAAAACCAAACAAAGAAACCCTCAAATCCTTACTGTTTGATGTGTGGAGCCCTGGTTAAGAAAGCCTCAAAAGGGCAGGGCACAGGAGCCTTTTATGCAGGCTTCAACTGCACTCAGGAAACAGGCCCACTAACACCTGATTAGGTGTTAGCAGTTTCTGAATCTGAGGAGGTTACAGAGTGCAGCAACCTACTGTGCTCCAGTAAAGCTCCCCTAAAACAGCAAAAATGTAAGTAACCTTGCTTTTAAAAAGTACACAAAACCCTTTTAAGAGCTCCCAGTCAGAGAGCTAGCAATGTAATAAAAAAACCAAACAAAGAAACCCTCAAATCCTTACTGTTTGATGTGTGGAGCCCTGGTTAAGAAAGCCTCAAAAGGGCAGGGCACAGGAGCCTTTTATGCAGGCTTCAACTGCACTCAGGAAACAGGCCCACTAACACCTGATTAGGTGTTAGCAGTTTCTGAATCTGAGGAGGTTACAGAGTTCAGCAACCTACTGTGCTCCAGTAAAGCTCCCCTAAAACAGCAAAAATGTAAGTAACCTTGCTTTTAAAACGTACACACAAACCCTTTTAAGAGCTCCCAGTCAGAGAGCTAGCAATGTAATAAAAAAACCAAACAAAGAAACCCTCAAATCCTTACTGTTTGATGTGTGGAGCCCTGGTTAAGAAAGCCTCAAAAGGGCAGGGCACAGGAGCCTTTTATGCAGGCTTCAACTGCACTCAGGAAACAGGCCCACTAACACCTGATTAGGTGTTAGCAGTTTCTGAATCTGAGGAGGTTACAGAGTTCAGCAACCTACTGTGCTCCAGTAAAGCTCCCCTAAAACAGCAAAAATGTAAGTAACCTTGCTTTTAAAAAGTACACACAAAACCCTTTTAAGAGCTCCCAGTCAGAGAGCTAGCAATGTAATAAAAAAAACCAAACAAAGAAACCCTCAAATCCTTACTGTTTGATGTGTGGAGCCCTGGTAAAGAAAGCCTCAAAAGGGCAGGGCACAGGAGCCTTTTATGCAGGCTTCAACTGCACTCAGGAAACAGGCTCACTAACACCTGATTAGGTGTTAGCAGTTTCTGAATCTGAGGAGGTTACAGAGTTCAGCAACCTACTGTGCTCCAGTAAAGCTCCCCTAAAACAGCAAAAATGTAAGTAACCTTGCTTTTAAAAAGTACACACTAAACCCTTTTAAGAGCTCCCAGTCAGAGAGCTAGCAATGTAATAAAAAAAACCAAACAAAGAAACCCTCAAATCCTTACTGTTTGATGTGTGGAGCCCTGGTTAAGAAAGCCTCAAAAGGGCAGGGCACAGGAGCCTTTTATGCAGGCTTCAACTGCACTCAGGAAACAGGCCCACTAACACCTGATTAGGTGTTAGCAGTTTCTGAATCTGAGGAGGTTACAGAGTTCAGCAACCTACTGTGCTCCAGTAAAGCTCCCCTAAAACAGCAAAAATGTAAGTAACCTTGCTTTTAAAAAGTACACACAAAACCCTTTTAAGAGCTCCCAGTCAGAGAGCTAGCAATGTAATAAAAAAAATGAAACAAAGAAACCCTCAAATCCTTACTGTTTGATGTGTGGAGCCCTGGTTAAGAAAGCCTCAAAAGGGCAGGGCACAGGAGCCTTTTATGCAGGCTTCAACTGCACTCAGGAAACAGGCCCACTAACACCTGATTAGGTGTTAGCAGTTTCTGAATCTGAGGAGGTTACAGAGTGCAGCAACCTACTGTGCTCCAGTAAAGCTCCCCTAAAACAGCAAAAATGTAAGTAACCTTGCTTTTAAAAAGTACACACAAAACCCTTTTAAGAGCTCCAAGTCAGAGAGCTAGCAATGTAATAAAAAAGACCAAACAAAGAAACCCTCAAATCCTTACTGTTTGATGTGTGGAGCCCTGGTTAAGAAAGCCTCAAAAGGGCAGGGCACAGGAGCCTTTTATGCAGGCTTCAACTGCACTCAGGAAACAGGCCCACTAACACCTGATTAGGTGTTAGCAGTTTCTGAATCTGAGGAGGTTACAGAGTGCAGCAACCTACTGTGCTCCAGTAAAGCTCCCCTAAAACAGCAAAAATGTAAGTAACCTTGCTTTTAAAAAGTACACACAAAACCCTTTTAAGAGCTCCCAGTCAGAGAGCTAGCAATGTAATAAAAAAAACCAAACAAAGAAACCCTCAAATCCTTACTGTTTGATGTGTGGAGCCCTGGTTAAGAAAGCCTCAAAAGGGCAGGGCACAGGAGCCTTTTATGCAGGCTTCAACTGCACTCAGGAAACAGGCCCACTAACACCTGATTAGGTGTTAGCAGTTTCTGAATCTGAGGAGGTTACAGAGTTCAGCAACCTACTGTGCTCCAGTAAAGCTCCCCTAAAACAGCAAAAATGTAAGTAACCTTGCTTTTAAAAAGTACACACAAAACCCTTTTAAGAGCTCCCAGTCAGAGAGCTAGCAATGTAATAAAAAAAACCAAACAAAGAAACCCTCAAATCCTTACTGTTTGATGTGTGGAGCCTTGGTTAAGAAAGCCTCAAAAGGGCAGGGCACAGGAGCCTTTTATGCAGGCTTCAACTGCACTCAGGAAACAGGCCCACTAACACCTGATTAGGTGTTAGCAGTTTCTGAATCTGAGGAGGTTACAGAGTGCAGCAACTTACTGTTCTCCAGTAAAGCTCCCCTAAAACAGCAAAAATGTAAGTAACCTTGCTTTTAAAAAGTACACACAAAACCCTTTTAAGAGCTCCCAGTCAGAGAGCTAGCAATGTAATAAAAAAAACCAAACAAAGAAACCCTCAAATCCTTACTGTTTGATGTGTGGAGCCCTGGTTAAGAAAGCCTCAAAAGGGCAGGGCACAGGAGCCTTTTATGCAGGCTTCAACTGCACTCAGGAAACAGGCCCACTAACACCTGATTAGGTGTTAGCAGTTTCTGAATCTGAGGAGGTTACAGAGTGCAGCAACCTACTGTGCTCCAGTAAAGCTCCCCTAAAACAGCAAAAATGTAAGTAACCTTGCTTTTAAAAAGTACACACAAAACCCTTTTAAGAGCTCCCAGTCAGAGAGCTAGCAATGTAATAAAAAAACCAAACAAAGAAACCCTCAAATCCTTACTGTTTGATGTGTGGAGCCCTGGTTAAGAAAGCCTCAAAAGGGCAGGGCACAGGAGCCTTTTATGCAGGCTTCAACTGCACTCAGGAAACAGGCCCACTAACACCTGATTAGGTGTTAGCAGTTTCTGAATCTGAGGAGGTTACAGAGTGCAGCAACCTACTGTGCTCCAGTAAAGCTCCCCTAAAACAGCAAAAATGTAAGTAACCTTGCTTTTAAAAAGTACACACAAAACCCTTTTAAGAGCTCCCAGTCAGAGAGCTAGCAATGTAATAAAAAAAACCAAACAAAGAAACCCTCAAATCCTTACTGTTTGATGTGTGGAGCCCTGGTTAAGAAAGCCTCAAAAGGGCAGGGCACAGGAGCCTTTTATGCAGGCTTCAACTGCACTCAGGAAACAGGCCCACTAACACCTGATTAGGTGTTAGCAGTTTCTGAATCTGAGGAGGTTACAGAGTTCAGCAACCTACTGTGCTCCAGTAAAGCTCCCCTAAAACAGCAAAAATGTAAGTAACCTTGCTTTTAAAAAGTACACACAAAACCCTTTTAAGAGCTCCCAGTCAGAGAGCTAGCAATGTAATAAAAAAAAAAAAAAAACAAAGAAACCCTCAAATCCTTACTGTTTGATGTGTGCAGCCCTGGTTAAGAAAGCCTCAAAAGGGCAGGGCACAGGAGCCTTTTATGCAGGCTTCAACTGCACTCAGGAAACAGGCCCACTAACACCTGATTAGGTGTTAGCAGTTTCTGAATCTGAGGAGGTTACAGAGTTCAGCAACCTACTGTGCTCCAGTAAAGCTCCCCTAAAACAGCAAAAATGTAAGTAACCTTGCTTTTAAAAAGTACACACAAAACCCTTTTAAGAGCTCCCAGTCAGAGAGCTAGCAATGTAATAAAAAAACCAAACAAAGAAACCCTCAAATCCTTACTGTTTGATGTGTGGAGCCCTGGTTAAGAAAGCCTCAAAAGGGCAGGGCACAGGAGCCTTTTATGCAGGCTTCAACTGCACTCAGGAAACAGGCCCACTAACACCTGATTAGGTGTTAGCAGTTTCTGAATCTGAGGAGGTTACAGAGTTCAGCAACCTACTGTGCTCCAGTAAAGCTCCCCTAAAACAGCAAAAATGTAAGTAACCTTGCTTTTAAAAAGTACACACAAAACCCTTTTAAGAGCTCCCAGTCAGAGAGCTAGCAATGTAATAAAAAAAACCAAACAAAGAAACCCTCAAATCCTTACTGTTTGATGTGTGGTGCCCTGGTAAAGAAAGCCTCAAAAGGGCAGGGCACAGGAGCCTTTTATGCAGGCTTCAACTGCACTCAGGAAACAGGCCCACTAACACCTGATTAGGTGTTAGCAGTTTCTGAATCTGAGGAGGTTACAGAGTTCAGCAACCTACTGTGCTCCAGTAAAGCTCCCCTAAAACAGCAAAAATGTAAGTAACCTTGCTTTTAAAAAGTACACACAAAACCCTTTTAAGAGCTCCCAGTCAGAGAGCTAGCAATGTAATAAAAAAAACCAAACAAAGAAACCCTCAAATCCTTACTGTTTGATGTGTGGAGCCCTGGTTAAGAAAGCCTCAAAAGGGCAGGGCACAGGAGCCTTTTATGCAGGCTTCAACTGCACTCAGGAAACAGGCCCACTAACACCTGATTAGGTGTTAGCAGTTTCTGAATCTGAGGAGGTTACAGAGTTCAGCAACCTACTGTGCTCCAGTAAAGCTCCCCTAAAACAGCAAAAATGTAAGTAACCTTGCTTTTAAAAAGTACACACAAAACCCTTTTAAGAGCTCCCAGTCAGAGAGCTAGCAATGTAATAAAAAAACCAAACAAAGAAACCCTCAAATCCTTACTGTTTGATGTGTGGAGCCCTGGTTAAGAAAGCCTCAAAAGGGCAGGGCACAGGAGCCTTTTATGCAGGCTTCAACTGCACTCAGGAAACAGGCCCACTAACACCTGATTAGGTGTTAGCAGTTTCTGAATCTGAGGAGGTTACAGAGTTCAGCAACCTACTGTGCCCCAGGAAAGCTCCCCTAAAACAGCAAAAATGTAAGTAACCTTGCTTTTAAAAAGTACACACAAAACCCTTTTAAGAGCTCCCAGTCAGAGAGCTAGCAATGTAATAAAAAAAACCAAACAAAGAAACCCTCAAATCCTTACTGTTTGATGTGTGGAGCCCTGGTTAAGAAAGCCTCAAAAGGGCAGGGCACAGGTGCCTTTTATGCAGTCTTCAACTGCACTCAGGAAACAGGCCCACTAACACCTGATTAGGTGTTAGCAGTTTCTGAATCTGAGGAGGTTACAGAGTTCAGCAACCTACTGTGCTCCAGTAAAGCTCCCCTAAAACAGCAAAAATGTAAGTAACCTTGCTTTTAAAAAGTACACACAAAACCCTTTTAAGAGCTCCCAGTCAGAGAGCTTGCAATGTTATAAAAAAACCAAACAAAGAAACCCTCAAATCCTTACTGTTTGATGTGTGGAGCCCTGGTTAAGAAAGCCTCAAAAGGGCAGGGCACAGGAGCCTTTTATGCAGACTTCAACTGCACTCAGGAAACAGGCCCACTAACACCTGATTAGGTGTTAGCAGTTTCTGAATCTGAGGAGGTTACAGAGTTCAGCAACCTACTGTGCTCCAGTAAAGCTCCCCTAAAACAGCAAAAATGTAAGTAACCTTGCTTTTAAAAAGTACACACAAAACCCTTTTAAGAGCTCCCAGTCAGAGAGCTAGCAATGTAATAAAAAAAACCAAACAAAGAAACCCTCAAATCCTTACTGTTTGATGTGTGGAGCCCTGGTTAAGAAAGCCTCAAAAGGGCAGGGCACAGGAGCCTTTTATGCACGCTTCAACTGCACTCAGGAAACAGGCCCACTAACACCTGATTAGGTGTTAGCAGTTTCTGAATCTGAGGAGGTTACAGAGTTCAGCAACCTACTGTGCTCCAGTAAAGCTCCCCTAAAACAGCAAAAATGTAAGTAACCTTGCTTTTAAAAAGTACACACAAAACCCTTTTAAGAGCTCTCAGTCAGAGAGCTAGCAATGTAATAAAAAAACCAAACAAAGAAACCCTCAAATCCTTACTGTTTGATGTGTGGAGCCCTGGTTAAGAAAGCCTCAAAAGGGCAGGGCACAGGAGCCTTTTATGCAGGCTTCAACTGCACTCAGGAAACAGGCCCACTAACACCTGATTAGGTGTAAGCAGTTTCTGAATCTGAAGAGGTTACAGAGTGCAGCAACCTACTGTGCTCCAGTAAAGCTCCCCTAAAACAGCAAAAATGTAAGTAACCTTGCTTTTAAAAAGTACACACAAAACCCTTTTAAGAGCTCCCAATCAGAGAGCTAGCAATGTAATAAAAAAACCAAACAAAGAAACCCTCAAATCCTTACTGTTTGATGTGTGGAGCCCTGGTTAAGAAAGCCTCAAAAGGGCAGGGCACAGGAGCCTTTTATGCAGGCTTCAACTGCACTCAGGAAACAGGCCCACTAACACCTGATTAGGTGTTAGCAGTTTCTGAATCTGAGGAGGTTACAGAGTTCAGCAACCTACTGTGCTCCAGTAAAGCTCCCCTAAAACAGCAAAAATGTAAGTAACCTTGCTTTTAAAAAGTACACACAAAACCCTTTTAAGAGCTCCCAGTCAGAGAGCTAGCAATGTAATAAAAAAACCAAACAAAGAAACCCTCAAATCCTTACTGTTTGATGTGTGGAGCCCTGGTTAAGAAAGCCTCAAAAGGGCAGGGCACAGGAGCCTATTATGCAGGCTTCAACTGCACTCAGGAAACAGGCCCACTAACACCTGATTAGGTGTTAGCAGTTTCTGAATCTGAGGAGGTTGCAGAGTTCAGCAACCTACTGTGCTCCAGTAAAGCTCCCCTAAAACAGCAAAAATGTAAGTAACCTTGCTTTTAAAAAGTACACACAAAACCCTTTTAAGAGCTCCCAGTCAGAGAGCTAGCAATGTTATAAAAAAACCAAACAAAGAAACCCTCAAATCCTTACTGTTTGATGTGTGGAGCCCTGGTTAAGAAAGCCTCAAAAGGGCAGGGCACAGGAGCCTTTTATGCAGACTTCAACTGCACTCAGGAAACAGGCCCACTAACACCTGATTAGGTGTAAGCAGTTTCTGAATCTGAAGAGGTTACAGAGTGCAGCAACCTACTGTGCTCCAGTAAAGCTCCCCTAAAACAGCAAAAATGTAAGTAACCTTGCTTTTAAAAAGTACACACAAAACCCTTTTAAGAGCTCCCAGTCAGAGAGCTAGCAATGTAATAAAAAAACCAAACAAAGAAACCCTCAAATCCTTACTGTTTGATGTGTGGAGCCCTGGTTAAGAAAGCCTCAAAAGGGCAGGGCACAGGAGCCTTTTATGCAGGCTTCAACTGCACTCAGGAAACAGGCCCACTAACACCTGATTAGGTGTTAGCAGTTTCTGAATCTGAGGAGGTTACAGAGTTCAGCAACCTACTGTGCTCCAGTAAAGCTCCCCTAAAACAGCAAAAATGTAAGTAACCTTGCTTTTAAAAAGTACACACAAAACCCTTTTAAGAGCTCCCAGTCAGAGAGCTAGCAATGTAATAAAAAAACCAAACAAAGAAACCCTCAAATCCTTACTGTTTGATGTGTGGAGCCCTGGTTAAGAAAGCCTCAAAAGGGCAGGGCACAGGAGCCTTTTATGCAGGCTTCAACTGCACTCAGGAAACAGGCCCACTAACACCTGATTAGGTGTTAGCAGTTTCTGAATCTGAGGAGGTTGCAGAGTTCAGCAACCTACTGTGCTCCAGTAAAGCTCCCCTAAAACAGCAAAAATGTAAGTAACCTTGCTTTTAAAAAGTACACACAAAACCCTTTTAAGAGCTCCCAGTCAGAGAGCTAGCAATGTAATAAAAAAAACCAAACAAAGAAACCCTCAAATCCTTACTGTTTGATGTGTGGAGCCCTGGTTAAGAAAGCCACTATGGAATGCATACAAATTCATTCAGACCTCTCCCCTTTCCTACCAGTTCTCCTCTCTCAAACTCTTACCCCAGCTATGGGCCTTAAAGTTTTCTAAAGGTCAGACTGATGTTCAATTGCTCTTGCTCCACAAATCTACTAATACAAATATTACCAGATAACCCAAGGTCTGTACTGTTTTGAATATTTGCCATGCAATAAAATGGAATTGATCAACCAAAAGCAGGCAGTAGGGATATGCATTTGTTAGAATGTATTTTGTTCATTAGGTCACCTTTAAAAAATGTAGTGCATTCAAATCTATTTAACATACATCAACCTACAAATTAATTCATGTACCATCAATCTGCATGTCAGCATTCACATATCCTTATTACCCCAAAGAATTACAGAGAAAACATCTGAGGCAAATCAGGGCTGCGGCTTTATTAGTAGGAGGGGGGAGTAGCCTAGTGGTCGGGGCAAGTTTCCTTCGGCTGGAGGGACTGGGGATTTGAATCCTGCTGGAGGACAGCAACCTCAGACCGGAGGGATTGGGGTTTCTAGTGCCATAGGTGTTCCTTGTGACCTTGGGCAAGTCACTCAACCCTCTGTTGCCTCAGGTATATAACATAGATTGTGAGCCCCTTTGAGGACAATGGAAATATATACTGTACCTGAATATACACCACTTTGACCCAGTGAAAAGTTGTATATAAACATTGATAAATAAATAAATATTGCATATCCAAGTAAAACATTGTAGGTACGAATATAAATCACATAGAACGTCATTTGACAACTAAACTGTACAGCCCTAGCCAGCCTTAACAATCAAGGACTACTTGTCTGCCCTGAAACCAACCTAAAGTGTAGAGACTACTGTCTTCTGCTCTTAACCATCGGCTAGAGGGTAGTGGCCTAACCCAACTAAGGGGTATGTTTACTAAAGAGCGTTAAGGTGACAGGTGTTAACGGTAGCGATAAGAGGTGATACATGCGAAGGCGGCTCTGGGTTTGTAGGAGGCATTCAGTGTTAAGGGTGCAATGAGCCATTTAATGGGCATTAAGGTGTCACGTGTGCACCTTAACATCCAAAAACATCTGTCACATTAGTGCTAGATAAGGGAACCCCAGCAAAAACCAAGGTAAAAGTGATGAATGGAAGGACAGGTGGGAGCTGAAGGGCACATCTGTGGGCATCTGATGTGCCAGCCAGTAAGTGTGATGAGCATGTGGGAGGCAGCTGTACCTATGCACTGGGGGGGGGGGGGGGGGGGGGAGGGTGATGCCCATGTAAAATGCAATAATGTCAGTGTGTGGCATAGGATGGGGAAGACGTGTCCCCCAGTGGAGTTAGAAGTGGCACGATGTGTGCTTTGAAAGGATAATGGAGCAGGAGTGGTGACATAAAGATCAGGCACAAGGAGAAGAATGAGTGAAGCATCCAAATGTGGAAAAGAGTACCTGTGTAGGCCATGGTGTAGCAGCTTGCATGAGAAGACATGACTGCACATAGCCGCCAGAGACTGATGGATGGGCTGCAGGAAGGATGGCAGCAGAGGAGAGTGTGGCATAGGCTGACAGCTCCGATGTACCAGAGGTGCAATCCCCAATGCATGTGTACTGTGTGGGAAAAATGTGTGTCAGTGCCACGTGTAAGGCCTGATACAAGACATGTGGGTCTCACACCTGTCCCATCCACTCAGCCACCATACAGCATCCCAGACAAAAGTGCATACAACAGCTGGACAGGAGTTGCTCAAACTGGGCAAAAGGGGCACATACAGGCATGATTTGATCCTGCAGATAGCTATCCAAGGGGTAGGATGTGTCTGTATGTAATGCAGCGATGTGATGGAGCCAAAGATATACAGTCACAGTCATGATGTCATACCTGACTCATGTTGCACAAGTAGGTCACAGCTGTATGCATATAACTGCCTGTTAGTATATTGCTGCATCAGTGCAGTCACATTGGGTTACGTTGTACTGAAAACTTGATAATGTCTGATGAAAAACAGAGACTGTAAGAACCTGCAGTCAGGTTCTTATAGTTCCTGTAGGGGAACCTGGAGGGTTAGGTGACCTGCCCAAAGTCACAAGGGGGTGTGGGCAATTCATGAAGGTTGTGGTATACATAAATCACCACAGTAAAACATTCCAAATTGTCACAAAAGGAGGGCTAGTGGTCCTCAAACCCTGGTATCTTGGGTCCCAAGCCAGTGACATGACCAATAAGCCACACATCCAAGCAGGTGTCAGATATGTGCAAGTTGAACATGTTTGACCCCCTGCAATGGGCTGCAGCAGAGCCAATAAAGACATGCTCTCAGAAGGGCATGATGTTGAATAGTTATTTGTTGGCCCAAATTGTGGCCAGAATGCATAACAAATACTAAGGATGTGTGTCTGCCAGTCACAGCAGAGCCTGGGCTGTTACAGGCATGAAAATGAACTGAGTAGCACACAGTCACAAAAGGAACAAGTGGGAATCAAATACCCTATCCCTTACTTATAGAGACATTGTACTAACCAGTAGGCTACACCTACATGCCTCCCTGCATAGCAATGGCTGGATTCAAAGAGACTGCAGGTAACTGCCTAAACTGTCTGCTCTGTGTGCCTGTATAGGTTATCCCCTCCAGTACCCATGATGCACATGCAGAACAGCAGTCTACAGATGATCACTAAATGGAAAATGCACTGATCCATCACCTCAGCTCAGTACGATGCACTGACAGTGTGTGATACAAGCACAGAACAGCTACAAACCATGCTACTGAGCAGTTTCAGTGGTCACTCTGAGGGTGAGAATGGGTGGCCATCATGTGGTCCCCAGAGCTTGCACTGCTAGAGATGGTCTTTTCTGGCTGTGCTGCAGATCCACATTATTGCTAGTTTGTGACATATGTTGTCTGTAGTGTTTTATGCTAGTCATTTGTTTCCTGCCCAGCTGCAGCATGCCATAGGTGCCTCACATCTGGGCCCTGTGTCCTACCCTTGTTGGAGAGGTACTCTCCCTAGAACAGCACGTTTCAGTGCCCAGTATTGTAACAGCTGATGCCATGGCTGGCAAATGTAGTGGTGGCTTCCATGGGGTTGCTGCTACAGTCTTGCTGGCCCTGCCATGATCATAGTGATCAGGACAGGAACAGCTGCTGTCCCAACCATCTGGGACTACCAATTTGCCACAGCAAGTATAGTCAGACTGCACCTGCTGGCCACCACAGGACTGTTTCAGCCATGCACATGCCAGCTGTGGCTGGTAAGCATACAATTTATTTTATTTTTATTTATTTAACAGTATTTCTAAACCGCCTTATCTTAATAATCAAGGTGGTATTACAGCAAACAATCTGGTAAAGTGAGTGTGTTATGCATGCAGTGAGGGTGAAATTTAGTTGAGTGTGTGTTGTATTGTGTGCTAGATTGGTTTGAGCTATGTACAAGGTGGTTTGAGCTATGTACAAGGTGGGCTATATACAGTGGTGCTAAAAACATTTTCCATACATACATTGTTTAGGCGGTATCATGTACTGTTATACATTCTCTGAGGTTATGTGATGTGTCCATAGTGTTCTATGAACAGCATGGTTTTCAGCTGTTTTCTAAAGTCTTTGAGGTCTGTGGTTGCCCTCAAGTTGTCCGGTAGTTTGTTCCATATTGTTGGAGCAGCCATGGAGAGTGCTCTGTCTGTTGTGTCCTTGCGTGTGTGTTTGTATTCACTTGGGGTGCTGACTCGGTTGTGTGTTTGTTTTCTTCTAGGACGTGTGCTGGTGTCTGGTTGTATGAGGGTGTGCAGGCTGTTGGCTGATGTGTGCTGTTTTATCTTAAATAGGTTTATGATAGTTTTGTATCTGATGCGTGCACCGATTGGAAGCCAGTGTAAGTCCTTTAAGGAAGGTGTGATGTGCTCTTGTCTTGCAGTTCTGGATATGATTCGTGCTGCAGTGTTTTGTGCCAGTTGGAGTGGTTTGAGGGCTTGTTTCGGTAGTCCAAGGTATATCGGATTGCAGAAGTCCAGTAGTGGGGTTATCAGTGCTTGACAGACGATACGGAAGTGATCTGGGGCGAGGAGTGGTTTCAGTCTCCTGATGATTCGCATCTTGTAGTAGGCTTTTTGGATTGTTTTGTCTATGTGTGGCTTGAGGTTGAGTTTATTGTCCAGAGTAACTCCGAGGTATCTTACTTCTGATCTTATTGGTATAGTAGTGCTTTGTATCTTTATATTTGGTGGGTGTATGAAGCTTTGGTTCCGAGTGATGATTAAAGCTTCGGTCTTGTTGTAGTTTATTGCGAGGTTGTTGTTTTGACAACAACTCGTCATTTGGGTAAGGCAGTCTGTTATTTTAGAGAAGTCCGGGTTGTCGATTGAAATCGGGGTGTATATCATGATGTCGTCTGCATATACTGTGTATTGAATGTTGTTCTCTTTCATGATGTTGCATATTGGTTGGATGTAGATGTTAAATAGGAGTGCTGAGAGTGCGGATCCTTGAGGTACTCCTTGTCGGACATTTATGGGTCGGGAGGTGTTGTGTCCCACTTTGACCTGTAGTTGTCATTCGGTTAGGTATGATTGGAACCATTTCAGTGTGATACCGTGTATACCAGTGTTCTTTAGTCTTTCCAGGAGCGTGTTGTGGTCCACTGTGTCGAAGGCTGAAGAGATGTCGATGAAGATCATTATGATTCCGTTCCTGGTGTTGTCAATTATTCTTAGGATGCTGTCGAAGAGGTAGATCAGTAGTGTTTCGACTCCATGGTTGGGACGAAATCCGTGTTGGTTGTCGTCAAGTGTTTCGTGTTTGTCGATGTGTTCCTGAAGCTGTAGTTGAACCGTTTTTTTGATGATTTTTGCGAGGAAGGGTATGCTGGAGATTGGTCGGTATGCTGCTGGATCTTTTTTGTTGAGAGTTGTTTTCTTTGTGATTGGTCTTACTGTGGCAAGCTTTAGTTGCTTTGGCATGAGTCCTTGAGTGAGTGAGTTGTGTACCATTTTATGTATGGTGGGGATGAAGCTTGATTTGGTGGCTTTGACCCATGACACTGGGCACGGGTCTGTAGGAGCAGTGCTTGTGTTGATTGTAGAGATGATGTGGGATATCTGTTCTGTTGAGGGTGTGTAGAATGTGCCCCAGGTCTTGGAGTGTACGTCCGTCCTGGTGGTCCCACTAGGTGTTGTTCGTTCTGTGGAGTGAAATTTGTCTTTGATGTGATCGGCGAATTCCTATGGATCAACTTGTACTTCCCCTTCTGTTGTTTGCTCTTTTGTGAGGATCTTTACTATTTCGAAAAGCTCTCTGGGTTTGTTGATGGAGGAATTTATCATGTTTGTGTGGAATTCTCTCTTTGATCGATTGATGTGTTCATTGTATTGTTTTTGCTTTGTTAGGTAAAGATGCTGGTCGGCAGTTGTTTTGTTTTTTCTCCATCTCCGTTCAATCTTCCTGAGCTCCCTCTTTTCCTGTCGTATTCTTGCCGAGTACCATGGTTTGTTTGGGCAATGCATGGGCAGAGAACAACCATGTAAATCCTGGCTTGGGCCAATCAGTATTTGGGACAGGGAGCGCACCCACATCACTGGAGTTGGACTGTATATAGGACTATGAGGATACATAGCCATGTCGTGGTCACAGCTCGGTCAGAGTGAGAGTGCCCTCACAACATGAACTGCTTTGGCCAAGCAGGCTATACAGGTGGCAGACGGCACTATGATGTCTCAGTCATTGACCCTATCTCTAGTGTAGACACATCCTGGTCAAACCACTGTGTTTCAGGCCATACTCACAATCCTCTGCTCCTCATCAGACATATTTGTAGCCTAACACTGGGAACAGCCTAGGCTATGTGAGGCACAGTGCCGTGCAGAAGGCCACAGAACTCTGGAGAGACATACAAACACACACTCACATCACTATGCTGTTCAAAAGTGGGGATGAGAGGCATTATTGCCTGCCACTTTGATTTCCATATCAGCTCAAGCATTGTTAACATATGCTCATGGTGCAGGCACTAGAAAGGTGTTCTGACATTCACGCATGTTGTTAACGCCAGCTCACTATCAGCCTGTCTTTCTATCCAGCTATATATAGTGGAGCCTGTCTATGTAACTGATGGGTATCTGTATCCTTGCTGGCTGAAGCTTTTGGGGTTATTTATTTATTTATTTATTTACATTCTCTTATATACCGCGCTATTCTGCATCAGTGCGGTTTACATTGAACAAACATAAATTACATTGAACAGGGCATTATAACTTGGAGATAACTATTTTACAGGGAACATGGGCTATGGAGGGTTAAGTGGCTTGCCCAAGACCACAAGGAGCACCTGTGGAACTAGAAACCCCAGTCCTTCCAGCCCAAGGTTGCTGTCCTCTAGTGGGATTTGAACCCCCGACCTTCCGGCCTGAAGTACCTTGCCCCAACCACTAGGCCACTCCTCCACATGCTGGTGCTGTAGCTGCACTGTAGGCTAAAGTTTAACCTCAGGAACATGCAATATATGAACCACAGCTGGGTCTTGAACCTCTGAGCATCTGCCCATATATGCACTGGTTTTGGGTGTCAAGCCACAGAGCTGCTATATAGGTATATCAGTCTCTGGGGCTGACATGTTACATATTGCGATTCGATCAGCACACATGACCATGACATGGGTCTTGTCTGCTGCAGGCGAGTGCCACTGCACCCACCGCCAACACCCCCACACCATGCTGCCATGTCAGCATGCTGTGAGTGGGGGTGATGAGTAGTACCAACTGGTTCACCATGCAGTTTTGGCAGATGCTTAGGGCACCCGGTCCTAATGGGTGGGGCAGAGGCACACATTGATTGACACGCCATCCCCCCAAACAACTGTCACTTCTGGGACCCCATCCCCACCTGCCACTGATACCTCTTGGGGGGGAGACAGGAGCTGAAACTGTGGTATTTCCTCGGATGCCTGCATTTTGCAGCTCCCTGTAGTGCTACAGCTGTTGGCACTATGATCTTCATCCTCTGGTGCTGGCTTCAGAGGCAGCGGGGGAGTGTGTGTGTGGCCGGGGTCCATGCCTAGGATACCAGGAAACCTTGGCTCGCCCCATGTGGTACATCATCTTTCTGCAGCAGCAGCATGTCTGTATGCCGCCAGTGTTGATGTGGGATCATGACAAACATCACAGATGTGCCAACCAGGGCAGCTGCTTGGTCTGCCTTGCACCCCAGCAACTCCCACTGCATGACCAATGTGCCACCTTCTTTGCCCCATTTGCACCATCAACATGGTGCTCTTATATTCTTAGGCACTACGCTATTGCTGCTAATGGAGCACTACATTCCAGTTCATACTACTAGACCAGTCCAGACAAGTGGGCTATATCTCCCTGCCAGCAGATGTTGGAGACAGAGAAAAAACACTCCAGAGCTGTGATTGGTTGGGCTCTGGGTGACATAGGAGTGCCCCTAGAGCAGTGTTTCCCAACCCAGTCCTACGGGGCACACCGGCCAGTCAGGTTTTCGGGATATCCCTAATGACTATGCATGAGATATATATGCATTAGAGATATCCTGCCAACCTGACTGGTTTGTGGCCCTCCAGGGCTGGATTTGGAGACCCCTGCCTTACACCTCTGTCATTTAAGATTGTGAGTGGGCAAGGTGCAGATGTCCTAGACATCGAAAGGGTATATGGAATGTGACACATTCCTCCTCGATTCTCACCACCACCAAAATATTGTCTATTAGACAACTTTTTGGTGGTGGTGAGAATCGAGGAGGAATGTGTCACATTCTATATACCCTTTCGATGTCTAGGACATCTGCACCTTGCCCACTCACAATCTTAAATGACAGAGGTGTAAGGCAGGGGTCTCCAAATCCAGCCCTGGAGGGCCACAAACCAGTCAGGTTGGCAGGATATCTCTAATGCATATATATCTCATGCATAGTCATTAGGGATATCCCGAAAACCTGACTGGCCGGTGTGCCCCGTAGGATTGGGTTGGGAAACACTGCCCTAGAGGACCTAGTCAATATTTTCTCTGTCTCCAGCAGATGAAGGTGTTAAATAATTGTGTCTCTTGCCTGGATGCACTCAGAGCACACAAGAGGTGTTTCTCTGAGTTTCCCAGGTCCCCTCTCTTATAGCTGTATTGCTTTTAAACTATAGTTAGTGACAATACAGCAGGGTCTGAGCTCCTGATCCTTAGATCAGTGGAGCTCCTGTTGGAATTACCTTTACCTGTGGCCAATTTGTCTATGGCCAATACGACCAATGAGACTCAGAGAGGACAATATGGTGAAGCAGGTTTATTTCGCAATTTGTTGTCTAGACAGTGGGTACCTTCACAGCTTCAAAGCTTAAGCATAGGCACACCCTAGTCTGGGGGTGCCATACTTTTATCCCCTTTCCACAAGCCCACCCTTTTCCTCTTTCCTCACCTGCTTACCCCCTTATTTGGGGTTATCTCTCTTTTCTTTAGAACTGTGTGCCCTGCCCTTCTCCGAGGGGGGGGGGGGCAATGTAGGTGCAGAAAAAGAGGAAGTTTGTTTTTTACAATATATCTTTCAAATTTTCTAGCAGTCTTTTCCTAAGTCTTCACACACACACACACACATATATATATATATATATATATATTAAATTCTAATGCTGGTGGTATTTCTATGTTTCTATATTCTTCTAACTCACCTTTATGCTATTCCTATGCATTATTAACTTCACAGCTTTATTAGCTTTGCAGGCTTCCTCTTCAAGAATGGGGTGGGTAAGAGAAAAAAGAGAGAGAGAGAGAGGGGGGGGGGGCCTCTTCAGAAGTTCCTCAGAATTGGTGGGTGTGGAGCTGTAGCCTTTGCACAGCAAGTGTTTTTTTTCTGCCTTGCTTGTTTCATGGGGTTTCAGGATCAGGAAGGAAGAAAAAACAGAGTTACTTACCTGTAACAGAGTTCTCCGTGGACAGCAGGATAAGTCAGCCACACCTGGTGACGTCATCCGACAGCGCCATGACGGAAGTGCTCTCTAGCTCAGAAACTTCTGAGCATGTGTGAGGTGATCCCACCTCCCCCAGCCCGCCCCTAGCCGGTCAGTTAGTGACTAGCTATGCCCTTGCGGCTAGGTGCGGGTGCACAGGCCACCCTCATGCAGGGGAGGCGGGTGGGATCGTGTGGCTGACTTATCCTGCTGTCCACGGAGAACTCTGTTACAGGTAAGTAACTCTGTTTTCTCCTAGGACAAGCAGGATGTGTCAGCCACACCTAGTGTCTCCCAAGCTACGCATTCACGCTGTTGAGAATGAGGGAGGCATGCGGTAGAACGGCAATAGTGTTTATTGAAGAACACAACAGGCTTACATATTAAAGTGCAAACTCCAAAGCAACGTGCCAGGAGACAGAACCATATCATTTGTGCAAATGCAAGAGGTAGACATTAACTGTGCAATCAATTTGACAGTGCAACACAACAACAGTGCAAAAAACAACAGTGCAACACAACAAACAGTGCAATAACAAGTCTGTGCAAACAGCGCCAGTGCCTGGTCAGCAACTGGTAAATAGTAGCTGAAGTCTGGCCCCTAGTCCCTCAGCTCAGTCTTGGGCTGGTTCCGTAGGGCCCACACCCAAGGGTGCCGTAGCCGCAGATAGGACTGCTCGGCCAAAGGAGCCGTCGGTCGCCGAGTGGATGTCAAGGCAGTAGTGCTTCTGGAAGGTTAGCTGAGAGGACCAGGTGGCGGCTTTGCAAATTTTGCTCACCGGAATTTCCTGTGCGCAGGCCAGAGAGAAGCGGCTATCGCGCGGAGCTGGTGTGCACTCGCCCTGTTTGATGGGAGTGCGCCCGCCTTCTGTAGACAATAGGCAACGCAGGCTGAGATCCAATGGGAAAGTGTGCGCTTGATGACAGGTCTCCCTGGTTTGTTCGGGTCAAAGGAGACGAAAAGCTGGGTCCCCAGCCGAATGGCAGATGTCCTGTCGATGTAGATGCGCAGGGTGCGTACGCAATCTAGGGAGTGAAGACGTTGCTCTTCGGGTGATGAGTGTGGGGCTGGAAAGAAGGATGGCAGCTCCACTGCCTGGTTGATGTGAAAGGCGGAGGCGATCTTTGGCACAAACTTGGGGTGAGTCCGCAGGGACGCCCGGTTGTGGTAGAGTTTTGTGTATGGCGGGTGTGCCACTAGGGCTTGCAACTCGCTAACCCTCCGAGCTGAGGTGATGGCGACGAGGAAAAGGGTCTTCCAGAAAGATATTTTCCGTCAGCTGTGGACAACGGTTCGAACAGCTCCTGCATGAGCTGTTGCAGAACGACGTTAAGGTCCCACGAGGGTACCGGTTTCTGTACCGGGGGTTGCAGATTTCGGAGACCTCTCATGCAACGCGTCACAATGGGAAGAGCGGCTATGGAGCCTGAAGTTGGGTCTTCTGGGCGTTCGTGTAGAGAGGCAATGGCCGCAAGGTGTACCTTGATGGATTGCGGTTTCAAGCCCGGACTGAAGAGGAAGGCGAGATACTGTAAGATCGTGGGTATCGGGCAAGAGGCTGGATGGACTCCTTGGTCCTTGCACCATATATTGAAATGGTTCCACTTGAGGCCGTATGCCTTTCTGGTAGACAGTCTCCGGGAAGCCAGAACAATCTGCTGTACATCCGGGAAAAGGTGTGAGTCGTTGAAGGTTATCCTTTCAGCCTCCAGGCTGTCAAGGCTAGCGTCTGGAGGTTGGGGTGCCAGGTTCTGCCCCCGTTCTGGGTTAACAGGTCTGGTCTCAGAGGTAGTCAAATTGGAGGTTCTTGAGCGAGCTGCAGCAGCAGGGAGAACCACATCTGTTATGGCCAATAGGGGGCGATCAGAATCACGTGCACTTTCTCCTTGATGATACGCTGTATCGTGGTTGTCACGAGAGGTGTTGGAGGAAAAGCGTATGCCAACTCCCAAGTCCCCCACGGGATGGCAAACACATCCGAAGCCACTCTCTGCTGTGACGGGTGCTTGGAGCAGAACAAGGGGCATCTGGCGTTCTCTTCGGTCGCAAAGAGGTCGATCTGGGGAGCTCCCCAGCGCTGGAAGAAGTTGCATGCCACTTCCATGTGAAGCATCCACTCGTGAGGTTGGAGCTGTCTGCTGAGTCTGTCCGCCAAGGCGTTCTGATCCCCGGGGAGGTAAGTCGCTTGCAGGACGCAGTTGTTGGCTAGCACTAAGGCCCATGTCTCGAGGGCTTCCTTGCATAGCGAACGGGAACCAGTGCCCCCTTGCTTGTTTATATAGAACATGGTCACCTGGTTGTCTCTCTGCACCAAGACCGCTTTTCCCGCCAGGTGAGGCATGAAAGTCTGGAGGGCATATTTGACAGCCCGGAGTTCGAGGATATTGATGTGGAAGGCTTGTTCCGCTCTGGTCCAGGCTCCTTGCATGCTGAGATGTAGTAGATGAGCCCCCCATCCCGTGGAGGATGCATCCGTGGTGAGGATGAGTTGATGAATGCGGGGTTGCAGATACTTGCCCACTGAGAGGTTGGCTGGGTTTATCCACCAACGCAGGCCCTGGACAACACTGGCAGAGATCGGTATGCGGGTACTGAGTGGTTGGGAGAGTTGCTTCCAGTGAGTCCGCAGGTGCCACTGAAGGGTGCGCATATAGAGCCTCGCCAAGGGGAGGACCGATGTTGTCGCAGCCATGTGGCCTAGCAGGCACAGGATCTCGCGGGCCGAGGTCTGTTTTGCCGCCGACATTTTCTTGGCCAGTCGAGCGATGGTACTGATCTGGAGCTCGGGTAGGAAGGCTTTGCAAGCCTTGGTGTCGATTATCGTCCCGATGAATTCCGTGCGCTGCACCGGTTCCAATCGGGACTTTTCTTTGTTGAGAAGGAATCCCAGTCTGGCCAGTAGGTATGTAGTCTGGCGCACTGCCCTGTGGAGCTCGGGGGCAGAATTCGCCAACAGGAGCCAGTCGTCCAGGTAGGGAAAGATGGCGATGCCTTGTTTGTGGAGGTGTGCAGCGGCCACCGCCACACACTTCGTGAAAACTCTGGGTGCTGGGGATAGGCCAAATGGCAGGACTCGATACTGGTAATGGCATCCCAGTGCTATGAATCTCAGGAATTTCCTGTGAGAAGCGTGGACTGGAATGTGGGAGTAAGCATCCTGCAATTCCAGCGTAGCCATCCAGTCCCCCGCTCTGATGAGGGGAAGGATGGAGTTGAGCGAATACATCCTGAACGGTGTTGGCTGCTCCCCCGCCGATGCTCTGTCTCGGCGCGGTCTCCCTTCTCCGCGCCGCTCCGAGGCTCCCCTTCAGCATGGAAAGAAGACGTGCTGGGCAGGGGGGAGGGCGGTCTGCGCCGATCTCTGGCAGAGGCGGGACAGGAACCGCTGCGGCCAATCCGGGGTGAGCGGGCGTGTCCGGAGGAGGAGCCAGGCGGGGCCACGAGGGCAGCGCCATCTTGGCCGGTTGTAGTAAGACCGCATGGCCGGGGAGAACGGCCCGGGTTGCTGCTTACCATAGGGGGGCCTACCCGGAGGGTAGAGGCCTCTCCGGGAGCAGATTGCTCAGAGGGGGAAGAAGCGCTTGGCACCCGGTGAGTGAAACTGGCCTGTTTGGGCGGCGCTTTCCCTGTAACAGTTCTGGGACGCTTCTCCGATCTGGAACGCTCAGCAGACTTGGACAGCTCATCGGATCTGGGATGCTCCTTATTCCTGAGATGCTCCGGAGTCCGGTTTGTGGAGGAGGAAAGCAAATCTTTCAGAGAATGCTCACGGTGCTTCCTTGCCCTGGGGGACATCCGGGCGCAGCTGGCACAGTTCTCCACCTGGTGAGAAGTCCCCAGACATCTGATGCAATGCTGGTGAGTGTCCGTGATGTTCATCTTTCTGCTGCAGTGTAGACACTTTTTAAATCCCGGTTTAGGCATGGAAATTTTTTCGTTTGTATAGGAGAGCTTAGAAATCCGTCTTGAGGCAAAGGCGGAAGGAAAAAAACTGACCGGCTAGGGGCGGGCTGGGGGAGGTGGGACCACCTCACACATGCTCAGAAGTTTCTGAGCTAGAGAGCACTTCCGTCATGGCGCCATCGGATGACGTCACCAGGTGTGGCTGACACATCCTGCTTGTCCTAGGAGAATAGTCTTGTAGTTTTAAAGGAGAGGAAATGATAGCTGTCAGTTTTAAAAAGAAGAGAGTATGAGATTAAAAGAGAGAAAATGATATATAGCAGCATATATTTTAGAGAAAGGACTTTACTCAGCCTGCCATGGCTAAGAGAGAAGCACCTAGGGAAGTGGTCAGTTCTCCTCCTCAGTGGCGCAACCGCTTGGTTGCATAGAAGCTCTGTGAAGTATGAACTGAGGAAGCTGGCAAGGAACTGATAAGCTAGCATCATATTCTACAGGGTCCTCTGATACCCCTGGTTAGATTACTATAGTGCTATGCACACAGCGCTGTACAGAAATCTATAAACAAAAAAAAAACAGTCCCTGCTTGTCAGAGCTTACAATCTAGTCAAAACAATACAGAACCATAGACAGTTCAGGAAAAGTTAATTTCAAGGGATGGGGTAATAGGGATTATACGCTATGTAAGACATTTGTAAAAACAAGTTTTCCATGCTTTCATCCTCCCCATTATAAACAGCTCCTAGCCTCTGTCACAGAGCCTGTGTAGCTGGAGGTGGATCAATCAATCAAATTTTTTGCCATCCAGTCACAGTTATAAATTTTTACAGCATCTCAAAGCATTTCCCTGCAAGCCTCTGCTTCTCTGCAGCACAGTGAGTACCTGCTTGGGTTCCCTCGCAGCAATTTTCTTACTTCCGGTTTTTTAACGGCACGGGGATCACCGGGTCTGTGTTTCTTTAATTTTTGGCAGCACTCCTCTCCTCTCCCCCAGCAATTTTGCCACGTTTTTCAGGTTTTTAGAGCTTAGGAAACCTTTATTCTGCAGTTTTTCTGTGCCAGTGGCCATTTTGAAATCAGGAGAAATTTCTCTTCACTGTGGTTTTGGCGGGAGCAGCTCTGGGCAGCCATTTCAAAGCATTTAACATGCTGTGAAGGCACAGGGAGTTTCAAAATCCCTTTTCCTTAAAGAGTCTTCTGTTTCCCTAAGCCTACATTGATTTTTGTTTAAAAAAAAAAATGTTTAAGCTTCTGCAATGCCTGTTTCTCTGCACAGGTGCATTGTATATAATAAGAAGCAGAAGGCGCTAATAGATTATTTGTGTTCCACCTGTATGCTGCATCCAGGAGAATCTTCTTCCTCCATACCCACTGCGCTGCCAGCTGGGGACATCAGCGCCTTAACTCCTCCCTCCTTAGAGCCCCTACAGCCAGGTCCACCTGCAGAAAGGACTCAGTCAGCTCCCATTTTGCTTCCACAGCCGCTGAAAGCCACAGCAGCTTCGGCTGACAGTGAGTTCCTGATGCTCTTCCACTAGGCATGGACCCTGTGGCGTTCGGAGTCTTTTGGAATACCTCAAGCACCCACCCCGGTAGTAGACAAAGATATGGTGGGGTCTTGCAAGCGGTCCCATAAGACCTCAGATCTTAAAGCAGTACGCCCTCCCAGGAATGTTGCATGTGGCTTGCGGGACACTACAGATATCCAAGAAGACTTTAAATCTTTGGAGGTGAGCCCTGATTCGTCGGAGAAAGCAGATGGGGAATATTCTCCGTCTGATTCTTCGCTAACAGTTCAAGAGGACTCTCAAGATATCAGACTTTTCAGAAAGAGGAGTTGCCAGCCCTAATCACACAGGTGATAGAGTCGCTACGCCTAGCCGACACGCCTGATCCTCAGAGTTCTCAAACCCTTTTACAGCCGGATCCCATTTTACAGGGCATTCGTAAGCCTTCCAAAGCTTTTTCCTTTCCAGCCAAGTTACAGCAAATAGTATTTCGAAAGTGGGACTCTCCAAAGTCCTCTCTATGTATGGAATGCTGTATTGGTCAGTTTTACCCTTGGTCTCTCTCTGACTTGGACCGTTGGCAGACATACCTGAAAGTTGATGTGTTAGTGACCGGGGTCACCAAGCATACCACTATTCCAGTTGAGGGCGGAGTGGCACTCCGTGACCAGCAAGACTGGAAAGTCGAGGGTCTGCTAAAGATGAGTTTTTCATCGTCCGCTCTTTCCCTTCAAGCAACGGTGTGCGGAGGTCTAGCGGCACGGGCCAACCTTCGATGGATTCAGCAGCTTCCAGACGATCCCGAGTTGGCTCGTTTAGAGTCTGTCGCTGCATTCCTGGCAGATGCCTTCTATGATCTCTTGTGGCTGTCACCTTGCTCCGTAGTAGCGGTGACAGTGGCTCCCAGATGGTTCTGGCTGAGTCAATGGGCAGCGGATGTTGCCTCTAAGACGCGGCTGTGAAAACTTCCTTTTAAAGGGAGACTCCTCTTTGGCGAAGATCTCGATAAACTGGTAAAAGATCTGGGGGAGGTGAAACCACATCGCTTGCCAGAGGACAAGCCAAAGGCATTCTCCCATCGTGGGTCTCGGTCCCAAGGCTTTCGACGATATTCTAGAACTCGCGACTCTCAGAGATACAGATCCTTTAAGCCAAGGATACACTCCTTCCAATCACTTCGGTCAAAGATTGCGGTCCTTTCAGGGAGCCCGCAAAGGAACTGACTCCTATTCAAGCCCAGCGAAGTTTATGGGAACCTCCCGTCCTTCCCGCTGATGGGACGAGACATCCACTCAAGACGCCTCCGCCTGTCAGGGGGCGGTTGGCTCCTTTTTCTCGGCAGTGGGCATGCATAACTTCAGATCACTGGGTCCTCGACATAGTTTCTCACGGCTATGCTCTCGAATGTTGCCGACCCATTCAGGATGCCTTCCTGGTCTCTCCAGGATGCTTGTCGGACAAATGATTAGCCATTCAAACTACGGTGCAGAGACTCCTTTTGTTAAGAACCATTCGTCCAGTCCCTCCATTGGAAAGAGGACAAGGCCGCTATTTTATCTATTTTGTGGTGCCCAAGAAAGTTGGTTCCTTCCGGACCTCAAAGGCGTCAATCACAGTCTTCAAGTTCCGCACTTCTGTATAGAGACCCTGCGATCTGTCATTCAAGCAGTACGCAGAGAGGAGTTTCTGGCTTCCCTAGATTTAGCGGAAGTGTATTTTCATATTCCCATTCAAGACAGCCACCAGCGCTTCCTCTGCTTCGCAGTCCTTGGACAACATTATCAATTTCGGGCAATGCCTTTCGGCCTCGCCTCAGCGCCTTGAACCTTCTCAAAAGTGATGGCAGTTGTAGCAACTGCCTTATGCAAACAGGATGTCAAAGTACACCCTTATTTAGACGATTGGCTCATTCATGCAGACTCCCTCCAGGAAGCCTACAAGACTGTCTCGACAGTAGTGTCATTCCTGCAGGAGCTCGGTTGGGTGATCAATCGTCCCAAGAGCTGTCTTCTCCCATATCAACAGGTAGACTTTCTAGGGGCATGCTTTGATACCAGGGGCGTGTATTCCTGACTCAGGAAAGATTCCTCAAGCTGGCTTTTCAGATCCAAAGGTTTCTGGCTCAAAGAGCTCCACGAGCATGGGATTATCTCCAGGTCCTGGGGTCTATGGCCACCCCCATTGAGCTTGTGCCTTGGGCCAGAGCGCACACGCGCTGTCTACAGCACGCTCTCCTGTCAAGATGGTCGCCAGTAGCGGAGGACTATCAGTTCCGACTTCCAGTACAGCTGAAGGTCTGGCGCAGTTTGCAATGGTGGCTGTCATCGCGCAATCTCCTCAAAGGAGTACTCTTGGAGAGTCCACGCTGGATCTTGCTGACTACAGATGCCAGCCTGACCAAATGGGAAGTGCACTGTCAAACCCATTCAATGCAAGGGACATGGATGTTGCGCAAATCACGATGGACAATCAACTGTCTCGAGGCAAGAGCAACCCGCCTTGCTTTACTAAAATTTCAGTATTGTCTCCAGGGTCAAGCGGTTCGGATTTTGTGTGACAATGCCAATACAGTGTCCTACCTCAACCGCCAAGGTGGCACCAAATGTGTTGTGATGCAGCAAGGGGCACACAGCCCAGGGAAAATAAGATAAAAGAAAGACTTACCTCAGAGTCAGCTGTAGAAAGCAGCACTAGGCACCATGATTCACTGCAGCAAGGGAAATTCTTGCTACGTAGCAAACAAAAGTCCCATCAGTATATAGTATATAGTTCCCATGTTAGCCAAGTTGAATCTCCTGTTCATATGTAAACACAAAGTACTATTGGAAATGTGTGTGTTCATTGTTTACTGTAAACCGCGCTGATGCTGAATAGCGCGGTATAGAAAAGACTATAAATAAATAAATAAATAAATAAATAAATCAGGAACACCTGAGTGAGAGTCCCCAGGTCACGTGTAGAGCTAGGGATTATTTAGGGCAGGGTTCCAGTCAGTTAGAGAGGAGAGTCAGAAGCAGGATCACCACGGGAAGCAGTAGGAGAGAGAGGAGCAGGAGGTGTGTCCCAGGTCAGCTGAGCAGAAGCCCCAGGGGATTGCTGGGAGGAAATTCTTCTCACGAGGAGTCAGGAAGTGAGTCTGTCTCCAGCTCTCGAGAAGGAAGGTTCAAGGCAAGCTGCACTAAGGGAAGACCTGCTACCAAGAATAGCTTTGGAGAGAAGCCAGGATTACCCCACTACCCCAGAGGCCAGTATTTGCCAGCTCAAGGCAGAGGTCACGGTGAGAGGGAAGTGTTGGGGGATGGGCACTCCATGCATGACTACAGCTTAAGAAATAGGTGTAAAGTTAGGAACAAATATATTCCTGTTCAACCAGCCCGGGAGGCTAGAAGCAAAGGCTATAGAGAGCCAAGCATAAAGACAAGCCCTGCAGAGAGAAGGAAACTTCCCTATAATAACAAAGAGAAGTTTAAAGCTTATAACTGCAAAGGGCGGGGTTCTGATTACAGACATAAGAAGCAAGATGTTTCAGAGCTAATGTTCTGGGAGGCAAGCCCAGGCAGAACCAGCTACAGAGAGAGATATAGACACAAAGGGGGAAAAGCCTCCAGTGACTGTTATAGTGAAGGGTCACAAGACGCTATAGCTGAATACCGTTCTCAAGAAGGGTCTGATACCAGCAGTGTGAGTAGTGCTGGGGAAATGATATGGGAAGACGCTGCTAGTCCGCAAGAGGATATCCCTATGGATTGCAGTGTCTGTGTTAAATGCAACCGTATGATGTAAATACTGGATGAAGAGAACTCTGTGAATATAACAAGAGAATATACGTGTGTCACCACTTTTGTTGCTAAGCTTATCTGATTTAAAGTTTCTGTTTCCTTTGACAAAGTCCGAGCGGGACGGGGAATAAAACCCACTTTTCATTTCAAGTTGCTCTGAAAGACTTTTTATTTACAAGGACAGAGCAATTACTTGTGCATACGCCCTAGGCAACCGCCTATATAGGGCTAAACAGGCCTCTAACCACAGGCCCCATCACAGGTTGGCGTAGTTTTATCGGATCCAGTCCAGGAAACAAGGAGCTACAGTGCAGAGCGACAACGCGGGACGAGCGGAGTTGGCACGCACGGAGGAGGATCCAGGTTCCAGGAGTGCGACAGCAAGCACCTTCTCAAAATAAGACCCTCCACCTTGCTCAGGTAACGGGTATTTTGGGCACAGGTTGGGGAGGATCGCTGGTGAGAAGAGGAGGCTTGGGAGGAGAAATTTTTATCCTTGTTATTGTGCCGCACTTGGTTTGGTGTGTTTCTGATTTGTTTCAGGAAAGGAGATGACGACGACGATGGATGCACGGGAGGTTCTCAGGTGGATGAGCAGCCAGTTCGAGAAACAGGGAGAGCTAGCTCGGCAGAACCAGGAGCAGGCCATCGCTGCCCTGGTGGAGCAACAGAAGCCCCTGACGGACTTAATGCGGACTATCCTGAAGGAGCCTAAGAAGGACGAATCACCAGCAGCCGTTCCTATCTGTGGGGTAGGCCCACAGAGCTGTGGGATTTGGACTTTAGGACAAATGCATGCTAGTGACAATTTTGATGACTTTGTGCAAACATTTGAACGAATAGCTAGTAATGCTAAATGGCCACAAGAGCAGTTAGCCGTTAGGCTGGCCTCAGCGTTAACTGGTGAGGCTCAGGCAGCCTATAGGGCCATGCCAGCAGCTCTTGCAAGTGACTATCAAGAGGTTAAGAGAGCTGTACGGGATAGGTTGGGCTTAACCCCTACCATGTACAGACGCATGCTAAGGTCTACCCGGATTCAACCAGAGGAAACACCAAAGGCACTGTATCACAGAGTGCATGGGTTGGTTTTAAAGTGGCTTGAACCCGAGGGTAAACGAATGGAGGAAGTACTTGATCTAATTGTATTAGAGCAGTTCTTTGACGCAGTACCTGAAGAGGTTAGAACATTTCTTACTCTACAGAATTGTAGAACCTCTGCTGAAGCAGCGCACCTAACGGAAAGATTCTTTGAGGCTGAACTAATCAAAGGAGCCAGCGCTAGCAGCAGGTCAGGGTTAGACAACTCTGTAAGAAATGCTAATATGTCTTTAAGGAACAAGGTGGGTTCACAGGAATCCAGGTATATAAAAGCAGAAGGTAACAAGGTGTTAAAGTGTTTTAAGTGTGGGAAAAGTGGACACTTTAAAAGGGAATGCAGGTCTCGCACAGCACTTGTTACTGGCCAGGTTCACCACACAGCTGCAGGTTTCCGAGTGGATGTAGAGATACAGGGAGTCCCAGCTAAGGCCTTGCTTGACTCGGGGGCCGACCAAAGTATGGTCTCTCGCCGTTTTTGGGAAACCATACAGGCCCAGAGGGGTTTTCCCCCGAGTCACGCCGAAGGAGTAGCCAATATCAGGTGTATCCATGGATCTTCCACTGGTTATCCGCTGTACCAGCTGAGGATACAAGGATTAGGGGTTCGGAGAAAGATTTTGGTAGCGGTAGTCCCCAAACTACCCTTTGATTTGGTGTTAGGCCGGGACTGGCCCCCATTTGGTGAAGGCCTAAAGAAAGGCCTGGTTAAGGAAAAGGAACCCCAAGGGCAACCTAAGGAAGGTGAGGAAGAAATAGGAGTTCCTCAATTTCTTTGCGGGCTACGGAGTCGCCTCCAGAGGGCATCTCAAGCCGCGGATAAGAATCTACAGGATAGTAGAAAAACACAGAAAAAGTACTATGACAGGGGTAAAAAACCTAGACAGTTGGCCACAGGTGATAAGGTCGTGGTAATGGTCACTGATCCAGGGCCAAAATTTGAGGCCCGGTGGAAGGGTCCCTATAGGGTAGTGGATCGCAAGGGTCCGGTGTCATATCTAGTCAAGAGTGACAGAGGGCGCCTTCAGACGTACCACATAAATGTTTTAAAACCATGGCATGAAAGGATGGCCACTGTTAGCAGTTTTAATATAGTACCCAAGTACCGGGCAGCACACACAGGTCCCCGGAAGCCCTACGAGGAGGGTAACCCATCGTACAGCAGGTATGAGGGAACACTCATGAGGCTAGGACAGATTCCGCGCTGTGTGCACAATGGTTTACCAGCACGGAATATCTTAAGAGGGGGGATATGTGATGCAGCAAGGGGCACACAGCCCAGGGAAAATAAGATAAAAGAAAGACTTACCTCAGAGTCAGCTGTAGAAAGCAGCACTAGGCACCATGATTCACTGCAGCAAGGGAAATTCTTGCTACGTAGCAAACAAAAGTCCCATCAGGAACACCTGAGTGAGAGTCCCCAGGTCACGTGTAGAGCTAGGGATTATTTAGGGCAGGGTTCCAGTCAGTTAGAGAGGAGAGTCAGAAGCAGGATCACCACGGGAAGCAGTAGGAGAGAGAGGAGCAGGAGGTGTGTCCCAGGTCAGCTGAGCAGAAGCCCCAGGGGATTGCTGGGAGGAAATTCTTCTCACGAGGAGTCAGGAAGTGAGTCTGTCTCCAGCTCTCGAGAAGGAAGGTTCAAGGCAAGCTGCACTAAGGGAAGACCTGCTACCAAGAATAGCTTTGGAGAGAAGCCAGGATTACCCCACTACCCCAGAGGCCAGTATTTGCCAGCTCAAGGCAGAGGTCACGGTGAGAGGGAAGTGTTGGGGGATGGGCACTCCATGCATGACTACAGCTTAAGAAATAGGTGTAAAGTTAGGAACAAATATATTCCTGTTCAACCAGCCCGGGAGGCTAGAAGCAAAGGCTATAGAGAGCCAAGCATAAAGACAAGCCCTGCAGAGAGAAGGAAACTTCCCTATAATAACAAAGAGAAGTTTAAAGCTTATAACTGCAAAGGGCGGGGTTCTGATTACAGACATAAGAAGCAAGATGTTTCAGAGCTAATGTTCTGGGAGGCAAGCCCAGGCAGAACCAGCTACAGAGAGAGATATAGACACAAAGGGGGAAAAGCCTCCAGTGACTGTTATAGTGAAGGGTCACAAGACGCTATAGCTGAATACCGTTCTCAAGAAGGGTCTGATACCAGCAGTGTGAGTAGTGCTGGGGAAATGATATGGGAAGACGCTGCTAGTCCGCAAGAGGATATCCCTATGGATTGCAGTGTCTGTGTTAAATGCAACCGTATGATGTAAATACTGGATGAAGAGAACTCTGTGAATATAACAAGAGAATATACGTGTGTCACCACTTTTGTTGCTAAGCTTATCTGATTTAAAGTTTCTGTTTCCTTTGACAAAGTCCGAGCGGGACGGGGAATAAAACCCACTTTTCATTTCAAGTTGCTCTGAAAGACTTTTTATTTACAAGGCCAGAGCAATTACTTGTGCATACGCCCTAGGCAACCGCCTATATAGGGCTAAACAGGCCTCTAACCACAGGCCCCATCACAGTGTAAGGGTGTCAAAGGTGATGTCTCTTCTCTTCCCTTGGGCGGAAAGACACCGCCAAGCTCTCTCAGCGCAGCATATTGCAGGAACCAGCAACATGAAAGCGGACTTTTTCAGTCAGCATACGCTCGATCCCAGCGAATGGGAACTGGCCCAGGAGGCTTTCCAAAGGATAGTTCAAAGATGGGGACGGCTGGAAATGGATCTCATGGTGTCAGTGACGAATGCCAAAGTACCATTATTCTTCAGTTGCTGGAGAGAATGAGGATCTCACGGCATAAATGCCTTGGTGCAGCCATGGCCACAACACAGGTTGCCTTATGTGTTTCCACCTTGAGCAATGATCGGAAGAGTCCTTCAACGGATCAGGAAACACCAGGGGCCAGTAATCCTAGTGGCCCCGGATTGGCCCCGAAGGCCTTGGTTTGCCGATCTCATAAGGTTATCTCAAGGGTCTCCTCTACAACTACAAACTTTCTTCGGACTTCTCAGGCAAGGACCTATCTCGAAGGAAGATCCAACTCCCTACTTGCTTACGGCTTGGCTCTTGAATGCCGTAGATTAGCCCATAAGGGTTATGCTTCCAAGGTAGTGTCGACTCTCCTCAACGCTCGCCGTTTGTCTACGTCGTTAGAATATTCTAGGGTGTGGCGAGTGTTTGAGTCCTGGTGTACTCAACATCATCTTTCTCCTTGGAGTACAGAAATTCCAGACATTCTTGCCTTTCTTCAAAAGGGCCTCAACAAAGGCTTAGCTCTTGGCTCTCTACGGGTATAGATTTCAGCCCTTCGAGCCTCTAAAGGAAGTTTCCTTAACGGATTTGACACTTAAGACGGTTTTCTTAGTGGCAATAACTTCAGCTTGTCGCATTTTGGAGCTGCAGGCCCTCTTGCAGGGATCCATATTTGTCATTCTCTGAAGAGGGAGTATCCCTTCGCACTGTTCCCTCGTTCTTGCCTAAGGTGATTACTCCTTTTCATGTCAATCAGCCTCTTTTGTTGCCTGCCTTTTCTAAGGAACACCCTTCATTGTTCGAGTTGAGGGTTTTAATTGAATTAGTTGTTACCTGTACATAGTTGAGTTGGTTAGTCAGGTTTTCTCCTTATGTTGGCGCTTGTCAAAAGAATACTGACTAGGTCCTCTAGGGGCACTCCTATGTCACCCAGAGCCCAACCAATCACAGTTCTGGAGTGTTTTTTCTCTGTCTCCAACATCTGCTGGCAGGGGGACATAACCCGCTTGTCTGGACTGGTCTAGCAGTATTCCAGGAAAGGAAATTAACGGTAAGTGAAATTTCTCCATCAGTATCTTGTGCTCCCTTCTCTGTGCATCACATTGCAGACATTAAATTAGGCTCTCTCCCCTCAAAATACATTCTTTCCGCGAGGTTTTACTTGCCGTTAGGGTTCCCAGCATTTAAAACACGTTAGCGCAACAGGCGTTAAGGGAACACCCATTGTTAATGCCATTCTCCACCCCGTTAATGCCCACTCTCCGCCTACTATTCCTTTAACACTGCAAGAGCCTTTAACGCTCATTAATGCGGCTTTTTTGCAGCATTAAGTGCACAAGGGTGCCGATAACAAGTGTTAATGGTACACTTGCTCCCTTAACGCCCTTTAATAAACATACCCCTAAATATTCAATTGAATAGCATTTCCCAGGCCAATGAAGCTCCTGCAGTGGTGCCAGGTTGTTCCAGTTTCAGGCTCCCACAGAGGCACAATATGTAAGTCCTCAATTTTCCAGCAGTATTTCTAGACAGTTGTCAAGCCCAGCAGCACAATGTTTGATTACATTCACCCCATGCTGGATTTACAAAGTCTCATATGTCATCATCCGCCACAAGTGAAGACAGCAACTGACTTGTCTTCTACTCCCCAAAACCAGCTGTGAGCCTGATGTCCTGCCCTCCATCTTCCAAAACATCTTGAAAAGAACTCAACTAAATATCCAACTCCGTATCAGAAAGGTGGACCCTATCAAGTCCCAGACAATGAAATGTCAACAAAACATGTTTCAGGACCAAGTTGCTGAGAAGCATTTATTTTATTTATTTATTTACATTCTCTTATAAACGGCGCTATTCTGCATCAGTGCGGTTTACATTGAACAAACTGAAATTACATTGAACAGGGCATTATAACTTGGAGATAACTATTTTACAGGGAACATGGGCTATGGAGGGTTAAGTGGCTTGCCCAAGACCATGACAAGAGCATGATAAACCTGGCCATTTTGAAATTCACCCTCTTACACAAACACTCAATTCCCCTCACTTTGAGAGTACCATGCCAAATCCTCTTAGGAATAATGTGCAACCAAATTAAATGGACTTTATGAAATTGGCAACAAAGCCACGATGAATTCTTGTCTAACCTGCCTAATGAGGTTCACCCTTTAATATAACATAAATCATTAACCACCAAGAGACTGATTCCATAACATTCACGTCCAAGCTGCAGGCATATCCAAATCAGAGATGGGGACATTTTAAACCAGATTCTGGTACGGACACACCCGCATGTCCGGAATTGGAAACGTAGACATATTAAACAGTTTGGTCGTCCCCGCCCTTGCAATATTCTGAAAAGATGAGCATCTATGATGCTGCCTGCCTCCACCTCCCCTGTTAAAACATGCATCCCCTAAGCTGCTCCTCTCACTGACAGTGTTATGCTCATACAAATAACACATGAATACTTATCATACCTAAATGTGGATGCCAACAAGACTAAATATGCTCATCTGTTGGATGCCCAGAACACTGAAATGTAAACTCAGTGCAATAATTGATATAATAACAGCAAGTCTAATGTGTTCTGATTGTCTTGACATAGCTGCCATTAGAGCATGCATGGCAATGGGAGAACTTCTCAATGAATCGTGCATTGGGCATCTCTGAAAACAGTCTGTACAATGCTAATTATGGACCAGTAGAAATAAGCAAAGGGTTTTTATAGCAAAATGTGAAAACATCCCTATCAAGAATAAGAGACCATTAAAACAAAACATCAAAAATGGGGCAAAACATGAACTTGCCCTAGAGTACAGTGCTCCCTTCTTTTAAACATAAGCTACAACCCATAGCTGATGCCTAAAAGAGGGGGACACTTTGCTCTAGGACAACCCCATATTTGGCATTTTATTTTACTGGTCCCTTATTCCTGACAGGGATATATTTTCACATTTTGCTAGAGAGAACCTTTGCTGAGTTTTCTGACCCTATCACACTGACACCTGGTGATGCAGCGGTCATCCCTATTGTTCATGCCCCCTACCCTAGAATTGTGACATAGCACACAGATTCTCCTGTACAACCCTCACAGCACACACAAACACACTCACATTTCCTTGCTCAGTCACATACTAGCCTTACATTAACAGTCCCATTTTCCAGAACATAGGACATGTTAGGGAACCTTAGAATAGCTCCATTGGCACAAACAGCAAATGTCAGCATAGCCAAAATAAACACACTGTTGCCTCTCAATGTTTCTGTAGGGGTGTTTAATATTGTTTCTATACTTAAAACCTTCCCTCACCTCTTCTTTTTCTTTACACCTACATCTTGTGTCTCTCCAGACTGCAGACACAACAGTTCAAAGCATACTTGTCAATATGGGACGCTTTGAGCAGAGCAGAAATTTTTCTAAAGTCCTGCCTTTATTCCCTATTTCTGCAGGAATAACATGGACATTTGCAGGAAACAATGAAAACATTCATTGGCCTCTTCTGAATATGTGTAATACATATCCATTGCTGACCATGCCTCCATTCTGCCCCCATTCCACCCCCTCCTGCACACGTTCTGAAATCCCCATGCTAGCGCTGAATACATGCAGGACTGCAGGGATTCAGAATATGGTCATAGATGTCCAAAGGAAAGACCTCCCAAGTGAATTAACAACAGCTGTGGGAAAGAAAAGCAATGCCCAGCTTGCAACAAAGACATCAACTGATCCTATAACATTCCATGAATACCCAACCAATAAATCCAAAAGGCAGAGACAACAAGGCTCAAATGAATGCCCATGTGCACTTTCTCAGCACATTTCTGAGCTCAAATATATAGAAATGCCCACAGATCCAAACACAAATCTCTTCCATT
This sequence comes from Ichthyophis bannanicus, assembly GCA_033557465.1. Lineage (NCBI taxonomy): Eukaryota > Metazoa > Chordata > Amphibia > Gymnophiona > Ichthyophiidae > Ichthyophis > Ichthyophis bannanicus. The sequence goes on from CM066035.1 coordinate 363,707,896, forward strand.
TGTGGACCTGCACAGAATACTAAAAAGAAAAATTATTCAGCACCACTATATCAACTTAACTCACTAGTGTACAAAACACTTAGAATGCGCTCCTCGCCATATGCCAATTTGCTGAATACACTGAACTGGAAAACCTTGAGCTGCCACAAAAGAAATAGCACCAATTCTGAAAGACTATGTCCCAAAAAACATGGGATTATAACCCTCTTCAGATGGTGCAGTTTTCATAATGGTAGCAACTTGAAACCATCTCAGAGGAGATACATCTAAATGAGCCAAAACATGCCCCCCAACAACTCTATACTCAGAAAAATGTAGGCAGCTTGTACTGGACAAGAAGGAAGACTGGGCCATCTTCCTCAAGACCCCTTTCCAAACTGATCTCTTTTTGGCACCATATCACTCACTAACAAACCAATCTCACCTGCCTTAGAGGCATCCACCAGTTCACTAATACAAAACACATCAAAAATGTAACCTGAAAAAGATCTACTTCATAATCAGAAATAGAAATCCTGGAAAGAACAGAAAATAATGCTAACAAAATATCATGGCAGATAGGCTGATGCAAAATAGACTGTGCCAGCACTTGATTAGAGAGAAAGAAACCCTACAACAACTTCTACACCATAAATACACCTATAGGATCTGCAAAACTGTGTGGTTTAGAATAAAAAGCCATACGCTCCAAAGTTACCACAGCTATCAACTTAGACCAAGCCCTGAAAGCTATAAGGGACACTCCAGTGCACCTTAGGAGAAACCAGCTGCCTTCCAGAACCTCCTTCAACCCCTGCCATAGGACTGTCAAGTATTAGGAGATAAGGAAAAATAAAACAACTGCTGCATTACCACTGAATGGCATTCCAAAGCTCTGCTGGCATCTTGGTTGGATGGATGCCCATCTGCTTCTGAATCAAGCAACTGAAAATGCTACCACTGAAATTGAGACAAAGCACTTACAATTTTGTTATTCTTGCTTGAAATACAAGCCTTTAGCCTTATACTGTATTTAAAAGTACAAAATGCAAAACAAGCATGCACAAAAACTATCATTAATGGGCAACATGATACCTACTGATTAATGGCAAAAAAATAGCCAAATGATCTGACCAAATTACCATCCTCATATCCCTCAATTGTACTCTCCACAATGTAAATGCTAATTAAATAGGACACAGCTTAAAAAATACCAGATTTTTCCTTGGATTTGGGGGACCCGTATAGTATTGGTTATGAGGGGTATGGCCATTGGCCACTAGGATGTAGGGTAGAGGGGCCTGGTCAATAAGTGGAGCTATAGTCCTAACATTGTGTGGTATAATGGGGTTAAGATAGGCCGGTAATTGAGGTTAGTGTTGTCCTAGTAGTCCTTGGAATAGGTTGGGTGGGGGAGGACTAGGGTGGTGAGGTAATTGGGGAGGGAGGAATGTCTCAGAGGCCCGTGTAGGTTGCTAAGGGTGGGGGGGTCTGGGTATCGGAGGTTTGGGTAATACTGAGGGGAATATAGAGATTGTGTCACATGGTGGCCCCAATTGCCAATGGAAGTTGTCCGACCTGCAGGACGGACTAGATGGGGTGGAAGGGTGTGGGGTAGATGGGGGGGAGGTGGGGAGGGGGGGAAGATAGGGGAAGGGATAGTTCACACTCTGGGGTGCAATGATTGGCAGCACTGTACTGAATTGATACAAGATAAAGAGGGGCTTCAGGCTGGGGGAGTCCCTCTTGTGCGACTGGGAATATATTTTGGGAGAAACCTTGACACTGCCCCACAACTTTGAAGGTCATTACCTGGAATGTTTGTGGATTGGGGAACCCTATTAAGCGATATAAAGTATTACAAGCATTGGCCCAACGTCAGTGTGATATCGCACTGCTACAGGAAACCCACCAGACGGCTGAAGAGCATAGTAAACTTTGTAGGAACTGGGTGGGGCAAGTTTGGAGATCTCCGGCCAAAGGGAACAAGGGGGGAGTAGCTATTTTGGTCCACAAGCGAATTCTATTTGTGGCGGGGACTGTTCTAGCCGATGAAGTTGGTAGATCTCTTCTGATATACGGCCACTTCGAGGGGAAACCGGAGATTCTTGGGGATCTATATGGACATAATGTGTTTGACTCCGGCTTTTTTAGTGGCTTGGCCTCAAAACTAGAGCAACATCTAGACTGCCCCATGATCCTTGGGGGGGACTTCAACGGGGTCCTAGATGTGGACCTAGATACATCTAGTGGGGGGGAGGTGAGGGAGAGGGCGTTGTCTTCTCGGGTGTTGCAACGCTTCTGTAAGAGACTGGGTATGATAGATCCATGGCGGCTGATGCATCCCCTAGAAAAAGACTTTACCCACCAATCCAGGGCACACGGCACTAGTGCGCACATAGACTATCTGTTGTTATCGGGAGACTTGTTTGCTCACACGGAGGATGCCCAGATTGGTCCCTTAGAAGTTTCGGATCATGCGATGGTCTGGCTAGAATTGCAGTGGGGCGGAGATGTCACTCGGACGCGTCTTTGGCATTTTCCTTTGGGGTTGTATTATGACGTGCAGTTTCACCATTTTATACGTCAGAGGTGGAAAGAGTTCGCAAGTGATCATCAAGTTCATATGGATGATCCTGAATTGGTATGGGAGACAGCGAAGGTGGTCCTCAGGGGGGATATTATAGGATTTGCAGCCCGGAAGCATCGGATACTTGCAGAGCGCATTATTGTGCTCGAACATCAGGTTACTAAACTAAACTTCGTCGTAGGTGTGCTCACATGCCGTCGCCCGTGAATAAGAAAAAGCTATGGGAAACCCAGGTAGATCTTAATGAGCTTTTGCATCAGAGAGCCAAGAAGTCGGTCCTTTATTATCGGTATAGGTTGTACTGCTATGGCGATAAGCCTGGGAAGCTGTTAGCTCGCTATTTGAGGGGCCAGCGGGGGTCATCCTTTGTGGTGGCACTTCGCGATGATAAGGGAAGCGTACATAAGGAGAGTGCGGAAATTGCTAAGGTTTTTTGCAGTTTTTTCCAATCGTTGTATAAGGCAGAGCCTGGATCTACTACGACAATGCATGACTATTTGTGAGACCTGGATCTGCCACGGCTTACTGAGGAACAGAGGGGGGTGTTAGATCAGCCAATTACCCCTCAGGAGATACAATTAGTAATCTCTTCAGCTAGTTGTTGCAAGGCACCAGGACCGGATGGGCTAGGTGCAGAATTCTACAAGATCCTTGGTGATTGTGTCAGCCCATTGCTGCGGGAGGTTTTTAGTGGGTGGGCGGAGCAGGGGGCCTTCCGCTGGGGCGGAACCATGCCCATATTACTCTGATCCCGAAACCGGGTAAAGATCAGATGTTAGCAGCCTCGTATCGCCCTATATTCCTCCTTAACTTTGATCTAAAATTGCTCGCGAAAGTTCTGGCCGTAAGGCTGGCCGGAGTGTTGGGACACTTAGTCCATGACGCACAAGTGGGCTTTGTTAAAGGGCGCTATGCAGTTCAGAATCTTCGGAAAATTCTGGCCTCTTTGGAATGGGTACACGCCAGACAGTTACCCTCGTTACTTGTCAGCTTTGATGTGGAAAAGGCCTTGGATAGGGTGAATTGGCAATATCTTTGGGGGCTTTTGCCGCAATATGGCATAGGTGCAGCCTTCTGTAAAATGGTGCAGAGTCTATATATAACACCGACCGCGGGCATTTTGTGTAATGGAGTGCTTTCGGAGGCCTTTGATCTGGAACGGGGTACGCGACAAGGCTGCCCTCTCTCTCCGTTGTTATTCGTTCTTTCACTAGACCCCCTGATCTGTACTATTGCGACCTCGGGAGCGGTAAAGGGAGTGAGGATGGGATCGCAGGAGTTTATAATTTTGGCATTCGCGGATGATTTGTTAGTTCATTTGACTTCCCCGGTTGGTTCCCTGCAGACTCTGCTGGAGGATTTTTCACGCTTTGGGGCATTTGCAGGCCTTTGCATTAATAAGGATAAATCAGAAGTGTTGGATACCTTGGGGCATCTACGTAGTTCATGGGGGGGGCCTTTCCCTCTTAGGTGGGTGGCTGAGGACTTTTTTTATTTGGGCATAGTGTTGACTAGACAACCACAAGCGTTATATGGATGCAATTTGGATCGTATCCTGCGGTGCCTGGCTGCGCAGCTAAAGGCCTGGGAGTCTCTCCCGTTGTCTCTTTCCAGGAGAATAGCGGCAGTGCAGATGGTTATTTTACCACAAATCTTGTATTGGTTGCAGACCCTGCCAGTCTGGCTATTATGTCGGGACCTGTGTAGGGTGGAAGCCTCCCTTAAGACGTTCCTTTGGAGGGAGAAGAGGGCGCGCATTCCGTGGGGTCGGTTGTTGGGGAAATGGCGTGAAGGGGGTATGGGACTGCCAGATTTGAAGATGTATGCCCTGGCTTGTCAGGCTCGGCACCTGGGAGATTGGTTGGGAGGGACAGAAGAACATACGCCTAGGGCCTTGGAGGAGTGTTTAGTGGCCCCGTTGACTTTGCTGTGGGTTTTGCATGGGACACATAGTGATCTACCGGGTACTGTCAGGCAGAGTGCATTGGTGGATTCTGCTAGGCGAACCTGGCAACAGCTTAATAAGTACTGGAACGAATCGTGGAGTGCTTCCAGTTGGCTACCTTTACAGGGGAATGTCAAATTCCTCACTGGGTCCGAGACGGTGACGTTTCGTGACTGGCAGTCACGAGGTATATGGAATGTGGGGCACCTAGTAGACCCAGCGGGAAGATGCAAGTCCTTTATGACATTGAGTCGGGAGTATGATTTGCCTACTAAACATTGTTTTGCATACATGCAGGTTTCTCATTATGTGGCCTCTTTGCCACGAGGAGCGCTGCAAATTGAACGATCGGCCCAGATCTTGGAATTTTTTAGTTTAGGGGAGGATAGTCCACCTTCGATTTCCAAATTGAAGCTTCGTCTGGATCGTTATAGGGCAATTCCCGACTATCGGGTAGTCGAGGTGGCCTGGGCAGCTGAATTGGGTGGGGAAGTGCCTCCGGGGTTGATTTGTAAGGCCTTGAAACGGATTGTTCGTGTGGCGCAGGGGGCTCGCTGGAGGGAGATTCAATTTAAATGTGTGACTAGAGCCCACTTCTCGCCGCGGCGGGCATTTCGTAGTCGTTTGGGGACGGATGGCTGTTGCCCACGTTGCTCAGAGCCCTTGGCGACTTTATTGCATATGTGGTGGGGATGTCATGGAGTGCGTTCCTATTGGGCTAGGATATGCAACTTTCTTAGTCAGTTGTTGCAGCAAAGATTTAGATGGACTGGCTCCTTTGTAGTATTGGATCAGCTGGCGTCTCCCTGGCCTGCGAAGGCAGGGGAACGTTTACTATTGCAGAAGGCATGTTTGGTGGGTAAAGGGCCGATTCTCCGTTTATGGAGAGAGCACCAGTCGCCAACCTTTGGTGAATGGCGGAACAGTTTTCATCATTTGATGTTAACGGAGCGATGGCTTGCAAGGGGCAGTGTCAAGCGTTGGACAGTGTTTATGTCAATATGGGGACCCTATATTCAACAACTAGGGGTTCGCAGCCGTAATAAAATTCTCCAGGTGGGGTGTTGAATGAGATTTGGCCAAGGAGGGAGTGGGGGTTGACTAGTTGTAGCTGCCATTTAATGGATATATGATCCTAGAACGCTGGTGGAGGAGTGTGAGGTTGGTGGGGGGAGGGGGGGTTGGGGGGGATGAAGGGTGGGAGGGTTGGGGGGGGGGATGGGATAATATGTTATAACCCACCTGTTGTATTTCTTTATGTTGCCTCCCAAAGGGGATAAGAGTACACCCCTTGTGGAGACTTTGTTTGATGTTTCTTATTGCCTGATGGTGGATTTAAATAAAGTATATAAAAAAATACCAGATTTTTAATCCATCCATTTTCAAACCATTGAAAAGGCCAACTTCAGCATGGAATCTGTCTACCTTTTGGGAGCCTGACAGGTACTTGTGACCTGGAATGGGCACTGTTGGAAATGAGATATCGAGCTTAATGGACCTTTAGTTTGACTCAGTATGGCATATGTCCTTATAAGTAAAATAAAATAACATGATAGATCAAAATAAAATAAGACAATAAGAATAAAGTGCTTCACTTTCTGTCGGTCTCTAATCTATACTATAGCCTGAATTTCAATAATTATTCTTGATTATCCACCAGCCTAGGGAACAACCCTGATGTATATCAATCTATAGTTAGAGCTTTAGCCTGGACTTAATAATCAGCTTTGATCTTACATCAGTTTAAGAGCTAATCCTGGACTGTCAGTTTAAAGAACATTTGAAAATGCTTGTTGGAAGAAATGAGCCTTTAATTTCTTATAAAGCACTTCTAACTATGTAATAATGCCTAACTCAGTAGGAAGTACATTCCAATCCTTTGGACCTGCAACAGCGAACATACTATTGTGTTTTTCTGTGAAGTGTGCTTGTTTAACTGTGAAAACATCAAGCAATTGAGTGCCCTGGGAACATCGTAATTTTGGAGACCAGTACAATTTTAACGCTTAGTAAATACTAATAGGAGCTTCCCAACTCAAGGCTTTAAATATTAGTAGTAGGATTTAAAATAAAATTCTCCGCCTAGTAGGCATCCAATGTAAATCACTAAGAACAGGGAGTGTATGTTCAAAGCAATTAGTACCAATTAAAATAGCAATAATAGTTCTAGTATCATGGCCCAGCCACTCCCTTTCTTCCTTCTAGAACTAACAATGCAAAACAACAAAAATAACACTGGCCAACACAAAAAAAAATCACCACAAATAATTTCATTTGTATTAGATAACCTATGTTGAACAGTGTTCAAAACTAGTTTTGTTTTTGTTGTATCGGAGTGTTGGAGGTTTTGCTATACTAGCCGAATTGACATAAACCATGTCAGCGATTACTCTACCAAAATTGATTGGTATTTATTTTGCTTTTCAGATAAATTATTTTGATTACATATTTGGTAATAACACTGAAAAAAATCATCAGAAATAAAATAATCATGCCAAGACAGTGTAGAAATCATTATGATGTTTTTTTTGTTATGTTTATGGTTTATTTGCTTCTGTATACCAATGTCGTACTATAACATAATTTTTTCGCAAAATGTACAAGTTATATTTTAGATGCTCACTGGGTGAACAGGATAAGCCATGGGAGCCTCACATCATTTGAACTGCTTGTGCAAATGAACTACGTGGAAATAGAAAGGAAACAGGGATTCCATTTGCTGAACTAATGATATGGAGGAAGCCAAGAAAACAACAAGCACAACATTGTGAATCCTAATCTTATGTCTGCAATGCGACCAGTCCCACATGGCAAAACACTTCCTGTTCCAGTTCCTCTACAGGATGGGCTGTCTTCAATACCAGATGAAATGGAGTTACATGAAGGTGCAAGCAGCAGCCAATCTAAAGAGTCAGAAGATGCAGACTACGTGCAAGATGAAAGCAATGGCAACCTAGAGAAATTCAGCCAATAACTTAGTGATCTTATATGAAACTTGGCACTCTCAAGAGATAAAGTGGAGCTCCTTGCTTCAAGGCTGAAGGAAAAGAACTTACTTCAAAAGCCATCTATTCCAATTGCACACTCTGTCCACCTGAAGGAGACATACGATAACCTGCAGATAGTGCTCCAATCTGTACGCTATGACAATCAGTAGGGGAAGATTTGTGCTGATGGGCATGCAAGGTGGATTTAACAAATATTGCTGTTTTCTCTGCCTCTGGGACAGTCGCGCTGTCAAAGATCATTATGCTGTTCACAACTGGCCTTTAAGAACTGCTATAATCCAGGAAGCAGCAGTGTTAGTCATGTTCCATTAGTCGATCTAGCAAACATTTTGCTTCTTCCTTTGCATATAAAACTGGGTTTAATGAAAAATTTAGTGAAAATAATGGTGCAAACAAATTCAAAAAGATTTCAGCATCTTGTTTGTAAATTTCCAAAGATCACTGCGGCAAAACTGAAAGAAGCTATTTTGATGGAGGATGAAAAATTTGAAAAAATGCCTGGATGCTTTGGAACTTGGAGCATGGCAAGCCTTTAAATGGAGCAGGAAAAACTTTCTGGGTAATCACAAATCGCCAGATTGTACTGATGGAGTACAAAGGTTACTTGACGCATATCATAAACCTGGTTGCCATGTCATTGAAAATGCATTTCATGCACTCATATCTTCACTTTTTTCCACCAAACTTGAATGAAGTGAGTGACGAACAGGATGCGAGGTTTCACCAAGACATTCAGGCCATGGAAATCTTGGTAGCAGATTTCCATGGCCAATAAGAGCAATAAAAGACCTCCAGCAATTCCGCAAGAACCTAAAAACACATCTTAATATAGAACACTTTGGTGACCCAAACACCCTCATCAGCTCCCAAAAACCTAACAGTATCCCCTCCCCCACCATCTAACAACTTAAAACATCATAATTGCCAAAATTCAGCACTAAATACAATCAAAAAGCATACAATCACCTACTCTCTTTTAATTGCTAATTGTATATAGTTCCAAAATTAAATGTACATAGTTCCGATGTTCATATCTTAATTGTACATAATTCCTATGTTTAATGAAAAATATATTTGGATGTTCCATGTAAACCGCCCCTGATCTCAGGAAGTGGCGGTATATAAGCTTTTGTTAAATAAATAAATAAATAAATAAACAAACAAACAAATAAATAAATGGAAAAACTTTACCAAGGATTCTGGAATGAGAGCATGATAGCAGCTCACACTCAAGCACGTTAACAGCACAGCTTAGTAAGCATGACCCAAAGTGAATCTGAGCCTTAGTGCCCCCATCCAACAGCAGAAAAAACAAGAACTCTAATATCCAATCTCTACACTCTTTCTGAATCTAAGTACATGGGACTTCCATGTCTTGACATATTTCATGCATATCCTGTCCCCATGAAAGATTCCTCCCCTCACCAAATCTCAGTACAGTAAATACCAGGGATAGGAGAAATCAGTGGCATCGATTCCATCCAAGCAGCCCTCACAGTGCAGATGGACCCAGGCAGTAAGGGGTTCCACTCATCCCAGTGATCCCAGCAAGGCAGAATGTGGCAAACCTGATTTACTTTGAAGTCTGTCATGCGCTGCCTCTCATTTTTGTTCTTAAACAAGACTCTTCTTGTTTGGCAGCATTCACGTCCAGCTGCCAGTCAGAAGTCTTGCAATTAGAACAGTGTGATTTTGTGACCGTTATTACTAGACTTCAGCCTAGCAGTGGGAACTGAATGCTTAAAAGCAGAAACGGAAGGCAAAATGTAACAAACATATAGTAGGTTTTGAATCACTGGGGGAGACGGCTTGAAGTAGGGAGAGGGGTTGAAGGAAGGCTGTCCCATGGGGGACCCCTTCAGAAAAAATTTGCTTGGGAGCCCCCACTAAAATGAATGCCATTGGGAGAGATCTTTTCGTCCTTCCATCTTATAGTCTGCACTTTCAAGCATTTTTGCTGGCTGATCTTTTGTGATGCTTTCCTACATGCAAGAATCCATGTTGTTTTCACCCAAGTGAGGCTGTAGAGGATAAATAGAACACGTACATGTCATTTTCTAGAGAAACTGTATACATTTGTTAGCGTACAATTGGTTCATTAGTGTACCTTAAAAAATGTAGCACCCTTAGGGACATGTTTAGTAAAGTGCATGCCAGTAGCATGCTATTGTGCCGTCAAATTAGCACAGAGCTTATTATGCCTAAATTCCTGGTAAGGATTTTAATTTTTAAAAGTATAAGAGACACAGAACAGGGAACCAGGGTTTCAGATTCCACTGATGCTCCTTGTGGCTTTTGGCAACACACTGAGCCCTCCATTGCCTGAGGTAAAAAGTTAGATTCTGAGCCCTTTGGGGAAAGAAAAATATCTACTGTGCCTGAATATACCTTGCTTTGAACTACTACCAGAAAGGTGTGGGCTAAATACTAATACATAAAAAAAGGGTGGGGGTCATATTCAAAGTGGTTTAACCAGCAGACCTGTTAACATGTTAAACCGTGATCACAGGATATTCAGAGTTTATTGCCACTGAATATTCCCGGTTTGTTTCATTGTAATACCCTGATGCTAAATGGCTCGCCTCAGAGCATTCTGGGAGTGGAACGGGAATTGTACCAGAGTTAACCAGACATCAGCGATATTCAGCTGCTAATTGGTTAATTTAAACCGGTTAAAGTTAGGTAAAAAAAAAAGGCTGGCCTAACTTTAGCCAGTTTAGCTAGCCAACCAGGAACTGAGTATTGCCACTGACTGGATAGCTAAAACGCTCTTCATGCTTACCAGGTATTCAATACTAGTGGCTGTATATAATTCATGCATTGAATATCCAGTTTAAATTTAAAGCGCTAACAGTCAGCCCTTTACTTAGGCTGTCCCCTTTTTTCCTTTATAGAAACATAGAAAAATGAATACCCTTGATGTAATTATTTATGAATTGTATAATCTACGTTCTTCACTATCAAATGAAGGCTACTTAAAGTAGCATTCAAAACAAAAACATGAAATATACAAAATTAATTATGAAAAAACAAAGCAAACAGTAAAAAAAAAAACCCAATCCTCTTGAGACACAAAATCTTCACTTTGCCGCAGCTCATCATCACCATTATAGCAAACCCATGTTGCTTTCCTTCTCAATAACAGAAAAAAAAATTGGCCCACCAATCATATCTGGACCATAGTTATCAGGCTGCAAGAAGCCTAAAGTGTGAGGATAATTAAACACAATCCATTCCCCGAAAAGACAGCCAATGCAGAAAGCATGTTTGTTCTAAAGACAAATTCTCTGAATCTCTCTAGGGGGAGGAATACAAAGCATGATAGTTTTGCTTCATTTTGTTTATATGAGTGCTTGTAACCGAGATAGGTCGGACTCAATGCTCCTCCCATCAACTCTCCCCACCTTTCGCCCCCCCCTCCTTTTTCCCACAAACAACACAGAAACCGTTCTTTGGGACAATCAGGTCACTGCTTTATTAACCATTAAACATATCAAACAATCAACACCAACAACAATCCTTTTAACATACAATAGTGGAATGATGCATCACCAGCCATGTCACTAGCAAGGTGAGATCGCCTCTGCTTTTTTATGCGGTCATGCCAAGCTTCCCTCCCCCACTTGGCCCCGACTTCGCCATGTAATTAGCAAAAGCCAGCGAGGGGTTGTCCGGGTTGGGGGTATCCCACCCCCGTCCCAAGCTTATCCTAAAGCTCTAGACCCTGGAAAACTCCAGGATCCCGCCTATCCCCCCCCCCCACACTGCGACACCCCTTCTCTAACCCACACCCATAAAGGGCAGGAGGGTGGGACACCGGCCATCGGACCCTTCAACCCGCCTGAGCTAGGAACCACTAAGGCAGTCCAGCTCGTCCCACCTCTTCCTTCCCGCTCCTTCAAACTCATTGGCTCCCCCGCACGCGATGGGAGCCAATGATTTTAAAAGACGCGGCCCTCGTCATGGCCTCTCCTCCTCCCCTCCCCGAAGACCCAAGTCGGGTCTCCGCATCTCGCCACGCCACCCGGTTACGGGCGGCCGGCCGGCCTGGACCTCGCCACGCAGCCTTACATTAACCAAGGTAGGTTGGTCTCTAAGCTCCTCCTATCAACTCTCCCCACCTTTCACCCCCACCCCCTCCTTTTTCCCACAAACAACACAGAAACCGTTCTTTGGGACAATCTGGTTGCAGCTTTATTAATTATTAAACATATCAAACAATCAACACCAACAACAATCCTTTTACCATACAATAGCAGAATGATGCATCATCAGCCATGTCACTAGCAAGGTGAGCTCGCCTCCGCTTTTTGCCACGGTCATGCCAATGGCAAGCTTCCCTCCCCCACTTGGCCCTGACTTTGCCATGTAATTAGCAAAAGCCAGCCAGGGGTTGTCCGGGTCAAGGGTACCCCACCCCCATCCCAAGCTTATCCTAAGACTCCGGACCCCGGAAACCTCCGGGATCCCACCACGGGCACAGGTGACCTCACTATCCCTGTGCCACCCACCCCTCCTAAGCTGCGACCAGCAAGAATCCCGCAGAGATACCCATTCCAAGGCCTCCTGCCAGTCGTTCAATAGCAAATCCAAACCCACCGGTGATAAGTGCACTCCATCTCAGCCGTACAATCCCGCACAACCCACCTCCACCCATGAATGCATTATTTGGTAACCCCCTTGTGCACATACCCAATGACCGATCTGGTGATTGATTTTAGTCAATTCTCTCGACCAGCACCGCTGGTCCCAGCAAGCCGGCCTTGGAATAATATCAGACCACATTATTATTACACCGTGGAACAACTGCAGCACATCTGCCAGATCTTTCTTCACCACTCTGATCAGTTGCTTGCAGGTCCAGGATGACAGATCGTTGCCCCCCAAATGTATTAACATCACGGCTGGTGAACTCCGAAGACGCCCATAGTGCCGAAGCAAAGGGAGCAGCAGTGTCCATTTTAGACCTCGCTCGCCCAGCCATAAGATAGACACCAAAGAAGGATCCAGGCCAAGATTAGGCCCCAGAGGCCGCACAGCCGCTTGCTGACCTGCCCAATGAACGAACAAATGGCCAATCAGCCAACAGCCATGTGGACCTCGCCCTCTATCTGTAAAAGAAAACAAAATGAGCCATGCGCTTACCAGCTCCCACCTTCCTCAAAGACGAACATATCCCAAGAAAGCCTTAGAATGCCATCTACCGATGCATTGCACCTCCTGGTCAGACAAACTTGCAGCCACTGCACTAGTTGCTGCACCAATGCGTAAAGAGTGCAGCGAACTGATGTAGTTCCTCTCCTATCCGATGCAGCACCATTCTTAACACCGCTGTAACCTGGAAGCGCATCAACAAACATGCATCCGCATGTATAAAGAGTAAATCCCCTAATGCAGGGCGACATTGCAAGTACTCCCGCAATGCAGCCAACGTGCATCTTGACACGCCCTCAAGCTCCTTTAACACTAGCCACCAACCTCGCCCTTGCTGGTCGGTCTTAGAGCGAGCCAACAGAACCCGCACGCACCCCCTCTCAACCTGCACATGCTGGAGCTGCAGACCTGCCAGAGTTAGCTACTAACTACCCAATACGGAAGGCCCCAAAAAATGCCAAACAAAAAACGACCTTGAATAATGTCGCTTCATATGCTGACACCGCCACCGAGGGTAGAGCAGCACAAAGCCTCACAAGCAAGTCGTGTGTAATTGGCAGTCTGCAGTCCCGAGGCATTGGCCCCACCCTCCCCCACCTCTGTAACAGCCGATGGGTTAAAAACCCACCAACTGCAGGAGCCCATCCCACAGCTCTCGCGAAAAACGCAAACACGGCTAAATGGGAACGGACCACTGACTTGAACATCCCTGTTTCCTTGGCAGCCACTACGTATTGTGTTAACATCAGATCGGACACTGCACCTGGCTGCCATCCACGTGCCACCAAAAGCTCCACCACCATGTCGCAGCCTCGATGATACTCCGACCATGTTGCCCCCGACACCGAACTCATAAGAACATAAGAACATAACTCCACAGTAAATACAGCATCTCGTCTGGCCAACATGCCATAAGTGTTCTGGGACCCCCGCCACATCTGTGTATAACTGCAAGTCCACCAAGGAAATCTCCCCCTCCATCATCACAGATGTCCCGTTGAATTCCTTTAAAAATATATCCCAAATCTGCAAATCAGCCCTCATCACACTTGACACCATAATATGGTGATGCAGTTTGCGCACCCCCGCTGTTGCCCCTGCCAGCCGCCATAGAAACACCCTACCCATCGGTATAACGCGACATGCGAAATTCAAAGAACCGATCAACGCCTGCAACTCCATCAAATTCAACTTGCTGGAAGCCATAGCATTGGCCACCAACACCCGCAGCGCCGTGACCTTCTCCTTTGGAAGACGAGCCACCATATCCCTTGAATCTAATTCCACCCCCAGAAAGGTTAACCACCAATGGCACATCTAGTTCTCGCGTCAAGTCCATAAAACCGCTCAATAGGCTCTGGCACTCCTCTGAATGCGCAGCTCCCACAAATAAAAAACTGTTGATAATGCACCACGTTCTCACAACCCACTTCCTGCGCCAACGCCCAATGAAGGAAAGTACTGAATTTTTCAAAGTAAGCACATGACACCGAACATCCCATAGGCATGCATTTGTAAAAATAAAATCTATCCTCAAAAAGAAAACCTAACAAAGGAAAACCAGATGGATGCACAGGCAGCAAACAAAATGACGACTCAATATCAACCTTCGCCATCAACGCCCTGCCACCCGAGTGCCTCACCAACTCCACTGCCCGGTTGAACAACGCATAACGCACAGCAAACCTATTCCGAGGTATATTATCATTGATGGAGGCTTCATCCGGAAAAGACAAATTATGAATTAACTGAAACTTCCCAGCCTCTTTTTTGGGTATGAGTCCCAGCAGGGAAACCACCAGATTCGGTAACGGCCGCTCCACAAACGGGCCTGCAATTCTACCTAACTCAAGTTCCTTTGCCAATTTATCCCACACGAGGGGTGCAAAATGCTGCACTGAGGGCGAATTGCGCGATGTATACGCCACTACCTTGCCATACACTGGGATGACAAATCCCTCCTGAAATCCCCTTTCCAAAACCGCCCTATCTCCCCGTCTCGGGTATTGCTGCAGCCGAGTCCGTAAAGCCTCTACCTGTATTGGGGTAGGAGCCAGACTGCATAAATCATCATTACTTCGGGACCGGCCCACTAGCTGGTGCGGCCCTTTTTTTAAGGCATTTTGCCGCCGAATGCCCCCCTCCACTAATTGAGCATGCATGGCGGAACTTGCAATCGGGAAATGGACATGTGGACTTATTGAACCTCCAGCACACATCCCCTGCTCCCGTACCCCCTGCTTTCTGCTGCAAGGTGGCTCCTGTAGCCCGAAAGGAATGACCCGTACCCACAGGGATCCCTCCCCCCAGTTTCGCCCCCCAAATCTGCCCACAGTAGGCTTAACTGACATTTGTGTCAGCCAGAGATTAATATCCTGTGTGCCCCACGACAATAACCTGTTCTCCTCCATTTTATCTCGGAACTTCTTGTCGTAATTCAACCACGCCCATCCCTCATGGGTCTGTGCTGCCTCAAGAATAACATCCACGTATGCCAACAACATCCCATACTGTCCCGGATAATAATGTCCCCATACACTTGCCAAATGCAAAAAAGCTCTTGTCCAGTTTACCACATTTCTAGACACCTTCTTTATTCGGCCGGCCTTCTCCTCCTCTTTTCTCTTTTTCTTTTTTGACCGCTGCCTCCTCTCCAACAATCAGAAGATATCAATATACCTCCTTTTCTGAATCTTCCGACGCAACTTCTTCAGAACATCTTCCCATAAATCTGAAAAAAATGGCCAATGAGGAAGCACCCCCAATCGGCTTGCTCGGCCTCTCCCCAATGCCGCTGACCTCCTGTCCCGCACCTATGCCTCCTGAGGATGACGAAGATACAGATGATGAAGAAAAAGATGAATCTGAACCATGACGCCTCCGACACGCATTCTTCCATTTCTTATGCGACTTACCCCCCGTTACTGCTGGTCCATCCCTCCACTCAGATCCCACGCCAGGTTCATCTCGCAACTCACCTGTCGCCCTCGTATCTGCCGCAAGTACTGGAGGTGACACAGTCGCAGCTTGATGGTCATCCACACCGTGCTGCTGCAGCTCCACAGATTTCATGCCATCTGGCTCCCCACAAACATTCTGTCGTGCTGTAACTCCATCCTCCATCTGCTCCGCTCTCATGAGGCCTCCGACTCCAGGCCTTGTGGGGTACTGACTCATTGCTGGCACCTGGGGAGACATAAACAAACACATCGGGGGAGGGACCACTGAATGCTATGCCGGTTGCCAAGCCCCGAGCAACTCTGCCCCAGACGGACCTTGTCCTCCCCCTAGCCAATGCTCCCAGGACACCGAACCCCCTACCGACTGATAACCCCCTTGACCAGCCAACCCAGCTACAGATGGGTGAATACCTTGCTCCCTGAAACTGGGATCAGCTTGAACCGGTGTGCGCCTGTCTCCCTTAACTTCTTCCCCCCCTCAACCCCGAGAGCCAGAGTTCCTCCTGACCCCCGCCGCCCCTCTTCCCAGGAGTTGCTTGCCGTTCCCTTCCCCCTACTACAGTCCACTCCACTGCGTGGAACAGTAGCCCCTGCAGGTACACTGCACGGTCTTCCTCCCGAATCACCACCATGCAACGCACCTGATGGAGGAACCAACTCGCCTCCCATTGTCCCTCCCTGCTTTTTGGTCCACGAACGAGACCACCGTGACAAGTTGGATGGGGTGAATTATGGGGAATTCATACATTTGTTAAATAGGATGGGACCCCCATATATAAGACATGTTTACTAAGCTGCACTGTTAATGTGTGCTTGAGTGTCTGCTAACCAGCATGCATGGAGTCACATTAAGAGTGCGAATGAAAAACAGACAATGCGTGGTTAATTCTGCTCTATCTCCTTAGCATGTGATGTGGAGGGAAAACAGCGGATTAGGGGTGGGAGTGAGTGTGACTAGTATGTCCCCTCACTTTTATGCAGCATTCTAAAGAGATTTTGAAAATAAACAAGGAGAATGGCACATTGTGCAGACTTTACCTGGCTTATCTGAATTTTGCCTCATAGCAGCACACAAAAGAAACGTCTCTTTAAGAAATTTTACTAGTTCCTTCAGCCTTGACCAAATGCCCATACCAGCCTAAACAGAAAAGACATTTCCAGCGTGGACAATGTTCCATCTGCTGTCATGCTCTAGCAGTGAGGAAGGAATTCACCTATCCCATTATACAGAAGAGATTTCCATTGAACAAGTTTGCAAACTACAACTGAAACCAACTTAAGAATTAGTGCTCTTTATCAAACTTAATGCCAATATGATTCTATCTGTTCTGTTTTATATTTATCTGTACTTTTACATTTTTTGCTTCTCTTGAGATTGCGATCTCAATGCTATGGCAATCAGTGAAACTGACAAGAATGAATGACGTGTGCTCTTTAGCTCAATGTCGCTATGATTCTAGCCCTCTGCGTATGGTGCAACCTTTTGGTGCTATATGCCCTCCTGGAGAGAGGGGCGCCGCCATCGGGCTGACGCCGCCATCCACCCCTTCAATAGCGAGGGCGCCATCGGGCGATTTGCCCGCCTGGAGAGAGGGGTGCCACCATTGGGCTGCACACCACCATCCGCCCCTTCAATAGCGAGGGCGCCATCGGGCTATCTGCCCGCCTGGAGAGAGAGGGGTGCCGCCATCGGGCTGCATGCTGCCATCCGCCCCTTCAATAGCAAGGGGGCCATCGGGCGATCTGCCCACCTGGAGAGAAGGACGCCGCCATCAGGCTGCACACCGCATCTGCCCCTTCAATAGCGAGGGTGCCATCAGGCCTGCCCATGCCTGGCAGGCCCAAGCCTGAGGGCCCACAGGGCGCTCTGCCGTGAAGCCATAACCCAGCTCCACAGCTACCTCCACAGCTACCGGGGAGTCATAACCCAACTCCACAGCTACCGGGGAGCCATAACCCAGCTCCACAGCTACCGGGGAGCCAAACAGGCACAATCGCTCCTCCACACTTCGCCTCCTGACCCCAGCCATCTCACGATCATCACCCCACTACCTACAAGTAACTTCGCCTTGGACTTGCTTCCCACTCCTGGCTCTGAACTTGCTTCCCATCACCCGCATAGAATTTGCTACCCACTGCCTGCTGAGAGCTTGCTACCCATTGTTTGCTTAGGACTTGCTACCCAATGATTGCCTAGAACTTGCTACCCATTACCTGCATAGATCTTACTACCCATTGTTTGCATAGAACTTGCTACCCATTGTTTGCATTGTACCTGATACCCATTGTTTGCGTTGTACCTGATACCCATTGTTTGCATAGAACTTGCTAACCATTGTTTGCATAGTACTTGCTAACCACTGCCTGCATAGAACTTACTACCCAATGATTGCATAGACCTGCTACCCTTGTTTGCATAGAACTTGCTACCCACAACCCGCATAGAACTTGCTACCCATTGCCTGTATAGAGTCTGCTACCCATTGCCTGCATAGATCTTGCTACCCAATGTCTGCATAGAACTTGCTACCCATTGTTTGCATAGAACTTGCTACCCACTGCTTGCATTGTACCTGATACCCATTGTTTACATAGAACTTGCTAACCATTGTTTGCATAGTGCTTGCTACCCACTGCCTGCATAGAACTTGCTACCCACTGTTTGCCTGCACAGAACCTGCTGACCATTGCCATGGCCCTATATCACGTTGTCCTCCTCTTCCTCATCCTCCCGAAATGCATCCCCTCCTACCAACACCCTCCCTCCTCTCCCCCTACCTTCCTCACCTCTCCCTCCATTCTGTCCTCTAGCCTAGCATCTGCTCTTGAGCTTCATCGCAACATCCCCCACATTCAACCATCCCCCTCTCTTTAAGGCAACCACACCCTCGCTTTCGCCGTACTGTCTCCGCTTTACCACACTCTCTACTACTCCTTCTCCTTCTCTCATCAGGTAACATCAACTCCAACCCTGGCCCCTCTCGATTTCTTTCTCACCCTAAAAAGAGCTCCTCATGCACCTTATCTAATCTCATCTACATCCCGCTCCTCCCCCTTTCCGCCCTCCCTCCCTCACCCCCCACTCACTCATCCAGAGATATCAACCCCAACCTTATCTCCAAAATGAAATCCTCACACTACCTACCTGATATCATTAATATCACCCCTCACTCACCCCTCACTTCCCCTCCCTCAGGTCACTCCTGGAGGGCACACACACCCAGACAAATCCACCCGCACCCTGCTCCCTCCAAATCTCTGCACTACTCCAGAAATAGACCCTCACGTTACTCTGATAAGAAATCCTCATGTAACTTATCCAGCCTTATCCATATCCCTCTCCTTCCCCCCCTCCATTCTCCCATTTTCATGTGCCCTATGGAACGCATGCTCTGTCATTAAAAAACTTCCTTTTATTCATGACCTCTTTATCTCTAATGCCCTACACCTTCTTGCCCTGACTGAGA
The DNA here is from genome assembly GCA_033557465.1 of Ichthyophis bannanicus. Taxonomy (NCBI): domain Eukaryota; kingdom Metazoa; phylum Chordata; class Amphibia; order Gymnophiona; family Ichthyophiidae; genus Ichthyophis; species Ichthyophis bannanicus. The sequence goes on from CM066035.1 coordinate 363,726,999, forward strand.
TCTGGTTCCCCTCTGATGACACCGCATCCATTGCTTCCCTCTGCTATGGGGGCTACCAGTTCTTCCATACACCTTGAGCTACTGGTCGCGGTGGTGCTGTTGGCCTCCTACTCTCTCCCTCCTGCCAATTGCAACCCCTCCTGCTACCTCAGTCACACTCTCCCCTCTCCTTTGAAGTCCACTCCATTTGCCTCCTCACACCACTTCCCCTCCGAGTAGCTGTTATTTATCGCCCACCCGACAAATCCTACTCGACCTTCCTCACTGACTTTGACTCCTGGCTTTCCGCCTTTCTGGTTCCCTCTTCCCCCACTCTTATTCTTGGCGACTTTAACATTCACATCAACAACCCCTCTGAACCCCACGCCTCAAAGTTCCTCGCCCTCACCTCCTCGTTCGACCTCCAACTTTTCTCCACCACCCCCACCCACCTACATGGTCACTGCCTTGACCTAATACTCTTCTCCAATTCCTCTTCCTCTAATTTCCGCAACTCAATCCTTCCCTCATCTGACCATCACCTTTTAACCTTTACTCTTCAGCTTCCGGCATCTCAACCCCATCCTGTCTCCTCCGACCTATTTAGAAACCTCCATAATATTGATCCCCTGACTCTCTCCTCCACCCTTTCTCCATCTCTTTCCTCCATTATATCCTCCAAGTCCGTTGATGAGTCATTATCTTCTTACAATGCTACACTATCCTCAGCTCTTGGCACCCTTGTCCCACCCACCCCACGTCCTATCAAACGATCTACCCCCCAACCCTGGCTCTCGCCCACAACCCGCTATCTATGCATCTGCGCCCATTCTACCGAATGTGCTTGGTCCAAATCCCGCTCCCCAGAGGACCTTCTACACGTCAAATTCATGCTTAGTTCCTTCCAGTCAGCCATAGCACTTGCCAAACAAGACTACTACATCCATCAGACCAACTCCCTTGCCTCTCATCCTCGCCGTCTCTTTAACACCCTCAATTCTCTCCTCAAGGTCCCCCCCGCCCCCGGTCCCACCCTCCCTCTCTGCCCAAACCCTAGCCGACTACTTCCATGACAAAATCCACAAGATTACCCTCCAATTCCCCACCCCTCATCTACCTCCCCCCTCCCCATTTCTCTCCCCCATCCATACTCCTTCTGCTACCCTCTCCTCCTTCCCTCCAATCTCTGAAGAAGAAACCACACTCCTTCTTCCCTCCTCCAAACCCACCACCTGTTCATCCGACCCTATCCCTACCCATCTCCTACACCCCATCTCTCCCACTATTGTCCCCCCATCTCTCATATCCTCAACCTTTCGCTCTCCACTGCAACTGTCTCCATTGACTTCAAGCATGCTGTTGTCACACCCCTCCTCAAGAAACCCTCGCTCGATCTCACATGTCCTTCTAACTATCGACCCATCTCCCTCCTTCCCTTCATATCTAAACTACTTGAATGAGCAGTCCACCATCGCTGCCTCGACTTCCTCACCTCCCAGACCCTCCTGGACCCACTACAATCCGGATTCCGTCCCCTACACTCCACTGAAATGGCTCTCATAAAAGTCTCCAATGACCTGTTTCTGGCTAAATCTAATGGCCTCTACTCTGTCCTCATCCTTCTTGACCTCTCTGCTGCCTTTGACACCATTGACTACAATCTTCTCCTCACCACCCTCTCCTCACTTGGCTTCAAGAACTCCGTACTATCCTGGTTCTCCTCCTATCTCTCCCATCGCTCATTCAATGTATGCTCTGGAGGCTCCTCCTCCTCCCCTACCCCGCTCCATGTAGGTGTACCCCAGGGATCCGTCTTGGGCCCCCTCTTTTTCTCTCTCTATACCCTGGGCCTTGGCGCGCTCATCTCCTCCCACGTCTTCCAGTACCATCTCTATGCCAATGACTCCCAGATCTACCTCTCTACACCTGATATTGCTCCGGCAACCCAGTCCAAGATCTCTGCCTGCCTTTCCGACCTCACTGCCTGGATATCTCATCGCTGACTGAAACTGAATATGGCAAAAACTGAACTCCTTGTCTTTCCCCCAAATTACTCCTCTTCTCTTCCCCCTTTCTCAGTCTATATGGATAGTTCCACTATCCTTCCTGTTCCCTCGGCTCACAATCTAGGGGTTATCTTTGATACCTCTCTCTCCTCCGCACATATCCAGCTTGTAGCTAAGACCTGCCGCTTCTTTCTCTACAACATTAGCAAAATCCGCCCCTTCCTCTCTGAACACACTACCAAAACCCTTATCCACTCCTTATTCTCCTCTCACCTCGACTACTGCAACCTACTCCTTGCGGTTCTCCCCGTGAGCCACCTTCTTCCCCTTCAATCTATACAAAATCAAGCTGCTCGACTAATCTTCCGCCAGTCTCGCCATGCCCACATTACTCCACTTCTCAAGTCGCTTCACTGGCTCCCTGTCCAATTCCACATCCAATTCAAGCTTCTCCTACTGACCTATAAATGCATTCACTCTACAGCTCCTCAATACCCCTTATCTCTTGTCTCTCCCTACATCCCCTCCCGGAACCTGCGTTCCGCTAGCAAATTATTTCTATATATGCCCTTCACCCGCACCACCAACTCATGACTTCGCTCCTTCTGCCTCGCTGCACCATTCACCTGGAACAGCCTACCTGTGTCTGTATGCCAGGCACCCTCCCTCGCCCTCTTCAAATCCAGATTGAAGACCCACCTCTTCACCATTGCTTTCAGATCCTGACTTATATCCTTATCTTATGCCTTGAACTGAACTGATCTATGCTCTGTATTATTCTGACTAGATTGTAAGCTCTGATAAGCATGACTCTGACAAGTAGGGACTGTGTTTTGTTTGTGTGCTGCCTCTTGTAGGTTAGCTGTACAGCTCTGCGTGCCTGGCGCTCTATAAGTACTAAATAGATAGATAGCTATATGCTCTATAACTTACATGCTACTCCATTCCATTATGGACTCATTGCACTACCGGTTTAATCAGTCTTTGATGAGATTTTTAATGACAGAAATTGTGTGTTGGATGCCTTCAATAAAGTAAATTTCCTTTTAGTTTTAAATATGATTTGCATTGAAAGGCTGCCAATATGCTGTGCCTATGAGATATACCTTTATCTCATCACACAATCCTTGCATTGCGCAATTTTATTATACATATCATCACATTTTTTCATGTCTATAAAAGTAAACTAAATGATTTTGTGGTACCAAATGTGCTTGAGGTAGCTTTCATAAGATATGCCATACTGGGTCAGACCAAGGTCCATCAAGCCCTTGGTCTGACCCAGTATGGCATATCTTATGAAAGCTACCTCAAGCACATTTGGTACCACAAAATCATTTAGTTTACTTTTATAGACATGAAAAAATGTGATGATATGTATAATAAAATGCAAGGATTAATTATCTAAATATTGAATTACTTTATTGCCCTGCTATATTGTCAAAATAAAAACCGGGTCTTGGTGAGTTGAATTAGATATTTAATGAGAATATTTCTCCAGTATCCTCTCTTCCAGATATAGTGGGAATTGAATCTCACAAACTCACCACAAACAGACCGGCAGGACCACACTGGTATTTAATATATGCCACATGTGTTTCCTCTTTCTCCTTCTTCCATCATATTTCTTCACCAATGTTTTAAGTTACTGTATTAACAGTAAATATAAAAGATACCATATTTGCAGATTTTGCACTTAAAGCTCACATATTGTAACTGCTCTTAACTATTGTATTCATGCATCACTCCAAGGTTTTATTCTTCTTTTTTATTCTTCTCCATTTATGACGCATAATTGAAAATTATTATTATTTTTATCACTTTTACACAATACGCATTGTACCCTTTACTATGGTGGTTGGGCTTCACATTTTAGAATGGCTTTCAATTTACATTTTAATAATGTTTCATTATTGTTTTAATGATTTACTTATCCATTTGATGCTTTTTATTGATATTGTCGCTTATTGTATTTTATTTATTTCTTGTATAGGCCAAAACCGCTGACGAGGGTGATACCGAAACACGGCCATGTCAGGTTGGCATTTATAGATTCTCCTTGTGGTATCAATAAATATATTAATTGGTTTGCACCTCACTCTAGTCTGGCTGCTGTTTCTTTAAGAGTGTGTTTTTTGATATGCAAAAATAAATCCATGTAGGCCTCTGTTCTGAATATTGGTGGGTAAAGGAACAGGATATAGGTTGAATAAGGTTGGTACAAGAATAGAACCTTGAAGAACTCCTCAGGGAAGAGAACCAGTTTTAGAGGAGGAATTTCCTGGCTAGACGTGATTTTGAAGATAGGAGGAGAAACAATTAAGTACTTTACCTTTAATACTTATATCTAGCATATGTTGAAGAAAAACAGTTTGGCCTACCATGCTAAAAAATGCTCTGAGATCAAATGATATGACTATAGCTACTTGATACTGGTTATTCCTATATCTTAAATTACGGAGGAGGCAGAACAAAGAGTCTCAGTGGCATGACCTCGGAAAAATCTTGATTGATTATAATGCGGTTGTTTTTTCCTAGAAAGGGACTATTTTCTCCAAAATGTTAGGAAAGCGGAGGTGAGAAATAGGATGATCATTCTCTACTGCTGAAGGATCAAGGCTGACTTTTGAGGAGAAGATGAATAAAAGTTTGTTTCCAAGCTGACATCAAAGACCCCTAAGGTGGAAAATAAAGAATCGGCCACTCAGCTAAACAGATGAGGCATTAAATGCTAAGATTAAAGCTTTTAATGTTATATGCTGGGTAAGCAATAACACTATATACTGTAAACTAACTCTGATTTTCTCTTTTGGAGCTGATTTTTGCAAAATATTAGGGAGACCATATTTTGTCAGCAAACATCTTGAAAACCTATTTGCGGCATATGTTAGGAGACGTTTCTGTACAAAAAAGAGTGAAATGATTTTCACATACCACTGTGTGAAATACACACTAAATAGACTGCAAAGATCTTGGCATCCTTTCCCAAGGTTATTTTGTAGAAAGTGCTACAAATTAGGATTGATTCATTCAAATTTTAAATAAGGAATAAAGAAAAAGTTGCAATGCAATGCAAGCCTTTGAGTCAGTCCTGACTCCTGGTGACCCAGAAGCTCCTAGGGTTTTTTGGCAGTGTCACTGGAAGTAGATTGCCAGGCCTTTCTTCTGAGGCAATGGAGGGTTAAGTGACTTGCCCAAGGCCATAAGGAGTGCTAGTGGGAATTGAACCCTGGTTGCTTGGTTACCAAACCAGTGTTCTAACCACTAGGCTACTCCTCCACTCCTAAAGAAAAAGTTACTTGATGACTATAGCAAACAAAGAATATTATGTTATTCTGACATGTGAAGGTCCATATTAGGTAAATTGTAGACAGGGCAGTTCAGACATTCAGGAAAGGATGTACACAATTCCCACTGTATTATGCAACATCTCCTTCAAATGTAGAACCTCCTGTAAAATACATGTAAGGACGGGCAGGAATGCATGTGTATTTGCAGGCATGTCCAGTGGGAACAGCGATTTCAAAAAGCCGCACATGGAAAAAAATGAACATCCTACTTTTCCCCACTTCAGCATGGGAGCAGTTTTCAATGCTCCCTGACAGAATAGATCCTCACTCCTGATGCAACCCAGCAACAGTACATGCTCCATCAATCCGCTCCACCCCCTGACATCAACTCCCCCCAGTCATATCCTCTGATATCAAGACATCTCCAACATCAAGGACAGGGTGATCAGAGTGTTGTCCTCTGTGGCTTTTTGTTTAAGACTATGACTTTGTCCTTTAAAGTAGAGCATGGAACAGAATCAGCACATTTGATTTACCATTTTCCTATATACAATAATAGTTCCAGTGTTGGCAAAATTAGTTTCTTAAGGTTTTCAAAATGGAGGCATGAACTTTCAAATATGCCTGCTCAGTTAAGCAAAAAAGTCTGCATGATAGGAACATAAGAACATAAGATATGCCATACTGAATTAGACCAAGGTCCATCAAACCCAGTATCCAGTTTCCAACAGTGGCCAGTCTAGGTCATAAGTACCTAACAGTTTCCCCAAAAGACACAGGTTCCACAATGCTTGTATTGGATCAAGCAGTGATATCCTGGGTCCTTTTTAATTATAGACCTTTCCTTCAGGAATGTGTCCAAACCTTTTTTAAACCCAGCTACATTAGCAGCTTTTACTATATCCTCCGGTAACAAATTTCAGAGTTTGATTACACGTTGAGTGAAAAAATATTTTCTCTTATTAGTCTCAAATAGGTTACCCTGTAGCTTCATTGCACGTCCCCTAGTCTTTCTATATTCTGATGATGTAAACAATTGATCTACGTTTACCCATTCCACTCCATTCATTGATTTATAGACCTCTATCATATCTCCCCTCAGCTGTCTCTTTTCCAGGTTGAAGAACCCTAACTTTCTTAGCCTCTCTTCATAGGTGTATCCTTCCATCACCTTTACCATTTTGTTGGCTCTTCTCTGTACCTTTTCTAATAATGCTATATCCTTTTTAAGATATGGCGACCAGAATTGCACACAATATTCAAGGTGCAGTCAGACGATGGAACGATACAGAGGCATTATAATATCATTTGTTTTATTTTCTATTCCTTTCCTTATGATACCTAGCATTCTATTTGCTCTCTTGGCTACCGCTGCACACTGGGAGGAGGGTTTTAACATGTTATCCATGATGACATCTAAATCTTTTTCCTGAGTGGTGGTTCCTAATATGGAACCTTGCATCGTGTAACCATAGTTTGGGTTGTTTTTTCCTAGGTGCATAACTTTGCACTTGTCCACATTCAATTGCATCTGCCATTTTGATTCCCAGTCTTCCAGTTTATCAAGATCCTCTTGTAATTTTCCACAATCCTCATGGGTTTTAACAATTTTAAATAGTTTTGTGTAATCTGCAAATTTGATACTTGTTATTCCCATTTCCAGGTCATTTATGAATCTGTCAAAAAGAAGAGGACCCAGCACAGATCCTTGGAGTACTCCACTATTCACCTTTCTCCATTGGGAAAATTGGCCATTTAGCCCTACCCTCTGCTTTCTATCATTTAACCAGTTCCTGATCCACAATAGTACCCTGTCTCTTATTCCATGACTTTTTAGTTTTGCCACAAGTCTCTGATGAGGGACCTTTTCAAAAGCTTTCTGAAAGTCCAGATATACTATATCAACTGACTCACCTTTGTCTACCTGTTTATTCATTCACACCTTCTAAAAACATAACAGATTAGTAAGACAAGATCCTCCTTGGCTAAAGCCATGTTGGCTGTCTCCCATTAAGCCACGCCTATCTTTGTTCAGTAATTTTGTTCTTTATGATGGTTTCTACTATTTTTCCTGGTACTGACATCAGGCTCACCGGTCTGTAGTTTCCCGGATTACCCCGGTACCCTTTTTAAAAATTGGCGATACATTGGCCATCCTCCAATCTTCAGGTATTACAGATGATTTTAATGATAGTTCACAGATTACTAATAGCAGGTCTGTAATCTTGTATTTCAGTTCTTTCAACACCCTTGGATGTATACCATGCGGTCCAGGTGATTTGCTACTCTTCAGTTTATCAAATAGTTGTAATACATCTTCCCAGTGTATCGATATTTCTTTCAATTCTTCTGCAGCATCTCCTTTAAATACCATTTCAGTCATAGGTAACATTTCTACATCTTCCTCAGTAACGACCGAAGCAAAGAATTCATTAAGTCTCTCCACTATGGCCTTGTTCCCTCTTAGTGCCCTTTTTACCCATCTATCATCTAATGGTCCGAGTGACTCTCTCACAGGTTTTTTGCTACAAATGTACTTGAAAAAGTCTTTATGACACGTTTTTGCTTCAACAGCAAGCTTCTTCTCAAATTCTCTCTTTGCCTGCCTTACCAATACCTTGCATCTAACTTGCCAGTGCTTGTGCTGTTTCCAGTTTGTCATTTGGCTCTTTTTTCCATTTCGTGAAAGATGATTTTTTGGCAATAACAGCCTCTCTGATCTCCTCTTTAAACCATGCTGGCAGTTTTATGGACGTCCGTCCATTTTTCTTAAAGCGTGGAATACAGCTGGTCTGGGCTTCCAAGATAGTATTTTAAACACCCAAGCTTGATGTAAGTCTTTAACCTTTGCAACTGCTCCTATAATTTTTTTCTTAACTATGTCCCTCATTTTATCATAGTCTCCCTTTCAAAAATTGACATGGAATTTCAATCCATAAAGATTGTACAGCAAATTGTGTTTCCTGCAAAACTTTTATCCTTTGTGACTCAATGCCCTCTCTAACATAGAGCGCAACCCCTACACCAATTTGATCTGCTCTATCATTATGATACAGTTTATACCCAGGTATCACAGTTTCCCACTGGTTGTCCTCCTTCCACCATGTCTCTGAGATACCAATGATATCTAACCTCTCATTAAGTGCTATATGCTATATATTCTTACTCTCCCATCTTATTTTTTGGATTTCTAGCATTTGCATACAAGCATTTTAGAGACTGTATTTTATTCATATTAATCTGGCTATCGGTAGGCAGGGGTTATTTGGAATCTCTAAGCTCTGTCTGCTCCATACTCAAGGGCATTTGGGCTACTTTTGTCTTTATTGGAACCTCAATGCTGATATGCTCTAACTTCATTCTTTTGGTAGTGTCCTTCCCGGATACATTGTTCTGAACCATGCACTCTTGGGCCACTGTCAGCTTTCCCCTATTATCTAGTTTAAAAGCTGCTTTATCTCCTTTTTAAAGGTTAATGCCAGCAGCCTGGCTCCATCCTGGTTAAGGAGAAGCCCATCCCTTCGAAGCTTCCCTCCATTCCCCAGAATTTTCCCCAGTTCCTAACAAATCCAAAACCCTCATCCTTGTACTATCGTCTCATCCACGCATTGAGACTCCAGAGCTCTGCCTGCCTTTTGGGTCCCGCGAGTTGTACGTGAAGCATTTTGGAAAATGCTACCCTGGAAGTTCTGGATTTCATCTTCCTATCTAAAATCATAAATTTAGCCTCTAGAACCTCTCCACCATATTTTCCTATGTCATTGGTAGCGACATGTACCAAGACAGCAGACGTCTCCCCAGCACTATCTAAAGCCTTGTCTAGGTGGTGCATGAGGTCCTAATGATTGAATCACCAAGTATAACGGCTGTCCTAATCCTTCTCTCATGGGCACATGGCCTTGGAGAAACTTTCTCGGTGCAAGAGGGTTTTACATTACCTGGATGACAGGTCCTAGCTACAGGATCACTTCCCGCCACACCAGGGTGATGTTCTCCTGTCACATGACCTCTCTCCTCCATGGCAACAGGGATGCTTCCAAACTAGAGATGGGACTATATCCCTGTAGGTCTCATCTATGTACCTCTCTGTCTTCCTTATCTCCTCCAAGTCTGCTACTCTAGCCTCCAGAGATCAGACTTGTTCTCTGAGAGCAAAGAGCTCCTTGTACCTAGTGCACATGTAAGACCCCTCACCAACTGGGAGAAAATCATACATGTGACACTCAATGCAAAAGTTTTAAGGTTGTGTTTAGATATTTAAGTTCTTTACTTATTAAGGTTTGCTGGGGATACTTATACTAATAAAACTATACCTAATAAGTTTAATGTACTTTGTTCACCTGAAGCTTAATTAATCTCTGGTCCTTAATGGGTGCCTGATGAGGATAAACAGCTGCACCTGAGAATGAATATGGCACCTCCTTTTCTTTAAGAGGTTTAAGCACCTATAAAGCTGTGATTATCCCAAGGGTGGGTGGGTATCGGGGAGGGAGGGAGGGAGGGAAAGAAGACATTAAAATCTGGCTGCTACACAGTACCCTTGTGCTTCTAAGGTAATCTGTGACCAATTTCCAGGGGGGAGTCACACAGCTTTGCTTGGATAGAGGGAGTCTTGGGTTCTAAATTTAATGGGAAAGCTCTCTTCTGTGTTTTAACTTTAAACTGAAAGCTCTTTCCTGCTACTAGGCCCTCACTGATTTAACAAATACACTGGCTTCACAGATTAATCAACTTTAATCTAAAGAATTCATTTTTCTCCAAGATTTAGAACAATTCCCAGAAATAAATACTTACAATTGCAGATCTCTCTCCAGAAGTAGCAGTCCCCTTTTGTAGTCCTTCAAGATGATGTTTTGTATTAAGGAAGGGTGAGTAGAATAACTAAAGAAAGGGTGAGCAGAATAGTTTAGTACAAAAATTGAGTCAAATATGCAGAAAGACCATAGATGACCTATTCTAATAAGAACAACAGAGTCCTCAGTCTCAAACAAAATATTTAACTGAAGCAAAATTTTGGCTGAGGATAAATGTTGGTTAGGTCAGGGGTGGGCAATTCCGTTCCTGGAGGGCCGCAGACCAGTCAGGTTTTCATGATGTCCCTAATGAATATTCATGGACCTATTTCCATACAATGGAATGCAGTGGATGCAAATAGATCTCATGAATATTCATTAAGAAATCATGAAAACCTGACTGGTCTGCGGCCCTCCAGGACCGGAATTGCCCACCCCTGGGTTAGGTGGTTATTTTAGAAGCCCTATTCATGCTTTGGACATCTGAAAATGGGCATAGAGATGTCCAAAGCATGGAGCCATTTTAGAAGCTGAGTCTGTGAATGTTGCTAGCGCGAGGACTTCCAAGTCTGAATGAGGGCAAGGTGGAGGCAATGCTGGGTCTTTCCCCTAGAACAGTGATGGCTAACCTTTTTGAGCCCGAGTGCCCAAACTGCCGCACAAAACCAAATAATTTCCTCAAAGTGCCAGCACGTCAATTTGCATAAATATTTGCATAATGCTAACATACACTAACTTTTAGTAAACATGTCTCTTAATGAGTGTATGGATAAAGACAGACTAAAAGATTTCTACATTACTATAATCCAGTGCCAACCGCCAGGCACATTAGGAACTACTACAAACACTGCCCATTTAGAACCAATAGCAAACCCGCCGTATCCTAACAGCACTACCAGGACTCACAAAGCACCACACCATACCTATCAAAAGGCAACACTGCAAATATTAAACCAATACATTTCAGACAATAACAATACATGACCTACTGGGGAAAGAGAACAAGTGGCAATGTCAAAAAGGAATTACATAAACAGAATACCTCAGCTCAGTTACACAGTTGCAATTGCTCCAGCCACTTTCTTCTGGTTTCTTCATGTTTTCTGCTAACTCTCCATCATCTGCTGTCCATTTGTCCTTTCTTCTCTCTTCTAGTTTTTTTTTTCCATTCTCTCTCTCTACATCCGCTTTAACATACTAATCTTTCTCCTTTTGCTCTTTCCTCATTCCTATTTCATCCACTCAAATTTTACCCCTCCATCCTCAATCCCCACTTACTCTCCCAATACCCGGCCAATTGTAGATTTTTTATCCCTCCCACACAAAATATTTTTCCCCTCTCCATTTTACTCTCCCAGCCCCATCCCATTCTAATCCTCCCCCAACATCAGCTCCCTTCTAGTTCCAGCCTCACCCAGCATCCATTCCCTTCTAGTCCCTGCATCAGCCCATTTCCAGTCCTAGCCCCCCATCAGCCCATTTCCAGTCCTAGCAACCCCCCAACCCAATACCAGTCCTAGCCCCCCCCATCAACCCACTTCCAGTCCTAAACCCCCATCACCCCATTTTCAGTTTAAGCCCCCCCTATAACCCATTACCAGTCCTAACCCCCATCACCCCATTTCCAGACAGCCCCCATCAGCCCACAGCCCATTAGCAGTCCTATCCCCCCAGCCCATTACCAGTCCTACCCCCCCACCCGCCCGCCCGCCCGCCCCCGCTCCGCCCGCCCGCCCATTAGCAGTCCTAACCCCCCCAGCCCATTAGCAGTCCTACCCCCCGCCCGCCCACCCACCCATTATCAGTCCTAACCCCCCCCTGCCCATTAGCAGTCCTACTCCCCCCGCCCGCCTGCCCATTAGCAGTCCTAACCCCCCCCTAGCCCGTTAGCAGTCCTACCCCCCCTGCCCATTAGCAGTCCTACCCCCCCCTAGCCATTAGCAGTCCTAACCCCCCCCTAGCCCATTAGCAGTCCTAACCCCCCCTGCCCATTAGCAGTCCTAACCCCCCCCTGCCCATTAGCAGTCCTACTCCCCCCGCCCGCCCGCCTGCCCATTAGCAGTCCTAACCCCCCCCTAGCCCATTAGCAGTCCTAACCCCCCCCCCCCATACGCACTCCTCACCCCCCCCCTGCCCATTCGCAGTCCAAACCCCCCCCCCCCAGCCCATTAGAAGGCCTAACCCCCCCCCCCGTCAAATTTTTTTTTTAAAAAAGCAGGCTCTGGCTGCTGCCGCGGCAGATTGCAATGTCCCGCGGGGCCCCCTCCGCCCGCTAAGCCCCTCTGCAAGGGCTTTCAGAGTCGCGAGGGAGAGCATCTCCCTCGCGTCGCTGGTAAGCCCGCAGGGGCTAATGGGAAATTTCCCATCAGTCCCTCGCGTCTAAAGGGGCTGATGGGAAATTTCCCATTAGCCCCTGCTGCGGGCTTAACAGAGACGCGAGGGAGACGCTCTCCCTCGCGAATCTGAAAGCTCTTGCAGAGGGGCTTAGCGGGCGGAGGGGGCCCCGCGGGACGCTGCATTCTGCCCTTGCCGCGTCCGCGGCAGCAGTCAGAGCCAGCTTTTTCTTTTTTTGCGGACCTTCCCGCGTGCCAGCTGCAAGGCCTTCGCGTGCCACAGCTGGCACGCGTGCCATAGGTTCACCATCGCTGCCCTAGAACATGGCCATCCCTGCCTAATCTCAGAAATGTCCTGGATGTTCAAAGTCATGTCTAAAGTTATACCTGTTCCAGGCATGAACAGGCATCTGAAAAGTGATTATTTTGTCAGGCAGGATATGGAGAAAGGGGTACACTAATACCCCCTTTATTTTATAATATGACAGTGAATACTGATGGAATAGAGGCTCATGTTTTCATTTTGCTATGCTGCGGGATGCCCCCTTATCCTAGCTTGCATAAGTGGACTTCCCCATCCCACACTTTCCTAATCATTGGCATCGGCTAGAGACATAGATGTTCCTGGTGTTCTGCATGTTCCACCCTGGACATCCCTGATTTAATTTGGACGTCCTTTCTAACATACTACTTTTTATGTTTTATTTATTTGCTTATGTTTGTTTGTTTATTTGTTTTTTAGAGCCAAAACTGTTTACAGGTAACTTGAAGTTACATAATTTTACAAAGAACACTTTATATATGTAACTAAGGCTGGTGCAACCATTAGATGAACTAGGTGGTTGCCTAGAGCGCCGGCCCTATAAAGTGTGGTACCCAAGGCTGGGCCAACGGCTTACAGCTAAGGCTGCCTTGTCTGTCCTTAAATGAACTGTATTTTCCTTTTGCCACCAGCAATGCACTCTGGGACTTGTTGTTGAGAAAATTGTATTCAAAAAGACAAACTGTAGTTGTGCAACCGGAGGTTGAGGCAAACAAGAATATTTTTATTATTGTGGATTTCCACACGCATTAAAGTTCTGTACACGTACACAAAGATGGATAACTTCTCCAGTAACATAAAGGTAAACCACAAAGGAAATTGTACTTGAAGTAAATGCAGCACAAGTCTCTTCAAACACAAGCAGCTGTCTTCATGACAATAAACTTAACACAGCCTTATGAACTCCTTCTAGCAGAAATACCTTCTTTCTTCTACAAAAGCTTCCTTAGCCTTGCACATAGGAACTTATGCTTCCCTAAGACAAAGAGAGCAATCCATCTGGCAATCTTCTGGGGAAGATTGTGACTCAGGTAATTCTATCTGCATGGGCTCCGGTACTGTGGCTGGTTTATCTCTACTCCAGACCTTAGCACTTTCTTCAGGCTTTCTGGCTTGTAAGAATTCCCAAAATTCATTCCATAATTTCTCCTTTTGGTCATAAACATTTACATAAGGAAAGTAAGCTTCTCCTCCCTGAAATGCTTGCTTCAAAGCTTTTACTAAGTTCAAGTTAACTTCCCTGCTAACGGTTGGGTCCTGGTTCTTTCCCCAGTGAAACGAGTCCACCCACCTTTTGTCAGTTGAAGTTTTCAGCTTAGGATTCTGAATACAGGATAAAGGTATTTGTTCCCATGAGTTTGCAGCTTTTCTCCCAAAACGTTGGCTGGCTTTTGGTTTAGGAATTTTTCCCAGACGTGGAATGTTTCCTTCTCTGCTCTTAGCTTTCAGCAGCTGGAAATCAGCACACTCACGTCTCTCAGATATCCTTGAACTCCTAGGACCTGGACTCAAACTGGAACCTTCTCTCTCACAGCAGGAACTCTTTGAGCCAGATGAACTCCTGGAACTAGCACTCCTGTTCCTCCAAGCTGAACTCACTCTGGAGCTGTGAACTCCCTTCTTCTGTTTGAAGACGGGTTTAAAAACCTGTTTCCTTCCTATTAGAGCTTCCTCTGAGCACGTATGCTCATAATCAGCAGCTAAGCCTGCCTCCTCATTAGAGCTAGGGCGTGGCTTGGCTTGGCTTTTTTTCATAGTAGCTTTCCTACCTCTGTGTAGAGCTGAGCTGTCAGTAGTTTTAAAGGTACAAGTGTCTTTTTCTTCTACTTCCATTTTCTCCTGCTCACTCTCATCACCACAAAAGGTGTCCATTACCACCACTGTCACCCCTATCCAGGACCAACAGCAGCGGCAATGACTTGAAAGAGCCCCAAAGCACTTACCTTCAAACTTTGGCACTGCAGGGCTGTTTGCTTCTTCCCTTTCCGACTCACGATGCCGACTTCCTGTTTGCAGAGCAAGTTGACATTGGGTGGCAGAGAGCGATGGAAGCAAACAGCTCCGTGGTGCCAAAGCTTAAAGGTAAGCTCTTTAGGGTTGTTTGTGGCTATTGCCACTACTGTCAGTCCCAGAATGGAGCAGCAGCAGCAGCAATAGGCACTGCAGGGGGGGGGGGGGGTGCAAGGGATGAGGTTTGTCTAGGGTGCCTCATCTCTTAGTGCCAGCCCTGCATTTCACTTATAGGTATATATGTAATAGAGCTGTAAGTGGGGCAAGCGTAACCCTCCATCAGGGTAGAGGGGACAGATTTATTATATAAACATAACAATCTTGACTGTATATGTATTTCTGTAAGTGTTTCAGAAGGTGACACCATTCCTCATAAGTTATTTTTCTGCCTTTATCTTCCATCTTATTGGGCAGCTGTTTGTCATGAAATTTGTGGGTTGCTATATATTTTGGAGGTTCTTTCTTTCAAGATGGATATTTGGAGATCTCTTTCTCAAGAGCAGGACCATTCCAAATATCAGAGGCAGCTGTTTGAAGTTCTGGGTACCTCAGTGTTACATCTGATTCACTGGACATCAAATTTGTTCAAAGGTTTTGCTTCCTGAAAATTTGTTGGTGATTATGATAGACAGCTTCAAGCTGAACACAAATATAATTTCAGATTGACTGTATGACATAGGAATTTGGAGAAACATGAAATTAAATTTTGACTGAATTTAGCATTTTAATCACACAATGATGTTGACATATTGCACTAGTTCACCTGAGCTAAACATGTTTTGCTCCTGATTTTCATTTGTAATCAGCATCTGATGCTTCTCATCTCAGTGTCCAACAACAGTCGGCCAGCATTGATGGGTTCCACTTGCCCTAATAACCACATTTCCATCATCGCAATGTCCTGGTGAAACCTTTCACCATGTTTGTTGTTGACTGCACCAAGATTAGCAGGGAAGATGTCCAAGTGTGAATGCAGAAAATGAATCTTCAGCGACATGTTGCACTTCATGGTTTTGTATGCTTGAAGCATGTTGTCAACCAGCTGGACCAAGTTTGGTGCCCTGTAATTGCCAAAAAAATTCTCAACAACATCCCTGAATGCCTTCCATGCGATTTTCTCAGGCCCTACTAGCATATCTTCGAACCACTTGCCTTTGATGATGTGTCTGACTTGAGGGCCCACAAAAATGCCTTCCTTAATCTTAGCATTGGTTATTTACGGAAACATCTGTCTCAAATATTGAAATCCTTCACCTTCCTTGTTCATCACTTTCATGATTTTTTTAAAAACATTCTGAGTTTTATATGAAGAGGCGGCAAAAGTATCTTACTTGTGTCAACAAGTGGTTCATGTGGCACATTTTTCTGTCCTGGAACCAAACATTTATGGAGTAGCTAGTTCTTTTTAATGTAATGAGACTCTCTAGCTCAGGAGTCTCATTCGCAAATGAAACAACAGTACTTGGTATTCCTAGTGGCTGTGCCACTGCTTTTAGATCACCACAGATGTTGCGGCTGTTGTAGTACTGTATGTGTTTCAACAACAGTTCCATGTTCTCAATGGTTTCTTTCATGTGCGCTGCATAGGCAATAAGTATTGAAGGGTGGACATAGCTATTGTGTAACAAGACAGCTTTCAGGCTTAACAGTGATAAATCTATAACAAGGCACCATTGTTGTGCGTCATGATCACAATCCAAAGCCACAAACACCCCATCAATGTCAGTGCAGAAACAGAAGTTGTCAACCTGTGCAAATAAATTTTTCATATCTTCTTGGCAGGTATGAAAGACAGAAATTTTTGTACCTGGCAACAGCAAACCCCAACTTTGCAATCTTGAAACAAGTAGTTCAGCTTTTGTTTTAACAATTCCATTGGGAGGGCATCCCAAGCATCCATCACCCGTTCAGTGAAAAAGTATTTCCTGATGTTGCCTTTCAGTTTAACCCCTTGCAGCTTTATGTTATGCCCTCTAGTTTTATAGTTTCCTTGTCTTTGGAAGATGTTTGTTCATTAATAATCTTTAAGTATTTAAAGGTCTGAATCATATCTGCCCTGTCCTCCTCTCCTCCAGAGTATACATATTTAGGTCTTCAAGCCTTCTCATACGGCTGACGCAGGCTCCAAATTACTGTATTTTGGTCGCCTTCCTCTGAACTGTTTCCAGTCTTTTTATATCCTTTGCGAGATACGGTCTCCAAAACTGAACACAATATTCCAAGTGAGGCCTCACCAGAGACTTATACACTGGCATTAGTACTTCTTCCTTTCTTCTGACAAGTCTTCTCTGTATGCAACCCAGCATCCTTCTGGCTTTTGCCACCACCTTGTCACACTGTATTGCTACCTTGAGATCCTCAGAAACAATCACTCGGGGGTCCTTCTCCTGGTCTATGCACACTAACCTCTCACCCCCTATCACATACAATTCCCTTGGATTTCTGCTTCTCAAGTGCATGACATGCACTTCTTCACATTAAATCTTAACTGCCAAGCACTAGACAATTCTTCCAGCTTTTGTAGATCTTTCCTCATGTTATTCACTCCCTCTGCCGGAGTCCACTCTGTTGCAAATTTTGGTGTCATCTGCAAAAATACAGACTTTTCCATTCAGTCCTTCAGCAATATCACTCACAAATACATTTAACAGTATCAGCCCCTGGACCGATCCCTGGGCACGCCACTAATCACTTTCCTTTCATCCAAGTGAGTTCCGTTTACCACCTTCTCTCGTCTGTCAGTCAACCAATTTCTGATCCAGTTCACCAACTTGGGACCCACGCCCAAGCTGTTTAGTTTATTGATAAGCATCCTATGAGGAACAGTATCAAAGGCTTTGCTGAAATCTAGGTAGGTCACATCCATCGCATGCCCTTGATCTAGTTGTCTAGTTACCCAGTCAAAGAACTCAATCAGATTTGTTTAGCAAGATCATCCTTTGGTAAAACCATGTTGCCTCGGATCATGCAATCTGTTGGTTTTTAGAAAGTCCACTATTCTTTCTTTCGGAAGCATCTCCTTTACTTTTCCTACCACCAAGGTAAGGCTTACTGGCCAGTAGTTTGTCACTTCTTCCCTAATACCACATCAGCCATTCTCCAGTCCTGTGGAACTTCTCTTGTTTCCATTAAAAACATCCTTTAATAGCCCTGCAAGAACCTCTGAGCTCTTTCAGTATCCTGGGAGGTTTCCATCCAGTCCCATGTCCTTGCCCCCTTTCATTTTTCCAAGCTGTTCTAATACATCATCTTTTGTGAATGGTGTGGTATCTAATTCAGTACCATTTGTATATTTCTCAATCACAATTGGTCCTTCTCCAGGATTTTCTTTAGTAAAAATAGAACCGAAGTATTTGTTTAGCATTTTCGCTTTTTCAATGTCCCTTACCACAAATCTGTTCCTGGCACTTTTGAGTCTTGCAATTCCACCTCTGATTTTCCTCTTCTCCAGAATATACCTGTTAAACGTTTTGTTGCCACACTTCACATCTTTAACCATCTTTTTTATGCCTTGGATTTTGCTATCTTTATTTCTCTTTTTGTCTCTTAGTTTTATCCTGTATTCTTTTTTTGTGTTCGTCTGTTTGCAAGCTTCTGAATTTTAAGAAAGCGGTGTTTTTTGCCTTTATTTGTGCAGCCACTTCTTTGGAGAACCCTTTCCTCTTGTCTTTCCTTGCATATGTATCTGTTGCCCCTTGTATTGCCTTCTTTAGTTTAGCCCTTGGCAATTCCACCTCCCTTATCCCCTCCCACTTTGCCACGCCTCCTTCAGGCACTTGGCCATTTTATTGAAGTCAGTGTTTTTGAAGTCTAAGACCTTGAGTATGCTGTGATTGGATTCCTCCTTGGCTTTTATCTCAAACCACACCATGTGATGATCGCTGCTGCTCATCTGGGCACCCACACGGATATTTAACACGCTATCTCCATTGGTGAGTACTAAATCCAGCATCAAGCTTTCCCTGGTTGGTTTCTTCACCGTTTCTTTTATTTATTTATTTATTTAATAAAAATGTCTATACCTCGATTTTCAAAAGATCAATCGCGATGTACAGATAACAATTTGAGTAGCACAAAACAGATACAAGCTCAGTTACATGAAACAATGTAAACTATGTACAGTGGTATAAGATTAATTTAACTATATACATGATCATGTTAGAAAAACATCAGAGGGTGAGGGAGAATTGAAAGGAACTATATACAGCTCTGTGTGTGTTGTAGAGAGGAATGCACTGGGTTAGGTTTGGGAAGATGGTGGCATAGTGTCAGGTGTACTGTGCTGGTCTTGAGTGCCAAAGTGGAGGGTAAATAGATGAGTTTTAAGTTTCTTTCTAAATGTTTGGAGGTCGTTTAATTCCCTAAGGTTGTCTGGGAGTGTGTTCTAGAGGTTAGCGGCGGTGTGAGAGAATGCTTTGTTATCTTTCTGGATTTCCTGAAATCTATTGGTATAGCAAGTTTATTTTTGTTACGTTTTTGTTGAGTACGATTGTTGCTTTCCTTTGAGATGAGTGTGGATAAGTACGAAGGGGCAATGCTATTGATTAGTTTGAAAGCTGATACAAGTATTTTGTAATTTATACGGCTTTGCATGGGTAGCCAATGGAGAGCATACAGTGTTTGTGTGATGTGTTCCATTGAGTTTACATTCATAGTTATTCTTGCAGCCACATTTTGGACTAGTTGCAGACGTCTTAAATCCTGTTTTGTGAAGCCTTGTAGAATGGTATTGGCAAAGTCAAAGCGTGGGGTAATCATAGCATGGTTGACTAATTTGAGATCATGGTGGTAGAGAAGAGGATGAAGTTGCTTTAGCAGTTTGAGCTTGTAAAATATCGTTTTACTTGTTTGCATTATATGAGATGTCATGCTAAGTGTGCGGTCATGATTAACGCTAAGTTTTTCACTTCATTTTTAAATGAAATGTTAATATTATTGATCCTAATTGATGAAGTGGGGGGGGGGGGGGAAGCTCTGGATTCTAGTCACGGACATGGCTTCTGTTTTTGTAAAGTTAATTTTGAGGTTGTGGTTGTGGTTGTGGTTCTCTAGCCATTTCATAATTTCTGAGAAACAATCAGCAAGAAGTTGAGTTGACGGGTTTGAGATGTCAAATGGAAGATATATTATTATATCGTCTGCGTAGATATGATAATTTACGTGGAATCTTTTAAAGATGGAACAGATGGGTTGAAGATAAATATTAAAGAGTAGGGCAGAAGGAGCAGAGCCTTGGGGGGAGACCTTGTTCTTGTTTGTATGAGTCTGAGATTTGCTGTTCAAGTCTTACTTCCTGTGGTTTGTCTGTAAATATGAGGAGAACCATTTCAGTACAGTATTATTGATCCCTATCTGCTGTAGCCTGAAATCTTTGAAGGCATCCAAAATTATTTTACTACTTTCCAGATTTTACAGAAGGATTACTCCAATCCACATTCTTCCAGCTTTATTACA
The DNA here is from genome assembly GCA_033557465.1 of Ichthyophis bannanicus. NCBI lineage: Eukaryota > Metazoa > Chordata > Amphibia > Gymnophiona > Ichthyophiidae > Ichthyophis > Ichthyophis bannanicus. The sequence continues at coordinate 363,747,186 of CM066035.1, forward strand.
TCTTTATTTATTTATTTATTTATTTATTTATTTACCTATTTCTTTTATACCGCCCCTTCCAGAGATCAAGGGCGGTTTACATATAACAGATTAACAGTCTTGTACACAATTTGTATACATTTTACATAGAACAGTAGAAATCAACTATTTACATTGAACAGTAAGTATAAACTTTGTAGGTATTGTAACAAAAAACAAGCAAACATATCAAACTTTGTACAAAAGTATATTTACATCGTGTAGTGTGTGTGGTGTATGGGGTAGAGATTGGCGTAGGTGCTGGAATTTAGTTCCTTTTATTTTTGTCATCTTTGGGGCGTGTGTGGGGGGGACATCTTTCCTCATGCACGTGTGGAAAATTCAGCAAACACAAATTGTTTTTTCTAACAGAATTCTCAAAAGACTCAGTCTTGAAATGAACATCAGAAAAACCCTTCACCATAGTTCCTGAAAGTGTAGTTAAGTCCACAGATTTGGTTTCAACCTGTGTAACCTGCTTTTGACAACCAAGTAACCTCCTGCTTCTGCTGATCAAGAGCCTTTAAGGAACTAGCTAAGCTTGCTTGCATAGAGACAAATCAATAAGAAAGAGTCCAAAGCACACAGCCTGTCCCATAGAGTCTCAGACTGAGAGGATCTCACCAAAGAACATTTTTGCCCACCAGTTCAGTAGCACTTGATAGTTGTAATGGGGAGTCACCTTCCATACCCTATTGTTGAAATCGAGCCTGTATCACAGGATTCTTAGCTTCCGGCATCCCAGCAACTGCCGTTGCCCTCAGTGCTGCCTCCAATGCTGAGGTGGTATATTCACTTGATGCAGGCATATTGGCAGGGACACTCTGTGCTAACATTTGTGCCCCCACTTCCAATATTTCCATGCTGCATTCCGAGGGCTGTGCTGGAGGGGACCGGACCTCTGGACTTAGGGTCACATCTGACTGAGAAGATCACTGAGAACCTCCTTATGCTACTGAGGTCTCCAGCTGTACTGGTGGGAAGCTCAAAGGTGTCAAGCAGCCCTGGACAGGCTGCATTTCTTCACTAACGTCTGCTGTTTGGCCTTCCTCTTATGCTGCATGAAAACCAAAAGGTAACCGATTCCTAAAAGAAAAACAACAGAGCGGTGCACAGCACAGCTAATGTGCATCTGCTATTTTGGCCCTTCATGAATTTCTATCCCTGTTTTCCACTTAACAACAATAAAAATATTTCAAACAAAAGTAAAACTTTACTTTAAAAAGGTTCAAAAAGCATGAGCACGTATAAAATGTATGCTCATACAGGACTATTATAATCTTGTAATTTTCTTAAATTTCTTTTAAATCTGCTACTAGTTGTTTCATCCTGGATTGCCCTTTTGTCCTAGTACTATTTAAAAGCATAAAAATGGCTAGTAACGTTCCATACCACATATATAAAGCCTGATTTTGCATGGGGAGTTTAGGTAGGAAAAGGGACATCCAAGCCTGCACCTTCAAAATTTGCAGTGTATTTTTCAAAAATGCTTGCTGAACATGGAGTTTTTTGTAAAATATAAGACATGAGAAACACACATGTAGCTGGCAAACAGCCATTTTACAAAGGACTACCCAGAGGGACTGCTACAACTGGAAATAGATCTGTTCTTGTATCTATCTTGGGGAAAAAGGGTAATCTTTGGGTTAAGGCAGATAAATCTGTGTATTTCAGAATCCAGTGTATTTGCTGAGTCAGTCAGGTAGTACCACCAGAGAGCTTTTCATTTAAATCAAATCAAAGCATAGCTTAGCTTACAAGTAGAATGAATAATCTTTCAGTACAAAGAATTAAACTTGTTTCTAATGACCTTTACAAAGAGGCTTTCCAATTCGGAAGCACAAGATCTGTGAAGTTGTCTTAAATAGGTGCTACAGAGAAATGGAAGATCAAAGGGGCAATTTGAAAGGTTCCCTCTATCAAACCAAGGGCTGTGTGAATCACTCAGGAAATTGGTAAGAATTTACCTTGGAAGCACAGGTCAGAACACTGTAGCAAGCCAGCTTTTAAGTCTTCTTTCCTTCCCTCCCATCCCGACTCCCATCCACACCTGGGATAATCTTAGCTTTATAGGCTCTTAAACCTATTAAAGGGGGGAGGTGCCTATAATCACTTTCAGGTGCAGCTGGCTATCCTCATCAGGAATGCATTTATTAAGTACCTGAGATTAATTATTCTTGAGGCAAACAAAGTCCATTTAACATATAAGGTATAGTTGTATTAGAATACATATTCCCAGCAAATCTAAATAAGTAAATTTTAATAGCTGAACAAAACATTAAAACTAAGATGCAGGCAGCATTCTTAGTTTTCCGATTCCGATTCTTTTTAACATCTTTGTTAGTGATATAGCGGAAGGGCTGTCGGGTAAGGTTTGCCTCTTTGCGGATGATACCAAAATCTGCAATAGAGTAGACACCCAGGAAGGTGTAGATAATATGAGGAGGGATCTAGCTAAGCTTGAAGAATGGTCTAGAATTTGGCAGCTGGGATTTAATGTTAAAAAATGTAAGGTCATGCATTTGGGCTGCAGTAATCCAAGGGAGCAATACAGTATAGGAGGTGAAGTACTTTTGTCCACTAAAGAAGAGCGGGACCTAGGCGTGGTTGTGTCTGATGATCTTAAAGTAGCTAAACAGGTAGAAAAGGCGACGGCAAAAGCTAGAAGGATGCTTGGGTGCATACGGAGAGGAATGGCTAGCAGAAAAAAGGAGGTGGTAATGCCTCTGTATAAGTCTTTGGTGCGACCTCATTTGGAGTATGGTGTGCAATTCTGGAGACCGCACCTTCAAAAGAATGTGAACAGGATGGAGTCGGTGCAGAGGGTCGCTACTAAAATGATTAATGGGCTTCATTATAAAGCATATGAGGACAGACTTAAGGATCTTAGTACACCTTAGAGGAAAGGTGGGATAGAGGTGATATGATTGAGATGTTTAAATACCTCCGTGGCATAAATGTTCAGGGAGAGAGCCTCTTTCAATTGAAAGCAAGTTTTGCTACGAGGGGACATGGGATGAGGGTGAAGGGAGATAGATTCAAGAGTGATATGCGGAAATATTTCTTTACAGAAAGAGTAGTGGATCCATGGAATAGTCTCCCAGTGGAGGTGGTAGAGATGAGGACAGTAACTGAATTCAAAAAAGCATGGGACCAACACAAAGGATCTCTAAAGGTAAAAAGTGGACTGTTGTAGTTGTTGTTATAGAAGGACAGACTAGATAGGCCATGTAGTCTTTTTCTGTCATCATGTTTCTATGTTTCTAAGTCAAATGCAAGGCATTGATAAAGCAGGCAAAGGGAGCAGTCCAGCAGTGAGATGGGGGCTTTACAGTCTTGCATTGAGTGTCACATGTATGATTTTCTCCCAGATGGTGAGGGGTCTCACGCGTGCACTAGGTGCAAGGAGCTCTTTGCTCTCAGGGAATGAGTCCAATCTCTGGAGACTAGAGTAGCAGACTTGGAGGACATACGGAAGACAGAGGTATATAGACGAGACCTTCAGGGACATAGTCCTGAAGTCCAAATTCCAGTCTGGCAGCTTCCCTGTTGCCATGGAGGAGAGAGGTCACGTGATAGGAGAGCATTGCCCCGGTGTGGCAGGAAGTGATCCTATAGCTAGGATCTGAGTCTCAAAGTGTGGAGGACCCAAAAGGCAGACAGGGCTTTGGAGTCTCAATGCATGGATGAGACGATGGTACAAAGAAGATGTCTTTTGATTTGTTAGGAACAGGGGAACATTCTGGGGAAAGGAGGGGCTTTTCCGAAGGGATGGACTCCACCTTAACTGGGATGTAACTAGGCTGCTGGCATTAACCTTTAAAAAAAGAGATAAAGCAGCTTTTAAATTAGATTAAGGGGAAAGCCGACAGTGGCTCAACAGTGCATGGTTCAGAACGATGTATCCTTGAAGGATACTAGCAAAAAATTGAAGTTAGGGCATATTGACAGAGAGGATCCAAAAAACACAAAAGTAATCCGAATGCCCTTAAGTACAGAGCAGACAGAGCTTAAATATTCCAAATTACCCCTGCCTACCAATAACCAGATTAATATGAATAAAATACAGCCTCTAAAATGCTTGTATGCAAATGCAAGAAGTCTAAAAAAATTAGATGGGAGAGTTAGAATATATAGCACCAAATGAGATGCTAGATATGATTGGTATCTCAGAGGCATGGTGGAAGGAGGACAACCAATGAGACACTGTGATACCTGGGTACAAATTATATCACAATGATAGAGTAGATCAAATAAGTGGAGGGGTTGCACTCTATACTAGAGAAGACATTGTGTCACACAGGACTAAAGTGTTGCAGGAAACAAAATGCACAGTAGAATCTCTAAAGATTGAAATTCCATTTAAAAAGAGGAAAGGCGATGGCAGTGGGGGTGTACTGACCACCTGGCCAGAATGAAACAAATGGAAGATGAAATGCTCAAAGAAATCAGGGAAGCTAACAAAAGTTACAATACAGTAATAATGGATGATCTCAATTACTCTGGTATCGACTGGGTCAGTGTCACGGCAGGACATGCTAGGGAGATAAAGTTTCTAGATGAAATAAATGACTGCTTCTTGGAGCATCTGGTTCATGAACTGATAAGTTGACTCATATCACATGTTCCATTCCCAATATCCTCTATGATAATATAGTATTGATATTTTGATGTAAATTTACCATGAAAATCAAACAATATTGTTTACCTTTTTAACATCCTAGTTTAACTCCCTTATTCTATGTAAGATTTTATTTGTTGCATTTTAAACTACTTTGAATACAAGATAAGGCGTAATAGAAAACTTGTTAAATAAATAAATACATTCCATGCTTTAAGAAAGGTGGACGGAGGTCCAAAAAACTGCCAGCATAGTTTAAAAGTGAGGTCAGAGAGGCTGTTGTAGTCAAACAAGCATCTTTCAGGAACTGGAAAAAGGAGCTAAATGGCGAAAACTATAAACAACATTAAGGACTGGGAAATTAGATGCAAAGCATCGATAAGGCAGGCAAAGAGAATTTGAGAAGAAGCTTGCTGTGGAAGCAAAAACGCATATTAAAGACTTTTTCAAGTATATTCTTAGCAAAAAAAAACTGTGAGAGAGTCAGTTGGATGACAGAGGAGTAAAAGGGGCACTAAGAGGGGACAAGGCTATAGTGGAGAGACTGAATGAATTCTTTGCCGGGGTCTTTACTGAAGATGATGTAGGGAAGTTACCCCTGACTGAAATGGTATTTAAAGGTGATGCATCGGAAGAATTGAAAGAAATATCGATAAACTGGGAAGCTTTATTACAACTATTTGATAAACGAAACAGTAGCAAATCACCGCTATAATATGAGCATATTTTGTTCTTCCCCTGGAAGAGTTGCAGCCATGAAATGAGCACTTTTTTGCACCTTATTTGTGGTCAAGGGCAAGTATAGGCATGGATGCCTCAACGACCAGTGCCTGATATACTTGTGGTGTTCTGACATCTCACCACAATATGCAGCTCCCTTGCTCCAACCGAGACAAACCTCCACCACACCCCTGTGCTACCTGGACGTTCTTGTGCTGAGGGCGTTTATATACCCAGCTTTATACAATGACTCCTGGGATGTCTCCTGATTTGGACAACTATGTGCCCATTTTCAGACATCCAATTCATGAATAGAGCTTGTAAAATGACCCCAGTAAGGCCCCTGGTTTTCTTTAATTTAGTTATATATTTGCCTCAGCACCAAATGTATAACTGCTTTTTGAATATTGAACTGAGAACCTCCGTTAGTAAAACATAACAGAGGTGAAAAAATAAATAAAACAAAGGAGAAATAGTTAAGATTAAGGGAAAAAGGGGGAGGGCAAAAGTTGAAATCTTAAAGAAGTTCTTTGCTTAGTTTATACAGAAAAAAGGAATGGCTGTGCACCTGAGGCAGGAAATTGCATTAATAAATGTGAAATGATTACAAACCCATTTATAGATTAACTACTTGAAAAACGTATACAAGTGTAAGACCATGATACCTCATGTGGTATACCTGTCAGAATTGATAAGGCTTGCACCAGAGACCCTAGGGGAACAGGAGCCAGAAAACTGCAGTGGAGCCACTAGCATAGGCCTTGCTACAGGGTAGCAAGTGCTCTCCCAAATATAGCTAGCCATCCCTTTGCTACCTTGAGAATGAAGCTCCAAAACCCTCCAGCTCTCTTATTGTACAATCGCTGAGTTAACCAGCTGCCAATTTTAAAAAAACATCGGGTAACCCCCAGTATGCTCACAGTTCTGTCGAACATGTGATGCTGGCGTGCTCACACTGAAGAGCGGCCGGGAAGAGGAGTGCAGCCTGACGGTGCATGCCCCCACGTGCTCCGAGGCCTGAAGACCAAGCAGGCTGCCTGCCCCTAAACAAAATATTAAGAGCTCCCGGAAACCAGCTATCGGGTAAGCTGATCCTCCCCATCACTAGGTGTGTCTCTCAGCGCACCAACTGACGGTGACTAATCTCCGGCAGGAAACTCCTGCACAGCAATGGATGGATTTTTGTGGGGCCATGTAAGGCCAAAATGCTACGGAACCAGCCCCTGTGGGGCAGTGAGATACTTGAAGCTGAGTATGAAGATTATTCACTAAGGATGGGCTGCAAAAATAGCAGGTACTCATAGACTCTTGGCTTTACTTTTAGTCAAACTGATATCCACAATATAGGGAGACGCAGGAGCATGTCCGTTCATATTGCTTGGTCTCTTGGTCTTCATTCAGAGTCAGTGGTGGAAGAGGCTCAGGAAGGGCTCCAGAGAGAAAGAGCACAATTTTTCAATAAAACATAATAATGAATTAAGAAAAAGGAAAAAAAGGTAGGGGAAGGGAAAGAAGGGGGGAAAGAGAAGGGATAAAAGGAAAAAGAAAACAGGAAAAAGGGATAAGAAAAGGAGGAAGTCTGAGAAAACAATAGAAACTGAGGTTTAAAAGCATGTGGAGGAGAGTGAGGCGGAGGAGACAGAAGACCAGGACTGCCCTCCATCAAGAGATCTCCTTCACGTCCCTAGAATCCGGTATCTGTTTTGGGACTATCACTTGTCAGAGGAGACTATACTTGTTATTAAGAAATTATTTTTTTCTATTCATCTGCACATTTATCCAAACATGTCGGATAGGGGATCCTATGTAGCGGTGGTAGCCTGGTTCTCCCACAATTCAGATCTGACAACAATGGACTCAAAGACCTCTGACCCATCGCAAGGGACTGCCTCTAAACCTGGAGATTTATCTACTTTAACTTCACCTGCCACTAAAGCAGACCTTGTGGAGATCCTTCAAGAGCTCAAGCTCTTCTGAATTGACTTTCCCAAAGCGGTGAGTGATATAAGGGGAAATTGTCACTTACCGTTAATTTCCTTTCCTGGAATCCTGCTAGACCAGTCCAGACAAGTGGGTTTAGTCTCCCTACCAGCAGATGTTGGAGACAGAAAATAGAAAAAAACTACCGGCAGCCTGATTGGCTGTTCCCAGGTAATATGTAGCTGAACCCAGTAGAGGGCACTCCAGTATTGTAAAAAGCCATACTCAGGCAGATGTAACCATGAATCAAAAAGTAAGGAAAATAGCAACCATACTATGTACAAAAGGCGATAACGTTTTACTGAAAAGTTTTGGCTCCTCAGCAATACACCTCTGAACCAGATATCCAGAATAGGGAGGGTCCTGGACTGGTCTAGCAGGATTCCAGGAAACTAAATTAACGGTAAGTGAAAATGTCCCCTTCCAGTACATCCTGCTAGACCAGTCCAGACAAGCTGGAAGTACCCAAGCTAACTGTTCTTTGGGTGGGAAGATATGGCCATCAAGACAACCTTTGCCCTGAACTGCACCTCTTCCTGAGATTGAATAACGAGCCGATAATGACGTACAAAGGTGGACAGAGAGGACCAGGTAGCCACCCTGCAGATATCAAGAGGATGAACGTGAGAGCGCCCCACCCAAGATGTAGCTTGCGCCCGCATAGAGTGCAGCCGAAGACTGAGAGAAATAGATTTTCCCTTAAGGATGTATGCAGATTCAATTGCTAACCGCAACCAGTGAGAGACCATGCATTTGGAAGCAAGTTGACCCTTACGGGGTCCTGCAAAAAGCAAGAAAAAGTGATCAGAGGTACAGAAAGGATTTGCCACCCAAAGATACCTACGAAGGATCTTGCCGAGATCCAGAGAACGGAGTCCCTTATTCTTGCCCGTACACTGATCCTCATAAAAAGAGGGTAGGAAAATTGGCTCATTGATATGAAAAGGCGTAAGCACTTTTGGAAGGAACGAAGGAATAGTACGCAAGAAAACTCCTTCTTTCGAGAAGGCAAGATAGGGATCCCTGCATGAAAGTGCTTGTATTTCGGATACCCTTCATGCCAAATTTATCGCTACTAGAAACACTGCCTTAAGCATCAAATCTCTCAACGTGATGTGTTTAAGCGGCTCAAAAGGCGCCTACATCAAGGCTTTTAGGATGAGGGACAGAACCCATGTTGACACCGGAAGATGAACCAGTGGTCGGACTACCTTAGCTGCTTTAAGGAAACGGGACACATCCGCATGGGACGCTATAGAGTGACCCCCGACAGGGCCTCTGAAACAAGTTAATGCCACTACTTGAACCCGAAGAGACCCCGAGTCTAAACCTTTATCCAAGCCATCCTGGAGGAAGGTAAGGATATTCGAGATTCCCAACCTCCAAGGAGAGATACGGTGTCGCACGCACCAAGACGCAAAGACTCACCAAATGCGGGAATACGCTAGCGAAATCGACAGGCGGCACGTCTTCAGAAAGGTTGTGATCACGCGACTCGAGTAACCCTTCTTGCTCAGGCAGTGGCGTTCACGAGCCAGACCGTAAGCGAGTAAGGAGCCAGATCAGCCATTACAATTGGACCCTGACGTAATAGCCCCCAGCGAGACCCCAGAGGCAGCAGCGGGACTCCCATTAAGTGGATGAGGTCTGCATACCAGGGTCTCAGAGGCCAGTCTGAAGCTATTAGGATCACTCTCCCCCGGTGTGTGAGAACTCTCCGAAGCACTTTGCCGATTAGTACCCATGGGGGAAAGATGTACAGCAGAGCCTCCTGTGGCTATGGTTGAGCCAGGGCATCCAATCCAGAGGACAGAAACTCCCTCCTGCAATTGAAAAATTCCGGTACCTTGGTAATCGCTGACGTCGCCATTAGATCCATTACCGGTTGCCCCTATGCTCGCAAAATCTTCTGAAATGCCCAAGGGACTAGCTACCATTCTCTGGGATCGATTGCATATCAGCTGCGGAAATCAGCCTGAAAGTTGTCCACCCCGGCGATACGCTATGCCGAGAGAGCCTGCAGATGTGCCTCCGCCCAGGGAAGGAGAAGGGACATTTCCCTAGCTACACCTAGGAACTTGGTGCCGCCCTGGCGGTTGATATATGTCACTGTTGTTGCGTTGTCGCATAGAACCCGTACCGCCTGATCATTGAAAAGAGGCAGAAAATGTCTTAGGTTGAGGCGAAATGCTCACGCTTCCAGTCAATTTACGGACCAGTGCGCTTCGTGCATCGACCAAGTACCCTGCATCGACTGATGCAGGCAGAGAGCACCCTACCCATAGAGACTCACATCTGTTGTTACTAGGACCCAATGAGGGTTCTCTAGGGAAACACCCCTGAGGAGATGATAGGGCACCAGCCACCACTGGAGGCTGCGTTGAGTCTCCGGGAGGAGCGGAAGCCAGATGTCGTAGACTTCAGAAACAGGTGACCAGCATGAAAGGAGAGACCTCTGAAGCTCCCTCATGTGTGCTCTGGCCCAAGGCATGACTTCGATAGTGGCTGCCATGGACCCCAGGACTTGAAGGTAATCCCAAACCCTCGGAGCTGTCTGAAGAAGAAACAAACGAAGCAAGCCTGTGAATTTGCGAAGCCGCTCGTGTGTCAAGAAGACTTTCCCCCTGCATGGTGTCGAAGCGGGCTCCTAGAAACTCTAGTTGCTGGGACGGATGAAGATGGCTCTTGGACATATTGAGCACCCATCCGAGATTCTCGAGGAAAGAAACTACTTAAGGCACTGCATGACGCGGTTTCAACAGGGAGTCCGCCCAAATCTACCAGTCGTCCAGGTAAGGATGCACTTGGATTCCCCGTTTGCAGAGAGCTGCTGTGACCACTACCATAATCTTGGAAAAGGTGCATGGAGCCGAGGCCAGGCCGAAGGGCATTGCACAAAACTGGAAGTGCTGACCCAGTACTGCAAAACATAGGATACATTGTTGATTGTCTCTGATGGGAATGTGGAAGTAAGCTTCAGAAAAACCTACAGAGGCAAGGAACTGGCCTCTGTGTACCGGCTGGATCACCGAGTGAAGCATCCCCATTCGGAATGCGATCCCCAGTGAACAGAAAAAAGAAAAAAAAGAAAAAAGTCAAAAATAGGAGTTGAAAGGGACCAGACAGTTGAAAAACTAGCAGGGAAGACAGAAATTAAGAACATAAAGTCTCCTCACAAAGCCCACCAAAAATGGAGCTGTGCAGCAAAAAAACAGCTGAAACAAAATGGCCACCACCATTAAAATTGCCAAAATAAAATCACTCCAAACACTGTGAAAATGCAGTAAAAACATAAAATTAATCAAACGGGGAGCTATGGCAAGTAAAGACATGAAGAGAAAACTCTCCAGGCGGACAGAGGTTGCCCCGACAGTGTCCCGATTAAAATCGGGAGGGGGGGGAAAGAGGAGGATCTTTGAAACTTTCTACTCACTGTGCTAGAACAGTGCTGAAGAGCCAAGGCTGATCTGAAACAGGCAGCAGGCAGGAGCTGTTGTAAGGCTGCCGATAAGCTGCAGACTCCTCCGATGACCGGCTGCTCAGGTCCTCATGAGCTAAGGCCAGTTTTCTCCCCTGACAGAGAGGGAAGCTCACATGGTGCTCCTGACCAGGAGTTCAACCTCAATCTGTCCCACAAACTGTAGCTGGGAAACCCAGAGGGGCAGCTCAAGTTCGCCCTGGGTGCATCTAGCAAAATTACTGCAAGTATTAAATACTACAAATAATAAAAATAATCAGAGAGAAAAAGATAAACCCCTACATCTGCTGGAGACAGAGAAATACTGGAGCACCCTCTACTGAGTTCGGTTACATATTACCCGGGAACAGCCAATCAGGCTGCTGGTAGCTTTTTTCTATTTATCTGTCTCCAACATCTGCTGGTAGGGGGACTACTGTAAACCCACTTGTCTGGGCTGGTCTAGCAGGATGTACTGTAAAGGCTGAAATCATGTCCCTGGATGACTGGATCACCCAAACAAAATCAACATAAGTGAGCAGATTGATGTGAATGCCTTTTTTCAATCCCAAATCCATAAACTGGATCTACTCTCTAAAGATTTAAGAGAGTGTCATGATGATCTTGACAACAGACAGAGACATAACATCAGGATTTTGGATATTCCCGCAATGGAGGGAGATAAGGAAGCCACAGGGGAATTAGTCCAACAACTCTACGTGTGTCATCTATTTTGGTGTGGTAGTTAGTGAGAGCATCCATGTAACTTGCTCTAACAGCTTCATTTTTTGTTTTTCTCCATTTCTTCTCAATTCTTCTCAGTCGTGTTTTTAGGTTCCGTAGGTCTGGTGTGTACCAGCGTGATTTTGCTTGTCTCACATTGTTTCTTTGGTTTGTTGTTGTTCTTGCTTCTAAAGCTAATATGGTGTTCCAATTATTGACTGAGGATTCAAGGTCTGCCTGAACGGGCTGTATTTCCGGTAAAATTTGGCTGAGGAAGTTCTCTTTGTTAAATGTTTTGAATCTTCTTGTTGGGCATGATTCCTCCTTGGTGGGAGTGGGTTAGTAGAATGCAATGCAATAAGAAAGTGGTCAGACCATGCTACAGTTGTGATTTTTGGTTGATTTCGCACAGTTTTGGATTTGGAGTTGAGAAATATGAGGTCCAGGATGTTGCCTCTCTCATGTGTTGGGGTGCAGACTATTTGGGTCATCTTCATAGCCCTCATTGCTTCCATGAATGCCTCAGCATGTTTCTCTTGTGTTGAGGGGAGATTGAAATCTCCGCGTATTATCTGTTCTTTTGTGCTGTTGTAGTTCTCTGATGCTTGTTTGAGGATGTCTGATAGGTCAGAGTTTGTTGCAGGGGGTCTATATATCAGGCAAAACAGTAGGTGTTTGTTGGTAACTGTGATAGTGTTGGTTTCTTCTGAGCTTTCTGTTGCAAGGTTCCAGAGGTGCAGGTTAGATTTTGCGATTATGGTTACTCCTCCCCCTCTGGAGTGGGTGCCGGAACAGTTAAAAATCTGGTATCCTTGCAGTGTGATGTGGTTCATGAGTACGGTGTCTGAATCTGATAGCCATGTTTCTGTTATGCAGAGGATATCAGTTTTTTGATCTCTGATGAGGTTTTGGAGTATGGGGAGTTTGTTCCTCATGGAGCGTGCGTTTATGAGTGTGATCTGTAGTGGTCTTGTGTGAGCGAGTGTTGTGCTGTGGTATAAGTGGGATGGGGATAGGGTTTCGTTGTGGGTGTGTTTTGCTGTGGAAGTATGCTGCCGGCTGTTTCTGGGCATAATTGGTTGTGTATGGTTGCACAGGAATAGATCTTAACAGTATTTATGGGGTTGTTAGTTCTGCTTTACCTTGTTTAGTTGCCTGGCTGATGTCTGCTTGGAGCTCCTCTTTTCCCTTTGTTGCTGCAATAGCGTTGTTAGTTTCTGCAGTGTTACCTGTGTTGTGTCCTCTTGTAGCTTTCAGATGGTGGTGTTCTGTCTACCGTTATTGTCCCCGCCTAAGGGCCATGCCAAAGGGCCCTCTGGTGAGACCCTCAGGAGTGGGCCTACCAGGCATGGGCGTGCCTGCTGGCACTGCTGCTTTTGAAGGAGTCCAGGGGGGGCCCTGATTGGCCTTAAGATGGAGAGCAGGAGGAGTCAGCATCTCCCGCTGTCCTGATGCCGATCGGTGGATCAGGGGAAGGTCTTTGTGCTCTGTGTGCCTGCTGGTGCTGCTGCTGCTGTTGAAGGAGTCCAGGTGGGCCCTGATTGGCCTTAAGATGAAGAGTGGGAGGAGATGGAGAGTGGGATGGAAAGTAAAGAAAGGAGGTAAGGTAAGGATCAGGAACTCTCGGAGGACCGGCTAGCATGTGTCCGCCATATTGGCTCCCCAGACTGGAATACAAAAGTTGGAAACCCACACTCATCTTTAATCACAAGGTTGGTCCCCCCTGAAAGGTGCTGTTGTCCACAGTCCTCAGTGTCTTCCAGCCCTTCAAGTCTTCAGTCACCGTGAATTCCTACAACCAAACTCTAGGGATATGTTTACTAAGCAGGGCTAACAGTTAACTTGTGCTATCTGAAACTAGGTCCCATTCGTTACTTAAACAGTGATGGAACCAACCAGAGAGTGCTCCCTGCTGGAATTAGTGCTCACCAACAGAGATATTGTGTCGAATATCCAGGTGGGTGCCCATGTGAGCAGCAGTGATCATCACACAGTGTGGTTTGAGATAAAAGCCAAGGTGGAATCCAATCACAGCAAACTCAAAGTCTTATATTTCAAAAACGCTGACCAGTAAAATGGCCAAGTACCTGAAGGAGGAGGTGGTAGGGTGGGAGGAGTTAAGGGAAGTAGAATTGCAATGGGCTAAACTAAAGAAAGCAATACAAGGTGCAACAGATACATACGTAAGGAAAGTAAATAAAAACAAGAGTAAAAGGAAACCTATTTGGTTCTCCAAAGAAGTGGCTACACAAATAAAGGTAAAAAACACAGCTTTCACAAAATTCAGAAGCTCGCAAACAGAGGAACACAGAAAAGAATACAAGATCTAACTAAGAGAGACAAAAAGAGAAATAAAGATAGCAAAATCAAAGGCAGAAGAAAAGATGGCTAAAGACGTGAAGTGTGGTGACAAGACTTTTTCAGGTATATTCGGGAGAGGAGGAAAATCAGAGGTGGAACGGATTCGTGGAAAGTGACATTGAAAAAGTGACAATGCTAAACAAATACTTCTGCCCTGTTTTCACTAGAGAGAATCCTGGAGAAGGACCACCTGTGATTCCCAAATATACAAATGGGAATGGAGTAGATACCACACCATTCACAAAAGATGATGATGTGTTAGAACAGCTTGCAAAACTGAAAGTGGACAAGTCTATAGGACCAGATGGGATACACCCCAGGATACTGAAAGAGCTCAGAGAAGTTCTTGCAGGGCTTTTAAAGGATGTTTTTAATAGATCCTTGGAGACAGGAGAAGTTCCACAGGACTGGAGAAGGGCTGATGTGGCACCTCTCTACAAAAGTGGCAATAGGGAAGAAGTGACAAACCACCAGTAAGCCTTACCTTGGTGGCGGGAAAAGTAATGGAGGCGCTTCTAAAAGAGCGAATAGTGGACTTCCTTGAAACCAACAGGTTGCATGATCTGAGACAACATTGTGTTACCAAAGTACGATCTTACCAAACAAATCTGATTGAGTTCTTTGACTGGGTGACCAGATAACTAGATCAAGGGCATGCAATGGATGTGATCTACCTATATTTCAGCAAAGCCTTTGATACTGTTCCTCATAGGAGGCTTATCAATAAACTCAACAGCTTGGGGATGGGTCCCAAGATGGTGAACTGGATCAGAAATTGCTTGACTGACAGATGACAGAAGGTGACTGTAAACGGAACTCACTCGACTGAAAGGAAGGTGATTAGCGGTGTGGCCCAGGGTTCGGTCTTGGGACTGGTACTGTTCAATATATTCGTGAGTGATATTACCAAAGGGTTGAATGGAAAAATCTGTCTTTTTGCAGATGACACCAAAATTTGCAACAGAATGGACCCCCTCAAGGAGTGGGGAACATGAATAAAGATCTACAAAAGCTGGATGAATGGTCTAATGCTTGGCAGTTAAGATTTAATGTGAAGAAGTGCAGTGTAATGCACTTGGAAAGCAGAAATTCAGAGGAATTGTATGCAATAGGGGCAAGAGATTGATGTGCATGGACCAGGAGAAAGACCTCGTTGTGATTGTTTCTGATGATCTCAAGGTGGCGAAACAGTGTGAGAAGACGGTGGCAAAAGTCAGAAGGATGTTGGGTTGCATACAGAGAAGAATTACCAGCAGAAAGGAAGATGCACTAATGCCACTGTTCAAGTCACTGGTGAGGCCTCACTTGGAATATTGTGTTCAATTTTGGAGACCATATCGCGCAAAGGATATAAAAAGGCTGGAAGCGGTTCAGAGGAGGGCGACCAAAAGGATTTGCAGCCTGCATCAGAAGACATATGAAAAGAGACTTGAAGACCAAAATATGTACACTCCGGAGGAGAGGAGGGACAGGGAAGATATGATTCATACCTTTAAATACTTAGGGGTATGTTTACTAAACAGCGCTAACATCGCAGCGGTGACGTTATTGCGCAAGAAGTGACGTTATCGCGCGATAATGGCGCATTACTGTGCGATGTCATCACGTATCATGTGATAACGCCTCTGGCAGCATTAAGGTGCGCAGAGGGTGGAGTAAGGCTCCCCAGAGGGTAGAGAGAAGAGGTCAATGGGCGGAGAGTGGGTGGGGAGAGGCCCCAGGCACACTAACGCTGTGAAATTAGGGTCTGAAAATTAACGCCACTGAAAACCTTGCGTTAGAGGCACATTTGCAGGAGAGAGAAACCAGTTCATTCAGCAATGTACAGCAAAAGCAGGGAGACCCAGATAAGTGATAGTAGTGATACATGTGCAGTAACAAAACATGCAAAAACCAGAGAGATAATGACCAGAACCAAAATAGAAATACAAAACACCGAGCTGGCCAATAGAAAAAACATTGATAAACGGTAATCAACACCACCCATAAAGAATAAAAAAGAAGATGTCACTTTTGGAAGGGTCAATTCTGATTCCCCCCACAAAGTGAATGTTCCAACATTTATAGTGTTGATGAGGGTTAGCTGTGGTGTATATTGGGCAGCTTGCTTATGTGGCTTTCACATGTGCAGCAACAGCAGATTGGCCACGTAGGAAAGGGCACTATGGTGATGGTATAAATGGGGTACAGGGGGCTGCAGGCGGCACATGCAGTGGGCCAGCTGGGGCACAGGGTGGACTAGGCAGATGCAGAGGTGACACATAGGAATGTAGAAACGGAAAACTAGCAAGACAGCAACTGACCAAGGGCAAACATGTCCATGAGTTTGTGTCCCACAGTGTTCCAGGGGACAGTACCCAGCAAGTACACCAAAGGGCACATAACATTGCTAGGTGGTGCCGGGGGGAAGTGTGGATGTCTAGGCAGGCACCCCTACCCCATATCAAGCACCATAGGCAGCCACCTAACGGCACACTGGATGGCCTGGGACTACGCACCACCAGCACCACCGGCACAAGGGCATGTCAGCATGGTGGCAGAGGGGCGCTGGTTGTGGAGGAGACAGTGGCATCTGCCGACAGCAGACCAAGGCCAAACCCTGTTTAGGTGGGTGCCATGCACTGCAACAGACGAGGTCTGTCTGACAAACAGTCATTGTATCCCCAGGGAATGAACTGCCACTGTGACAACAGTTTGGTGTAGTACACACAGCCAGTATATTCAGGAGAAAAAAAATCATAGGTTCAAGTCCCAGCTGTGGCTCCTGCAGACCATGTCCCTATATTTTACCCAGTACTAAACCATGGTAACAAAGACAAAATTTTTATTGCAGATAAAATAAACACGCCATAAACGCCTATATCTGACCCTACAGAGCACATACACTATAAACATGTACAATCTGTAGAGCAGAGTTTCCCAGCTGCAGTCCTGGAGGGTCAAACACCATTCAGGTTTCATGCTGTCCCTAATAAATATGCCTGTGATGCAGTTGTATGCACCGTCCCCATTGTATGCAAATGCATCCATACATATTCATTAGGGACAGCATGAATACCCGAACCGTGTTTGGCCGACCAGGACCGGAGTTGGGAACCTCTGCCCTAGAGCATCAGCCAGCTCCACTATCCAAAGCCTCATGAAGAGTCAGGCTGTTGGGCCCTTTGCAGAGCAGCATCTAAAAAATGCTAGCACCTGCATACCTTAGCAATGCCGTCAGAAACATGGAAACACGTTCCACATATATCAAAAGGTTGCTATGATCAATGTCAGATAACAAATCTTACATTACACACAATTTGTTAACAGGGATTCATCATAGAAACCTTTTGATATATGTGGAGTGTGTTTTATATTTTGTTACTGACAGTGTTTACCACCCTGGAGAGTGACCCTAACAGTATTGAGTACCATAGCAAGGCCTGCACTGTGCCCAGGACTGGTGTGGTGGCCAGGGCTGCCAACCACCTCTATCTTTGCACAATGCTGAAATAGGTGTGGGAGTGTGTGTATGTCTACCCAGTGTTAGCCTGCCAATGTGCATAATGAGGAACAAGGTACTGTGGGTATGGCCCGGAAAGGGCGGCCTGGGCAGGCTGCATCTGCACAGGGCATAGGGCAATGGCTGGGATATTGTAGTGCCCAACCACCACCTGCACGGACAGGGTGGCCACAGCATGTCATGCTGGGGGGCACTCTCACCCTGACTGAGCAGTGACCATGGCATGGCTAGGTTCCCCCATAGTGCTATACAGTATTTTCCTCATGTGATATCTATGGGTTCCATTTTCTGGGGCCCAATCACTGACATACCTGTGTGGTGTGTGTGCGCTCACATCCTATTTTTGGGTGCACACAGTTCCTTCAGGAACATGCACTATGTACTAGCTAGCAGACTGTCTGCAGTTAGCATGTGCATGGGCGGAACACCTTGCAGTGTGCAGCAGGTGGAGACTGAATGTGCCATCTGCTGGTGAATGTCAGATAGTGGTGAGGGGCAGCTGAGCTTTTCCAGGCCTACTGCCAGTGCCCTATGTGATGCATGCAGATCTGCACTGACGGCCCTGTAGGGTGCCTATTCCCCAGCAGGACTGGGGTTGATAGTCCCCTCTACTGGCACCTTTGCAGAGATGTAGAATGTGGATCTGTTGATGGGAGATCCTGTCCCCCACCCTAACCCACAGAGGGCAGGTTGGGTGGTGCTACATAATCCACTTTTGGGTCCAAACACCACCCTTCACTTATAACATGTGACCATAACAACCACACAGGATATGCACTATTCTGGGTGCATCCTAGTCCATAAGGGCTAGACGTGACTGGGAAATACGGATGGACACAGGCGTATCCTCGGTGTGTCTGTAAGGACTACCTATCACACACTGGCACTGATGGGGACCTGCAACACTGCCTATCTCAGCCATGCCATGTGCTGTGGACCTGGTGCTGGGCGCCCCACCTCACCCTCAGGGTGAGCACAGGAACTGCACAATGTCACGGTCTGTATCTACTCTGTGCCAGTAACACACACGGTCAGTTCCCCCTACCAGGCTGGGGTGCTATAGTGGCACATACCCCATCTTGTGATCAGATGTAGGCTGCTGATCTGCATGTGCAGGGCATCATGGGTACAGGTGGGTTTACACTATCCTGGTGACCACAGCAGACAGTTTGTGTGGTGACCTGCAGTCTTTCTGTAGCCAGCCAGCAGTGTGTTAGACACTACAGAGATATAGCCCACTGGTTATTTCAGTGACTGCGAAGGCAGAGGTCATGGGTTTGATCCCACAGTGGTGTTATTTAGTAAGGCTGTCTGAGGCTTTTCCTTTTAATTTAAATCAGTGCTGCCAGGAGAAACACCCTCACAGTGCCATAGTCCAAGGTGCCTCATAAGGCGCCCTATAAGGCGCCCTATAGGGCACATTATAAGGTGCCTTGGTGGACAGGGCACTTTATAATGTGCCCTATGGAGTGTCTTATAGGGCGCTTTATGCGGCACCTTAGGTTACGGCACTGTGAGGGTGTTTTTGCTGGCAGCACTGATTTAAATTTAAAGGAAATGCCTCAGACAGTCTTCTTGCATAACACCACTGCGGGATCGAACCCATGATCTCTGCCTCCACAGTCATTGCAGTAAGCAGTGGGCTACCTCTTTATAGCTTCTAACACTGCGCTGGCATGAACTTAGGGTTAACGCGCATTAACGTGCCACAACGCCCACTATCGCGCGATACAGATTCTTGCTACCTTGCCGCCAGAACGCCCACTCCCTTATATGGCATTCGTCACATTAACGCTGCAACTATTGCCGGTAACATTAAGACGGTTTAGTAAACAAACCCCTTAGAGTATTAATGAACAAACAAACCTCTTCTAAAGATGGGGAAGCTGTAAAACTAGAGGGTATAACATGAAGCTGCAAAGGGGTAAACTGAAAGGCCATGTCAGGAAATACTTTTTCACTGAAAGGGTGGTGGATGCTTGAAATGCCCTCCTGATGGATGTGGTGGGGGCAAACACAGTGACAGAATCCAAAAGGCATGGGACAGACATAGTGGATCCCTTTATAGCAACAGGATAAAATCAAAATAAGCATAACTATCTCTTATATCTGAACAAATGGGGTGACCTAAACGGAGCAGTGGGTACACCCCTAAACAAAGGCATGGGGAGAGGTGAGCTGCATGGAGCGGCAGGTGCACCTACTCTTGCCGCCTTTCTGGGCAGACTAGATGGACCATAATGGTCTTTATCTGCCGTCATATACTATGTTACTATTCAATTCAATGGTATCTAGTTGCAGATAGCAGATGTTAACTGTTAGCCCGACTTAGTAAACATACCCCTAATACTCAAAAAAGGAACATCCTGAGTTCTATTTTTTTCTTTACTTTGAACTTATCCAGGTTTAAAAAAAAAAAGAAAAGAAAATTATATTGTCCCTGACTACACTCAATAAAAGAATAATTATTCTTCCTAATTAGAGGAGAACAAGTTAGTGGTATCCACCCTCCATACTTACAGCTTTTTCTCACATATCAGTCATTACCGACTAGCATGAGCCTCAAATATTGTATATTCTGCCAACAATCAATAACTGTTTTTCTAGTTTTCAGGCCTAGGCTCTTTCAGTGGAGCTTTTTCCTCAGGGACTTTATTTCAAGGCCTCAATTTTAAGTAATTAATTCTGCTGTTCAATGATAACTTAGCCCAGCTTCAATTGACAAATTAAGCCAAAAAGGTACAATGCCCTTCTTGTACTTTTTCTGAACTTTGATTACTTCCCAAGGCAATCTCATTCATATACTACATTCACTCCTGAGACAGTTTCTAGAACACAGCCTGCCCAAAAATTAACTTTATCACTCACTCTCTCAAGCAAACATATCACAAACCTTTTTCAACTTTTACTGCTTTTTTTCCAGCTGCAGCTGTCACAGTCCTCTCACAAAGTTCTGCTCCCCATTACAGTTCCAGGTGATCTCCACCTGTTGACTGCATTGCTAGGGTAATCCCCTCCAGAGAGGTTGTTATGGCATCACCATGGTGTTGTAATGGTTCCACCAATAGGGTGTCGTACTCTGGCTTTGGTTTTGGCTTGAGTATTCCAAAATTCTAAGCTACACAATTCGGAATCTTGTTGGGTTTTGAATTTTCTTAACACCTCATAGTATTATTCTCCCAAAATACTCAAAAAACACTCACTCAATCTTAAAATGACTTCCCATATAGTCCTAGGACCTCGAGTCACCCTAAAGACTTTTCTGTCCCCTTTCAAAGCAGTTAGTCCTTCTTTCTTTTCAGCACAACCACTTCACTGCTGTTAAGCATCCCTCTCCCCCCTCCTCCCAGTCAGTCAGTCTCCTGCTTAAACTGGCTGTTACTATGCTTCTTTACCACTGTCTACTAGCCCCTTAATTAGGCTCTGGCCCTTTACATTTTTGTCTGCCAGGCTCATTGTCTTCCTGTACACAATCTATCCTGCACACTACTCTGCTTCCAGCACATTTCAGTAGGGCTATTTTCTGTTTGTTTTTTCTTTTTGTAACAAGTTCCTTTATGTTTGTGGCACTTTTAAATCCTCAGCATTGATAAGAGCCGCTGTTATCAAGAACCCACCAGCCTGTAGTTTCACAGTCGGCGGCCGGGTCCCTCCTCCATCCATGGCCTCTATTCTCCTGACACTCTGGAACCCTACCTTGCACAAGCTGTAAACATGGCTTTTATAGTTCCCGGGTCTGCCACTCTCCTCATGTCACAGTCACAGCAGTTTGCCTCCTCTTCAGCCCAATGTCTGGTTCACCCCCACAAAGCAGCCTCTACCGCAGCCATGCACTGTCTCTTCATTTTCATTCTTTTACTTTAATCACATGGCTCAAGTACCACTTGCAGGATGGCCCCATTCAAACTACAAATGCCATTGGGTCTTGTCAGACAAATCTGATTGATTTCTTTGACTGGGTGACCAGGGAGTTGGACTGAGGGAGAGCCCTAGATGTTACTTCTGGAGAGAAATCTGCAATTGTGAGTATATACTTCTGGGAATTTTTCTGAAAGGAATTTTTTTTTCTTTTAAAGCTAATTAATCTGTGAACCCACTATTTTTTGTTAAATCAGTCAGGGCCTAGTAGCAGCAGTTTAAGATTCAATTTAAAACACAGAAGAGAACTTTCTGGTTACCTTTTATACCCAGTAGAGAGCTGTAGTTTAAATTTCATAGTCACTCAGGGCCTAGCATCAGCAAAGTACTTTTAGATTCAATTTAAAACACAGAAGAGAGCTTTCTGGTTAAATTTAGAATCCAGCAGAGAGCTTGTAGTTTAAATTTCATAATAGGTTAGAGCCTAGCAGCAGCAAAGAGCTATAATTTAAATCAAATCAGAATATAGCTTAGCACAAAAGGCAAACAAGGTCAATTTTCCTTGAGCAGCATATAAATTCTTCTAGAGACCTTTGCAAAGAGGCCTTCTACCTAGTGGGCAAGCGACCTGTGAAGCTTTTTCAATAGGTGTTAACACCAGCTGGCAGTTCAAAAGGCCATTTTGAAAGACTCCTTCTATCCAAGCAAGTACTGTTAATTACCCAGGAAGTAGGTCACTGCTTAACTCGGCAGCACAAGCATAAATAGCTCAACCAGAGCTCTGTGATCCTCAGTCTTGAAGGACTAGAAAGGGGGGCTGTTACTTCTGGAGAGAAATCTGCAATTGTGAGTATATACTTCTGGGAATATTTCTGAAAGGAATTTTTTTTTCTTTTAAAGCTAATTAATCTGTGAACCCACTATTTTTTGTTAAATCAGTCAGGGCCTAGTAGCAGCAGTTTAAGATTCAATTTAAAACACAGAAGAGAACTTTCTGGTTACCTTTCATACCCAGTAGAGAGCTGTAGTTTAAATTTCATAGTCACTCAGGGCCTAGCATCAGCAAAGTACTTTTAGATTCAATTTAAAACACAGAAGAGAGCTTTCTGGTTAAATTTAGAATCCAGCAGAGAGCTTGTAGTTTAAATTTCATAATAGGTTAGAGCCTAGCAGCAGCAAAGAGCTATAATTTAAATTAAATCAGAATATAGCTTACCTCAGCAGTACAGGACAGGGTACTGTGTATCAGCCCTCTTTTAATAAGTGTTATATCCCTCCCTCCCTCCCCACGCCCACCCACCCCTGGGATAATCACAGCTTTATAGGTACTTGCACATCTTAAAAGACAGGAGGTGCTCTCAGGTGAATCTCGTTACCCAAATCAGTCATACACTAAGGACCTGAGATTAATTAAGCTTCAGGTGAACAATTAAACTTATTAGGTACAGTTTTATTGGTATAAATATCCATAGCACCCTTTAGTACGTAAAGAACTTAAAGATCTAAACACAAACTTAAAACTAAGATGCAGACAGCAGTCCAGCAGCGGGATGTGGGATTTCCAGTCTTTTGCATTGAGTGTCACATGTATGATTTTCTCCCAGTTGGTGAGAGGTCTTACGTGTGCACTAGGTGCAAGGAGCTCTTTGCTCTCAGGGAACGAGTCCGTTCTCTAGAGGCTAGAGTAGCAGACTTGGAAAACATAAGACAGACAGAGAGGTACATAGACGAGACCTACAGGGATATAGTCCTGAAATCCCACCTCCAGTCTGGCAGCATCCCTGTTGCCATGGAGGAGAGAGGTCACGTGACAGGAGAGCATCACCCTGGTGTGGCAGGAAGTGATCCTGTAACTAGGACCTGTCCTCCAGGTGATGTAAACCCCTCTCGCACCGAGGAAGTTTCTCCAGGGCCATGTGCCCATGAGGGAAGGGTTAGGACAGCAGTTATAGTTGGTGATTCGATCATTAGGCATGTAGGTAGCTGGGTGGCTGGTGGACGTGAGGATCGCCTGGTAACATGCCTGCCTGGTGCGAAGGTAGCGGACCTCACGCGCCACCTAGATAAGGTCTTAGATAGTGCTGGGGAGGAGTCTGCTGTCTTGGTACATGTCGGTACCAATGACATAGGAAAATGTGGTAGGGAGGTTCTGGAAGCTAAATTTAGGCTTTTAGGTAGGAAGTTGAAATCCAGAACTTCCCGGGTAGCGTTCTCCGAAATTCTTCCCGTTCCACGCGCAGGACCCAAAAGGCAGGCAGAGCTCCGGAGTCTCAATGCGTGGATGAGACAATGGTGCAGAGATGAGGGTTTTGGATTTGTTAGGAACTGGGGAACATTCTGGGGAAAGGAGGGGCTCTTCCGAAGGGATGGGCTTCACCTTAACCGGGATGGAACCAGGCTGCTGGCATTAACCTTTAAAAAGGAGATAGAGCAGCTTTTAAACTAGATGATAGGGAAAAGCCGACAGTCGCCCAAGAGCGCATGGTTCGGAAGAATGTATCCTTGAAGGATACTACAAAAAGCAGAGAGGTTCCAAAAAAGAGTAAAGTAGCCCAAATGCCCTCAAGTATGGAGCAGACAGAGCTTAAAGATCCCAAATTACCCATGTCTACCAATAGCCAAATTAATATGAATAAAATACAGTCTCTAAAATGCTTGTATGCAAATGCTAGAAGTCTACAAAACAAGATGGGAGAGTTAGAATATATAGCACTAAACGAGAGGTTAGATATGATTGGAATATCAGAGACATGGTGGAAGGAGGACAACCAGTGGGACACTGTGATACCTGGGTACAAACTGTATCGTAATGATAGAGCTGATCAAATTGGTGGAGGGGTTGCGCTCTATGTTAGAGAGGGCATTGAGTCAGAAAGGATTAAAGTTTTGCAGGAAACAAAATTTGCTATAGAATCTCTATGGATTGAAATTCCATGTAAAAAGGGGAAGGCGATGGCAGTGGGGGTGTACTATCGTCCGCCTGGCCAGAATGAACAAATGGATGATAAAATGCTCAAAGAAATCAAGGAAGCTAGCAAAAGTTACAGTGCAGTAATAATAATGGGTGATTTCAATTACCCCGGTATCGACTGGGTCAGTGTCACAGCAGGACATGCTAGGGAGATAAAGTTCCTAGATGAAATAAATGACTGCTTCTTGGAGCAGCTGGTTCATGAACCAACCAGAGGGGAAGCAATATTAGACCTAGTCCTTAGTGGAACACCAGATGTAGTGCAAGAGATAAGGGTGTTGGGGCCACTTGGCAATAGTGATCATAGCATGATCACCTTTGATTTAATTAGTGGAGGAGGGATAGTAAGGAAATCCACAGTACTACCTTTTAACTTTTGAAAGGGAGACTATGATAAAATGAGGAAAACAGTTAAGAAAAAACTAAAAGGAGCATTTGCAAAGGTTAAAGACTTACATCAAGCTTGGGTGTTGTTCAAAAATACTATCTTGGAAGCCCAAGCCAGCTTTAATCCACGCTTTAAGAAAAGTGGAAGGAAGTCAAAAAAACTGCCAGCATGGTTTAAAGGTGAGGTCAGAGAGGCTGTTGTTGCCAAAAAAGCATCTTTCAGGAAATGGAAAAAAGAGCCAAACGACGAAACCTGGAAACAGCACAAGCACTGGCAAGTCAAATGCAAGGCATTAATAAAGCAGGCAAAGGTAGAATTTGAGAAGAAGCTTGCTGCGGAAGCAAAAACATGAAATAAAGATTTTTTCAAGTACATTCGCAGCAAAAAACCTGTGAGAGATTCAGTTGGTCCATTAGATGATAGAGGCGTTAAAGGGGCACTAAGAGGTGAGAAGGCGATAGCAGAGAGACTGAATGAATTCTTTGCTTCGGTCTTTACTGAGGAAGATATAGGGATGTTACCCATGACTGAAGTGGTATTTAAAGGTGCAGAAGAGTTGAAGGAAATATCGATACATAGGGAAGATGTATTACAACTATTAGATAAACTGAAGAGTAGCAAATCACCTGGGCCGGATGGTATACATCCAAGGGTGTTGAAAGAATTGAAATATGAGATTGCAGACCTGCTATTAGTAATCTCTGAACTATCATTAAAATCATCTCTAATTCCTGAAGATTGGAGGATAGCCAATATAACACCAATTTTTAAAAAGGGTTCCAGGGGTGATCCGGGAAACTACAGACCGGTGAGCTTGACGTCAGTACCGGGAAAAATGGCAGAAACCATCATAAAGAATAAAATTATTCAGCATTTAGATAGTCATGGCCTAATGGGAGACAGCCAACATGGCTTTCGACAAGGAAGATCTTGCCTTACTATTCTGTTATGTTTTTTTGAAGGTGTGAATAAACAGGTGGACAAAGGTGAGTCGGTTGATATAGTGTATCTGGACTTTCAGAAAGCCTTTGACAAGGTCCCTCATCAGAGACTTTTGGCAAAACTAAAGAGTCATGGGATAGGAGGCAGTGTACTACTGTGGATCAGGAACTGGTTAAAAGATAGAAAGCAGAGGGTAGGGCTAAATGGCCAATTTTCCCAATGGAGAAAGGTGAATAGTGGTGTACCCCAGGGATCTGTGCTGGGTCCTCTGCTTTTTGACATATTCATAAATGATCTGGAAAGTGGAATAACGAGTGAGATTATCAAATTTGCAGATGACACAAAACTATTTAAAGTTGTTAAAACCCAAGAGGATTGTGGAAAATTGCTAGAGGATCTTGATAAATTGGAAGACTGGGCATTAAAATGGCAGATGAAATTTAATGTGGACAAGTGCAAAGTTATGCACCTAGGGAAGAACAACCCAAACTATGGTTACACGATGCAAGGTTCCACTTTAGGAAGCACCACACAGGAAAAAGATTTAGGCGTCATTGTGGATAACATGTTAAAACCCTCGGCCTAGTGTGCAGCGGCAGCCAAGAGAGCAAATAGAATGCTAGGTATAATAAGGAAAGGAATGGAAAATAAAACAAAAGATATTATAATGCCTCTATATCGTTCCATGGTGAGACCGCACCTTGAATATTGTGTGCAATTCTGGTCGCCGTATCTTAAAAAGGATATAGCGTTATTAGAAAAGGTTCAGAGAAGAGCCACCAAAATAGTAAAGGGGATGGAAGGATACTCCTATGAAGAAAGGCTAAAAAGGTTAGGGCTCTTTAACCTGGAAAAGAGACGGCTGAGGGGAGATATGATAGAAGTCTATAAATTAATGAACGGAGTGGAACGGGTAAACGTAGATTGATTGTTTATGTTATCAGAATATAGACAGACTAGGGGACATGCAATGAAGCTACAGGGTAAACTATTTAAGACTAATAAAAGAAAATATTTTTTCACTCAACGTGTAATCAAACTCTGGAATTTGTTACCGGAGGATGTAGTAAAGGCTGTTAGTGTAGCGGGGTTTAAAAAAGGTTTGGGCAAGTTCCTGGAGGAAAAGTCCATAAACCATTATTAAGAAGGGACCCAGGATATCAATGCTTGACCCAGTACAAGCATTGTGGAACCTGTGTCTTTTGGGGAAACTGCTAGGTACGTATGACCTAGATTGGCCACTGTTGGAAACAGGATACTGGGCTTGATGGACCTTGGTCTGACCCAGTATGGCATATCCTATGTTCTTATGTTCTTATTTAGATTTCAGTAAAGCCTTTGACACTGTTCCTCACAGGCGACTTATAAACAAACTGAGCACCCTAGGGATGGACCCTAAAGTTACTGCTTGGGTTAGAAATTTGTTGGGTGGGAGGCGACAAAGAGTACAAGTAAATGGAGCTCACTCTGAGGAGAAGGATGTTATCAGTGGTGTGCCCCAGGGATCTGTCCTTGGTCCGATTCTTTTTAACATCTTTGTTAGTGATATAGCGGAAGGGCTTTCAGGTAAGGTTTGCCTCTTTGCGGATGATACCAAAATCTGCAATAGAGTAGGCATCCAGGAAGGGGTAGATAACATGAGGAGGGATCTAGCTAAGCTTGAAGAATGGTCTAGAATTTGGCAGCTGGGATTTAATGTTAAAAAATGTAAGGTCATGCATTTGGGCTGCAGCAATCCAAGGGAGCAATATAGTATAGGGGGTGAAGTACTTTTGTCCACTAAAGAAGAGCAGGACCTAGGCGTGGTTGTGTCTGATGATCTTAAAGTAGCTAAACAGGTAGAAAAGGTGACGGCAAAAGCTAGAAGGATGCTTGGGTGCATACGGAGAGGAATGGCTAGCAGAAAAAAGGAGGTGATAATGCCTCTATATAAGTCTTTGGTGCGACCTCATTTGGAGTATAGTGTGCAATTCTGGAGACCGCACCTTCAAAAGTATGTGAACAGGATGGAGTCGGTGCAGAGGGTGGCTACTAAAATGATTAGTGGTCTTCATTATAAAGCATATTAGGACAGACTGAAGGACCTTAATATGTACACCTTAGAGGAAAGGCGGGATAGAGGTGATATGATTGAGATGTTTAAATACCTCCGTGGCATAAATGTTCAGGGAGAGAGCCTCTTTCAATTGAAAGCAAGTTCTGCTGCGAGGGAACATGGGATGAGGGTGAAGGGAGATAGATTCAGGAGTGATATGCGGAAATATTTCTTTACGGAAAGAGTAGTGGATCCGTGGAATAGTCTCCCAGTGGAGGTGGTAGAGATGAGGACAGTAACTGAATTCAAAAAAGCATGGGACAAACACAGAGGATCTCTAAAGGTAAAAAGGGGACTGTTGTAGTTTTTATGGAAGGACAGACTAGATAGGCCATGTGGTCTTTTTCTGTCGTTATATTTCTATGTTTCTATGATTGCGGCTGTCAGTACTACCCTGGGCCCTTGTTTTATTGGCCATGAACCACAATGCAGTTTCCCATAATACAGTCCTTGCAGGTCCTATTCTCTGGGTTTTTTAAATTTAATTTAATTTACACTATCAGCCAGGCCTCATTTTTGCCATTGACTTATTGATCCCTTGCTGCTTCAAGCCTGACATTGGGTTTCAAAACAACATGGCCCACATCTAGCAACTCAGCATCTTCTGTATTTTTTCTGGAACATATTCAGTCATCATAAATGCTGACAATATCCCATGAAACCTCATGTAACTAAATTAATTTGTTTCACCTATTTACATTTTCATTTCAGTTTTTAATCTTTCAATTCTAATCAGAATACTTATTTTCTGTGAGCTCATATATCCATATAGGTGAAGTAGATGAAGCTTTTGATTATGATTCTATAGTATAGTGAGGCAACAAAGAAGAATCTAGGCATTAGAATTTCTACCACATTGCAACCATTAAGCCATCTTGAGACGTCTGAAACCTAAGAACTTTTAGGGACTAAACTGTACTACCGGGTAGCAAAGGGGTCAGTGTACACCAAGTGCACCAATGTAAAATTTGCCATTGCCAAAAATGCAGCCACACTAAAAATCCCATGCTACTTGAGGAGCTCAGGTTAGGGTGGAGACTGGGCACTTCAGGCGCGGAACATGCACATCACCGTTAAGGCAGTCATCTTTGTTGTGTGCTCTCCAGAAATATTGCACTTAGCATGAGTGCACTTATCACCACCTAAATGAATGACATTAAGTGCACCTGCATTGATTGTGCCAAAGAGATTGATAATGGGGGTGATATGAAACCGACACTAGCTAAATAAGGACATGCCGGTCATGCTTCCATTTACCACCTATGAATTAGCGTCATCCCTCTACTCATTTTTAGGGCAGAATACACAATAGTCACCCCTTAGTTAATCATACCCCTAAAATAATAAATACAATTCTACCTAGACTTAGGAGCCCTTTTATTAACACCTAGCTGAAGCTATCTGCCATGCAACTCACAGGAATAAAATGGGCCATGCAGTAGATGACTCAAGCTAAGCAGGACTGTACCAAGCTAGAAATGCACCCTATGTGACCAACAAATCTGGTGCCTCCCTCCACCCAGCCATATTCAGTAACTTGCTCTTTCTGCACTTCCTGGACGCCCATTGATAATATCAGCACCCCCCTTCTATGCTTGTGCCCTGTGTGGCTGCGCCGCTCGCACAGCCCTTGGTACAGCCCTGAAGCTAAGTATTAGTAAAGGGGCCTTGCATATTTATAGTTTTTCTTGTTATTTTCCACAAGAAATCAGCATCCTTAGTGTATTCATTTACTGAAGTGTTATGAAGTAAAAAATACAATTTAGATTAATTATTAGCAGACAGTTCCAGATTATAAAAGTAACAGCTAATGACTCTCTTACATGGAGCTTCATCACAGCACTGGTCATAACGGAATATTCCAACAATTTGAGAAATTAAATCGTACTAGACCTCTGTTTCTTTACACATCATCAGCTCCATCACTATCCATCTCCTTACTCATCAAAAAATCCATCAGACTACCTTTCATGTGGTCTTAGAATAGTTATGTCCTGAGCTATTTTTTGCTAACAATTTTTTGCTAACAATTTCAAAGCTTACAGAGACAATTTTCACAGGTATTGTAGTGCATAAAACAGGACATTATGTACAGAAATTGAAATTTTGAAAATTATTCAATATGGGGGTTATTCTGTCCATCACTGCTATTGATGGACCTCCCCGTTGGTGTCTAACTTCCCCGCTGTTTGTACGGGGAAGTTAGACGAGGGCGGGGAGGGGGCAGATTGGAGGGCAGAGTTAGGGTGGGTGGTGGGTGGTTGCTGGCCCTGGATGTACAGGGTCGATACCAACTTCCCTTGACAACATATATTGGCAGGCCCAGGATGGTGATGGGGCAGGGGAGGACGAGGACATTCCCCGCAGCCCGACTCTGGCCTTAGGAGGCCAGATTGGGGGTTGGGGTGCAGGGAAATCAGCTCTGTAGCCAGTGTCTGGGGATTGTGGCTTTACAATGGAGCTGCGGTGCCATGGCTCTCATGCTTTCTGGAAGGGCATTCCATAGAGGTGGTGCATAGAGAGAAAATGTTCTGTTCCAGGATGAGTGGCAGAGTTTCTTCCTTGTGCTTGGGATGGTGAGGAGATTTTTGTAGATGTGTGAGAACAAAATACATTATCTCAAAAATATAACCAAAAAAAGTACCACAGATAGCTGGTCAAGATAAATAGTGGGGCTTATACAAATTGTTCTTTATATAATGGAACATCTAAAAAATCTCAAAATACAAATCCTACAAATCTTGCTAACAAATTTCTAACAAATAAGTTTTTCTACCAACAGTTTTTGTTGTTGTTGTTGTTAAGTGCCATCGAGTCGGAGTCGACTCATGGCGACCCTCTGGATAGCTATCCTAAATTGTGTTCGGTCTTGAGTCAGGCGGTTCATCATTGACAGACTGGTACCCATAGCTGCTGTTATTGTATCGATCCATCTCATTGCTGGCCTTCCTCTTTTGTGCTGACCTTCTATCTTGCCAAGCATGATTTCTTTCTCTAATGATCTCTCTCTTCGCATGATGTGTCCAAAGTATGAAAGTTGAAGTCTTGTCATCTGAGCTTCTAAAGAAAGCTTAGGTTTGATCTCCTCTAGTACCGACTGGTTTGTTCTTTGGGCAGTCCATGGTATACACAGTATTCGCTGCCAGCACCATAATTCAAAGGCATCAATTTTCTTCCTGTCTATCTTTTTCACAGTCCAGCTTTCACATCCATATGATGATATAGAAAATACCATGGCTTGAACAAGTCAAATCTTTGTATGGAGAGAGACATCTCTGCTCTTGAGGATCTTATCTAGGTCTTTCATAGCCATTCTGCCAAGAGCAATGCGTCATCTGATTTCTTGACTGCTTGTTGCTTCTTTATTGATAGTTGATCCAAGTAGGTTAAAGTTGTTCACGATTTCAATTTCTTCTCCTTCAATGATGAACCTGTTGATTATGCCACTTGTCATGATCTTTGTCTTCTTTACATTAAGGTGCAGGCCCATTTTGAGACTATGTTCTTTGATTATGAGAAGCAAATGTTTCAGATCATCTTCACTTTCAGCCAGTAATGTGGTATCATCAGCATAGCGAAGGTTGTTGATGAGTCTTCCACCAATCTTCACACCTCTGTTGTCTTCATACAATCCTGCTTCTCTGATGATTTGTTCTGCATATAAATTAAACAGTTAGGGGGAAAGTATGCAGCCTTGTCTTACACCTTTGCTTATTTTAAACCATTCTGTTTCTCCTTGTTCCGTTCGAACTGCTGCTTCTTGATCAATGTACAGATTGTGCAAGAGTACGATCAGGAGTTCTGGTATACCCATGCTTCTTAATGTGGCCCTGAGTTTCTCATGGTTTACACAGTCAAAAGCCTTGTTATAGTCGATAAAGCACAAATAGATATCCTTTTGGTATTCTTTAGCCTTTTCAAGGATCCATCTCACATCCGCAATAATGTCTCTCATTCCTCGCCCTTTCCTGAACCCTGCTTGCACTTCAGGTAGTTCTTGTTCCAGGTATGGTTTTAGTCTCTTTTGAATAATCTTCAGTAGAATCTTGCTGGCATGTGGGATCAGAGCGACTGTGTGATAATTTCTGCAGTCAGTTGGATCACCTTTCTTTAGTATTGGTATAAACACAGATCTTTTCCAGTCAGTTGGCCATGATGTTGTCCTCCATATTTCTTGGCAGAGCCTTGTAAGTACGGTAACAGCTGCATCAGATTGCTGTAATACTTCTATGGGAATGCTATCAATGCCTGGTGCTTTGTTCTTTGATAAGGCTTTCAATGCTGCTTTAACTTCTTCTTTCATCACCAATGGTTCATGCTCATAAGGTACAGGTTGAAACAGCTGTTGCTCCACTTGATCTTTATCATATAAAAACTCTGTATATTCCTTCTACCTTTTCTTGATCTTCTCAGCATCATTCAACATAGAACCTTGAGCATCTTGTAACATTCCAATTCGAGGCTGGAACTTTTTCTTTAACTCTCGTAGCTTTAGGAAAGCCGATCTTGTTCTTCCTCTAATAGTTTCTGCTTCTATTTCCTTGCATGCGTCGTTGAAGTACTTTTCCTTGTCCTGTCTTGCTGCACATTGGAAATCTCTATTGAGTTCTGTTATTGTCTTTCTTTCTCCTCTGGCTTTAGCTTCTCTGCATTTCTGGGCAATTTTCAGAGTTTCTTCAGTCATCCATTTTGGCTGTTTTTGCTTTTTCACCTTTTGTAGAGACTTCTCGCTTTCTTCCAATACAACCTTCTTGATGTCATTCCATAACTCTTCTGGAGCTCTGTTATTTGTATCTAAAGCAGCAAATTGATTTTGCAGGCAGTCTTTAAATTCCAGTGGTATATTCTCAAGGTCATATTTTGCTGCATTCATGAGTGGTTTGCTCTTTTTCAACTTTAGCTTGAATTTTCATACTAGTAGTTGATGATCTGTACCACAGTCAGCTCCAGGTTTTGTCTTTGTTGATGTTACAGAACGTTTCCATCGTTGACTTCCACAGATGTAGTCAATTTGATTTTTATGCAATCCATTGGGTGAAGTCCATGTGTGCAGTCGCCGCTTATGTTGATGAAAGAAGTTGTTTGAGATGAATAGATCGTTGGTCTTGCAGAATTCTATCAGTCTTTCTCCAGCTTCATTTCTGTTGCCAAGTCCATATTTTCCATCTACTTTGCCTTCTTCTTTGTTGCCAACTTTTGCGTTCCAGTCACCCATGACTATCAGGATATCCTGTTTGCATGTTCTGTCAATTTCAGCTTGTACTTGTTCATAGAACTCTTCAATTTCATTCTCTTCTGCAGCTGTTGTTAGGGCATATACCTGAATTATAGTTGTGGTGATAGGCATTCCTCGTAGACGAATAGAGATTAAGCGTTCGCTGACTCCATTGTATTTCATTACAGTTCTTGCAAGTTTCTTCTTTATTATAAATGCAACACCATTTCTTCTTTGTCTTTCATTTCCAGCATAGTAGACCATGTGATCATCTGATACAAAGTGCCCGATGCCAGTCCATTTCATTTCGCTGACACCCAACAGATCAAGTTGTACACATTCCATTTCATTCTTAACCACCTCCAACTTCCCATGGTTCATGCTTCATTCGTTCCATGTTCCAATGTGTAAGACATCTTTACAGCTTCTGACTCTCATTTCATGCGCAGCTACATCAGCAGTCAGACGTCCCGAGGGCTTTGATCCAACCACATCATAAATGCTGGCTTTACTCTGAGAAGTCTTCAGCTCTTCCCCAGTAGCTAGTTGAGTGCCTTCTGACCTGGGGGTCTCATCTTCCACCACTATAGCACAATTTATTGTGTTGTAACTGTCCATTTTGTTTTCATGGCAAGATACAGAAGTAGATTGCCGGGCCTTTCTTCCGTGCAGTTTAAGTTTGGTGGTGTTGCCATTGTCACAGAAATGTGATCCTCCGCCGTCAACACTATCCCATTCTGCTGCTGCCCAGATGGGTGGTTTGTCTTGGTCTGGCACCTCAGCTGAGACCTGTCCATCTTGGGAGACCCTGCCAATAGTTAAACTACCGATAGTTTAGCTCTCAGCATCACTGATGCAAACAAGCCCTCACAGCACGACAAGCTGCAAACCAAGTGAGGGAACCGTTTTTAGCTCTTAACAATTTTCAGCCTTATTTATTGGCAGGCAGGAACTCAAACCATAGATTTTACTGGTACATTACTCTGTAACCAAACCACATGGTCACCTTCATCAATTTTCCCACAGCCTTAAGAAACTGACCAACATTAACAAAATTCACAACACAATAGTTTGAATTGAATACCATACATTCTTAAAAACCATTAAACTATTAAATGCTGAACATTCAAAGGACTTTAATATAGAGAGGGGAATACAAAAACCAAAATTATGCCTCCAACATATAATACCCAGATTCTAGTGTACAGGTTTACTCCAACAGTTTTTCCAATAGCTTCACCAGTTTTTCAACAGCTTCACCACTGCTATCATAGCTTTATCACTGCTATCCATGCTGCTTACTACTGCTACTCAGATTCCAATGTATTAATTCACTGACCACAGCCATTGGTTTCATTGCTACTGTACTGTGGCTTTTTCAAAGGTTAATACATAATACTCCACAAACAATGTAATATGGACCCCAAATGATCCCTGCACAGACTATGGTACACTTGCAAAGCAATGTGCATCCACAACATATGCCACTGCAAAACAAGGAACCACAAAAATCAAAATCATAAAAATTTACAAAACTACGACCAACATTAAAAAAAACCCCAACTTAACAAACATTTACCTTTTTTTCTTTTGAAACAAAATGCCAACACCACAGCTGACTCCTTCCAGAAAATTCAAGTGTTCACACCCAACAGAAGAGATCATTTAAATACTAATAACCCTCCAATCAAAAACGTATACCTTACCTCTTAGCCAATCAATACACCCCTCCCACAATATAAAGCTTTACTACAGCAAAATCCATTCATAAAAAAACAAATAAATAAATCACCTGTAAACATGGGCCAACTAACACATATACCTCTTAAAAGGTCACTCATACAAATCCATTTCACTTCACCTAGAGCTACCTCAAACCAAAACATTTTTGCCAGACTTCCAACAGGACATGTCAATAAAACTAATGCCACTTCACACCTGTATTAAGACCCTTTGGAGCCACCATCTCCCACCGAAATATGAAGGCTCATTCCCTATGTAGTAACTGTAACATTAAATCTCATCTACCCTACACTGTAAACTGTGTAAGCACGCAACATCTAAATTGTGATATCTGATAGCCAAATGTCTGCCAATGCTCTACCAATGGAGCCGAAAGAATCCCCCTATTCAGGGCAGAAACATGTTCCATTATATGAGTTTTAAATTTCTGTGATATTTGTCCATTATAAATCTATTACAAGGACAAATTATCATATATACCTCTGCTTCTGAATCACAACTAGTGCATAATCCCAACAGATAGGTAGTACCCAATGTCGGATGTCTACATAAGAACATAAGAACATAAGATATGCCATACTGGGTCAGACCAAGGTCCATCAAGCCCAGTATTCTGTTTCCAACAGTGGCCAATCTAGGTCATATGTACCTAGCAGTTTCCCCAAGAGACACAAGTGCCACAATGCTTGTACTGGGTCAAGCATTGATATCTTCGGTCACTTCTTAATAATGGTTTATGGACCTTTCCTCCAGGAACTTGTCCAAACCTTTTTTAAACCCAGCTACACTAACAGCCTTTACTACATCCTCCGGTAACAAATTCCAGAGTTTGATTACACGTTGAGTGAAAAAATATTTTCTTTTATTAGTCTTAAATAGTTTACCCTGTAGCTTCATTGCATGTCCCCTAGTCTTTCTATATTCTGATAACGTAAACAATCGATCTACGTTTACCCGTTCCACTCCATTCATTAATTTATAGACTTCTATCATATCTCCCCTCAGCCGTCTCTTTTCCAGGTTAAAGAGCCCTAACCTTTTTAGCCTTTCCTCATAGGAGTATCCTTCCATCCCCTTTACCATTTTGGTGGCTCTTCTCTGAACCTTTTCTAAAATCGCTATATCCTTTTTAAGATACGGCGACCAGAATTGCACACAATATTCAAGGTGTGGTCTCACCATGGAACGATATAGAGGCATTATAATATCTTTTGTTTTATTTTCCATTCCTTTCCTTATCATACCTAGCATTCTATTTGCTCTCTTGGCCGCCGCTGCACACTGGGCCAAGGGTTTTAACATGGTATCCACAATGACGCCTAAATCTTTTTCCTGGGTGGTGGTTTCTAATGTGGAACCTTGCATCGTGTAACCATAGTTTGGGTTGTTCTTCCCTAGGTGCATAACCTTACACTTGTCCACATTAAATTTCATCTGCCATTTTGATGCCCAGTCTTCCAATTTATCAAGATCCTCTTGCAATTTTTCACAATCCTCTTGGGTTTTAACAACTTTAAATAGTTTTGTGTCATCTGCAAATTTGATAACCTCACTCGTTATTCCACTTTCCAGGTCATTTATGAATATGTCAAAAAGCAGCGGACCCAGCACAGATCCCTGGGGTACACCACTATTCACCTTTCTCCATTGGGAAAATTGGCCATTTAGCCCTACCCTCTGCTTTCTATCTTTTAACCAGTTCCTGATCCACAATAGTACACTGCCTCCTATCCCATGACTCTTTAGTTTTGCCAAAAGTCTCTGATGAGGGACCTCGTCAAAGGCTTTCTATTCTCAGATATCTCTAAAGACAATGGGCAGATAACACAATGACCACATACTCTGTGTCCCTCCTGCCTCTGGCTTGGCAAAATACATGGGCGTATAATTACCAAATGTTCACGAAGAGCGACTAAACACAAATCGCAAACTCTGAGAGAACATCCTAAGCGTACACAATAAATACCAATATTTCCTCACAATATTCTTAATAGCAAAAGCTTCAGATGAATAAAGTATGAGACACACGTGGCTCAAAGAGTTCTGTTCAGGACTCTGCAAAAACAAATTGTCCCAATTGACAGTTTTTGCTCAAAGAAACGCTCGCCTAATCACTCCAGCTAGATAATTCTTCTGTCTGAAACATTGAGTAAGAATGTGAGCTTGTGATATAAACTCCAAATCATCTGAACATACCCTATGGGCCCTTAAAACTGGCCCATAGGGATGTTATCCTGAAGGAGTCGTTGGTGAAAACTTGAGTAATTCAGCAAGCTGTTCCAATCAGTCGGCTTACGATAAAGTGTTGTCCGTAATAAGCCATCACACAAATGGGTCATCTCAAGGTCCAAAAATGATTTTTACTCTGGGAATAGTCCGGTGTAAATTTTAAATGCTGATGTGAAGCATTTAGCCATTCAAAAAATGTAAGTAACCTAGCCTCAAAACCATGCCAAATGAAAAAAAAAATGTCACCTATAAACCTTAACCAAATGACCACATCAGACCAATACAGAGAAGAATACACAGTCTCCTCCTCAAACTCACGTACATATAGACAGGCCACCGACAAGGCCACAGTGACCCCCATTGCCACCCAATGAATCTGATGGTAAAACTAACCTTCAAAATGAAAATAATTTTGTTCGAGAGCCAAACATAACCATTGAATAAAAAAATCCCCTAAATTCCTCAGTAATGGATGTTACTTGTAACAAATATAGTGCGCTAGAGGATATTTGTTACAAGTATTGACTGTGGCTGGGGAATATGTGTATACAAATATACTATGTCCATAGTTACCAGGAACCATTTTTATCACTCATAACAATATCAACATGGCTCCAGAATCTCTTACATATGATTTGGAGGATTTAACTAAAGGGTTCAAATAATAATCCACAAATTTTGACAGTGGTTCTAATACCGAATTCCTCACTGAAATTATTGGTCTACCCAGAGGTTTTACCAGGTCCTTATAGATTTTTGGCAACATATAAAAACAGGGAATTGTTGGATTCTCAACCACAAAATACAAAACAAAAACAATCTATCCATAATCAAGCCAAGCACCAAAGCAGACTCCAAGACCACAAAAATCTCTCTTTATATCTCTGAAGTGGGACCCATATCCCACTGTTCATAAAACTGTCCCTCATCTAGTTGTCTTTGTACCTCCACTACATAATCTTCTCTATTAAGTAGCACAATACTTCCACCCTTATCTGCAGGTTACTATGTAGGAAACAATTCTTTATATTTTGGTGGCATATGGTGGCTCCAAAGGGTCTTAATACAGGTGTGGGTTGGCATTGCTTTTATTGTAAAGTCCTGTTGGAAGACTGGCAACTATTTTTTTGGTTTGAAGTATTCCGGATGTTCGAGACGAAGTGAAGTGGATTCGTTTAGTGGCCTTTTAAAAGGTATACGTGTTAGTTGGCCTGTGGTTAGGGGCGATTAGTTTGTTTTTTTATGACTGGATTCTGCTGTAGTAAGGCTTTGCATTGTGGGAGGGGTGTTTTGATTGTCTAAGAGGTAGGGTATACATTTTTGATTGGAGGATTCTTAGCATTTAAGGGATCTGTTCTGTTGGCTGTGAGTACCTGCATTTTCTGGAAGGAGTCAGCTGTGGTTTTGGTGTTTTGTTTCAAAGGAAAAAAAGATAAATGTGTGTTAAGATTTTTTTGATGTTGTTAGTAGTTTTGGAAGTTGTTATGGTTTTGATTTTTGTGGTTTCTTGTTTTGCAGTGGCATATGTTGTAGATACACATTGCATTACAAGTGGTATCATCATTTCTGCAGGGACTATTTGGGGTCCAAATTGTATTATTTGTGGAGTGTTTTGAATTATCCTTTGAAAAAGCCACAGTAGTGGTGAAACCATTGGCTATGGTCAATGAATATTGGAATCTGAGTTGCAGTAGTAGACAGCAGTGGTGAAGCTGTTGGAAAAACTGTCGGAGTGAACCTGCATATAGGAATCTGTATATTATATGGTGAAGTCAATTTTGTTTTTTGGATTCCCCTATCTATATTGACCCTCACTTGGTGTGCAGCTTGTTGTGCTGTGAGGGCTTGTGTGCATCAGTGATGCTGAGGGCTAAGCTATCAGTAGTTTAACTACTGGCAGGGTCTCCCAAGATGGACAGGTCTCAACTGAGGTGCCAGATCAAGACAAACAGCAGAATGGAACAGTGTTGGCGGTGAAAGATCACATTTCTGTGACAATGGCAACAACAATAAAATTAAACTGCGTGGAGGAAAGGCCTGGTAATCTACTTCTGTATCTTGCCATGAAAACCCATCTGGGCAGCAGCAGAATGGGACGGTTTTGGTGCGGAGGATCACATTTCTGTGACAAAAGCAACAACACTAAACTTAAACTGCATGTAGGAAAGGCCTGGCAATCTACTTCTGTGTCTTGCCATGAAAACCCAATGGATAGTCATAACAAAACAAATTGCACTATAGTGCTGGAAGATGAGACTACCAGTTCAGAAGGCACTCAACTAGCTACTGGGGAGAAGCTAAAGACTTTTCAGAGTAACGCCAGCATTTATATTGTAGTTGGATCAAAGCCCTTGGGACGTTTGACTGCTGATGTAGCTGCGCATTAAATGAGAGTCAGAAGCTGCAAAGATCTCTTACATATTGGGATATGGAACATATGAAGCATGAACCAAGGGAAGTTGGAGGTGGTCAAGAATGAAATAGATTCTTACTCAGAAGATGTTACAACGTGGGTATCCTAAATCCATCATTAGGAAGGTTTTTCTTCATGCAAAATATGCCCAACATTGTTGGCTGTTGCAGACAATGCCGAGGGACAAGATGGATAAACAGATTTGTGTTTTGCAATATTCTGATCAAGCGCAGAAGACCACAGTCAGTACTTTTAAACATTGGCATATTTTGTCTTTACATTCCATTTTTGCCTCTGGCCCCAGTATTGCTTTCACCAGGGCATGCAATTTAGGGGATTTTTTAATTTCTGCAGATTTTGCACACCCTTTGACAGCTGGGTCTGGTAAAGGGCACCACGGCCCATGTGGCCATTGAGGCATGTGTGAATTTTCCCTGGACATTGACACTTGGGTACATCCTGTCAGTGGGACAGTGCATGTTTTAAAACATATTACCAATTGTTTTTCCTCTTGGGCTATTTACATTATTATTTCCCATGCCCTAGGATTTATGTTGGGAGAACGTGTCACCCTGTTCGTCTGAGATTAACTGAACACAAATCTTGTCTTAAGAATTTGGTGCTGATTGCGTCTATGGTTCAACATTGTTTTGACAACCAGCATGACTGGCACGATCTTCAATGGTGTGTAATTGATGTGGTTTCTCATTTACAGGCTGGCAGGCTGATCATCGCCTGGCCTGCCTGGAACAGAAATGGATTTTTCACCTGAGGGTGGTCTACCCTCAGGCCTAAATTATTCAATTGAATGGATGACAGCAATTTAGTTTTTCTGTCACTCATTTTTGATTGGTCCATCTGTTTTTCACATCATTGAAGATGCGGTGCCATCGATTTGGTTCTAGTGGTTATGATTGGCTGTTTGCTTGTATGCCGTTTCCGGTTCCTATTTAGGTCTCCAAATGTTGAGGCCGTTTTATTGAATATGGGGGCCATTGTGGTGGTTTTTTCTGCCTTCTTGTCCTGAAGCAGCTTTAAAGATATTGGCGAAACTCGAGTCGACTGGACTGCAGATTGAACGTTTCCTTTTTCAGTGTGTGAGCCTTGGAGCTCGATCGTGGTTCCTGTTGGGCATTTTCATTTTCAGTTAAGATAAAGGGGTATGTTTACTAAACAGCACTAACGTCACAGTGGCGACGTTATCACATGATAATGGCGCATTACCATGCGATACCATCATGCATCGCGCGATAATGTCTCCGGCGTGTTAAGGTGCGCAGAGGGTGGAGTAAGGCTCCCCAGAGGGCGGAGATAAGGGGTCAATGAGTGGAGAGTGGGCAGGGAGAGGCCCCAGGCACACTAACGCTGTGAAATCAGGGTCTGAAAATTAACACCACTGAAAACCTTGCGTTAGAGGCACATTTGCAGGAGAGAGAAACCAGTTCAGTCAGCAATCTACTGCAAAGACAGGGAGACCCACATAAGTGATAGTAGTGATACATGTGCAGTAACAAAACATGCAAAAAACAGAGAGATAATGACCATAACCAAAATAGAAATGCAAAACACCGAGCTTGCCAATAGAAAAAACATTGATAAACGATAATCAACACTACCCATAAAGAATAAAAAGGAAGATGTCACTTTTAAAAGGGTCACTTCTAATTCCCCCAATAAAGTGAATGTTCCAACATTGATAGGTGTATATTGGGCAGCTTGCTTATGTGGCTTTCACATGTGCAGCAACAATAGAGTGGCCACGTAGGAAAGGGCACTATGGTGATGTTGTAAATGGGGTACAGGGGGCTGCAGCCGGCACCTGCAGTGGGCCAGCTGGGGCACAGGGTGGACTAGGCAGATGCCTAGGTGACACATAGGAATGTAGAAACGGAAAACCAGCAAGACAGCAACTGACCAAGGGCAAACATGTCCATGAGTGTGTGTCCCACAGTGTCCCAGGGGACAGTACCCAGCAAGAACATAAGAACATAAGATATGCCATACTGGGTCAGACCAAGGTCCATCAAGCCAAGTATCCTGTTTCCAACAGTGGCCAATCTAGGTCATATGTACCTAGCAGTTTCCCCAAAGGACACAGGTTCCGCAATGCTTGTACTGGGTAAAGCATTGATATCCTGGGTCCCTTCTTAATAATGGTTTATGGACCTTTCCTCCAGGAACTTGTCCAAACCTTTTTTAAACCCAGCTACACTAACAGCCTTTACTACATCCTCGGGTAACAAATTTCAGAGTTTGATTACACGTTGAGTGAAAAAATATTTTTTTTATTAGTCTTAAATAGTTTACCCTGTAGCTTCATTGTATGTCCCCTAGTCTTTCTATATTCTGATAACATAAAGAACCAATCTACGTTTACCCTTTACACTCTGTTCATTAATTTATAGACTTCTATCATATCTCCCCTCAGCCGTCTCTTTTCCAGATTAAAGAGCCCTAATCTTTTTAGCCTTTCTTCATAGGAGTATCCTTCCATCCCCTTTACCATTTTGGTGGCTCTTCTTTGAACCTTTTCTAATAACGTTATATCCTTTTTAAGATACGGCGACCAGAATTGCACACAATATTCAAGGTGCGGTCTCACCATGGAACGGTATAGAGGCATTATAATATCTTTTGTTTTATTTTCCATTCCTTTCCTTATCATACCTAGCATTCTATTTGCTCTCTTGGCTGCCGCAGCACACTGGGCCGAGGGTTTTAACATGGTATCCACAATGACGCCTAAATCTTTTTCCTGGGTGGTGGTTCCTAATGTGGAACCTTGCATCGTGTAACCATAGTTTGGGTTGTTCTTCCCTAGGTGCATACCCTTGCACTTGTCCACATTAAATTTCATCTGCCATTTTGATGCCCATTCTTCCAATTTATCAAGATCCTCTTGCAATTTTTCACAATCCTCTTGGGTTTTAACAACTTTAAATAGTTTTGTGTCATCTGCAAATTTGATAACCTCACTCGTTATTCCACTTTCCAGGTCATTTATGAATATGTCAAAAAGCAGCGGACCCAGCACAGATCCCTGGGGTACACCACTATTCACCTTTCTCCATTGGAAAAATTGGCCATTTAGCCCTACCCTCTGCTTTCTATCTTTTAACCAGTTCCTGATCCACAATAGTACACTGCCTCCTATCCCATGACTCTTTAGTTTTGCCAAAGGTCTCTGATGAGGGACCTTGTCAAAGGCTTTC
Organism: Ichthyophis bannanicus; assembly: GCA_033557465.1. Lineage (NCBI taxonomy): Eukaryota > Metazoa > Chordata > Amphibia > Gymnophiona > Ichthyophiidae > Ichthyophis > Ichthyophis bannanicus. Next base: position 363,789,634 of record CM066035.1, read on the forward strand.
TGAAAGTCCAGATACACAATATCAACCGACTCACTTTTGTCCACCTGTTTATTCACTCCTTCAAAAAAACATAACAGATTAGTAAGACAAGATCTTCCTTGTCTAAAGCCATGTTGGCTGTCTCCCATTAGGTCGTGACTATCTACATGTTGAGTAATTTTATTCTTTATGATGGTTTCTACCATTTTTCCCGGTACTGACGTCAGGCTCACTGGTCTGTAGTTTCCCGGATCACCCCTGGAACCCTTCTTAAAAATTGGTGTTACATTGGCGATCCTCCAATCTTCAAGTATTAGAGATGATTTTAATGATAGTTCACAGATTACTAATAGCAGGTCTGCAATCTCATATTTCAGTTCTTTCAACACCCTTGGATGTATACCATCTGACCCAGGTGATTTGCTACTCTTCAGTTTATCTAATAGTTGTAAGACATCTTCCCGATGTATCGATATTTCCTTCAATTCTTCCGCACCTTTAAATACCACTTCAGTCATGGGTAACATCCCTACATCTTCCTCAGTAAAGACTGAAGCAAAGAATTCATTCAGTCTCTCCGCTATCGCCTTGTCGCCTCTTAGTGCTCCTTTAACCCCTTTATCATCTAATGGACCAACTGACTCTCTCACAGGTTTTTTGCTACGAATGTACTTGAAAAGGTCTTTATTTCGTGTTTTTGCTTCCGCAGCAAGCTTCTTCTCAAATTCTCTCTTTGCCTGCCTTATCAATGCCTTGCATTTGACTTGCCAGTGCTTGTGCTGTTTCCAGGTTTCGTCATTTGGCTCTTTTTTCCATTTCCTGAAAGATGCTTTTTTGGCAACAACAGCCTCTCTGACCTCACCTTTAAACCATGCTGGCAGTTTTTTGGACTTCCTTCCACTTTTCTTAAAGCATGGAATACAACTGGTCTGGGCTTCCAAGATAGTATTTTTCAACAACATCCAAGCTTGATGTACGTCTTTAACCTTTGCAACTGCTCCTTTTAGTTTTTTCTTAACTGTTTTCCTCATTTTATCATAGTCTTCCTTTCGAAAGTTAAAAGGTAGTACTGTGGATTTCCTTACTATCCCTCCTCCACTAATTAAATCAAAGGCGATCGTGCTAGGATCACTATTGCCAAGCGGCCCCAACACCCTTATCTCTTGCACTAGATATGGTGTTCCACTAAGGACTAGGTCTAATATGGCTTCCCCTCTGGTCGGTTCATGAACCAGCTGCTCCAAGAAGCAGTCATTTATTTCATCTAGGAACTTTATCTCCCTAGCATGTCCTGACATGACACTGACCCAGTCGATACCAGGGTAAATGAAATCACCCATTATTATTACTGCGCTGTAACGTTTGTTAGCTTCCTTGATTTCTTTGAGCATTTCATCATCCATTTGGTCATTCTGGCCAGGTGCTCGATAGTACACCCCCACTGCCATTGCCTTCCCCCTTTTATATGGAATTTCAATCCATATAGATTCTACAGCAGATTTTGTTTCCTGCAAAACTTTAATCCTTTCTGAGTCAATGCCCTCTCTAACATAGAGCGCAACTCCTTCACCAATTTGATCAGCTCTATCATTACGATATAGTTTGTACCCAGGTATCACAGTGTCCCACTGGTTGTCCTCCTTCCACCATGTCTCTGATATTCCAATCATATCTAACCTTTCATTTAGTGCTATATATTTTAACTCTCACATCTTATTCTTTAGACTTCTAGCATTTGCATACAAGCATTTTAGAGAATGTATTTTATTCATGTTAATTTGGCTATTGGTAGACATGGGTAAATTGGGATCTTTAAGCTCTGTCTGCTCCATACTTGAGGGCATTTGGGCTACTTTACTCTTTTGTGGAACCTCTCTGCTTTTGGTAGTATCCTTCAAGGATACATTCTTCCGAACCATCCGCTCTTGGGCGACTGTCGGCTTTCCCCTAATATCTAGTTTAAAAGCTGCTCTATCTCCTTTTTAAAGGTTAATGCCAGCAGCCTGGTTCCATCCCGGTTAAGGTGAAGCCCATCCCTTCGGAAGAGCCCCTCCTTTCCCCAGAATGTTCCCCAGTTCCTAACAAATCCAAAACCCTCATCTCTGCACCATTGTCTCATCCACGCATTGAGACTCCGGAGCTCTGCCTGCCTTTTGGGTCCTGCGCGTGGAACAGGAAGCATTTCGGAGAATGCTACCCTGGAAGTTCTGGATTTCAACTTCCTACCTAAAAACCTAAATTTTGCCTCCAGAACCTCCCTACTACATTTTCCTATGTCATTGGTACCGACATGTACCAAGACAGCAGACTCCTCCCCAGCACTATCTAAGACCTTATCTAGGTGGCGCGTGAGGTCCGCTACCTTCGCACCAGGCAGGCATGTTACCAGGCGATCCTCACGTCCACCAGCCACCCAGCTATCTACATGCCTAATGATCGAATCACCAACTATAACGGTTGTCCTAACCCTTCCCTAATGGGCACATGGCCCTGGAGAAACTAGCTAGCAGACTGTCTGCAGTTAGCAAGTGTATGGCTGGGACACCTTGCAGGGTGCAGCGGGTGGAGACTGACTGTGCCCTCTGCTGGTGAATGTCAGATAGTGGTGGGAGAGCAGCTGAGCTTTTCCAGGCCTACTGCCTATCTGCCAATGCGCTATGTGTTACGTACATATCTGCATTGACTGCCTGTAGGGTGCCTATTCCCCAGCAGGACAGGGTTTGCTGGTCCCCTCTACTGCCACCATTGCAGAGATGTAGAATGTGGATCTGTTGGTGAGAGATCCTGTCCCCCACCCTGACTCACAGAGGACGGGTTGTGTGGTGCTACATAATCCGCTTTTGGGTCCAAACACCACCCTTCTCTTATAACAGGTAACCATGGCAACCACACAGAATATGCACTGTTCTGGGTGAATCATAGTCCTCAAAGGCTAGACGTGATTGGGAAATATGGATGGACACAGGTGTATCCTAGGTGTGCCTGCAAGGACTACCTATCACACACTGGCATTGATGGGGACCTACAGCACAGCCTATCTCAGCTAAGCCAGGTGCTGCGGACCTGGTGCTGGGTGCCCCACCTCACCCTCAGGGTGAGCACAGGAACCACACAATGTCACGGTCTGTAGCTACTCTGTACCAGTACCACACATGGTCAGTTCCCACTACCAGGCCGGGCTGCTTTAGAGGCGCATACCCCATCTTGTGATCGGATGTAGGCTTCTGATCTGCATGTGCAGTGCATCATGGGTACGGGTGGGTTTACCCTATCCTGATAACCACAGCAGACAGGTTGTGTGGTGACCTGCAGTCTTTCTGTAACCAGCCCGCGCTGTGTTAGACACTATAGAGCTGTAGCCCACTGGTTACTTCAGTGACTGCAACGGCAGAGGTCATGGGTTTGATCTCACAGTGGTGTTATTTAATAAGCCTGTCTGAAGCTTTTCCTTTTAATTTAAATCAGTGCTGCCAGCAGAAACACCCTCACAGTGCTGTAGCCTAAGGTGCCTCATAAGGCGCCCTATAGGGCACATTATAAGGTGCCTTGGCGGGCGGGGCACTTTATAATGTGCCCTATGGAGTGCCTTATACAGCACCTTAGGTTACGGCACTGTGAGGGTGTTTTTGCTGGCAGCACTGATTTAAATTAAAAGGAAATGCCTCAGACAGCCTTCTTACATAGCACCACTGCAGGACTGAACCCATGACCTCTGCTGCCACAGTCATTGCAGTAACCAGTGGATTACAGTTTTATAGCTTCGAACACTGCGCTGGCATGAACTTAGGGTTAACGCACGTTAACATGCCACGGCGCCCACTATCGTGCAATACAGATTCTTGTAACCTTGCCGCCGGAACGCCCACTACCTTATATGGCATTCTTCAAATTAACGCTGCAACTAGCGCCGGTAACATTAAGACAGTTTAGTAAACATACCCCAAAGTGTTTTAAATGCATTTAAAATTATAAACTTACTGGGCCTATGATTGATATTACAGTGGGGTGTTGTGTGGTGTGCCACATGAATTGCGCAAGTGTATACCAACTCCCCGGATGACTGAGGCCTGTCCATAACAGGTTCCATTGTTTCTTTCCCCCTGCTATTTGCCTTTTCCTTTTAGTGTGAGGATGGCTTGTTGCACATTAGGGTTCTTGATATCTAGTTAATCTGTTCATTTGTTTGAACCTATACGGGCTTGTGTTTTTGCAAGGAAAGAGAAGCAAAAACTATTAGAGGAAGAATAAGATCGGCTTTCCTAAAACTATGAGAGTTAAAGAAAAAATTCCAGTCTCGAATTGGAATGTTACAAGATGCTCAAGGATCTATGTTGAATGATGCTGAGAAGATCAAGAAAAGGTGGTAAGAATATACAGAGTTTTTATATGATAAAGATCAAGTGGACCAACAGCTGTTTCAACCTGTACTTTATGATCCAGAACCATTGGTGATGAAAGAAGAAGTCAAAGCAGCATTGAAAGCCTTATCAAAGAACAACTATTTCTGGTCTTTCTCTGAGCGCAGCTAAATCAGAAATTCTAATGTGAAAAATGCTCTATTTGATCAATATGGAACCAAAATCTTCTTTTCAGCAATATTATCACTTACGGTTACTCTTAAAATGATTCTCAATACAGATAAAGGTCTCAGACATTTTTTAGCACTTATTTTCCGACTTTTAATATGTCCAACATTAGTGCCCAATAGCATCAATGACCTTCAACAAGCTATTATTATATATTGTGGATTTCTTAACTAACCCAAAATAATACTCTTGAGAGCGTATGGAATTAATATCTCACTTTCACATTACTCAAGAAGAAATGTTGTTATTTTAAACTTTCACTACCACTTTAGTTGTTCAATATACAGCAAAACCTGAGTGTTTAACGTCAATTTCAAGTTCCTCTTCACACTCCCTTTTCACTCTCAGATCCCAACGCCTTCCCTAGGCGCCTTCACCGCTTTTCACTTCAATTGTTTCTTCAGGGGATCACTAGTCACTTTAAACTCTAAAAAATAAAACCCATATCAGTAACCACTCACTATCATACCCCTCTCTAAGTTCCTAACCAATGTTTCATTATCTACCTCGTAGTTATGCGGCAGCAAAACCACCTACCGGAAAAGTGATCGATGTTGCACACGCCTCAAAATTGACTCTGCCCTAGTGACTCCATTATAATAAAACTTCATTCGGGCTTTTAGAAGAACACCGCGCATGCGGGTTGAAGAATACCACTCGTTATTTAAAACTTACTCATCTGTTCTGCTATTGGCGCTCCCTACGTCCTACCTCCAAATGACATCCTTCACGCCACTAATATTATGGAGCTCTCTCGTCCAGCTACACTATTGGGGGTTCCTACTTCCCACTCCCAAATGATGCCACTCCCATCCTGGGTAGTACAAAACCTTCACTTCTATCCCTTGATGGATCCCACTGCTCGCTCTTGAAAGACAGATTCCCGGCGCCAATATCATGAAGCAAAACATTTTGTCTTGAACCTCCAGTACACTGTGTCAGGTAGGAAGTAGGGACCGCCAATAGCAGAGCAGATGAGTAAGCTTTAAATAACGAGTGGTATTCTTCAACCCGCATGCACAGCGTTCTTCTAAAAGCGGCCCGAATGAAGTTTTATTATAATGGAGTCACTGGAGCAGAGTCAATTTTGAGGTGTGTGTAGCATTATTCATTTTTCCGGTAGGTGGTTTTGCTGCCACAGAACTACGAGGTAGACAATAAAACGTTGGTTAGGAACTTAGAGAGGGGTATGATAGTGAGCAGTTACTGATATGGGTTTTATTTTTTAGAGTTTAAAGTGACTAGTGATCCCCTGAAGAAACAATTGAAGTGAAACACAGTGAAGGTGCCTAGGGAAGGTGTTGGGATCTGAGAGTGAAAAGGGAGTGTAAAGAGGAACTTGAAATTGACGTTAAGCACTCAGGTTTTGCTGTATATTGAACAACTAGAGTGGTAGTGAAAGTTTAAAATAACAGCATTTGTACTTGAGTAATGCGAAAGTGAGATATTAATTCCATACACTCTCAAGATTATTACTTTGGGTTAGTTAAGAAATCCACAATATATAATAATAGTTTGTTGAAGGTCATTGATGCTATTGGGCACTAATGTTGGACATATTAAAATTGCGAAAATAAGTGCTAAAAAAAGTCGGAGACCTTTAACTGTATTGAGAATAATTTTAAGAGTAACCATAAGTGATAATATTGCTGAAAAGAAGATTTTGGTTCCATATTGATCAAATTGAGCATTTTTCACATTAAAATTTCTGATTTATCAAAGTACAAAGCACCAGGCATTGATGGAATTCCCATAGAAGCATTACAGCAACTGTTATAATACTTACAAGGCTCTGCCAGGAAATTTGGAAGACAACATCATGGCCAACTGACTAGAAAAGATCTGTGTTTATACCAATACTAAAGAAAGGTGATCCAACTGACTGTGGAAATTATTGCACAATCGCTCTGATCCCACATACCAGCAAGATTCTACTGAAGATTATTCAACAGAGACTACAACCATACCTGGAACAAGAACTACCTGAAGTGCAAGCAGGGTTCAGGAAAGGACAAGGAATGAGAGAAATCATCGCGGATGTGAGATGGATCCTTGAAAAGACTAAAGAATACCAAAGGGATATCTATTTGTGCTTTATTGACTACAGCAAGGCTTTAGACTGTGTAAATCATGAGAAACTCTGGGCCACATTAAGACGCATGGGTATACCAGAACACCTGATCGTTCTCTTGCACAATCTGTACATTGATCAAGAAGCAACAGTTCAGATGGGACAAGGAGAAACAGAATGGTTTAAAATCAGCAAAGGTGTACGACAAGGCTGAATACTTTCCCCCTACCTGTTTAATTTATATGCAGAACAAATCATCAGAAAAGCAGGATTGTATGATGACAACAGAGGTATGAAGATTGGTGGAAGACTCATCAACAACCTTTGCTATGCTGGTGATACCACATTACTGGCTGAAAGTGAAGATGATCTGAAATATTTGCTTCTCACGATCAAGGAACATAGGGGTATGTTTACTAAGCAGTCTTAATGTGCAGCTGGCGTTAGTGTGCAGGATGCCATATAAGGAGTGGGTGTGTCGGTCTTAATGTAGCAATTCTGGTTACCGTGCAATAAAGGGAGCCGTAGCACGTCAATGCACGTTAGCCTGAAGTAGGGGGTCTGACCAACAAACACAGAAAGAGAGGGGTAGCACAATGGTTAATACATTGACTGCTGAACCAAGGGCTATGAGTTTGATCCCCCAGTGGGGTTAATGAGTAAGGCTGTCTGAGGCATTACCCTTTACCATAAAGCAGTGCTGCTAGAGGCATTTTCCTTTTTACTTTAAAGCAGTGCTGCCAGCAAAAACACCCTCACAGTGCTGTAATCTTCATGTGCAGTGCATCATGGGTACAAGTGGATTAACCCTATCCTGGTAACCACAGCAGTTTGTGTGGTGACCTGCAGTACTTCTGTAGCCAGCCAGGGGTTTGTTCAAAGCTGTAGCCCACTGGTTACTTCACTGCCTATAGCGCCAAAGGTTGTGGGTTTGATCCCACAGTGGGGTTATTTATTGGAGCTGTCTGGGGCAGTTTCTTTTTTTAATTTAAATTAGTACTACCAGCAAAAACACCCTCACAGTGCTGTAATCCTCAGGTGCCCCATAAGGCGCCTTATAAGGCACCTTAAGGTTATAGCACTGTGAGGGTGTTTTTGCTGGCAGTACTAATTTAGATTAAAAAACAAAACTGCCTCAGAAATCCCTAATAAATAACCCCACTGTGGGATCATACCCACGTCCTCTGGCTCTACAGGCAGTGAAGTAACCAGTAGGCTACAGCTCTACAGCTACAAACAAACCTCTGGCTGGCCATAGAAGGACTGCAGGTCACCACACAAACTGTCTGCTGTTGTTACCAGGATAGAGTTAAGCCACTCGTACCCATGATGCACTGCACATGCAAAGCAGCAGTCTACAGATGATCACAAGATGGGGTATGCACCCCCACAGCACCTAGGCCTGGTAGGGGGTACTGACCGTGCGCGTTACTGGCACAGAGTAGCTACAGACCGTCACATTGTGCGGGTACTGTGCTCACCCTGAGGGTGAGGTGGGGCGCCCAGCACCAGGTCCACAGCACCTGCCCTCCCTGAGATAGGCTATGCTGCAGGTCCTCATTAGTGCCAGTGTGTTATAGGTAGTTCTTTCAGACACACCTATGATACACCTGTGCCCATATGTATATCCCAGTCACGTCTAGCCCTTGTGGACTATGATGCACCAGAATAGTGCATATCCTCTGTGGGTGCTATGGCCACATGATTCAAGGATGGTGGTGTTTGGACCCATAGGCGGAATATGTAGTACCACCGAACTTGCTCTCTGGGGATCAAGGTGGGGGACAGGATCTCCCCCCAACAGATCCACATTCTACAGCCCTGCCATGGTGGCAGTAGAGGAGACCAACAACCCCAGTCCTGTTTGGAAACAGATGCACTACAGGGCAGTCAGTGCAGATCTGTAGCATTCCATAAAGCAATAGCAGACAGACAGTAGGCCAGGAAATGCTCAGCTGCCCCCCACCACTGTCTGACATTCTCCAGCAACAAGCATAGTGAGTCTCCAGCTGCTGCACCCTGCAAGGTGTTCCAGCCATACACATACTAACTGCAGACAGTCTGCTAGCTAGTCCACAGTGCATGTTCCTGGAGGAGATGTGAGCACACCCACCAAGCAGATAAGTCAGTGATTGGGCCCCCAAAAGGAAAACCCATATATATCACTTGAGAGAAATACTATGTAGCACAATGGGGGAACCTAGCCATGCCATGGTCACTGCTCAGTCAGGGTGAGAGTGACCTCCCAGCAGGACATGCTGTAGCCATCCTGTCTGTGCAGGTGGTGGCTGGGCACTACAATGTCCCAGCCAGTGCCCTATGCCCTGTGCAGATGCATCCTGCCCAGGCCACCCTGTCTGGGCTATATCCACAGTACCTTGCTCTCATTATGCACATTGGCAGGCCAATACTGGCAACAGTGCTAGCAGTGTGGGCTGAGGAGGGTGTTGGCAGCCACCACACACTGGATAGACAGACACACACTCCCCACACCTATGCCAGCATTATGCAACTATAGAGGTGTTTGGCAGCCCTGGCCACCGCACCAGTCCTGGGCACAGTGCAGGCATGGCTATGGTACGCAATACTGTTGGGGTCACTCTGTCAGACACAAGACCTGAGGCACACTCCACAGACATCAGAAAGGTTGCTATGATGCAGCTCAATCAGCAAATTGTGCTTAACTTAGGAATTGCTATCTGCCAGTAATCATAGCAACCTTTTGATAGATGTGTACCATATTCCCAGGTTTAGGGTGGCATTGCTAAGTTATGCAAGTGCTAGTATTGGGAGATGCACACAGGGCCCAAAATCCTGCCTCTCCAGGTGGCTTTGGATGATGGAGCCTGTGGGTGCGGGTGAGTCTGCCCCTGTTGGCCGCTGCTCTAGGGCAGAGGTTCCCAACTCCGGTCCTGGTGGGCCAAACCCTGTTCGGGTTTTCATGCTGTCCCTAATGAATATGCATGAGATACATCTGCATACCATGGGGGCGGTGCATTGAAATGCAGCACAGCCATAGTTATTGGAGACAGCATGGGACCTGAATGGTGTTTGGCCCTCGAGGACTGCTTTTGGGAGACTCTGCTCTAGGTAATGCGCATGTTTATGGTGTCTGTGCTCTGTAGGGTAAAATGTAGGCGTTTTGGGCATGTTTACATTATCTGCACTAAAGGTTCTGTCTGTATTACCGCATTTTAGTAGTGGGTAAAATATGGGGACTGGGTTGGCAGGAACCACAGCTGGGACTTGAACCTGTGACCTTCTGCTCCTGAACACACTGGCTGTGTGCCCTGCACCACCATGTTGCCACAGAGATAGTGCGTTCCCTGGAGATACCATGACTGTTTGTCAGACACAGCCTGTCTGTTGCAGTGCACGGCACCCACCTAAACAGGGCTGGGCCATGGTCTCCTGTGGGCAGCAGCCACTGCCCCCTCCACCACCAATACCCCTCTGTCACCATGCTGACATGCCCTTCTGCTGGTGGTGCGCAGTCTTGGGCCATCCAGTGTGCGGGTAGGCAGCTGCCTATTTTGCAAGTTCTGGGGTAGGGGTGCCTGCATAGATGTTCACGCTTCCCCCCAGCACTGCCTGCAAATGTTCTGTACCCTTGGGGGTACCTGCTGGGTACTATCCCCTGTGACACTGTGGGAAACACACTCATGCCCGTGTTGGGCCCTCATCAGTTGCTGTCTGGTTGCTCTACTGTTTCAGCATTCGTATGGGCCACCTAGGCATCACCCTAGTCCGCACTGTGGCCCAGCTGCACCACAGCATGTGCCGCCTGCAGCCCTCTGTGTCCCCTTTTCCAGCATCTGTCCAGTTGCCCATTCTGACATACCCACCCTGCTGTTGCGGGAATATGTGCATGCCATAGGAAACCTGTCCAGTAACAAGGGAAAGCCCTGATCAGCTTTATTTCACTGTGGGATCATTCACCTTGTATGGGGACAGAGCATAGCCCCTTCCAAAATTGATATCTTTTTTTTTTGGAGCTTTCTTGGTAGTGTTTTTTGATGTTTCACATTGATATCACTATTGCCCAGCTAGGTTATGTTTTTTTTCCAGTTTGTTCAGGTCATTTTCAATGTTTATCTGCCCTTTTGTTCTGTGCACATATATCACACTTATCACCTTTAGTAGGTTTCCCTGGCTTTGCTGTACATTGCTGACGTAAATGGTTTCTCTTCCCTTTGAATCTACTCTAACGCCAGGGTTTCACTGGCGTTAGTTTTCAGCCCTGAAATCCACAGCGTTAGTGTGCAGGGAGCCTCTTCCCTCCCACTCTCCACCCATTGACCCCTTCTCTCCGCCCCTGGGGAGCCTTCCTCCGCCCTAAGGGAGCCTTTACTCTGCCTTCTGTGCTCGATTGCGCCGCTGAGCGCCGCTGAGCACCACTGAGCGCGTTAGCACGCAATAAGGTACCTTATCGCACGGTAAAGCGCCATTATCACACGATAAGGTGCCTTATCGCGCGCTAACGTGTCAGAGCGCACATTAAGATGGTTTAGTAAACATACCCCATTGTCTTAAAATGGGCCTGCACCCTAATGTAAGGAAGACAAAGATCATGACAACTGGCAAAATCAATAAGTTCATTGTTCATGGAGAAGAAATTGAAACCGTGGAGAACTTTAACCTATTTGGATCAACTATCAATAAAGAAGCAACAGGCAGTCAAGAAATCCGATGACACGTTGCTCTTGGCAGAATGGCTATGAAGGACCTAGACAAGATTCTGAAGAGCAGAGATATCTCTCACCATACAAAGATTCAACTTGTTCAAGCCATGGTATTTTCAGTAACATCATATGACTGCAAAAGTTGGACAGTGAAAAAGATAGACAGGAAGAAAATTGATGCCTTTGAATTATGGTGCTTGAGGCAATACTGCGTATACCTTGGACTGCCCAAAGAACAAACCAGTCAGCACTAGAGGAGATCAAACCTAAGCTTTCTTTAGAAGCTCAGATGACAAGACTTTGACTTTTATACTTTGGACACATCATGCAAAGAGAGAGATCATTAGAGAAAGACATCTTGCTTGGCAAGATAGAAGGTCAACACAGTTTCTAAGGCTGTAGGAATGATGATGAAGGTGACCAGGTGGTTTGGTTACAGAGTGGTGTACCAGTAAAATCCACAGTTTGAGTTCCCGCCTGCCAATAAATACAGTATGGTTGAAAATTGTTAAGAACTAAAAATTTGTAGAAAAATTTGTTTGTTAGAAATTTGTTAGTAATATTTGTAGGATTTGTATTTTGTGATTTTTTTTTAGATGTTCCAGTATATAGAGAACAATTTGTTTAAATCCCACTATTTATCTTGAGAACAAAATACGCACCTCAATTTTCACAGAACAAATACCAATTTGTGAACATTCATTTCTGAATCCAATTTACAAAAGGAAAATGTTTTGTTTTAAAAATTAATGTTGTCTGTGGCCATAAGGTTCCATAGACTTTAAAAATATATGCATTGTGGGAGGCGGAGCCTGGACGCTGGTGGAATGGACACCTAGGACCGAGCTCCGAGGGACTTTTGCCTGAATCCGGTGTTTGCGCTGGCATTTGCGAACCACAATCCATATCAGTGAGATCTCTTGTGTTGGGAGTATGGCGGGCTCAAAACCAACTCGTTTGGACTTCGCCGGAGGGCAAGTTTCAAGCATCAAGCGTTCAAAGACGGAACCTCCGTCCCCCCAGAAAATGGCGGCGGGACGTGAAGGGTCGGAAGCGATTCAAGAGATCCTTGCAGAAATTAGAGCGGTCAAGGAAATCGTTACACTCAATAGCGATTCGCTAACTTCTATGCAAGGGGATATTAATGCTTTAAAGCAGCAGATGGAAGCCCTCATTGTGCGGCAAGACAGCGTGGAAACGAAGTTGGCGATGCACAAGGAGAAACTACAGGAGGTTGGCAAGCATGTAAGCAGATTAAAGAGCTGCAAAGAGAAATAGAAGATAATAACAACAGATCCAGACGGAATAATGTGAGGATTGTAGGTGTGCCTGAAGGCGCGGAAGGCAAGGATATGTGTGCCTTTTTGCAACATCTTGTACCAGCAGTACTGAAGATCTCATTTGAGCTACCTTTTGAAATCGAGAGGGCCCATTGGGTCCCGTCGCAGATCACATTGAACAACAAGAGAACCAGGCCTATCATTTTCAAAGTGTTGCGATTTACACAAGCAGCGAAAATTCTGGAAGCAGCTCGAGTGTGTTTGCCATTGGAGTATGAGGGCCACAGGCTGTTGTTCTTCCCGGATTTTGCAAAGGTGACTGTGGACAGGAGGAAAGCCTTTCTGGCGCTGAGGCCAAGACTCCAGCATCTTCAAGCTAGATATGGTCTCTTATACCCAGCTAGAATGAGGGTCACTCTCCACAATCAAACAAGGAACTTTGATGAACCAGAGACTCTAAAGTCCTTCTTGGACAATAAAGAAGCGGAGTTGATGTCCTGAACAATATTTCGGGCACCCTGCCAGGGGTACTTGGAATAGCTTGGAATAGCTTGGAGGGTGGCAGTGGTTCGCATGTCATTAAATGTGTTAAAGTTTTGTGGGAAGCACAATGCTAGTGGTGGTTGTATAGATAGTATGGTCAGAAATGGTATGCCTGTTGTGACCAGCGCAAGCGTGTTTGTAATGTACACCGGTCCTTAGGCCTCTTCTGCCTTATAAGGCTCACCTATTCAGGGTGTGGGTGTTATGTCCCCCATAGGGTCCACTGGAATCAGGTTCATGGGTATGCTCAACAGGGATTTTTTGGGTAAAGTGTCAATGTACATGGAATTTTACCAAGTCATAGGGGTGCATCAAGGTCAAGTAGGCCAGGGTGGGGCTGTTCTGAATATAAGGAAAAGTGCTGGCTGTTGCAAACACAAGAGCAAGGTTGAAGAAGTAATATAATGGCACCTATTAAGATCCTTTCTCTGAATGTCAAAGGCATTAATAGCCCTATAAAGCGGAAAAAAATAATCCAGTATGGCCAGCAGGAAAAGGTGGATATATTGCTATTACAAGAGACTCATTTAAACATGAAAGAGTCCTTGAAGTTAAACATCAAGCCTTTTATGGTGGCGGCATTTTCCGCCGCGGTACAGAAGCATAATGGAGTGGTGGTTTTGGTGCGAAGTGCCCTTGCCCCACGGGTGGTACAGGCACAAGCGGATCAGAGTGGTAGATGGGTTAGAGTCCATCTTCAAGTAGGACAGTTGGAGTTAAATATACTAAATGTATATGCCCCAAACAGCGATAATCCTGATTTCTTCAGGTCCATTGCGCAAGAATTGCATAAGGAAACTGCGATCCCACTTATTGTTGGAGGGGATTTTAACCTGGTTTTGGACTCCTTAGTGGATAAGAAACCCCCTAGGTCATGCAAGCCCCCTAGAGCCCATTCGGTATTGGTCTCGCTCCTTCAGGATGTTGGTCTGGTGGACCTTTGCAGACTATTACACCCATCAGATCAGGAGTTTACATTTTACTCTCCTCCGCATAAGTCCTTGTCGAGAATTGATTTTATATTTTATTTATTTATTTATTTTTTATTTATTTATATTCTCTTATATACCGCGCTATTCTGCATCAGTGCGGTTTACATTGAACAAACTGAAATTACATTGAACAGGGCATTATAACTTGGGGATAACTATTTTACAGGGAACATGGGCTATGGAGGGTTAAATGGCTTGCTCAAGACCACAAGGAGCACCTGTGGGACTAGAAACCCCAGTCCTATTGCTCTCCAAAACCCTGACGGCGAATGTTACGGCCGCGGAGATACATGCGATACATATCTCGGATCATGCTGCTGTCTCCCTTTTGTTGGAGGACAAAAGATTAGGGCACGCTCCGAATCATTGGTTCTTTGATAGAACCCTATTGAAGAATGGGGATTTTAAGGCCAAAATACGGTCAGCCATTAAAGATTATTTTCACTTTAATTCACCTCAATTGACATCGGGTTGGGAGAGATGGGAAGGGTTTAAGGCCTCCATTAGAGCTGTCATTATGAGCTTTAATATTTTTCAGACCAGACATCATAAAGAGCAGCTAGCAGACCTAGATATACAAATTAAAGCGGGCGAATGCCTTTTGATTAAGAGGCAGGATCCATGTATCCTGCTCCGGTTGCAGCGCTTGAGGTATAAATACAACCAGCTGCTATCTGATGAGGTTACCCAACATATTAAAGCTCAGGAAGGGCTATATTATTGGGAGAATAATAAGGCGGGACGACTTTTGGCCAACTCGTTGAGGGCGAGAAAAGAGGCCAGTCGTATTGCGGCCATTAAGGCAGTAGGGAACTCTACTTTGCTGGTAGAGGACAAGGACATAGCGGAGGCCTTTCGGTCTTTTTTTGTAAACTTATATTCCTCTGAAAAAAGGTGTTCATGGGAAGCTTTTGCTCGATTAGTGGACAAAGTGGATAGGCCTCTACTGAGTGAGGATAGGGGAAAAGCTCTGAATAGTCCCATTACCTTGGAGGAAATTGAGCTAGCAATTAACTCATTAAAGTCTGGTAGGGCGGTTGGCCCAGATGGGTTGCCTGCTGAGTTTTTCAAGGTGTTTGTCAAGGATTTAGGAAACTTTATGCAAGAATATTTTCATGCATTAGTGGAGGAAAGCCCTTGTGTGGGTACCTTTGCAGCTGCTAGAATCATAGTTCTGGAAAAACCAGGTAGAGACTCACAGCTAGTTGGTAACTACCACCCGATCTCTCTCTTAAATGTGGACTATAAAATCTTTGCTACAGTGCTGGCACGGCGGTTGGCTGCTGTGGTCCCCAGTTTAATTCACCCGGACCAATGTGGTTTTGTAGAAGGGCGGTCTACTGCGGACAATGCTAGGCTATTGTGTCATGTCTTAGCGGGGGCAGAGAGCATTAACGAGCCATTGGTCGGTCTGTCCTTAGACGCCGAAAAGGCTTTCGATCATTTAGAGTGGTCATTCTTGTATTCGGCATGGTTTGGGTTTGGAGAAGGGTTTCTTAAGTTACTTAAAGTTATGTATGAATGTCCCTCCACCAATATCTGTGTCAATAATGTCCAGTCGGGGGCCTTCACATTAGGGCGTGGTACACGTCAAGGCTGCCCGTTATCGCCTCTCTTGTTTAATCTAGCACTTGAACCGTTACTTCTTCTTCTGAGACAAAATGGCAACATTCAAGGCATTAGGCTAGCAGGGGGGGAGATCAAAGTCTCTG
Source organism: Ichthyophis bannanicus (assembly GCA_033557465.1). Lineage (NCBI taxonomy): Eukaryota > Metazoa > Chordata > Amphibia > Gymnophiona > Ichthyophiidae > Ichthyophis > Ichthyophis bannanicus. The sequence goes on from CM066035.1 coordinate 363,805,479, forward strand.
CTTACGCAGATGACCTCCTATTATTTACGAATCCAGGCTCTGTGGCATACATTCTGGGGCAGATAGAGGAGTATTCCTCATTGTCTGGATACAAAATTAATTGGGCAAAGTCAGTCGCCTTCCCCCTCAACTTGCGAGTTCACAAATTGGATATCTCTTGTTTTCCCTTTGTGTGGGAACCGAATAGGATAAAATATTTAGGTGTACACTACTGTCACTCATTAGACGAAACACTGAAACATAATACTGAGGTAGTTATGGCTAATGTTCAGAGCCTGACTACTAAATAGTCCCCGTTGTTATTATCCTGGTGGGGCAGACTTGAAACAATCAAAATGACCATTGTACCTAAAATAAACTATGTCTTAGAAATGGTGCCATTCTATTTTCCTTTGCAATTTTATCGGTAGATCGAGAAACTTCTAGCGCTTTTCCTATGGCAGAACAAACCACCTAGGATTGCTCTTAAAAAGTTGAAAGCTCATAAGGAAGGTGGGGGAGGGGGGGGAGGGGGGGGAGGGTTCCCTGACTTTTTAGCTTATCATCAAGCGTTTCTGTTGAGACAGGGTGTGAGATGGAGGGAGCAGCTATCTGAATTAAGCCCGGTCTGGTTGGTCCTGGAGAAGAACCTTGCTTCTCCCTTCCCTTTGCACCTCCTCCCAGGAATGGTGTTCAGGGAGGAGTTCGGAAGACCCAGAATGATCATAGACACTCAGAGGGCCTTTAGAGCGTTTGCCAAGATGATGGGGATGGAAGGGCGCAACTCTTTAAGTCTCCTCCTGTGGTACAACCCATCCTTTAAAATCCAGCAAAAGACATTTGCGTGGAAACATTGGTATGAAAGGGGCATATGGACCATTGGGCAGTTATTGGATAATAGGGTGTGGAAAAGATTTGATAAATAGCAGCAGGAATTTCAACTTCCTGGGAGCTTATACTTTCAGTGGCTTCAATTGAGGCATTGTCTGAGTAAAACTCTTGTAGGATGTGAGATGCTGCAGGAGGACTGGGAGCTAGATGCTCAGATTTTACGAGCGCAGCAGTCTGGCAAGGCAGCCTCCTTTTTCTATAAGGAGCTTCAAGTTGGGGCTTCCTCGCAGTTACTTGGGCTGCAGAAAGCATGGGAATAAGATACAGGTGTCTGCTTGACACAGCGTTACTGGCAGAGATTCTGGTCACGGCAAGTCAGAGTTACCAAAGCGGCCTCCATTACGCAGACCCTATTCCTTTTCGCTCATCGGGCATATATTACACCCATTAAATTGAGCAAGTGGGATAGCTCGGCCTCCTTGATGTGCTGGATGTGTGGCGAGCACAAGGGTACATTGAAGCATATGATGTGTGAGTGTCCTGGGGTGCAGGTATTTTGGTCACAGGTGTGGGCAAGAATACGAACAATATTGGACCTTGATGCCCCCCTTACTTGGGGGTTGATCGCCTTTCAGTCGGCGATGCCCATCCCTAGTTTAAGAAAGGAGTGCAGATTCCTATTAGATTTTATGATGGGGGTGGCTATCTCTTTATTGGTTCATAATTGGAAAAATATGGCAGCATCACATTTTCAGACTTGGTGGCATCAGGTGTGTGTTTTTAGTAAATATGAGCAAATGCCCCGCAAGGGTGTTGCCCATGGCCCTCACAGTCTTCAGAAATGGTGCAGAAGTTCAAAGGGACGCACTGTTGGAGGTGTTTGCTGCTACTGAGGGTCCTAGAGAGGGTCAGCAGCAGTGGCAATGGGCAGAACACAAAGAATGAGGTTTGCCTAGGGCGCTTCATTTCCTTATGCTGACCCTGCTCCTAATTTTCCTGGTGGTTGGGCTGGCCCTGCATGGAGGCTTTGCACCTAATCACATTAGTTTTCATGATAAATATAGGTTAGATGCACCATCCTAACAGGTTTGGTAGAAGGGTCCCTTAGTGATTCAGAGCCAATAGATATTAATATAGCAAACGTAGCTGAATAGTTTTGTTAGTGAAATTATTTTGAAAATATGCCTGGTGTTCTCAAAGCATTCTCATTAGGAACTTCAGAAGTGTCTTTGTAAATACTATTTTATAGTAAAGCCTTGTCTCAATTAGTACTATTTGTGAGATTTTGCAGGAAAACTCAAAATAGAAATTTACTTTCCTGGTTCTTCTACTTTTGTTCTTAGACCTTGATACTGCTGCTCTGCGCGAATTCCCTGAGGCAGCCAGACTGTTGTGAAAAGATTCCACTTTATTCTGCCAGAGAAGGAAAATGATTTTTTTTAAAAATAAACTATAAAGAATGCTAACAACATGGGTCTGATTTTGCATGAGAGATGATTATCATTCCAGATGCCTTTTGTGTTTCATAAGTGTGTGTGTGTGTGTGCGCGCGCGTGTGCGCGTGTGTTCACTTTTTTTTTTAGGCAAAGTATTTCATTATTTTCTTTGAGAAACTGAGAATTTTTATTTTTGATTTTGCTGTTTCAAAATGTTAAATAGTGGTAACCTAAAAACAACTGTTCATTAAAAATAAAAGGACATGCTTACTAAAATACACTGTTAGTTTGTGGTAGGCCCCCAAAATTAGCATGGGAGGTGGCTTAGACCCACAATAACCCCTCTGCAGTTACCATGGGGAGATACACCCCACTGTGCTAACTAGCCAGTACATCTAGTGTGGATGCACTTACCACCAGCCATCAAGGAGGCAGGAAGTGCTCTGTAGTAACGGCAGGAATTGCAGTTAGCATGTACCAATGAAGGATGCACTAACTGTAATGTGCTGTCAACGCACACATTCTCCTAACCTGTCCAATCACCACCCCCTCCATGCTAATGTTTAGCAAAAGATTTTTACTGTCAAGCCCTGAGCTGTCAGAGCAGTGTGCTTAGTGATTGGTAAACTCTACACTAACTATTTGTGCACTTTAGTCTTAATTACTAATTACTGGGAGAAAAGACAACATAACTTATCCAAGGTTTGACAAGCTGTCAACTAAGCCTGTCAAGCTGACTAGCTCCTAGTGGTTACCACATTAAACAGAGTAAGTTAACTAAAGTGTTCTTTATTCTTGAGAATACTGTTGTTTTCTTACTTCAAACTAATTGTATATATTGGCTACTATGCTTGAATTATAACTATTTTGGAAAGCTTAAACAAATTCCAAGCAAATTAAATTTGAAACAAATATTGGGGCATATTTCCTAAAGGGTACGCTATTAGAGCGCTTCCCAGCCACAAAGCTATCGTGGAGGCCCATGAAAACTATTGGGGAGTATGCACCCATCCTCTTGCTGTTAACGCATTGGTAACACAATGCACCACACTAATTGCCATGTGGGTCCACTTACTGCCTCTCTTTGAAGCTGGGTTAGGTACACTCAGGCTAATGGCAACATTGGTGGTTTCTGCACACACAAAATACCTATGCTAATTATGATGGGCCATCAACGCCCACATTCCACCCCTAACTCTCCCAGCTCCCCCCCAATCTTGCGTTCACCGTTTAGCACAGTTTATTCAACATACCTTATAGTGCAAGCCAGCAAAAAGTACAACTTCAAGCAAATGAAGTCAGCATAGGGTCCACAGCTCAATAAATTCTAGGGGGGCTATTCATAATGTAAAAACGTTTTCAAGAAAAAAGTAGTAGAGATTCAAGAGAGGACTGCCAGTGCATTTTATATGCAATGAGGATAATTTTACAACAGGGCACCCAGGTTAAAATAACCAAAACACGTCAGATTTAAGTATATTTTATAAAGTAGGTACTTAGCAGTCTGTATAACATACTAGCATAAGGGACATAGGTTGCACTTTAGGTGCTGCATTTAAAGTATTTCATAAACAACATTCATACTGGCTAACTCCCACACTCTTCCCAGATTACATCCCTGGCTATGCCTACCAGCAAAGTACATAAGAACATAAGATATGCCATACTGGGTCAGACCAAGGGTCCATCAAGCCCAGTATCCTGTTTCCAACAGTGGCCAATCTAGGTCACAAGTACCTATCTGGTTCCCAAAAGGCACACAGGTTCCACAATGCTCATCCTGGGGTAAGCAGTAGATATCCCTAGTCCTCTTTAATAGTGGTTTAATAACTTTTCCTCCAGGAACTTGTCCAAATCTCTTTTAAATCCAGCCACACTAACAACTTTTACTACATCCTCTGGTAACAAATTCCAGAGGTTGATTACTCATTGAGTGAAAAAATATTTTCTCTGATTAGATTTAAATATGCTACATTGTAGCTTCATTGTGTCCCCTAGTCTTTCTAGTTTTTGAAGGAGTAAACAACCAATCTACATTTATCCGTTCTACTCCATTCATTATTTTATAGACTTCTATCATATCTCTCCCCTCATCCATCTCTTTTCCAAGCTGAAAAACCCTAATTTTTAAGCCTTTCCTCATAGGGATATCCTTTTATCTCCTTTACCATTTTTGTCACGATTCTCTGCACCTTTTCTAATTCTGCTATATCCTTTTTAAGATATGCCAGTAGAATTGCACACAACATTCAAGGTGTGGTCGCACCATGGAGCAATACAGAGGCATTATAATATCCTTTATTTTATTCTCCATTCTTTCTTTGATTCCCAGCATTCTATTTCTTTTCTTGGCTGTCGCTGCACACTGGGCAGAGGACTTCAACGCATTATCCACGATGACGTCTAACTCCTTTTCCTGGGTGGTGCTTCCTAATGTGGAACCTTGCATTGTGTAACTGTAGTTTGGGTTGTTCTTCCCTAAGTGCATAACTCTGCACTTGTCCATATTAAATTCCATCTGCCATTTGGAAGCCCAGTCTTCCAATTTATCAAGGTCTTCTTGCAAGTTTTTACCATCCTCTTGTGTTTTAACAACTTTGAATAATTTGGTATCAACTGCAAATTTGATCACCTCACTCATTATTTCCATTCCTAGGTCATATATAAATGTTAAAATGCAGTGTGCCCAACTCAGATCCCTGGGTACTCCACTATTTGCCTTTGTCCATTGAGAAAATAGGCTATTTAGCCCTACTCTCTGTTTTCTATCTTTCAATTTGTTCCTAATCCACAATAGTTTATTGCGTCCTATTCCATGGATTTTTAATTTCCCCAAGAATCTCTCATGAGGGACTTTGTCAAAGGCTTTTTAAAAATTGAGATATAGTATATCAAACGGTTCATCTGTATCTGTTTATTCGCACCTTAAAAAAATTGGTGACACAAGACTATCCTTGGCTAAATACATGTTGGCCTTCTGCCATAAAGCCATGACTATCTTCATGTTCAGTAATGTGTTTTATAATGGTTTCTACCATTTTGCCCAGCACTGATATCAGGCTCACTAGGTCTGTAGTTTCCTGGATCACCCCTGGAACCCTTTTTAAAAAATAGCATTACACTGGCCACTCTCCAGTCTTTGGGTACTACAGATGATTTTAATGATAGTTCATAGATTACTAATAATAGTTCTAAAATCACATATTTCAGTTCTTTCAGCATCTTGGGATGTATGCGAACTGGTCAGGTGACTTGCTGCTTTTTAGTTTATCAATTAGCTGTATAACATCTTGCTGATTTATTAAAGATGTGTTTCAATTCCTCTGATACATCACCTTTAAATATCATTTCTGGCATGGGTAAGTTTCCTACATCTTTTTCAGAAAAGACTAAAGCAAAAAATGTATTCAGTCTCTCCACTATGGCTTTGTCCTGTTTGTGTATCTTTTACATCGGCATCATCTAATAGTGCAACTGACTCCCTCATAAGTGTATTGCTAGGAATACAAGTATCATGCACTTTTGCTTCCATGGCAAGCTTCTTTTAAAATGTTCTCTTTGCTTGCCTTATTAATGCCTTCCATTTACCTGGCCAGTACTTATGCATTTTCCTGTTTTTGTCATTTGGCTCTTTTTTCCATTTTCTGAAAGATTCTCTTTTAGCTATAACAGCCTCTCTGACCTCAACTTTAAGCCATGGTTGTTGTCATTTGGCTTTCATATCAAAGCACATACTTTTACACTGGTTGGGATTCTGTAAGAGGTCATTAATAGGTGTAAATTGTCACATACACATGTTATTGCCTTTATAAAAAATACCATTAATAATAAAACCACCTTATATCAAATCCCATACCGTGTTTCTAATCTAACAATGAAGACAGCAGGAACGCAGATCTGCCGGGACAATATATTAAAGAAATGTGGTTCAGATAAGTATTAGTGTAACCAGTGGGATAAAAAAGTTATTAAAGTTAATAAATTTACTTGGGGGGGGTCCAATGCTGCCAGTTGCAGCCTGCTGCAGTTTTTTCCTCCCGAGGTTTGTGGGCATCCTGGAGGCTGCCTTATGTTCAGCAGCCCGAAAGCAGCAGCAGTTTTAAATTTAAAAATGAGTGGGTTGCTGGGGAACAGGCCTCAGGCTGGCTGTATCTTTGCGACAGTCAGAAGGCCTGTCCCAGGGCTCTGGAGTGTGGCAGGTGGCTGGCAGCATAACCGGATGTAGCCATGGTGTTTGGCAGCTGCTCCGGTTGTGCTGGGGGGTGTTGGCTGCAGTCAGATGCAGCCACAGTCTTCGCAGCTGTCCCAATTGCAGGAGAAGAGTGCCCTGTTGGCATTGGGTACAGTCGTGGGGGCTGTCCCCAATATCAGAGGAGGGGATTAGAAGCTGCCTTCCTGGCATCGAGGAGGGCCGCAGAGGTCACGGCTGGCCCCAGTGAGATGGGAAAGGGGATAGCATGCTAGAAGAAAATGGGTTGCTGGCTGAAATATCTGGCAACAAAGACAGAAGCAGCAGCACAATAATACCCACAGGCTAAACCAGATAAACTATCTTTACAACTAAGCTGACAAAAGAATGGGAGAGGGAGGTAGAGAGATGCCTTTGCTAGAGTTATCTTCTCAGGCACACACACAAAGGAGTAGGGCATCATACAGTCTAGTCACAAATGCCTTAGACTGCAGGGAGAGATAAGGTAGCCACCCCTCAACTGACCAATCAGGGAATCCTAGCTGTTAGGTACATTCCAGATATGCCACCTAGATAATCAAGGGGCCCAGAGAATTCTTCCAAATTGCTATTCTGCTCTAACCCACGTGACAAACCGCTATGCTAAGACTGTATAAAAATCCAGCTTGTATCCTGTGTGAGTGCTGGACTCCTTGATAGCTTGCTATGAGCCAGCCCTGCTATAGCAGTACATAAAAAGGTATCTGCCTGAAAATTTTGTCTCTCTCTTTCCTTGTTTTGTTCTCTCCTTGCCAGATATTATCTGTACTGGACTGGGACCCCGCTAGATGCTTGTCCCATGACATCAGTGTCAGGAAAGTGGGTCCAGAGGCATACTGGGGGCTGGGAAGGCCTGATGCTAAGGGGGTGTGGCCAGGAGCACACTTACAGTGGCCATAAAGGCCAAATTTATTTTCATGGCCTTGGAAAAAGGGCCAAGTAGGCCCAGATGTATAACAGGGCCATCAGATAGTCCAAAAACATTAAAAAGTGGCTGGAGGTCTTGTAATCGGGACTGGGAGGGTTCCAAATAGGAATTTGGGTCCAGGGCCTTGGAATCAGGCCATATAGAGAACCCAAATGAAAAAATATAAATATATTAATAAATTAATAAATGTTTCCCCATGTGTGGGGAGGGGGCCCATGGGAAGACCCAAAAATGATTTTTGGATTGAATAGTCCATAATTAAAAGAATCGGGCCATTTAGCAGGCCCAGATTGTTTTTTGGCTGCAGGCTTCATCAGACCTGTGAGGGCCTTATTAGAGATTGTCTGACTTAAAGGGGCACTAGCCTCACAGGAAAAGTACCAATTTTTGGTGATTTAAAAAAATAAAAATTAAAAGTTTTAAATAGTACAGGATGTCTGCCCACCCCAAAATTGTGTTTATTTACATTTTTAAAAGTTTAATCTGGCTGCAAAAAGCTTCATTTTTCCCTGAGGTGGGGGGAGGGAGGGGGTTGAGCTCCGGGAATGCAAAAACACCTGAGTTTTAGATTAAATGTAAATGCTCAATTCAGTGTTTTTTTCAGGCTCTAAAGAGCCTGTTTAAAGGCTTAGTTAGTTTTATTGAGAAAGAAGTCCCAGTGCCATAGACTAACAGTTAGTGTAATGGGAGAGATGTAGGGATCTCTCTAGGGAGTTGTATTTTAGGTGGAAGATGCAGTTTCTGATACAGTGTGGTAAATTTAAGGAGACACTACAGGAAAATCAATATTGGTCCACCCTTATGGGGGAAATTATTTTGAAGTTGATATTTTGAATGTTTGAGTTTTCTGTGGATGGGGCTGAGGATCTATTTGTAGTGTTGTTCGTGGACGTGCACTAAACTGGTGGCATATAATGTGAGTGACAAGATCTTGAATCTGGCAGCTGGGACTGAAGAGAGACAGAAGCAGGAGGTGTGCTGATAGTGTGGAGTGTGAGAGGAAATTTTGAGATTTAAAGGTGATTTTTTAAGGCAAATTGTTAGTATTAAAACTAATTGAGTTCAAGGTGAAAATTGGAGGTAGAAGGAGAGGTGAAAAACCCTCTAAAGAAGTTCCATTGAGAACCTCTTTAATTTTATGTGAAGTGCTCACCGCAAGCCAGCAGCTTAAATAGAGGTGCCTCTTCTCCCTGCCACACTGCCCGATCAGCATCAGGGAGGTGAGCGGGAAGGGAAGCCCCTCCCTGATTGCTACTATAAAGGCCTATCAGGCCCACTGCATGCCAGCAGCTTAAACAGAGGTGCTGGCAGGCGGGCCCATACCAGAGGGCCCTTTGGTGTGTCCCTTAGGCGCAGACCGAAGACACGGACTAGAAATCACTGCAAGAGCACACCAACTTACCTGCAATGCAATGCAATGTGTGCAATAATCTGATGTTCAGAACTACTCATACATTTAGGAAACCCCTGTTGCAAGGTCAAGCAAGCATCAAAAGACCTGGAACAATAATTCCACAGCATCACTCCAAGCTCCACTCCATGGTCCTCGTCACCCTCAAGCAACTTCACTAATCAGAGTACCAACTCTTCCTAATCCTATTACACAGCAAAAATGCTAATCTCACTCTACCTATGATTATCCTTAGCATCATCATCCTCACCTCTTCACATTCAGAAGCACTCAGGTTCAATCAATCTACAATTTGCATATGTCCCATCCCCTCATACAAACCTCTTAACATTTGGCACCCATCCAACACTCACCATGGCATAAAGTACGGGCTTCTCATCAGTATTCACACAGAGGTCTCAAGCGTAGTTACCACCAAACACAAGTTCCCCATTCAACATATCAAACCCATAAGATGTGCCCTCCTTAACTCTTGCTCTGCTCACAATAAAATACAAACCATAGCAGACTATGTATCGGATAACAAGATCAATGTCCTATGTATCACCGAATCCTGGTTCACCGAGAATGACGTCCTAATCAACCAGCTTATCACAACCACCCACAACATTCACAATTGCCCCAGACATCCAGTAGAGGAGACAGAAAGGACCTTGACTTTAACTATGCCTCCACCCTTAACCTTGATATCATCACAATCTCCAACAGCTACCTCTCCATCTGCCTCGCCTACAGACCCCCTCACGCCAACGTTGAAGAACTTCTATAATACTGGAGGAAATCTGCTCCCACTCACCCCCGCATGAAGACCTCATACTCCTTGCTGATTTAAACCTACCATCTGTCTCATCCACCCATTCATCAGTCTTTCTTGAAGCCATAACAGAGCTACAACTCACACAGGTCATATCCACCTCTACCCACGCTAAAGGTGGTATCCTCAACATATTCCTATCAAACCGACTCCTAAATGCCAGCGGTTATACACCACCATCAATGACCCCCGTACCCTGGTCTGATCACATCATCATCTATTTCTGCATACCAAACTCATGCCCATGTAGAGCACCTCAGAGCTCTCCCCCAACAACCCAGAAATTCCTCTCATTCAATTAACATGACTTCACCTAAAAAAAAATCACAATTTTAACCTCCCTACCAGCACAAAAAGACCTCAAAACTAAAGTATGCTCATGTAAATCAACCATTTCCACAATGGCCCCATCAAAACTCTCCACCAGAACTAAATGAGCACATGCTCCCTGGCACTCCTCGGCCTTAAAAACACATAAACGCAACCTGTGTCATCTTGAACACCGATGAAGAAAAACCCAAAACCTGCAACTCAAATCTCAGTATCTACAGGAACTCAAATTATACCACAAATCCACCTTCCAGGCCAACCAAGAATACTACAATAACCTATTCACACACTCCTTAAACAAACCAAGAGAACTTTTCAAAATTGTCAAATCTCTTACCAAAGATACTTCTCATTCCAACTGGTACCACTCCTTCAATCCTCAAGACATGGCCATACACATACTAGCCAAGGGCAAACACACACCTTCAACCAGTCTCTTCATCCCAGCCTTTAATGATACGCCACATCAAGACAAACAATGGACCACCCTCAACACTCTCCCACATAAGGAACGCAGCAAAATCATCTGCAATCTCAATACTACCACCTCCCCTCGACCCATGTCCGGTCTCCTAGCTGAAAGTTACACAGTAACAATTCTTACCTTTCATATCCAACATCATCCATTCCTCCCTTGACCAAGGATTCCTGCCTCCATCCCTCAAGCAAAGTCCAGAGGAGAACATAACCGCCCGTAGGTAAAGTCAGGAACAAAACAAAAACAGGCGTGCCAAGACAGTGGTAGATAAATGGTCTTTATTAACCATCCCAACATGTTTCGGCTGATGCCTTCTTCAGGAGGAATACACCTCAAGTAAAAATTAAAAACATATATAAATAAACACTAAGCCAAACATTTAAAAACATAATTTAAAATAATTAATAAATCATAAATAGTCATGATAAATAAGCGTTAAAACAGTAAGGGCCTGATTCTGTCCCACACATACATCCCCTTTGTATGTCTAGTCTGAGCCAGACGTACAAAGGGGATTGCAATTCTGATCCCATGGGGCATATCTAGCCCCACAGGATCAGAATCGCAAACAGGCCTGTACGTGCAGGCACTGCCCGGATAGCTCAGTCAGGTTTTTAAATGGAGCCGCAGCACCACGGTGTCATGTTGCCATGGCACTGCAGCTCCATTCAAAAGCCATGATGCCGGCTGCTACAGAAAAAGGTTTATTCTCCGCAGCCTAACCCTCCTAAGGCCAGAGTCGGGCTGTGGGAAATAAACCCTGCCCCCCCCCCCAGCCCTTCCCACATCCTGAGATTGAAAGAAAAAATGTGCAGGGAAGTTATTTCACCTTGGAGGTAGAATAACTTCCCCGGCCATTTCACTAGCCCTGGACGTACAGGGCCAATATTAGAATCAGCCCTGTATGTCCAGTGCCAGCGACCGCCCACTCTATGCCCCCGGGCTGCCTCTTCCCCATCCCAACTAACTTCCCTGCACAACTAGCAGTGAAGTTAGTCGGTGGCGCCACTGGCACAAATAGCAGAGTGGGCGTCCTGTTGGGATGTCTATCCCCACTATTCATGTCTCAAAATAATCCCCTAAATGAACTCCAACAATGATAAAAATCATATAATAATTAAAATAAAAGTATTAAAAGACTCATATGATAAATTATAGACTACAAAACATAAGCAGAACAAGGAATGTGCAAAAACAATTCACCAAAGGGTGTGACCAGGAGAGACAAGGAGTTACCCTATGGTTAAAGTATAAACTATGTGTTGCATTGTAAAAGTAACCCTCATCAGAAGTATTAGGATGGGGATCGCTGGGGATTTCCTGCATTGACTGTGTACCCAGGAGACGCCGGGGGTGCCGGTGTAGAGGAGGTGGAGCTTCCAGGACCTTCCTCCCCCCCCCCACTCCATAAGAGCTCGTCTCTGTAAGACCTGCCTCTGGATCGCTGAGGATTTCCTGCATTGACTGTGTGCCCAGGAGACGCCGGGGGTGCCGGTGTAGAGGAGGTGGAGCTTCTGGGACCTCCCTCCCCCCACACTCCATAAGATCAAGTCACCCGCGGTATGCGGCCGCGGGCGCGTGCCTGTGGGCGCGTGTCCAAAGGGGCGTGGCCAAAGGGGCAGGTCCTGCCCCTTTGGAGCCCCTTCGGAGTCTAGAAGAGTCTATTCCGGAACTGAATGGGGAAATGAAAGAAGCGGTCTCAGCCAATTGCGGCGGCTAAGACCGTGAAGACCGCTGGTCCAATGGATCATCATCTGCAAGTTTTACCTGCAACTTCTAAATTGGACGGCTTAAATGTATCATCTGAGACCGTCAGCTCCGGTGTGGACAACTCTTCCATTTTGGGTCTAACCCCGCCCAGCTTACAGGGATTAACTGAGGTAGGTGCAGCTTCAGGTTTGACTGACCCGACCCAGCCCGCCTCTTTACCTCTTCAACCGTCGTCTTCCCAACCGGGTAATTTGGTCCTGAATATGCCTGCTCCCCTTCGTTTTGCTCCAGCTGTGGAAACGTTGCCTGCTCCTGAGAATGTAACTTTGAGTGATATCTGGACTGTTGTGACACGGACTGAACTTTCAGTTTGCTCTGCTTTTTCACAAATTTCTCAATTTTCTACAGATGTCATTTCTAAGCTTACTGAGTTGGAGGATGGCATGGCTGTTTGTAAGATTGCTGTTAAGAAGGTTGAAGGCAAGCTGAATGTTGCACAGGCTAATATTTCCTGTAATGTTAGGGAAAGTTTAATAGTTAATCATCAGTTAGAATCCCTGGAAAATGTTTCCAGGGTTAAGAATTTGCGCTTTATTAACTTTCCTCAAACGCATTATCTTTCCCCAATGATACTGGTACAAAACTATTTTAAAGAAATATTATTGATTTCAGATGTGGATGCTATTAAGCTATCAAATGTGTACTATCTTCCGTCTGGGGTACGGTCCCAGGTTTCTTCTCAGGATGAGTCCTTACCTGAGGCTCCTTCAGCCTCTTTAGACCTTTCGGCTTTCTTGGAAAACTCATCAGAAATTATTTCACAACGTGCTACTTTAATTGTTTCTTTTTTATTGTTATCTGATAAGAATTTAGTATTGAGGCTTTATTTTTCTAAGGAATGTGCTGAGTTTTGTGGTTTTCCAATACAGATTTTTCCAGATGTTTGTAGGGTTACCCAGAAAGGCAGAAAGGATTTCTTGGCATTAAAGCCTCGGACCTTGCCCCTGGGTGCCACATTAAAGATAAAGATAAGCTCATCAAAACAAGCGTTTAAAGATACTAAGGGGTATGTTTACTAAACTGCAGTAATGTTACAGACCGCGCGTTATGTAACGTTAACACTCGTTAGGTAACATTAACGTGCGGTATGTAATGTTAACATGCGTTAACGTTACTTAATGATCGTTAACGTCCCCGGCCGCAGTAAACACTGCAGAGGGTGGAGAGAGGGCAGGGGGGAAGGGGTCAATGGGCGGGGAGTGGGTGGGGAAAGGCTCCCTGCACACTAACGCACTGAACTGAAGGGCTGAATCCTACCGCGAATGAAAACCTGCAGTTAGACGCACATTTGCAGGAGAGAGAAACAATTTCAGTGTCAGCAATGTATAGCATAGACAGGGAGCCCAAGAAACATGACAGTAGTGCTCCATGTCCAGCACCAGCATAGTGCCCAAGTATGAAAGGCCACTATGGTGATGGTGCAAGTGGGGCATAGGAGGCTGCAGGCAGGACATGTAGCGGGGGCAGCAGGGGCACAGGGTGGATCCAGGTGGCACATAGGAACATAGAAACCGGAAATCATCATGACAGCAACTGACAAAATCCAAACACAATCCACCTACATCTACCTGGTCCACCCGAGCTAACAGTTGCCAGGGCACTGACCTGACATACCCCCAGCCAACCCTCCCCCAAGCGGAAAGGACAGACTATTGGTAGGTGGTGATGGGGGGGGATGTGAGGATGCTCATGTATGCCCCATGCCCCAGACCACGCTCCCTAGGCGACCACCTACCCACACATTGTATGGCCTGGGACTGTGCACTACCAGCACCAACAGCATATGGCCATGTCAGCATGGCGGGGGTGTGTGCCCATGCTGGAGGGGGCAGTGGCACCTGCCTGCAGTGGACCTAGGCCATGCCCTGTACCAGTACGTGGTGTGCAGTGCAACATAAAAGGTCTGGCTGAGGAAAAGTGCAGGTAGCCCCAGGGACCACCATGCATCTGTGGCAACAGTGTGGTGCAGTACACCCAGTGAGTGTGTCCAGAAGCAGAGGATCACAGGTTCAAGCCCCAGCTGTGGTTCCTGCAGAGCATGTCCCTATGTTTTACCCTACAATGCAGATACAACAGCAACATGTGCAAAGCCCAAAGCAGCGGCGAACAGGGGTACAAACACCCACTCACACAGGCTCCACAATCCAAAGATGCATGGAGAGTCAGGCTGTTGGCCCCAGCATTGAGCTGCCGTTATCACCAGGGCACTACTACTACCTCCTGCACAGTTTAGCAATGTCGGCACTGTGATCAGGACCAATGTGGCGGGCAGGGTTGCCAACCATCCCTATCTGTGCACAATGCTGCAATAGGAGTGTGTGTGTGTATGTCTATCCATTGTTTTGTGGCTGCCCACACTTCACCGGGCCCACAATGTCCCACTGTTACCATCGTTAGCCTGAATATGTGCATAATGAGGAGCAGTGTTGTGGGTATTATTATTATTATTTATTATTATTATTTTTTTTTATTTGACATCTTTTATATACCGCACTATTCATAATCAGCTCGGTTTACATAGAACAAGAAAACATCAGATAAGATAAGATACAAATTATCTGTTTTTTTACATAAAACAGGAACAATAACTTGGGTAACCGGGGTAATTATTTACAATAAATAATAGTCATAGAACTATTATGGCCCGGACAGGGCGGATTGGCCGGGATGCATCTTAACAGGGTGTGGGGCAATGGCTGGGACACTGTAGTGCCCGACCACCGCCTGCATGGACAGGGTGGCCACAGCATGGCATGCTGGGAGGGCACTCACTCTGACCGAGCAGTGACCATGGCATGTCTAGGTTCCCACATAGCGCTCTATATTATCTGCCACCAGTGATCCTGTTGTGTTCCCACTGCTGGAGCTACAATCACTGAGATGCCTGCTTGGTGCATATAGTTCCTCTGTAAGCATACACTATGGATTGGCTAGTGGACTGTCTGCAGTTAGACTATGCATGGTCGGAACACCTATATGGTGCAGTCTGACTGTGCTGTCTGCTGGTGACTGGCAGACAGTGGTGTGAGGCAGTTGGGGTTTTCCAGAGCTAACCCCATCATTGCTGCTGGTCTGCCACTGCCCCAGCCACAGGTATGGCTCTAGTCCACCAACCTTGGAGGGGCGTCACATACCAGCAGGATGGAGGTTGCTTCACAGGGTCTGGGGAACCTGTTCCTTACCTACAAAAAGGGTGATGTGAGCCCTTTGGAGTATGTAGTGTATACCACTTTGAACTATTAAGGCACTGCTACACAAACCTCATGCAAGTTTGGAAACCCCTCTGACCTGATAACAGGTGCCCATGTCAGCCAGACCCTAACACAGGGTACACACTAATCTGGGTGGTGTCTGGTCCCAGAGGGCCACATGTGACTGCAGGATACAGATGGACACTGAATTACCTTCAGCTGCACTGCAAGGAACACCTGTCACACACTGGCAGTGATAAGGATGTACAGCAGGGCCTATCTCTAGCACCGCATATACTGTAGACCTAGTTCTGGGCACACATCCTATTCCTCAGGGAGAATACAGAACCTGCACAATAGGCATGGTCTGTAGCTACTCTGTGCCAGTATCACACACTGTCAGTTCATCTGTGGCACCACTTTACTCCTATGAAGAAAGGCTAAAAAGGTTAGGGCTCTTTAACCTGGAAAAGAGACGGCTGAGGGGAGATATGATAGAAGTCTATAAATTAATGAACGGAGTGGAACGGGTAAACGTAGATCGATTGTTTACCTTATCAGAATATAGAAAGACTAGGGGACATGCAATGAAGCTGCAGGGTAAACTATTTAAGACTAATAAAAGAAAATATTTTTTCACTCAACGTGTAATCAAACTCTGGAATTTGTTACCGGAGGATGTAGTAAAGTCTGTTAGTGTAGCTGGGTTTAAAAAAGGTTTGGACAAGTTCCTGGAGGAAAGGTCCATAAACCATTATTAAGAAGTGACCGAAGATATCAATGCTTGACCCAGTACAAGCATTGTGGAACTTGTGTCTCTTGGGGAAACTGCTAGGTACATGTGACCTAGATTGGCCACTGTTGGAAACAGAATACTGGGCTTGATGGACCTTGGTCTGACCCAGTATGGCATATCTTATGTTCTTATGTTCTTATCTTTCCAAGCTGAGGTACCGGAGAGGTGCAGACCCCATTTTCTGATCAGCTGTAGATAGCTATTCAGTATGTGCATTGCATCATCAGTACTGGTGGAGTTACCCTATCCTGGCACTCAGAGCAGACAGTTTGTGCGGTGACCTGCAGTCCTTCTGTACCCAGCCATTGCTGTGACATACACCATGGAGGTATAGCCTACTAGTTAATACAATGCCATTCTTGGCAGTGTTCATGGGTTCAATTCCTCATTGTTCCCTCCTCTCATGCCTGTCCTACTCAAATAGTGTGCATGCCTGTAACAGTCATATATTTGCAGATTTGTGCTGCCAGCCCATAATACCCTTGCAACAATTGCCAACATTCCCTTGGTCCGTCTATCTGCGTCTGTCAGCTGTGTAGAGCCCTGTCTGCCTGTGCAGGCTGTCACTCAATGTCATGCACTCCTACCCTTTCCTGCATTGCGCCTCTTCATGCTTGCCTCGCCTGGGCCTGATCTGCATGGCACCACCACTCCTCTGTCCACCCATCATTGTAACTATCCTGCCACCTCCGCCTTCACTGGGGGACACGTATTCCCATCATCTGCCACCAACTGTCTTTCCAGTACTTTACATTGCCAACACCCTGTGCTGTGGTACAGTTGCCCCCACCATGTTTGTCATCAGTACTGGCAGCCATATGCGATGCCCACAGATATGGCAGGTACAGTGGCTCCCAGCTCTCCCTCCTTCACTGACCTGTTCATTGCCTTTCCTGAGTGCTCTATCTAGTGTTAGGGCTACATCTGTCTCTGTTCCTCATAGTTCATGCATGTCATCCTGCAGCACCTTGCAGCCCTTAGACCACACTAACCTAGGGCACCATAACCTTGTTAGGCCATCGTAACCTATGGTTCCCTAACCCAGGGTGCCCTCTAAGGTGCCCTGTCCAGGGGTGCCTAATACGGTGCATAGCCTAAGGAGCCCTACTGTATAGGGCACCTTATGAGGCACCTTACAAGGCACCTTATAAGGCACCTAACAAGACACCTTATAAGGCACCTTATAGGGCACCTAACAAGACACCTTATAAGGCACCTTACTTATACGGCACCTTACAAGGCACCTAACAAGGCGCCCTACAAGGCGCCTTATAAGGCACCTTACTTATACGGCACCTAACAAGGTGCCCTGCAAGGTGCCTTATAAGGTGCCTTGTAAGATGGCTTATGATGCGCCTTGTAGCACGCATTAGTTTGTAATATGCGTTAGTTGATACGGCTTGCTGTAAAGATGCACTGCCCACGCCTTTATATGGCCATCTGTACCTTTACCGCGGAACCTAACACGAATGGCATTACCGCAGTTTAGTAAACATACCCCTAAATAACCAGAGGAGAAGAGGGGTTGGGGTGGGGGAGAGGAGAAGGGGGAAGGGAGGGGAAGGAGAAGGAGGGGGGAGGGGAAAGGGAAGGAGGGGAGGGAAAGGGAAAGAAGGGGGAAGGGCTGAAAGGGGGAAGAGGGGAAGGGGAGGGAAGTGGGTACATAGGCCTCCCTACTGATTCCTAAACTGGATTTTCAATGCTGTGGCAATGGCATTGAATATCCGGTCATCACCGCAAAAACCGGAAGACGCTGATGCTAACTGGGAAGCTGTGATATTAGATGCTGCTTGGTTAGTGATCTGCGCTGTAAACATAGGTGAGGAAAACCTTTGCCTATCTTTAAGGTGCAGATTGCTAACCAGGCAGCATCCAATTCACTGCTGCCCGGTTAGCGCCATTCTCCACCTCTGCTCCGCCTCAGAAAGCCCCGATGCTAATTGGATAGTATTGGGGCATGTAGGGTACTTAGGAATGGATATTCAACGGCACTAACCATGTAAATGCCATTAAATATCTCCAACTAAGGCATTTACATGGTTTGGAAACCATATTGATGCCTTTTGAAAACTGGGCCCTTGATTTTTAAGCTTGAATTTCTTAATAGCTGTCAGTGTTGTTCAAAGGAATTTATTGGTAAAGGGAGATTTGAGTGAATGAGTCTGGCCAGAGTGTGACTGTGACTGAGTGAGGGTGTGAAAGGGATTTGTCAAGGACTTTTAATTCTCTTATTCTGTTTAGGATAGGGACAGTCCAAAAAATACCCCAACAACTTCAGTCTGCACTTTAATTTCAATAAGACTGAATCAGCCTCAGCAGTAGTTAGGGTTTTCCTTTTTGAGTTTTATAAGATAGGGAGTAGAAAAAGAATTTAGCTGAGAAAGGAGATCATCACTTGGCCAGAGGAACTGCAAGACCAGAAGAGCAGAACCAGACCAGGAGCAACTGGACCAGAACTGGGCCCCATTTCAAAGTAGTAAGGAAGAGAGGTACCTCTGTGCACATGCACCTAGAAGAGCATATATAAAGATATTAAGGCTAACACTTAAACAGGTTAAACAACACAGAGTATTCTGTAACTGTTAAAAGGTAAAAGTTCCTGCAGTACAAGAATAAATTCACAATGAGACACACAAATTAAATTAGAAGGAAAGAAAAGTAATTTTAAAGAATTTTACTTACCTGAAAGTACCTTAAACAAGAAGTAATTGGTAACACTTGAATATATTATTTGTAAAGAAACTGTAATTTCTTTGGAAAAAAAATATTTTTGGAAGTTAACTTTTTTAACTTTTGAAATGCAATAGTGTGAAAATACGTATCTATTTTTTAAATTACCTGTGACAATTAGGACCTTTTAACAACCATTTAATAATTTATCTAGCTTCAATAAATTTTGTTCAAAATCCTGTTCAAGAAAGCAAATGTGATTATTTGATTTCATTCTTGTTTACACTACCATTCCTAAATATATGTAACATGACATTGGTCGGGCTGAATCCTACTTAGTTCACTTTCCTCTCTTCCCTTGTTCTCCTGTTGGGGAAGCAGGAGGAGATGAGGTCAGTGAAGTTCAGTATTCTTCCGCCTGGATGAACATCAGATCTTGAGGTAAGCACTTGGCACAGACTACTCTCCTACATCACCGGTACTCTAATAAAGATCTGATTGTGTCTTCCTGAGCAAGGAGTTGCATTAGGAAGAAATGGTTCACAATTTTCTTTGAAGCAGAACGTTTTGAGAAGGTTGATAAGTTCCAAAGATGTGAAGGAAGGACATAGATAGTGTCTGCGGCTAGGGTTGGATGTTTACCTGAAGCTTTAGGTCTGAATAATTAGAAAGAACTGAAAAATAATAGACATTTCTGCAATGTGTACACCTTAGAGCAGGGGTGTCAAACTCAAATACACAGTGGGCCAAAATGTAAAACTTGAACAAAGTCGCGGGCCAGCATTGAACAAATGAACCTTTTAATATGGACCCAAACAAGATTTGCTTTAACATTGAATATGAAGCAACACTTATTACTATACAATTTATAACTTAATAGTTCAGATATGCAAAAACCAATTTCAAATAAAAAAAATCAATGACATTCATTTATTAAATAAGATTTAAATAATAAATAATTTTTAAAATAAAATAATAATAAAATTAATCAACCATTCAAGCCCATGTCTTGGAGTAGCAAGAAAAAGTGCATAAAGAAAACGTTAATTATTGCTCAGTTTGCTGCACACTGATCTAATCTGATGTGCCCAAGCCAGATACCTGGCATCTCTTCTTGGATGATAGTTCATCAATGTCTGGGCTCAGGCTTTGAGCTGAGGAAATCCTCAGTATCGAGCGAAGGTGTTCATCAGTCAGACGTCTCCTGTGAGATGTTGTGGTCATCTTCATCGAGGAGAAAAGTTGCTCACATAGATAAGTGCTGCCGAACATGGAGAGCATCTGAGCAGCTTGGGTGCGGAGCTGAGGCATTGTGTCAGGAATGAACTGTGGAAACTGGGCGGCGCCCACAGCATCATACTTTGACTTCAGCGTGTCATTACACTGGAGTTCAATTAACTCCATTTGGAGGTTGGTTGGTGCGTTTTCCACATTAACTGCAAAGGGATTACTGAGCAGTTCAAACCTACATTTCTGGACATCAAAGTCGGCAAATCGCCGGCTAAACTCAGCACCGAGTACACGGAGTTTTTCAGCAAACTGTGCGCATGGGAACAAGTTGGTAAAGAACTGCGTTTTCATGGTTTGGCAGCAGGGAGAATGGCCAAGGTTTCCTTGCAGCATCTGATTCTCCCACAGGCACAGTTTAGTTTTAAAAGCCCTCACTGCAGCGTACATGTCTGTGATGATGCGCCCCCGCCCCTGAAGGTTCAGCGCATCGAGATGGCTCGAGATGTCACACAGAAAGGCCAGCTCACACAGAAACTTTTTCTCCCGAAGCTCTGCTGTGTCCTTCCCTTTGCTTTCCAGAAACTGACATATTTCCTCATGCAGCTCAAAATATCTATTCAGTACTTTTCCTCGGCTTAACCATCTCACCTCTGTGTGATACGGCACGTCTGCGTATTCCGAACCACACTCCTCCAGAAAAGACTTAAACTGGCGGTGATTCAGACCTTTGGCTCTTATAAAGTTAACTACTTGTGTTACTGTGGTCATAACATGTTCCATCTTTAGGGCTTTGCCACACAATGATTCCTGATGTATGATGCAGTGATAAACAGTTAGTTCACCTGCACAGTTCTCTTCCTGCATCTTCTCCCGGACCCTGCCCACCAGTCCACTTGTTTTAACCGCACATCGCTGGCGCACCATCTGTCGTTAATCCCACGAGTTTATCCCACAGCAGCTTTATTTCAGTTACGCATTTGGAAACCTCCTCAAAAATTTCCTTTCCTGTGGTTGTGCCATGCATTGATTTGAATCCCAATAGCTCCTCCGTAACACACATATTTGAGTCCACTCCACGGATGAAGACTGACAGCTGAGCAGTATCAGATGCGTCGCTGCTCTCATCCACAGCAAGGGAGAATGCAACGAAATCTTTTCCCTTTTCCAAAAGCTGGTCATACAGATTGGTGGCAAGATCACATGTGCGATCAGCTACTGTGTTTCTGCTCAGGCTCACGTTTGAAAAGGCTTGCTTTTTCTCTGGGCACACGATGTCACAAACTTTCAACATGCACTTTTTCACAAACTCTCCCTCATTAAAGGGCCGGGCTGATTTTGCGATCTCTGCTGCCACAATATAACTAGCCTTTACAGCAGCCTCACTTTGTGATGTGGCTTTTTTGAACATATTCTGTTGTGAAACCAAACTTCTTTTCATCTCCTCCACTTTCTGGCTCCTTTGAGTCATGTCCAGGTCCTTGTACTTGTCATGGTGTTTTGTTTCATAGTGTCGTCGAATGTTATACTCCTTAGTTATAGCCACGTTGACTCCACAAATCAGACAAACAGGTCTGTCTTTTACATATGTAAACAAATATTCTGTCTCCCACCTGTCCAGAAAGTTCCTGTTGTCTGCCTTTCTTTTTGCCATTTTTGGGAAGGGGTTTCCACAGTGACAGTTGTAGCTTGAGATCGCTATGACTTCTGTCACACAGGAGAGGGCGTTTCTGGGACCTGTCCTGATTGACGCGCCAAAACAGCAAGGCATTATGGGATTTGTAGTATTAGCGATGAATGAATGCGCTGTATAATACCGGCGGGCTAGCTCTAGTAGTCATTTGGTATAGCTCGCGGGCCAAATATAATTACACTACGGGCCAAATTTGGCCCGCGGGCCAGAGTTTGACACCTATGCCTTAGAGGAAAGGCGGGATAGAGGTGATATGATTGAGATGTTTAAATACCTCCGTGGCATAAATGTTCAGGGAGAGAGCCTCTTTCAAT
This sequence comes from Ichthyophis bannanicus, assembly GCA_033557465.1. Classification (NCBI taxonomy): domain Eukaryota; kingdom Metazoa; phylum Chordata; class Amphibia; order Gymnophiona; family Ichthyophiidae; genus Ichthyophis; species Ichthyophis bannanicus. The sequence goes on from CM066035.1 coordinate 363,827,575, forward strand.
TGAAAGCAAGTTCTGCGACGAGGGGACATGGGATGAGGGTGAAGGGAAATAGATTCAGGAGTGATATGCGGAAATATTTCTTTACAGAAAGAGTAGTGGATCCATGGAATAGTCTCCCAGTGGAGGTGGTAGAGATGAGGACAGTAACTGAATTCAAAAAAGCATGGGACAAACACAGAGTATCTCTAAATGTAAAAAGTGGACTGTTGTAGTTGTTGTTATGGAAGGACAGACTAGATAGGCCATGTGGTCTTTTTCTGTCATCATGTTTCTATGTTTCTAAGTTTCTATGTTACCGTAGTTGGTTACTAGCTGTAACTGGGCTAGATACAAAGCTGAAAAGGTTTGACGAAAATAATTTTCATTGATTTTGCTATAATCTTCTTGCTGAATTTATTAAATTACCTCCAACGAAGTTAATTTTCTAAAGCTGTTTCCACAGATAAATCCTGTTTTACCCACCAAAAAGACCTTTTATAAAATTACTCTATGGTATATGCTTGTAAATATTTGCATAGTGACAAAGAAGGTCCATAATTTTATATGATCTGTGTGTAGGTGTGTTAAGTAGAGTGCAGTCAGTCATGAAGTAGCTACACAAAGTAGGATTTTAGAAAGGACGTGCTATCAGCAGGGGGATGTGCAAATAAAGGCGTGTTGCAAAACGAGCAAGTTTCAGAACTGGGCCTGTAAACATGCAGGATCCATTTGAAATCATCATGTGAATGTCTAGTGAGTTGGAAATAACGTGCAAGACTGCCAACCAGAAGTGCAGCTTATGGAAAATACAATACAGACATGCAGAGACCCATTTGCAGAAATGGGTGCAAGGTCTCCTACCACCTTTCCACTTATAGAGCTACTCATGTTTTGTATAGACGCCAAGCACCCCATCCATGCACAATATAAAGTATGCATGCAGAGGTTTTACGTGAGAAGACAGGGAGCAGAGCAATGGCAATGTGTCAGCCCAATTTCATCAAGGCTGAAACACAGAGGCTCTGTCAAATGACAAAAGCCAATGAGGATGTATCCATGAAGACCCTCTAGAGGACAGCAACCTTGGGCCGGAAGGACTGGGGTTTCTAGTCCCACAGGTGCTCCTTGTGGTCTTGGGCAAGCCACTTAACCCTCCATAGCCCATGTTCCCTGTAAAATAGTTATCTCCAAGTTATAATACCCTGTTCAATGTAATTTCAGTTTGTTCAATGTAAACCGCACTGATGCAGAATAGCGCGGTATATAAGAGAATATAAATAAATTAAATAAATAAATAAATAAATAAGACACAGGGCTGCCTATCAGGAGGCACATCAGGTCTGGAAGCAGATCCGCAAGACCCTTGCCAATAAGTTCCAAAACCATAATGTACACGGCAGTGTTTAGGCTCTAGAAAAAAGATGAGGGCAGAGGGATGGGGATAGGTAAGGCAAGGGAGCTAGGTACCCCTCTTGCCCTCTGCAGAGTGATGACATGGACCAATCAGGGGCCAAAAATATGTAGGAAACAGCAGGTAGACAGTGGCAATGAAGTTCTTAGCTGCAGTAGTCATGCAGTAGACAAAGTGGGAGTGCACATTACAGTAGCTCTGTGGCAGGAGACCTTGTAACAAAGCAGAGTGAAGTACAGGGTTCCTGGGAATGAGGGAGTTAGAAAGGATACAGTTATTGTCAAAAACCTGGAAAGGAGTGCCAGGCTGGGATCACATCACAACCACATGTTTAGTCACATGGACACTGCACTGTATACTAGGAGGGAGCCTGTAGAATATCCTAAGCTAGAAAGAATAAACATGTACCCACAGAAAGATCAGTAAAATGCCCCAAAGAGATGTGCAGGCACCACTGCAAAGAAGTCATCACAGGAGGTCAATTAGAGGGGGTGTAGTCAAGGATGCCCCTCCCACCTGAAGGCAGGATGGGATCCATGAGTCAGAAACATCATGGCAGGCAATGCACTCAAAGAGCATAATTACTCACTGGATGACACATGGAGTGAAAGAAATGTCAAGGGATGCAACTCTTGCAGGATGACTCCAATTAGCATGCTATATATTTCCCTTTCCCAAAGAAATTCAGGATACAGCCCTAAAAACATTCCTTCAGGGCACAGCTGTGAAAATGGGTACAAAAGGCCTTTGTGATAGAGATCTCTGGTGAGAGCTGTGGATGGCAGCGAACAGCTGGCATGGACAGCACAGCAAAGGGAAAGATAGCCAAGAGGTGCACAGACAGCACATATCAAGGGGGGCTCAGAGCCTGGTATCTGCTGCACATGTTAGCAGAAAATGGCATTCAAAGGTCTGATAGGCATGGGCTCAGCAATGTAGTAGTACGTCAAATGGGAGAGGTGTTGAATAAGGAAGATGGCTAAATTGCCCAAAGGGATAAATTGAGGTAAGCACTTAGCACAGACTACTCTCCTATATCACCAGTATCTCCGTTTAAGTGCAGGGGAGGGACACCAATGTAAATGGTAGAGAGATGAGCATGCATCTCACTGATACCACCATGGAAGAGCAAGCAGCACAGGTCTGGCAGGTAGAAGGATGGGTGTCACAAGTGCATGTGGGGGGAGCGCAACATTAGGCAACATTGACATGCTACACGTAAGCCCTCATGGAAATGGTGCAGGTCAGCTATTGGCCAGGACAAAGAGGTGACAGCATCCAGATGCAACAATGTAGGACAAAACCACCCCCATGGCTCTAAGAAAGTAGGGTGCAGCAGAGCACAGGCCCTCCGTCAGCCTGTCCCCTGCTCCATGTGGGCGAGGCCATTATCTGAATGGTATGGGTCACACAGACCAGTGGATGCAGAGTAGGAAACTGAGGGAGCCTATCAACAATATGGTGCAAGCCATAATCCAGGGTTGACATGGCATCTCTCACCCCCAGCAGCAGACACCAGCTCCATGCATGTTCAGTAGTATTAAGGGTCTTGAAGATTGACTTTTAGAAAACAGCAATGTGCAGATAAGTGACTTTAACACATTATACCCTGACATAGAGTAATGAAAACACAGTACTGTTTTTAACCAGAAGTGAACCTATAGAAAATATTTTTTGTGGCATTTAATAGATTTTAAGACATTAGAAGGAAGGTGTGACGAGAACATTAATACTCTGTGACACTAATATAAATCATATACATTTGGACCTGAACTGGATGAGAAACAAGGGGTTTGGACAAGCTCCTGGGGAAAAATCCATAAAGTATTATTAAAGTTAACTGGGGAAATCCACTGTTAACCCTTTGGTTAATCAGTATGGAATCTGTCTACCTTTTGAGAACCTGCAAGTACTTGTGACCGGAATTGGCCAATGCTGGAAACAGGATACTGGGCTTGACGGACTTTTGGTCTGACTTGATATGGCATATATTATGTTCTTATGTTAAATAATTTGTTTGGTCCTACAAATATGCCAATTTAAATTTTTGCACATATATACTCAATGTTTTTGGTTATTTGAAGATTGTCAATCCCGTATTTAGGATTATCTCTTTGTATTTCTGATGTCCTTGTTTTGTAAATATCTTTTGAAGATACTTCCATCCAAACCATTCACTTAGGAGCCAACACCTATTTAAAATAATCCTGTATCATTCACATCAATCCTTTGAAAATCTAAATAGGAATTTTAAAAGTTATTCTTCAGACTGATGGTAACCAATGCAGAATATAGAAAATAAGATAAACTAAATTGGTTATAACCCCACTGCAGTATTTTGTATCAGTTGCAGTGACTTCAACAGGATTACAGGAAGAATAAGTTACAAAGAATGATAGTAGTCTAGAGAGGTAAACACCAAAGCTTGTACAATAGATTTTAAATCCTCTGGAGATAAAAATGTTTTATGCATCATAGCAGGTATGGCTTATAAAAAACAACTTTGTTCACAGTTCTAACTGGCGCCTTCATGGATAGATAAATATAAGGAATATCTCGTAAACTCTGAACTGTGCATGAAAATGGTAACCTGTAATTATCAACTAGCAACAGCAATGGAATTTCAGAAAGATTTTAAAAAGAGTGGTGACAAATCAACATCACATTTCTTGGTTGAATATTCTTTTCAAGCTAGTTGTCCTTTATCCAAGCAGTAACAGATTTTCTACACTTGATGAAACAGCAAAAGCTGACAGGATATCATGATATAAGTTAATATAACTCTGAATGCAATCTGCATATAATCTGTAGGAAACTCCATAGGCCTTTAGAATATTACAAAGGGTTTATAAATATATCAAGTATGGATGTAATATCGAGCCTTTCATTACACTAAAGGACCTCAGTTCCAATTCTGAAAAATGAATCCCATCCATAACCTGTTGTATATTACCAATGAGAAAAAAACTAAAGCATTGTACAATAGATGGACCACTCCCAATATCTCTTAACCACTGAATAATTTTGGACTAAGTCTAGACATACCAACAACACGGCATGTGTATGGGTGCATGTCTATGTATGTGTATGGGGCTGTCAGAATCCATTGTTTTGCTATGATTGCTGCTGCCAGTTGCTGACCCTCAAACTGCTGCCCTAGGTGACCACCTAATTTGCATAATGGCCGGCCTAGACCTGCACATGAGACATCTTAATATTAGAAGGAAATGATATTTAGAATGAGATGAATTCACAATGGAGGTCAGTGCCTCATTCACACATTTGATGACAGTTTTCACCAACGAAATGGGCCACTGGTCAAGAAGACATGATGCATTGTTCATGTTTCAATTTGTCTGCCATATCAGCCCACATTTATATATGTGGAGGGTAATTTTATCACCTAAATTGAGAGGATCTATTTGCCCTCACTTACAGGATGCCTTCTTCTGAGACCCCACAGCCTAAACCAACAATGAGAGAAGGGATAGTCTGACAGCAAGAAACCCCCTCCCCAACTTTGATACAAATTTTTATTTATTTTATCTAACTCATACTTTTCCAATAGTAGTTCAAGGCAAGTTGTATTCAGGTAGAGTAGGTATTGTTCATGGTAGCACCTATGGCCTCACACGAAAGCAGGAAGGCTGGAGCCCCTATTGAATGTGTTCACTGCACTCAGTGGGCTCCCATTTGATATAATGCAGACCTCAGAAAAGGGGCCTTCTATTTTCTCCCTCATAAAGAGTATCCAAAGAACTGTCCAAAAGCAATAATTCAATTGAAACAAAATAACCACAGGCTTTTAGGAGCAAGATGAAACATGGACCAGGAAACCAGCAGAAGAGCAAGAAGAGGCTTGACACCGAAACAAGACGAGAAGCAAGATACACAGTAGGATCCAAAGCAGGAACATAAATATAAAATCAGACAAGCAGATGCAATAACCCAGCACTCAGCCAGCCCAGAGATAGTGCAGATAAACCCAAGCACTCTGAGCTAGGCCCAGCAGGGCCAATCATGACAAGACAGACAATGCATAGGAAAATGCTAAACAAAGTCAAACCAAAACAGAAGACACCAGAACAAGCACACATCCCAAAAAGACACAAAGGGAAGGGAGTATCTTCTTTAGGAGGAGAGGCTTATTCCCAGCATAGCACATGCCTTCTCCTGCTTCACAATCCTGCAGTGCTTCTCACATCGTATGTGTCCATGTTTTCTAGGTACTTGTCATAGTACTTATATACCATTTCAGTTCATGTGATGGGATGTATGAGAAGCTCCCCATCCCTCGTACTGATATACCTCCAGTCAGACTAAGGACATGCCCCTTTAAGCACCAGAAGCTGGGCCCCTTTAAGGAACCTGGCTTGAATATAATTGTGAAGGGTGTAGCCATGAATGATCCTTTTAACCGGGAGAGAAGAGAAAGAGGGGGAGAGAAGAGCCTAAGGTGTTCCAGAGTATGGAGTGACCACCTACTTCTAAGAAGACACTACAGAAAGGTAGGAGCTTGGGTGTTTCCACGTTGGTCAGCAGGCTTGTGGTGGTAATGCTGTGAAATCCAGAGTACAGGAACTTTGGGTGAGGGGAGAACTGTTTCAGTGCTGCTGCTGTGAACCCAGAGTGAAGAACTTTGGAGGAGGGGAGAACTATTTCTCTGCTAAGGCTGTGAAACCCAGAGTGAAGGAAGTTTGGGGAATGGGAGAACTGCTTCTCTACTACTGGTTTGGAACCCAGAGTGAAAGAACTTTGGGGGAGAGGAGACCTGTTTCTCTGCTACTGCTGTGAACTCCCTGTAAATAAATCATTTTCCTTTAAACTTACGCTGGCTCTGTGGGGGTCTGTGTCCTGCCCGCTCACAGCATACTACATATGGTGCAGTGGTTGCATCTTCTTCTTAACTGAAGGACAGAAGAATACCCCACATCCATCCAGGGTTCAGACTTCCACCCCGTGCTGGAGTTAGGGCATACCTTCTGTATAGTTCCAGACAGGCAGTTTTTTTTTTCTTTCCCCCTTCCCCTATTTGGATAGGTGGGAACTGATAGAACCAGAATGAGGAGGTTACACCAGGCCCTGGTGGAGGGACAGCAGCAGCAACAGCAGATGTTACAAGAGCTTTTTCAGGTGCAAGGGGCCCAGCAACAGCAATTACTACAAAGGTCTTTGGAAGTACAACAAAGCTCACTCGCACAAACATCCCAAATACTCCAGAGATGGTAACCACAACTGCTGTGCCACCTCTGCCAAAAATGGTGGCGGACGAATACCCGGACTCCTCCCTGACAAATTTTGAACGAACCACCCAACTGGTTGAGAGGTCAGAACAGAGGTGGACTATTTATCTAGGGAACCTGTTGAGAGGAAGCTGCCAAGCCACCTACCAAGAAGCCAACCCTGATAGAAGGGTCCCCTATACAGCAGTAAAAAACACTATACTGAAACGAGCGGGCTGTATGCCAGAAGCCTATCGCAAACAGTTCCAGAAGGGTACCTCTGTACTTTCTTCTACAGACTGAAGGAGGTGGCATGGAAGTGGCTACAGCCAGAAGATACTGTAAGTCAGGAGCAGAGGTAGCCAAGATCATCCTGCTTGAACAATTTTTTAGAAGGCTTGTCTTCCCCTATGACATAGTTAGTTTGCCAGTTTGCCAAACTGACCCTGGACAGTGCTGTAGAGATAGCAGAAGGCTTTTATGAAGCACAGTCAGTAGCTGAGATACCCAGGATGATGGGGACAAGGCCGGCTGGATCTCAAGGGGGCCAGACATCAAGACCAGAACTCTTGAGGGCCACTGCACCAAGGACTCCATACTCCCCAGCTGCCCAAGCAGCCAGGGCTAATTATCTGACCTGCTTCAGGTGCAGAGGAAAAGGTCACTATGCCCGCGAGTGCCCCATAGAAAAGGGGGAACCCATGGGCACACATGTTATGGCCTCACATGAGTGTGGTATTCTGGAAGCATCCCTAATGAGCCATGAGTTGTTTTTAATACCAGTGGAAATTGAGGGCACTCACCTGCAAACCTTCATGGGAAACATAAGGACCCTTGTCAGCAGGGACACCAGGACCAGACATGAAATTAATTATGAGAACCATGTGACTCTAAGTTGAATCCATGGTGATCAGCAGGCCTATCCGACAATGCAAGTGGAGCTAAAAATGCCTGTTGCAACGGAGACCCTGAAAGAAGAAGTCATGCCCCGCTTGGCCTATCCAGTGGTTTTATGCTGGGACTTCCCTAAATTTATGGACGTCTGGGACCATAGGAAAGGCAACCTTGACAAGGTAACCGAGGAGGACTTCTCAGAACTTTTTCCCTTAAAAGACCCAAAGTTATTTGTAGGAACTCCAAGAGCCCCATGTCCCGGAGGCAACGTCGGTGGAGAAGGTCCCACCATAATGCATATATAGGGGTGGCTATGAATGAGAGCTCCACGGAGGAGGGCAGTACTCCAGAGGACACTGTAGATGAGTCTTGGGGGAACCTAGCATCCCAACGGGAGGCTCTAGGAGATGAGAACTGCCCATTGGAATGGGCTGGTATAGGAAACCTGGGTCAGTTTAAAAAAGATAAAAGAAAAGATAACACCCTTAAGAATTCCTGGGACAAAGTTCACAAATTAGAAGGGACCCCAGTAGATAGCCTGGGCCCTTCCCCGAGGGCTTCTCCCTACTTTTTAGCATGGCAGGAACTCCTTTATAGGGTTACTCGGGAACAATAGAGGGAGAAGAGCTGGAACAGTTAGTGGTTCCCCAAGTCTATCGCTGGCAAATAACGGAGGTTTGCTCATAGTCATCCCTTGGGGGGGCACCTGCGGGAGATAAGACCCAAGAGCGGATCCTGGCTCATTTTTACTGGCCGGGGCTTTACATGTAGGTGCAACTCTTTTGCCAGCCCTGCCTTAACTGACAACTTCACAGTCCGGTAAGATTAGACCTGCCCCCCTTGTGCCCATGCCCATTGTCAAGATCCCATTTGAAAGGACTGTGATTGATTTGGTGGGACCATTGGCGCGTACTTCCCAGAGCAATACATTCATCCTGGTGGTCATAGACTATGCCACATGGTACAGAAAAGCAATAACCGTACGAAATACATGGACCACTACATTAGCCAATGCTCTTTGGGAGATGTTTTCCCGACTGGGGATCCCAGCTGGAATGCTTACAGACCAAGGAACACCATTTGTCTCTCATGTAATGAAACAATTGTGCAAACTATTGAAGGTCAAAACCTTGCAGACCTCGGTATATAATCCCCAAACCGATAGCCTGGTCATGCGTTTCAATAAAATATTAAAACAGATGTTAAAGAAGTTTGTGAATGAAGAGGGAAAAGAGTGGGATCTGTTACTCTCCTATCTTCTGTTTGCTATCAGGGAAGTACCCCAGAGCTTGACCAGGTTTTCCACCTTTGAGTTGCTATATGGTCGACAGCCCTGAGGGATCATGCAGATACTGCGAGAAACCTGGGAAGAGGAACCCAATCCCGTCCAGAATCTAGCGGATTACATCCTTCAAATGCAGAAACATATAAAGAAAGTGGGAGCATCAGTCGGACAGCACCTGGAAAAATCCCAGGAGATTCAAGTCTGGCCTATAATCAGAGGGCAGTGCAGTGGACCTTCCAGCCCAGGAACCGGGTGCTGCTGTTACTCCTGGTCTCAGAGAGTAAACTGTTTTGTAAATGGCAGGGCCCATATGATGTCGTTGAACAGATGGGGCTCATCAATTACAAGCTTGTGCAACCAGATAAAAGGAAAAAGCTGGCAATCTACCATGTCAATCTTCTGAAATAGTGGACTCCAGCCTTAACAATGATGGTCCATGAAGAAGACTTGGGGCCCGTCATATAGCGGTCTGCTGAATCAGGCCAAGTTCCGTTCAGAGAATACCTGACAATTACCCAGAAGGGGACTTAGAACAGCTGGTCCAGAGGAAAAAAGATGTGTTCTCTCAGGTTCCAGGACGTACCTGCCTTTCCTACCACAATATCATCACGGATCCTGGTGTGATAGTACACCAATGACCCTACTGACTCCTGCAGGCACGGAGGCAAGCCATGGTGAAAGAAGTAGAAGGAATGCTGAAGTTGGGTATGATAGAAGAATCCCAAAGTGACTGGTCATCCCCCATTGTGCTAGTGCCTAAGCTGGATGGAAGCATCCGGTTTTGCATCGACTTCCAGAAAGTAAATGCAGATTCAATGCTTATCCCATGCCCTAGTTGAATGACCTTATTGAGCACCTCGGGAGAGCCTGATTTATTTCAACATATGGGAATGTCGCAATAGCCCTTTATCAGATCCAAATGCCAGCCGCCAGAGAGAAGACTGCATTTTCAACCCCCAAGGTCTATTTCACTTCAGGGTCTTGCCTTTTGGGCTTCATGGAACTGATACATTCCAGCGCCTGGTTGATCACCTACTAAGACCCCATGGGGTGCTGGCAGCAGTCTACCTCTATGACATCACAATCTACTGTCACAACTGGAGAACGCACTTGTACCATCTACAGGTCATGCTGATAAGTCTGAGGAAGGCTGGCCTGATGGCTAACCCACACAAATGCTTCCTGGGAGGCAAAGAGGCCCAATATCCAGGATATACGGTGGGGAATAGTCAAGTATGACCGCAAGTCAAGAAGGTAGAGGCCATTTCCCAAATACCTGTGCCTGTGAATAAGAAAAAAGTGCAGGACTTTCTGGGTATCATCGGATATTATTGTTGGTTCATTCTGTGGAAGGCAGCAATCGCAGAACCCTTGACCCAGCTCCTCGAAAAATAGGCTCCGGACAAAGTCCTCTGGACTACCGAGTTGGCCTTTGGGAAGTTAAAGGCAGCTTTGTGCTCTAGACTGGTCCTGGTCAGTCCAGACTTCACAAGGTCCTTCATCATCCAGATAGATGCTTCGATGGTGGGTGTTAGGGCCATCCTGGCCCAGGAGGTGGAGGGTGAACACTGGAAACTGCTGCCCTGGGAAGAAAATTATGCTACAATTGAGAAGAAGGCCCTGGAGATCAAATGGGCCCTAGAGACATTCCGATATTATTTACTGGGTCACGTGGCTGGCGCAACATAAGGACACCAATGGTCGGATCCTGCATTGGTTCCTTGCCCTCCACCCCTTTCTTTATGAGGTCCGAAATTGGGCTGGCAAGGCACATCTGAACCCAGACTTTCTGTCCCACTTGGGCACTCCAGTGCCAATAGACTCTCACCATTGTAAGGTTGTGCTGAGGGGGAGGGTATGTGATGGGGTATATGAGAAGCTCCCCATCCCACATACTGATATACCTACAGCCAGATTAAGGACATGCCCCTTTAAGCACCAGAAGCTGGGCCCCTTTAAGGAACCTGGATTGAATATGCCTGGGAAGGGTGTGGCCAGGGATGACCCTTTAACCAGGAGGGAAGAGACAGAGAGGGGGAGAGAAGACCCCGAGTTGTTTCAAAGTAGAGTGACCACCTACTTCTAAGGAGACACTACGGGAAGGTAGGAGCTGGGGTGTTTCCACGTTGGTCAGCAGACTTATGGTAGTAATGCTGTGAAACCCAGAATGCACGAACCTAGGAAGAGGGGAGAACTGTTTATCTCAGGGGTTCTCAACCCTGTCCTCGGGACCACCTAGCCAGTCGGGTTTTCAGGATAACCACAATGAATATGTATGAGAGAGGTTTGCATACACTGCCTCCATTATATGCAAATCTCTCCATGCATATTCATTGTGATTATCCTGAAAACCTGACTGGCTAGGTGGGTCCCGAGGACAGGGTTGAGAACCCCTGAGATAAACAGTTCTCCCCTCCTCCTAAGTTCGTGCATTCTGGGTTTCACAGCATTACTACCATAAGTGCCTCCCTTGTCAGGGGTATCTGCCAGTACCCTTTGGTCATATCAAGGGTAGTGAGGAATTTTGCTTGTCTTAATCTATCTAGAAGTTCTTCGATGCGAGGCATTGGATACGCATCAAAGGTGGATACCTCATTGACCTGGCGAAAATCGATGCAAAATCTCATGGTGCCGTCGGGTTTGGGTACCAAGACAATTGGACTGCACCAGGGACTGCGTGATTCCTCGATAACGCCCATTGTTAGCATTTCTTGGACCTGGGCTATCACCTCCTGTCTTTTCGCCTCCGGTAAACGATAGGGCCTCTGTCTGATGACCTTTCCGGGCGGCGTAATTATCTCATGGGCGACTAAGCCCGTTTCTCCGGGAATAGGTGTCAGTACGTCCTTAAACATTTCTAACACTCTGGTCAACTCTTGCCTCTGTGTTATTGAGAGTTCGTCACTGACTCGTGGCTTGGGCCTAGTTTTGCAGATGCCCAGGAGGGGCCCCAGATCTTTGTCCACTTGTTCCTTACACACCACGGTTAAACCCTTCACATCGGTTTGCCCGGTGGAACCGAATCCTCTGGAGCCTCGGATTGTAGGGGTTACCATGGGTACTTCCTCCAGGGTTGGAAAACCAACTCGCTCACATATTAGCTGTGCAATGTGGTCCCCTACTTTGACATCAAAGTGTTCTCCTGCGAAATTAAATAGCAGGACTTTAAGGGCGCCTCTGTAATCGTGGTCTACTACTCCAGCGCCTACATCTATGAAGTATTTTGAGGATAGGCCAGACCGTGGCGCGATGCGACCATAGCAACCTTGAGATAATTCTATCTGGATACCCGTGTCTATTAAGGCTCTTCCATGTTTGGGGATGACTTGATTTACTGCACTATACAAATCATACCCCGCGGCCTGAGCCGACGCTCGGCGGGGACTTTGAGCTTGCTTAGAGGTTTTGCAAAATTTCAATATGAATTTTGTTTTTCTTACGGGCTCTTCTTGTACCTGCTGCGTGGATTTTAAAGCCTTTCCCAAGAGGGGACTTGGAACCGCCGGTATTTTGGAGTGGTTGCAGGTAGAAACAAAAACCTCCTGGGGTGCTAGGCCCTTTTCCAAGCCTCTCCTAAATTGGGGCCAGTCCCTGCCTAGCACCAAATCCTGGGGTAATTTGGGGACCACTGCAATTAGCATCTCTTTCTCGATCCCTAAACCTCTTACCACTAGGTTGTATACAGGATAAAATGAAGAGGCGCCATGAATACATTTTATCTTTACTTTCCCTTCCGCTTGGCTCGGTGCGGATTCAGCTTGCTCCTCAATCATAGACCAGAGCTTCCGTGAGATCATACTCTGATCCACACCCGAGTCGAGAAGAGCCTTTGCAGTTACCCCTTGCATTGTCACCTCCAACAGAAACCCCTCACGTAACACTTTGGTGTTTTCACTTATCAGTGCTGTCCGTGATTGACATTCACTCTGTACATGTCCTATTTTCCCACACATAAAACATCTCTTAGAGTGATTTCTTGATACAGGTATAACGTTTTTCAAACCCTTGGGTTTATATCGTGAGAGACTTCCTGATGACTGCATCATTGCCCCAGCTGCCATCTTTGAAGTTTCACTAATTTGTTGGGTGGCCAATTCAGCCTCTAAATATCTCTCGGTTAATACAATAGCTTCTTCAGTGGTCCGGCAGTTCTGCAGTATAAGGAAACTCTGCACGTTTTTAGGCACTGCAGACATGAATTTTTCTAACACAACAACATCCACTATTGTGTCAACAGTTTTTTCCTCAGGCCTTAACCATTTTAATGCTAACCTTTTAAGCCTGTGACCTAAAGCTTTTGGCGTCTTGCCAGCTTTAAGATGACTAGCTCGTAGCATGCGATTATACACAAAAGGGGTCAGGCCTAGGCGATCCCTTATGGCCTTGGTCACCTCTGTGTAATCGTTTGCTAGTGCCGTGGGCATAGCCCTATATGCTGACAGTGGCTCGCCGGTGAGTAAAGCTGCCAGGCGTATGGCCCACTGTTCTTTTGGCCAGCCTACTGAATGGGCTATTCTATCAAATGAGTCCAGGAAGTCATCTATATCATCAGTGGCTGCCAACTTTCCCACAGTTAAGGTCTCATATGACCATTGTCCTACCGCACCGCTACCGAGTCCAGGATTCTGTCCTTGAGGTGTAGAAGCCGCTTCTTGTGGCGTCTTTTGTTGGGCTAACCAAGCCTCCATCATTTGCAGTATGGGTTTTTGCTGTTCTTGCATTGCCAGTACTGCCTGTTGCTGCATTTGGCAGGCCATTTCCCGCTGTCTATCAAACTGCATGGCCATCCATGGAAGTATCTCCTTCGGGTCCATGGTGATGGTGTACCTAGAAAAAAAAATTAGAGAGAGAAAAACCAAGTGCGGTACTGATAACAAATCAGTCCTCCTTTCTCCTCCTTTCTTCTTCCTTTTTTTTTTCTTTTTTTTTTTTTAACCTCACACCCACATCCAGCACAGGTTATGTTTATTTACATTTTACATGCTGCAGGTGTTGAGTCAGACTTTGCGTAAAGGATGTCGTTGCTCCGTCCTGTAGCACTCCGCCATGGCTGAAAGCAACAGCTCGGTCCTCCAGTCCGTGTTTTTTCTTGAAGTTTGGCACTCTTCTTCTTTTCTTTTCTTCTGTAATTCTTAGCCAAAAATCTGTAAAACTACACCATTAATGTCACCACCACCCCTGGTGGCCAGTGGCTGCAGGGGCAGGTTGTGCATTTAAATCAATTGAAGTAAAAGACTCTTTTGGGCCAGATGCACCTTGGTCCTTGTAGTCCTTTCTCCTTATAGAAATGAGTTGTGGATGCCAAGTAGAGGATAAACAAAAAGCTTTTATTTCCCTTTTAGCACTGAGGTTCACTAAGTAACAAAAGTAAAGTTTTCCTTATTTTCAGGTTTGTGCCAAAGTGTTATTAAACAAGTAAAACTGTTACAGGCTTCACAGTTCCTTGTAGAATATAAAGGGTTTTCTAAACTTCAGAGTGAAACAAATAAACCAGCTCTCCTTTAGCTCAATGTAAGCAAAATCATTGTTAGTGCATGTCCTGGTAAACTATAGCTCTGGGAGTGACTCAAGGCTTCCCGCAACACAAATAGAGCAGTCCATTAATTCCTCCTGTGAAAAGGCTTCTAAATCCTCAGGCTCCACTTGCATGGGTTCCAGCTCATCTGTGCTTTCTCCCGTATTTGAGCTCTCCCTGGCTGATATAGTGTGCAAATGAGTATTTCCTTCACCTATCCTCCAGCTGGGCTGTTCAAGGTTTTTCAAGTAGGAAGCATGGCTTGTTCTTAGGCCTCTATGGCGTGGCTTCCAGAACTCCTGCCTTCTTTCATTCCTCTCAGAATGGTTATTTGATTCAAAAGCCCTTCTCGGAACTAAGTCTCTTTTTAAAATTAAAGTACCACTGTACCTTGGCTTTCTGAAGTCGGTGCTGCTTGTATTTTCCTTACCAGGTACCCTTCCTTGGATACGGTCTCCTTCACAGACTGTTTCTGTGAGTCTCTTGGGCACTGCTTGTCGTCCCTGAAGCTTGGGACGGCCAGGTAACGAATCCAGGCCTCTCTGCTTCTCAGTATGGGGGATTCCACTGTCAGGACCTTTCCTTCCAGTACCTTTAAGTTCCTTTCTCAATCCTTCTGGTGAGCTCAGGCCTCCCTCTAGGCATGGAGTCTCTCCCCCTTGGATCCTGGCTTCTCCTGGAGTCTCTCTCCCTTGGATCCTGGCTTCTTCTCCTCTTTCTCCCCTCTCTAGTCTGGCTGCAGCTCTCTGCTTATAAAGCCGTTCTCCTCTTGAGTTTCCTGGCCTGCTCTTCAGGTGCATCTGATTAGTCCCTGCATAATCAGTACTTGAGTATGTTCGCTCAGCCTCTGCAGGTTCATGCCTGCTCCCTCTAGCTGTGTTGCTATGCAATTGCAGCTCCTGCAAGTCAGCTGCTTTGTGAAAGACAGCGTTTTTTTCCAAATTCACAGCTTCACTAGCTTCAGCCCTATCACAGTTCACATTATCCTCATATTGACTTTCTCCCCTCTTACTTTCACCCTTCTCATGTTCATCCATGTCAGCACAAATGATACTGTTATGTATCCCTCTGAACATATTAAGCATGACTTCATGGTTTTGGGAGAGAGGGAAAAGCAGATAGGTGCGCAGGTGGTGTTCTTGTCAATCCTCCCGTTGAGGGTAAAGGTCAAGGCACAGAAGCTCGCATCCTGGAGATGAATGAATGGCTGGGTTTACAAGGGAAGGAGAAGGCATGGTCAGTTAAGCTAGAAAGAGGGAATGGGGAATGATATACGAGTGCTTTCACAGGCAGAAAAAATGGACAGAGATTGAACTGAAGACATTTGCAGTATTGCCATGAAAAAAGAAGTGCTACTGATAGGTGATTTCAATATGCTGGATGTTGATTGGCATACCCCTTCTGTGGTGTTATCTTGCAGTAAGGAGATCCTGGATTTTCTACATGGAGAATTCTTCCAGCAACTGGTAATGGAACCCACACATAATGGGGCCATACTGGAACTGGTGCTTAACAATGAGGAAAGTGTTTTTGATGTTATAGTGGGAGATCATCTTGCACACAGTGATCACCAGATGGTGTGGTTCAGTATTAGAACTAGGGCTGATAAAGTGAATTAAAAATTGAGGGTCCTAGACTTTAGGAAAACTAACTTTGCCAAGATGAGACAATACCTCAAGGAGTTGTTAACAGGATGGGAACAGCTGTGGGATGTAGAAAAACAACAGGTTAAACTGAAAGGGATATTTTAAGGTCAACAAATCTTTTTATTTTGAGACCTATCCCAAAGGATAAGAAATTGAGTATGGCTGAAGTTACTAATTTTTGCCCTATAGCTTATATACTTTTACTGGTTAAGGTTCATGAGACAATTGTGGGGAATCAGTTAATTTCTTATCTGGACAAATTTTATAGTTTAAGAACTTACCAGTTTGAGTTTAGAAAAGCTTACAGTACTGAATTACTATTAGGAGTTTTAGTGTCTGATATAAATGTATCACTGACAAAGGGTTATCTTGCAGTTCTTCTGCAATTTGACTTACGTTCGGCCTTTGATCTAGTACATCATGATGTGTTAATGCCCCTATTGGAGCACATAAGGTTTACTAGTTCAGTGTGGAATTGGTTTTTGGCTTGTTGAAGAAAAACAGATATCGGGTACAGATAGGTCAAGATAGGTCCTCTGAATGGGATGCTCATTGTGTGGACCTGCAGGGCTCCCCATTGCCACCAATCCTTTTTAACCAAATTACGACAACCCTGGGATGTGCTTTTGAATAATTAAAACTTTATTCATATGCCGATGACATTTCAGTGTTACTCGTTTTTTCTCCATCTTCTATAAACTACTTCTCAACCATTAATGATGTTTTGGCACTGTTGGAATTATGGGCAAAGTTATTATGGCTACAAGTTAAAATCTCAAAAACAAAGGCCATATGCTTTAACAACAGTAAATTGATATTGGAATCTTTACTGTGTGTGCTATCACAATTACAATTACATCTTAAGATAGAGCTAGTTCTAAAAATTTTAGGGGTTTTGATAGATTGAGATTTAACTTTTGAAGCTTATGTTAGCTCGATTGTCTCAAAAACGTTTTATAGATTATGTCAATTACATAGGCTGAAAGGCTTATTTTCTAAAGAACATTTTAAAATTGTGGTGCAAAACTCTATCATATTTGGATTATGGAAATGTACTATTTTTTAATTGATTACAAATATGTCAAATCACGGCTGCACACCTTCTCTTTCATGATATGCGGCAATAACCCCTTTACTTCGCAAATTACATTGGTTGAAAATCTTTAACCAGATTCATTTTAAGCTTTTTATTTTTATATATAGATTTTTTTTTTTTTTTAAACGTTTATTTTCATTTTACAACAAACAAAAGTAACAACACACCAAAAGATACAAATACACACATACAATAAGGAAAACAACCCCAGTTACCCCCCACCCCTATGCTTCTTCTCTAAGCTAATAAGAGTCATCACATAAGCGCTTACACACAACAGTTATTGTACAGCAAACAAGCAGAAATGGTATTGATGATACAGGCTGATCCTGTGGCAGAAATGTATACAAAATTAAACAGTCAAATGAGAGCATTTAGCAGTTAGAACATAATCATGGAACACCTTCCTTTTAAACAAGTAGTGAAAGGCTTGAGTGAAAGAGATTGACATACAAGGTAGTTGCTCATAATTACAGTAAAAATGGACATAATTCCACCAATCATTGAGGCTCAGATGGGAGCCAATTTCCAGTATTTCGTAATGAAGGAGATAGGAAATAGCTATGCCCAGTAAATGGGCCTCCTGAAGAAACACTAACTCAGAATAATCATGATTAAGAGAGCTAAGGATTGTCCTTCTTTGGAATAAACTATTGATGCCTTTTACAGTCAGTAATGATAACTTACATAAAGCCATGCAAAATAGTTAAACAATCTGAAAAAGAAACATAATAGCGCACAGAGGTACACAATGTCGCTCATAGTACCGGTAAATGACTGCAGAAACAACATGATAGGAATTAAACTAAGGAAAACCATGAAGCGCCCCATATAACAAAATAAGCACCGAAGTGCCTTAGAGAAGAAGCAAAACCCCAGAAATTACTGGCGGCCTGATGTCTGCGGGGAGAAACCCCAGAGAAGGCCTGAATTGAAACATAAATCCTACAGAGCTATACGGGCTCCGAAACTAACCAAGGATCTCATCGTGGAAAGAAAGGAGACCAATAAGGTATATATAAAGAGAAAGAAAAGTCCAGGCAGTCTCCGTTTCAGGCAGCGATCACCGCATCGGGCCTTTCAAAATGGCGGACAGTTCCAGCGGATTCCATCCAAGCTGTTGGATTAGCGCATCTGGTCTGCTTCTTTGGAAGCTAGAAATGTTGCTAGCAGATCAGGATCTTCGAAGGTACGAGTTTGGTTATGGAGAGTCACTCTGAGCTTCGCTGGATATAAGATGCCGAAGCGAGCCTGTAACTGTTGAAGTCTAGGTCGAAAAGCAAGGAGTCTCTTCCGACGGTCAACTGTGGGCTTAGCCAAGTCAGGGAAGAAGGAGACTTTATGATTTTCAAACTCCAAATGACGATTCGCCCGGGCAGCATTTAGAATTTGCTCAACTTGCTGATATCTCAGTAGACGAAAAATGATGGGCCGGGGGGTCGTCCGATTGAGCGCCATGCTGGTAGGAACACGATGTGCTCGGTCAATTTCCAGATCTCTGTGAAAAGTAACCTTCAGCAAGGAGGGAAGAGTTTTGACCAGGAATTCTCTCATATCTCCTGCTTCCGCGCCCTCCGGTACACCAATGAGCCTTACATTGTTGCGACGGGCTCGATTATTGCTATCCTCTAACTCTTTTTGTAGAGTCTGTATCTGACGCTCAGCCTCATCCAGTTTCACCAAGCGCACCACGTGCGAGTCGAGGACCCCCGCCATATTGTCCTGCCGTAATGAAAGACCTTCAAGTCGATCCTGAAGCACACCAAAATCTTCTCTCATGGCTCGGAGTGCTTCTCCGTTGGACTGCACCAGATCCTTCACACCACGTATTTCCTCCAAGATCTCCTGTTGCATTTCGGGGTTATCCCGAAATGGCACCATCTTTTGTGGGGAAGGCAGCTCTGTCTTGGAACATTTTCCGTGTGAAGAAGAGGGAGATCCGAAGTCTAAGCGCGCTGGTTTATGGGCCGCCATCCCCCCCGAGGCACCCCGGTAAGTTCGGAGCAAAATATTAAGTTAATGTAGGTATTAAGTCAGGATTCTGAGTAGGCCCCTCGGGAGCTTCAGCGCAAAGCGTCCAACCCGCTGGACATCAGGCTCCGCCCCCTATATATAGATTTTTTAATGATTTTGTACCAGTATATTTTTCCTCATTATTACTTCCGTTAGCAATATGCAAATCAAACACCTACAATTAACCAATACTTTGTTCTTCTCCCCATGTTTTAAATCATGCTTCATGCATACAATCCCTTCAATGGCAGCACAACATTGATCTGAATTACCTAAACAATTGAAATGTATTCCTTCTTTATGTCAATTCCATAAACATTTGAAAACTTGGCTATTTAATAGGGATTAGTGTCCTTCTTTATTTCTTTTTAAATGCTATTTTTTTCTTATTGCTATTAAACCACACAGAACCTTATTTTTATTTGGGATCATTGTGGTATATAAAACTCTGCTAGATTAGATTTTTGTTAGTAAAGTAAATAAATGTTAAAAAAGGAGGCCACTATGGTTCTTGAAAGAAGTAGCTGAAAAGGTGAAGAAAAAGAGGGTGGCCTTCAAAAAATACAAAAGATCAGAGAAAGAGGAAGAGAAGCATCAATATTTGGAAAAACTTAGAGAAGCCAGGAAAGTAGTCAGGAAAGCAAAGATACAAAATAAAAAAAAAATTGCCAATGCAGTAAAATGGGGAGACAAGACATTTTGCAGATATGCTAGTGAGAGGGGGGATTGTAAAAGTGGTATTGTCAAACTCAAAAGTAAAGAGGAGGAATATGTATAAGCTGATGAGGATAAAGTGGAATTGCTTAACAAAAATTTTTGTTCTGTGTTCACAGGAGCAGGAACTCAGAAAACATCCACAAATAGGAACAGTAGTGAAGGGGATCTTGAACAATTTTCAAAAAATTGTGTTCATAAGGAACTAGATAAACTAAAAGTAGACAAAGTGATGGGTCCGATGGGATATATCCCCGAGTATTGAAGGAACTTCTAGCAGCTCCAATGTCTGACTTTTTCAATGCCTCTTTAGAGTTGGGATTGGTCCCAGAGGACTGTAGAAAGGCACATGTGGTCCCTTTGTACAAAAGCGTAAGTAAGGATGAAGTTGACAACTACAGACCAGTTACACTGACCTCGGTGGCAAGCAAATCAATGGAAACACTGCTAAAGCAAAGGATAGTGAGGTTTCTGGAGTTCAATGGATTGCAGGATCTGAGACAGCATGGTTTTACTAGGGGACATGTTTTCTCATACAAATCTAATTCATTTCTTTGGTCGACCAGAGAGTTGGACAGTGGAAGAGCCCTAGATACGCTGTACTTAATTTTCAGTAAAACCTTTGCACCATTCCATACAGACAACGTATCAATAAATTGATCATCCTAGGAACAGACTGACTGGCTTAGAAATTGGTTGAGTGGGAGGTGACAAAGGGTACAGGTAAATGGAGCTTACTCTGAGGAGAAAGATGTAACCAGTGGTATACCGCAGGGATCTGTCCTTGATCCAATTCTTTTTAACATTTTTGTTAGTGATATTGCAGAAGGGCTGTTGGGTAAGGTTTGCCTCTTTGCAGAGGATACCAAAATGTGCAATAGAGTAGACACCCACAAAGGTGGAGATAACATGAGGAGGGATCTAGCAAAGCTTGAAGAATGGTCAAGAATTTGGTAGCTGAGATTTAATGCTAAAAAATGCAGGGTCATGCATTTGGTCTGCTAAAATCCAAGGAAGCGATACACTGTAGGGGTTGATGTACTTCTGTCCACAAAAGAAGAATGGGACCTGACTAAAGAGGTAGAAAAGGCAATGGCAAAAGCCAGAATGCTTGGATACATAGGGAGAGGAATGGCCTGCAGGAAGAAGGAGGTGATAATGCCTCTGCATAAGTCTTTGGTGAGACCTCATTTGGAGTATTGTGAGCAGCTCTGGAGCAGACACCTTCAAAGGGATATAAACAGGATGGAGTCTGTGCAGAAGGTGACTACCAAATGGTCATAAGGCTTATGGGGACAGATGCAAAGATCTCAATATGTTTACTTTGGAGAAAAGGTGGGAGAGAGGAGATATGATAGAGATGTTTAAATACCTCTATGGCATAAATGCAAAGGAGGAGAGCCTCTTTCAATTGAAAGAATGCTCTGCAATGAGGGGACATAGGATGAAGGTGAAAGGGGATAGACTCCCAAGTCCCACTCTTATTCTGTGTACAGAAGTACTTCACCTCTAATACCATACTGCTCCCTTGGATTTTTGCAGGCCAGATACATAATCCTGAATTTTCTAGCATTAAATCTCAGCTACCAAATTCTCAACCATTCTGCCAACCATGTTATCTGCACCTTTCTGGATGTCTACCCTATTGCAGATTTTGGTATCATCCACAAATAGGCAAACCTTACCTGAAGGCCCTTTTGCAATATCACTTACAAATATGTTAAAGAGAATTAGACCAAGGACAAATCCTTGCGGTCAGGGCCAGCCCAAGGGCTTTTGCCACCCTAAGCAGTCTCACCCTGCCACCCCCTGCATCTCACCTAGGAGAGAGGGCAGCATGACAATCCATCAATGCTGTTTTTTTTTTAAAGCAGCAGCTTTCTGCCACTACTTAAACATCACAGCAGGCTTTAAAGTGCCCTCCTTCTGATGCAACCTCTTGCCCCCTCCAACAGGAGGGTGTATCAAAAGGGGGGGGGGGGCAGGGTTGGCAGGCCATGAGGGCACTCATGCATGTTGCCACATTAACGCCCACTGTGGTGGCAGAAAGCTGATAATTTTAAAGATTGTGGAAGGGCCAGGGGTCACCCACTGGGACCTGCCACCCTAGGTAACCACCCAGTCGATGACCCAACCCTGTCTGCAGTACACCACTGATAATTTCCTTTTGAGAGTCAGCTCCATTCACCTGAACCCTTTGACTTCCATTCAATCACTTTCTAACTCAGTCGGTCACTTTAGGATCCATTCCTAGGGCACTCAATAAGTCGCCTGTGTGGAACATTGTTAAAGGATTTACTGAAATCTAAGTACACCAACCATATCTAGTGTTCTCCTGAAGGAAAAGCTCATAAACCATTATTAACCAGGTAAGTTTAGGTTAACTCCTGCTTACCTCTGGGTGGATGCAACAAGAATGCAATCTACTCTTTGGGATTCTGCTGGATATTTGAGACGTAGATTGACCACTGTTGGAAATAGATGCTTGGCTTGTGGTCCTTTGATAGTGTCCAGTATGGCGCTTCTTATGTTCTTTAAATATATAGGTTCATAGAGTTCTGTGGCACTTGTTAGCCACATGATTTTTAAAAGAAACATTAAAGGAAGTTGCCCTTTAATAATTCTCTTACAGGCCTACAGCTACAAAATACAAAGTATCCATGAGCTTCTAAGTAGAAAGCTTAGGCTAGCAAATAGGCTTATGAGGCAGCTGAATCCTATTTTTTAAGGGTTGCTATTGTGAGTGTTCTAAGTTTTGCATTTCACCCTATGATGGGAGATTGGTGAATCAGGGCATGTTCAGATTATAGTGCTGGAAATGGAGAGGGCAGAGAATAGGTGGATAAGCGATTATGCTGCTGATGTAAGGTTATTACCCAATTTGAGACCCTTTATTATAATGTTTGCTGAAATCTGTTCATTCATGTGAATTATCCTAGCTCCTTGGTCAAACTATTTTGCTCCTGTAGAACATCATATGCAAACTGTCTAACTTCATTGAAGTGGGAGGACCCAGAAGGATTGAATACCCAGAATTCCCAGACTGAGTACTGAGAAAATAAATGAGAGTAGCAGAATTATCGAAAAGAGAATGACCCTTGCGCCTTATGTACACTGGAGCACAGTGGACCTTAGAGACCACAGAAGTCACCTACTAATAAATGACTTTGTGCACCACCTTAAGTACCAAATTAGGCTGAGCCGGGTCTGCACGTCACAGGTGCTTCCCTCTGCTGAGTTTTACAATTATAATTTGCAGGCACTGATGAATATTTTATTGTGAGTGTATATTCAATCTCACGGACATCTGATTTTATGACAATTTCTACTTATGAAAATACAAATATTTTCAGTTCATCCTTTAGAATTAAACCCTATATACCAGGTGGCTTTACAGGAAAAGAAAACACCTGAATTGTACCATTTACAAAGGAGAAGCCACATCAGTGAAGGAATGTGATAAGAAAAGAATTATGTGGAATTATCAAATCTCCCCATGGGAGTAACACACATGGATTAATTAAAACCCACCTATTAATTACTACTACTAGTACTTAGCATTTCTATAGCACTAGTAGACATATGCAGTGCTTCACATGTACACATAACAGCCAATCCCTGCTTGACAGAACTTGCAATCTATTCAAGACAGAGAAACAGGACAAATAAGAGACTAGAGATTCTCATTTGTTATGGGAAATAATTAAAAACACAAGTATTAAACAGGAGAATGAGGGGTTAAGGTGTAAAAGCGGCCTCAAAAAACTGGGCTTTAGACCTGAATTTGAATAGGACTGGGGACGGAGGCTGGAATACTAACTCCAGAAGTCTATTCCAGGTATGCAGTGTGGCAAGATGGAAGGACTAGAATCTGGAGTTGGTGGTTGACGCAGATAAGAGTGGCTTCCTGATAAGCCGAGTTTCCGAGGAGCAGAAGAGGGAGAGGTAATGAGGAGCTGCAGATGAAGACACTTGTAAGTCAGTAAGAAAGGCTTGAATTGTATGCAGAAATGAACAGGGGGCCACTGAAGTGATATGAGAAGAAGGGATATGTGAATGTGGTGACACTGGCAGAAAATTAGTTATGTTGCTATGTTGAAGGGAAGAGAGAAGGTTCAGTAGGATACTAATGGGCTATTGCTTCCCTTCCAAACTATTTAAAATAACTCACTTTTGAGTCTTTATAGGCAATCCTTTGTTTTCTTGCTTCTAGCAGATTGCTTACAATTGCAAAGAATTATATGAAGCCAATAAATCTAGGAGTCAGGTTGGATTCTTTCAGTACAATATTGCTGAAACTTCCTACTCGCCACACTGGCTTTTCTTACACATATTCTTACAATGCCTCATTCCTTGCAGCTTTGTTCAATTAAGGGGTTATTTGCTAATGGTATTAGCACACACTATCTGTTGCAGGGTCCATAAGAATAAAATGAACCTGGCAGCAGATAGCATGGTTTAGTATGCATGCCCCATTATGTGCTAACTGCTAGTGCAGGGTTCAGCAGGCGGAAAGCGCACTGTGCTAAAAGTTAGCACCAGACCCCACGATAAAAATTCTATACTAGAAGGGTGGAGATAAGGTAGGTTGGGTGAAGCATAGGCATGACAGCACAACATAGTCTGATGGGTGCATACTAACTGTGATTGTTGCCTTTAGCATAGGTGCACTTAACACCATCTCAATAGCTAGTGCTGGGTGCACCCACATGCCGGTTACCATGGTGCTATGTCTCAGCAACATGCCAAAAGCAGGGGGAAGGATGCACATACCCCCTGAAGTTGGTACAGATCTCTGCACTGGTTTCACGGCTCAACCGCACGCTACCGGTGCAGGTGTTAATCGACGTGCTTCACCAAACATTACAAGGCCCCTTAATGCTTTTCCTTCTCCGGCTTAGCCCACCTACAACATATCTGCTTTAATTATTCCAGCCATTGCCTCACTTTTAAAACTCAAATGACCCAATATTCAAACACATTTATCTGGAAAATAGAAGGCATTAACTTGGCCATCACTATCCATGGATATTTAGCAGCATTATCCATGGAGATTCAGCAACACTATGCAGATAGTGCCACTGGATATCCTTACAAATTTGTGGACAGAGGAAGGACAGAGTGGTGAGTTATCTGGAGAATTGTGATAGTCAGGCCGCCATCCAAATAATTATCCAGATAACTTTGAGACAGCAAAAATGGGCAAAGGTATCCCACAGCACTAATATGGCTAATAGGATCTGTTGTCCAGATAAGAACAGTCAGCTGGATCTGTCCACAGATTTTCATGCTTCTGAAAATCATTGCTGGCCTCCTCACACTGTATAGGGCTGAGCATGGGCAGTCATGGAAATTATCCAGGTAGTTGCAATATGCAGTATGCTTTCTCAGTAACTATCCAGGTAACGTTAGTACAGCAAAAAAGCAATAAGATAACAACGGGACCAACCACATTAACCATGTATGAAGTGCTGCTCATAGTGGCACTGAAGATAAGTATTTTATTTAAAAGCCCCAGCTAGCATTAAAAAAAAGATGACCTTCAGCTGTCCTAAGTTATCCAGTTAGTTATTTGGATAGTGGGCTCAATATCACTGCTATCTGCATAATCCTGGCATTTTTTGTGCTGCAAGGATATTCAGCACCAACTGCAATCTTGATAGTGGTGATGACTATACTCTTGAATTATTTAATTTATCCATGCTTTTTTGTGGTGTTTATATTGACCAGAAAGTCTCCTATTTCTTTTTGTCTGTTTTTTTTCTGGACTGCAAACTCCAAAGAGAAGGGTCGGTGCGGTACATGTCTCTGTAAAATGCTGATTATTACACCTTGTAGTGTTATAATAGTACTAATACTACTACTAATAGTAGTAAATCATCACAAAATGTAGTTTGACAACTTTTATTGAGAAAGTAAGCCATAACAAGTGCTGAATGAAAGAGCATGAAGGTAATAAATGTCATTGGAAAGATAAATTTGAGTATCTTTAATTGGTATTATATTAAGTCCAATGGTGGGGTTTGTAACTAGACAATAAATCAATTCTAAGTGTGGCAGATTAATATTTTGATTAAATGAAGATGAGTGATAATACGAAAATATGTTGGGCAACTGTAGAGGATACTTGTTAGAATTGTTATGGAATCAATCTCTAAATTTCATTTTGGACATATCATATTTAAAATCTCACTTTATAATAGGTTTTGGAGCATGTCTTCCAAACTGCAACTTTTATAATTTTGGAACAGGAAAGATTATAATAATGGATAAAACATGGTACACATATTATTCCTGAAGAATACTGGATTCAAATGTAGCAATATGGAGGAATGTACGGATGATTCAAAGCTGAACTCAAAGAGGCCAATTCTGATCAGGTCCCGTCCATACGTCCAAAATTTGGATGGGCCGGATCTGCACCCGATTCTGTACCTGTGGAAGCTAGACATTGAGATAGTTGGAATAAAAGTAGATGATTAAAGCATGTCAACAATAAGAACAAGTGATGTGGAGCAACTGGAATGAGATGGGTGGGGAGGGGAGGCTGCATTCAAAGGTGCCCATCAAACATTGTTGGGCATCTTTGAGCACACTATCCACATATAAGTATGTTGTCCATATGTCCTGGGAGCTACAGTATGGTCCTTTGTGATGGTAACTGGCCTATCACACCCAGCCATCATTAGCAACCACTTTATGAGTTAGTATTCATTATTTGGCTGCTGTATGCCCTCCTGACCTATGGCACAGTGTTCCCTGAGTAGGAAAGTCATTATGGCATCGGGTTTCTGTGCACCAGGGGGCATTTATGTGCCATACCCTTTATGCATTTCAGTGACTGCCATCACTGTCCTACAGACATCTGTGGCTCACACATGTGCCTGGGTGCAGCCAGTGATACTTTCATAGTGCTCCTGTGTCCTACCTTTCCATGCCATTACTATCTTCAATGTCTGGCCATCCTGACCTGGCTGTGTCTCTCTCTGTCCATGTGGCCCTTCATGTCGGTCTCTTGTCCTTGCATCTGAGCCCCCTGTTAGCATGCCAACTCCTCCAGCCCTTGAATTGATGAACTATTATGCAGCCCTTGAAGTGGAGGAGGTGAAAGCATCCCTGGAAAGGGAAGAACCAGAGCTCAAGCACTTCAAAGTTGCAGAATCAGTGACCATAAGGAAGCAAAGGGGAGTAGTCATTGGTAACCCTCTTCTGAGGGGTGCTGAGGCATCCATCTGCCAAGCAGACTTGATGTCCAGAGAGGTATGCTATCTGCCAGGTGCCAAAATCTGAGATGTTACAGAGAGTTTGCCAAGACTCATCAAGCCCACCAACTATTACCCAATGTTGCTCATCCAAGTCGGCACAAATGATACTGCCAGGTATCCATCTGAGCATATCAAAAGTGACTTCATGGCTCTGGGACAGAGGGTGATGCAGATAAGGATGCAGGCGGTGTTCTCTTCAGTTCTCCTCGTTGAGGGTAAAGGCCGTTGAGGGAGGAGTGGCCTTGTGGTTGGGGCAAGGTACTTCAGGCCAGAAGGTTGGGGGTTCAAATCCCACTAGAGGACAACAACCTTGGGCCGGAAGGACTGGGGTTTCTAGTCCCACAGGTGCTCTTTGTGGTCTTGGGCAAGCCACTTAACCCTCCATAACCCATGTTCCCTGTAAAATAGTTATCTCCAAGTTATAATGCCCTGTTCAATGTAATTTCAGTTTGTTCAATGTAAACCGCACTGATGCAGAATAGCGCGGTATATAAGAGAATGTAATAAATAAATAAAGACAGAGAAGCTTGCATCCTGGAGATGAATGCATGGCTGTGTGGATGGAGTCATCAAAAACGTTTTGGTTTCCTGGAATGCTGTTCCAAGGGTTGCAGTGCAGAGATGGCATCCATTTGTCCAAGAAGGGTCAATGTGTCTTCAGCAGCAGATTGGCTAACCTGCTGAAGAGGGCTTTAAACTAGATTCATTGGGGATGGGTGAAGAAAGCCTCCATGTAAGTGAAGCATTAAATACCTTTATAGAAATAGGTAAAAGGGGCAACATCTGGAAGGCAGTGTCTATAAATGCTCACAGTATTGGAAATAAGATCCCAGATGTTGAGGCTTTAATGGGAGAAGCTGACTTGGATTTAGTGGCAGTAACAGAGACATGGTTCACAGACAACCATGACTGGCATGTAACTATACCAGGCTATACTTTATTCAGAAAGGACAGGGTAGGAAGAAGGGGAGGAGGAGTGCCACTATATGTAAAAAAGAATTTTAAAGCTATGGAAATACAGGGCTTAAAAGGGAGAGAGGAGGCACTGTAGGTTAAACTAGAAAGAGGGAAAGAGAAATCTATTTGTATTGGCGTGATATGCAGACCTCTCTCATAGGGAGAAGAGGTGGATGGAGAGTTAATTGAAGACATGCACAACATTGCCAGGAAAGGGGAAGTGCTACTGATAGGGGATTTCAATGTTCCAGATGTTGATTGGCACATCCCTGCTGCAGTATCATCTAGACGTAAGGAGATCATGGATCCTCAACAGGAAGAACTATTCAGGCAATTGGTAACAGAACCAATACAAGCATTGTGGAACCTGTGTCTTTTGGGGAAACTGCTAGGTACATATGACCTAGATTGGCCACTGTTGGAAACAGGATAGTGGGCTTGATGGACCTTGGTCTGACCCAGTATGGCATATCTTATTTTCTTATGTAACCTACATGTGAAGGGACCAATGGTGAAAGTGTTTCTGATGTTATAGAGGGAGATCATTTGCATCCGGTGATCATCAAATGGTGTGGTTCAGTATTAGGACTAGGGCTTATAAAATCCATTCAAAAGAGAGGGTCTTAGACTTTAGGAAAACTAACTTTGCCAAGATGGGCCAGTACCTCAGGGAGTCGTTAGTGGGATGAGAACAGCTGAGGGATGTAGAAAAACAGTGGGCAAAACTGAAAAGGGATATTTTAAAGACAACCAACCTTTTTGTTAAAATGGTAAATAAAGGAAAAGGAGACCACTATGGTTTTTGAAAGAAGTAGCTGAAAAAGGTGAAGAAAAAGAGGGAGGCCTTCATGAAATACAGGAAATCACAGAGAGAGGAAGACAGACATCTATATTTGGAAAAACTTAGCAAAGTAGTCAAGAAAGCAAAGATTCAAAAAGAGGAGGAAATATCCAATGCAATAAAATGGGGGATAAGACATTTTTCATATATGTTAGTGAGAAGAGGAAAGACAAATGTGGTATTGTCAGACTCAAGGGTGAATAGGAGGAATATGTAGAAGCTGATGAGGATAAAATGGAATTGCTTAACAAATATTTCTGTTCTGTGTTTACAGATGAAGAACCAGAAGCAGGACCTCAGAAAACACCCATAAACAGGAACAGAAGTGAGGGGCATCTTCAGCAATTTTCAGAAGACTGTGTTTGTGAGAAACTAGCTAAACTTAAAGTAGACAAAGTGAAGGGACCGGATGGGATACACCCTAGAATACTGAGGGAACTTGGGGACATTCTATTAGCTCCAATTACTGTCCTTTTCAATGCCTCGTTGGAGTTGTGAGTAGTGACAGAGGACTGGAGAGAGGCACATGTGGTCCCTTTATACAAAAGCAGAAATAAGGATGTGGTTGAGAACTACAGGCCGGTTAGTTTAACCTCGGTGGTGAGTAAATTATTGGAAGCGCTGCTGAAAGAGAAAATAGTGAGGTTTCTGGAGTCCAACAGATTACTGGATCTGAGGCAGCATGGATTCACCAGAGGCAGGTCTTGTTAGAAAAATCGAATTGATTTCTTTGACTAGGTGACCAGGGAATTGGACCGAGGGAGAGCCCTTGTTGTGGTGTATTTAGATTTTAGTAAAGCCTTTGACACCGTTCCACACAGGCGACTTATAAACAAACTGAGCACCCTAGGGATGGACCCTAAGGTTACTGCTTGGGTTAGAAACTGGTTGAGTGGGAGGCAACAAAGGGTACCGTTAAACGGAGCTCACTCTGAGGAGAAGGAGATTACCAGTAGTGTCCCCCAGGGATCTGTCCTTGGTCCGATTATTTTTAACATCTTTGTTAGTGATATTGCAGAAGGGCTGTCAGGTAAGGTTTGCCTCTTTGCAGATGATACCAAAATCTGCAATAGAGTAGATACCCAGGAAGGTGTAGATAACATGAGGAGGGATCTAGCTAACTTGAAGAATGGTCTAGAATTTGGCAGCTGAGATTTAATGTTAAAAAATGCAAGGTCATGCATTTGGGCTGCAGCAATCTAAGGGAGCGATATAATATAGAGGGTGAAGTACTTCTGTCCACAAAAGAAGAACGGGACCTGGGCATGATTGTGTCTGATGAACTTAAAGTAGCTAAACAGGAAGAAAAGGTGACAGAAAAAGCTAGCAGGATGTTTGGGTGTATAGGGAGAGAAATGGCCAGCAGAAGAAAGGAGGTGATAGTGCCTCTGTATAGGTCTTTGATGTGACCTCATTTGGAGTATTATGTGCAATTCTGGAGACTGTACCTTCAAAAGGATATAAACAGGTTGGAGTCTGTACAGAGGGTGGCTACTAAAATGGTTAGTGGTCTGCGCTATAAAGCATATGAAGACAGACTTAAGGATCTTAATATGTATACATTAGAGGAAAGGCAGGATAAAGGTGATATGATTGAGACGTTTAAATACCTCATTGGCATAAATGCACAGGGGGAGAGCCTCTTTCAATTGAAAGCAAGCTCTGCTACGAGGGGACATAGGATAAGGTGAAAAGAGATAGGCTCAGGAGTAATATGCGTAAATATTTTTTTATGGAAAGAGTGGTAGATGCATGGAATAGTTTCCCAGTAGAGGTGGTAGAGATAACGACAATATCTGAATTCAAAAAAGCATGGGAAAAACACAGAGGATCTCTAAAGGAAAAAAGGGGACTGTTGTAGTGGTTGATATGGAAGTGCAGACTAGATAAGCCATGTGGTCTTTTTCTGCCGTCATGCTTCTATGTTTCTAATATGTTTGGGGATACCAAAGCCTGCTAGATATACTTTGGGCCCTCACTTTAACATACGTGGAGTGGAGGAGTGGCCTAGTGGTTGGGGCAAGGTACTTCAGGCCGGAAGGTCAGGGGTTCAAATCCCACTAGAGGACAGCAACCTTGGGCCAGAAGGACTGGGGTTTCTAGTCCCACAGGTGCTCCTTGTGGTCTTGGGCAAGCCACTTAACCCTCCATAGCCCATGTTCCCTGTAAAATAGTTATCTCCAAGTTATAATGCCCTGTTCAATGTAATTTCAGTTTGTTCAATGTAAACCGCACTGATGCAGAATAGCGCAGTATATAAGAGAATGTAAATAAAATAAATACATCAGTAGCTTTGCAGCATCATCTGCTGTATGCCACCATTTCAGCCTATGCCCTAGCTGCTGTGGCAATGCATCTGGCATCCCAATGTGGCATAGCATACCAATGATGCATGGCACTGACAGGTGTCTCCAAGGCCTTGCACATTGCAGATGGAAATCTGGAGTCCCCTCCCATCTTGTTACATTTATGCCATGACTTAACTTGCTGTTGCTGCATATTCTGCCAGAGGCCCTGCAGCAAGTAAGACAGGTTGCTCCACATGACCCTGAAGGGAATCTTCAATTAATCAAAATCGTAGAGAATCGGGAAATGGCTGTTGGGGATAAGTGGTGAACTCATGCTTAGGAATACACTTATTTCACTGGTTCTTACCTGTCAGCAGCCTGCCCTCTCTCACACTCTGTTAGCTTTCATTTGAGAATCTGCTCTGTTCAGGTGCTCAGGGTCTGTGACATGTGGTCATTGGGGGTTCCCTGGAACTAGGAACATGGCGCATCTTCCACCCCTCCCTTCTGACATGCTGATTATCAGCACAAATGAGGTGCTTTGCGGATGGCTATCATCTGTGGTTGTCTGCTATCTGGCCACAGTGTAGATGCTTTCATTCTGTTGTGAAGTGTGTCAGCACTGCCTGCCAACACTGGCTCTATGTGTGCACATTCTGCTCTGTCTGTGTCCTGACCTGGGGATGTGTCCTTACAAGGCCTCATGCATGCCTGCCAACATGGCCTTGCCTCTCAGTGCTCATTCCCAATGACATTGGCAGACATGCTCATATGCCCCCACCAGCACTTCCCAGTGTCCTTGCCATATGTCAGTCCTGTCCAGATATTCTCATAGCACATTTTCCCTTGTCATTTCTCTGCCTGTGTGTGCGCGCCTGCTCTTCCTGCCAGGTTCAGATGGTTCTTCTGAATGTCTATGGTTTCACTGTTGTCTTTAATTAATATGACTGCTGCTGTTCTTTCCTGAACCTCAGAGGGTGTCTCTCTGGTGGAATGGCCTGCCTTGATTTATTTTAGAAATTCCTCTGGCTATTTTCCTTCCCTGTCTTTAAACTAAATGTCTACCAACAGCTGGGTATCCCCTGTGATGTTTGTTCTCTATGGGGGATCTGCATATGTATAATGGCATATTTCTTGTCATGTGAAATGCAAGTCTCCTTGGTCTGGGCATATGCAGACGATGAAGTACTGATTTTAGATGCATGGCACCTTTTCTGGAAACATGATGGCACTCCACTCGTATTGCTTTGTACATCTCTACCACTGCTTGGACTGGCCCTTTAAAATGTGCCTTCACATGAACGTGTGTACCTTCTCACCTACAACCTATTTTACATGCCTTTACATGACTTTAGAAAATTGCTATAAACATGCATAAATCTATGCGCCACATATAAAATTACCTCCCAAATGTATATTATAATATCCAATCAATTATTTATAATTAGCAATGTTTAAAATGATGAAGAAAAGATCTGCTCAAATTTATTAGGAAATGCACCTAACTTAAGCAAGCAGGTACTGATGAAAATCTGTTTCTGTGCAAATTACAAACATGTAGCTAATGCTCATTACTTGTGCTTAATTTGGCTGCAAAAGAAGACTAAAAATACTTATGTTTAAAAAATGCACATGTAGGGTGACAAAATGTGAGCACAAAAATGTTCCACAGCAAGGAACAGATTATAAATTTATATTGATCCATAGAAGATTGAGATTGGGCTGAAAATAACCTATGAAGCTCAGATGTAAAAGTGATTGCACTTGAAAATAGTAAAGGAATGTTTTTGATGCATATCCTGATCAGAATATCTTTTTTTAATTTTTTATTTATAAGGTTTTAACAAACATATCCAAAAAAACTCTGAATACAGAATACCAGAAAAATAGACATGAACACAATTGATCATAAGAAGAAAAAAGACTAACAAAAGTCTAAACCACAATAAGAAAAAAAAAACACAATACGGATCCAAGCATCAGAAAAAAGATAGAAGAGTATAGCACAAGTACTAAGGCAAAATAGATATTACTAGGAGAAAAAATAGAAAGGCGCATCAGTTAGTACAGAAAGCCCCCCCCCCACCCACCCCCAGCATTTTCCTCCACTGCAAAAATTGAACAAGTTGCTGGGGTTAAAAAAAAAAGAAATTGCTTAGACTGATACAATACAACACACTTACATGGATATTTTAATCTAAATTGCACACCCAGAATGGAAACTCGCTGGCGCAAAGCCAGAAAATCTGTCCACCTCTTCTGGGTATCTCTAGCCAAATCAGGAAATATAGAAATTTTTGACCCCATAAACTAAAACAGACATTTTCTGAAAATATAAACATAGGACAGATTTGAGGTTGGACTCAAAGGCGAAGCCCACTAGCAAGGTGGCCCGACTAGTCACCACTTCCAGGGAGCTTTCCAAAAAGCCAGAAAGATCCAATTGTCCTCGTCTGAAAGCCCCCTCAGAGTCCAAGACCATGCCAGGGGCAGCTGGCATAGCCACAACATAGTGCCCTCACAATAGGGGCAACGCCTCAGTGGGCATTTGCAGGACATCAGTAAAGTACTTACGGACCAGGTCTACAGGCAACATCAAAGGTGAGTGAGGTAAGTTCAAAAGCCTCAAATTATTCCACCATAATTGATTATCCATGAATTCAGTCCTCCATGCCTGGACCAAACACTCGCTGATATGAACTCCTCCAAGGGCATGCAGATCTTCAACCTGGGATTCCAGTTGGGTCATCTGTGCAGTATGCTGAGCCATATTAGCCTCCACCGACAAACACTGACCTTTAACCAGTGCAAGCTCTTGAGATAAAGTTCCCAGGATAGGTAGAAAGGCTTGCTGAAGTAAGGAGATAACTTAAAGGAAGCTATCTAATATAACCAACACTGATCTTTCCAAACCACCAAAAGACTGGACCATTGGGGTGCTGGTCTTCATTTGCTCTCCAGGCAAAGCTCCCTTGGGAGAGAACCCCATGGATCCACTCTCAATAGCTGATATCACCAACACCTGATTCGAAAGGCCACCTTCAGGAGCACTGGAGGTTTCACTCTGCTGGAGCACCTCCGAGCGCTCCCCCACCTCAAAGGAAACACTTCTGGGTTGCAGTGGCAGTGCCTGAATGGGGCTAAGATCCACCCCACTGCTCTGCACTACCAAGGAACCCAGCGGATCAGCCGAGGCCATGACCAATGCTGAGAGAAGGCAAAATCTCATGATAGACAGCTGCAACAACTCCGCCGAAGGCGGCTGCGTGCATGAGGGCTTTTGGCTCCACTGCTTCCTCCTTTTCCCCATCAGGAGACAGCTCAGAATAGCGATCCTCCTCAGAGCTCCTTCTTCAGCATCCTACTCCGCAGCCATCTTGAATCCATAGAATATAACCATCATAATATACTTTTAATAAATTTGTGCTACATAGTAACATAGTTTATGATGGCAGATAAAGACCAGTATGGTCCATCTAGTCTGCCCAGTAAGGTTGCTAGAGTGGCTGTAGCCACCACTCCATGCAGCCCCCCCCCCCGTATATTTATTGAAGATATTTAAGTTTGCTTTGATTTCATCCTCTTGCTATAAAGAGATCTATTTTGTCTGTCCCATGCCATTTTGAATTCCATCATTGTATTTGCCCCTGCAACCTCCATCAGGAGGAAATTCCAAGCATCCACCACCCTTTCAGTGGAAAAGTATTTCCTGATGTTGCTTTTAAGTTTACCGCCTTGCAGCTTCATCATGTGCCTTCTAGTTTTACAACTTTCCCTTCTTTGAAAAAGGTTTGTTCGTTCATTAATACCCTTTTAAGTATTTAAAGTTCTGTATCATATCTCCTCTCATACATCTCTTCTCATATGTCTTCTGGTGCAAGCTACAAATCATTTTGGTGATCTTCTCTGAACCTTTTCAAGTCTTTTTATATCCTTTGTGAGATATGGTCTCCAAAACTGAACACAATGCTCCAAGTGAGGCCTCACCAATGACTTGTACAAGGGCATTAATACCTCCTCCTTTCTGCTGATTATTCTTCTCTCTATGCAGCCCAGCATTCCTTCTGGCTTCGGCTACCACCTTGTTGCATTGTTTTGCCACCTTGAGATCCTCAGACACTATCACACCGATGTCCCTCTCCTGGTCTGTGCACACCAAACTCTCTTCCCCTATTGCATACAGTTCCTTTGGATTCTACATCCCAAGTGCATAACTCAGCACTCCTTCGCATTAAATTGTATCTGCCAAACATTAGACCAGTCTTCCAGTGTGTGTAGATCTTTCCTCATGTTCTCCACTCCTTCAGAAGTGTCCACTCTGTTGCAAATTTTTGTGCCATCTGCAAAAAGGTAGACTTTTCCCTTAAATCCTTCTGCGATATCACTCACAAATACATTGAACAGTACCAGTCCTAGGACCAATCCTAGAGGCACGCTGCTACACACCTTCTTTTCTTTTGAGTGAGTTCCGTTTACCACTACCTTCTACCATCTGTCAATCAAGCAATTTCTGATCCAGTTTACCACCTATCCCCATGCTGCTCAGTTGATTGATAAGCTTTCTATGAGGAACAGTATCAAAGGCTGTGCTGAAATCTAGGTATATCACATCCATCGCATGCCCTTGATCTAGTTCTCTGGTCACCCAGTCAAACAACTCATCAGATTTATTTGGCATGATCTTCTTTTGGTAAAACCATGTTGTTTTAGATCATGCAATCCATTGGTTTCTAGAAATTTGACTATTCTTTCTTTCAAGAGCATCTCCATTACTTTTCTCACCACAGAGGTAGTAGGGCTTATCGGCATATAGTTTGTCACCTCACTCTATTACCGCTTTTGTGAAGAGGCACCACATCAGCCCTTCTCCAGTCCTGCAGAACCTCTCCTGTCTCCAAGGATCTATTAAAAACATCCTTTAAAGAGGGGTGCTAGTGAGCCTGAATACTAATGGCTGTTTAAACCCAGAGCTCTGTGCCTCTCCAGCCCCAATTATGCACCGATTCATTGCTCTCTTCATTCAGCGGCTGTGAGTGATGGCGCTAACCCCTGCTTGACGATGGCATACACGATGGGTTGCATGATTGTGAGTGCTGGCAAGTGGCTGCTAAGAGGAGTGTGGCCTGCTTGATTTTCCTCCCATGTGGTTTGTGAAACTCACCTAGACCCACTCGCTGCCTGAAGGCTTGCCTGTCGAATGTGCATGGATGCCATTGAGCCCTTCTAGTTGACCTCCCCCTCCGGATGAGGTGTACCGACCACTGCTGGCTGACAGCCCCCCCAGATAGAAGAAGGTGAGCACAAACAGAACTCTGTGGCCAGACAGTTGCGCAGAGGGAAAGATCGCCCAGGAGGCTTCTACGCCCAACTGCTCTAGAGGCTGGAAGATTAGGGGCTAGTTTATTCACAGTGAGCAGTCCCTGCTCTCTCTTTATATCTCTGTGCTGCCGCAATCAATCACTCTAGCACTGCTGAATATGTTGCCCCTTTTTGGGACATGCCCGGCGATCCTGATATATTTTTTGGGGGTGGGGGGGAGTGGCTGATAGGCTTGTGAAAGGAAAAACGTGGAGGATATGTTCTCGTAGAGGGGAAAGGAAGAATAAAACAAAAGAAAAGAGAAGGGAAAGGAAAGGGAAAAAAAGGAGAAGAAAAAGGGAAGAAAAAAGAAAAGAAGGGAAAAAACCCACAAAACAAAATAAAGAAAGAAGGACATGGTGTTTTTCCCCTCTGTACAAGAAGTCCTCATTTATTATAAGAGAGTCTTCCCTATCATGGAGCATGCTTGAGGCGTGGACCATCTTCCCCTGCCCACTGCAGGATGTATCTACTTGATATCTTCATCTTTTTTTCCTTCTGTTTATGGTGGACATGTCTGAGAAAGAATCCTACACTGCGGCTCTGGCCCGGTTCTCCTTCAATGCTGAATTTGTGACTGCTGGATCTTTGACCACAGATCAAATCACAAGGGAGCCCCCCCTTAACACCAGGGACCTATAGGGGTTCCAGGGAGAAAGAGGGGTGGAGATGGGGGGAGGGAGTGGTCCAGAAGCTGATCGTAGAATACCATGGTAGGGTAAGAGCTAACCATATGACTGTTGCTGCCTTTTGGTGGGTGGTAGCTGTTAAAGAGATCAGATTAAAAGTGGATTATGGTTAGGCTTATATCTTGGAATGTAAGGGGCCTGCACAGTCCTATTAAGTGGAAATGGGATATAGACTAACTGAGGAGAAAGCAGGCTAGCATCATCCTTTTGCAGGAGAAGCACTTGTCTGGTCAGGAGCATCTATGCCTAAAATCCCAGACATTTCTGCAGGTCTTCACATCTAACTTTAATGCTCGCAAAAGGGGAGTTGCGATTCTCTTTTTTAAAGACTATGCATTTCAGGTGCTATTGCATGTTTCAGATACGGGGGATAGGCTTGTTATCCTGACTGGGACTTTGAATGGAACATTGTTCATTATTGTTAATGTCTACTGCAGTACTGAAAGTTGTGCAAATATACCAGCAGGAAGAGATAGTGATGGGAGGGGACTTTAACTGTATGCTGACCAGAAAGGGAGACCGTAACTACACCTCCACAAGTTTGAATAAACTTCACTTCTTGATGAAACAATTGGGGTTATGTGATGCTTGGAGGGGCATGCATGATGGGGAGTGGTACTTCCTAAGAAAGGTAAAGATCTGCTATTATGTAGTAGATATAGACCTATCTCCCTTTTAAACATTGATTATAAAATCCGCACCAAGGTGCTCTGTGCCCATCTGGAACTGCACATACAAGATCTTATTCATACTGACCAAACAGGATTCATGAAACACAGATATGGTTTTTAAAATGTTATATGGTTAGTTAACGTGTTACATGGGATTCGGGACAGGGAGGAACATTACGCAATTTTATCACTTGATATAGTAAAGACCTTTGATAAGGTTGAATGGCCATACTTGTTTGAGGTGCTCAGGCAATTTGGGTTTGGGCCCAATCTGTGTCGATTGGTGGCAGCTATGTATGCTAAACCAACGGCCACAGTAATGGTTAATGGTTTCCATTCAGAATGCTTCAGGCTGGGATGTGGAACCCAGCAGGGGTGACCATTCTTGCTATTATTCTTTTCCTTGGCTATTGAACTGTTTGCTCGCCATATACGTAAAAGGGCTGTGGAGACTGGTATAAGTCTTGTGGGGGCAGCTGCACAATACTCTTATATATTTACGAGACCCGGCCAACACTTTACCTATAGAGCCCTTGCTGTGGATGCTCCCCGCCCTGATCACAACCTCTCGTATAGTTGTCATTGGAGGGCTAAGCTAGAGGATATGTCAGAGGATTTTTGGGAGGAGGCATGCCAGTACACTCATTCTTGCTTGATATCTATGCCACTAATTAATACATGCCATATTCTTTTGCCTATGTCTATAACTCCAGTTGCCCTCTTTTTGATAGGGGAGAGTGGATGACCCCTTGTGCTGGTAAAACTATGTGGAGCAAGAGGATTTGGAACACATGTTGTGGTATTGTCTTAAACCTCAAACCTTCTGGTCTTCGGTACACAATAGGATTTGTAAGGCTTTGGAGCATCTGTTTCACCTCTTGCTTGAATTCTGTATGGGTTATCTCCCCCCCCCCCCCCCCCGGATTATGAGGACAACAGGCTGCGATGTCTTGCCTGTTTACTGTTGACAGCCCAGATTATGATTGCCCACAACTTGAAGAGAGCTGGACCACCCTCCTTTCCAGAATGGTTGGCTAAAGTCTGGGACAATTGTAAGATGGAGAAAATGACAGCAGAACTTTGAGGGAAATTGGAAACTGTTAACAAATTATGGTCTTGATGCCTCCAAATAGAAACTCTGTGTCCTACATAATTGAATGGGTTTGCACTTACTGTATACTCTCTCTCTCCTCAGTTTATACTTCCATAGTGCCCTATGCAAACCTCCCATGGTATGTCTATGGAAAGGGGAGGGGGGTTGGGAGTGAGGGAGAAAGGGAGAAAGGTGTGATGAGGTGAAGGGGGGTAGGGGGTAGGGTGGTGGGTAGCTCAGGAGGGGAATTGGGGCAGCTGGGCCAGGGGAATTATGAGGGTTTTTTTGTGACTGCTGGGTGGGGTCTGAGCGCTTGCTTATCTGTAATGTATCCTGTGACAGGCGGGTCTGTGTTTGGCGGGGCTTTAGTGTTTTGAAGGGGAAGATTGTTAGGGAAGGAGGTGTGTGTGGGGGGGGGGGTGGGGTTGGGGAAAGGTCAGTTGGGGCATTAGGGGTATGAAAAATCTTGTTGCTGGCTCCTTGGAAGGGGCATGTTTGCACTTGTTATGCTCACAGTTGTGTTATGTCAGTTCTTACGAGTCTAAGTGAACTCCTATGATTGCTGAATTTTATGTTGGATGTCCCAGGCCTTTGCTTGATCTACTGGGGGAATTGTAATATTTCCTTTAAAAACAATAAAAAATGTATTTTAAAAAGTCATTTAAAGGCCCTGCCAGAACCTCTCTGAGCTCTTTCATTATCCTGGGATATATCCCCTCAAGTCCCACAGCCTTGTCTACTTTCAGTTTTGCAAGCTGTTCAGAAACATCATCTTCTGTGAATGGTGTGGTATCGACTCCTTTCCCATTTGTATATTTGTTAATCATATGCGGTCCTTTTCCAGGATTTTCCTTCTTGAATATAGAAATATTTATTTAGCATTTTCACTTTTTCAGTGTCACTTTCCACAAATCTGACCTCGGCACTTTTGAGTCTGCAGTTCCACCTCTGATCTTCCTCTTCTGAATATATCTGAAAACGTTTTGTCTCCACACTTC
Source organism: Ichthyophis bannanicus (assembly GCA_033557465.1). NCBI lineage: Eukaryota > Metazoa > Chordata > Amphibia > Gymnophiona > Ichthyophiidae > Ichthyophis > Ichthyophis bannanicus. The sequence goes on from CM066035.1 coordinate 363,867,510, forward strand.
ACATCTTTAGCCTCTTTTCTTCTGACTTTGCTTTTGCTATCCTTATTGCTCTTTGTCTCTTTTAGCTTTATCCTGTATCCTTTTCTGTGCTCCTCTTTTTGTGATCTTCTAAATTTTGTGAAAGCTGATTTTTTGCCTTTATTTGCACAAATTGGGTGAAGAAATTATGTAAGGCTACTATATCTGGAATATGCAGATGGTTTATACATTTCAACAGCACTTTATTTTTTTACTATTATTATTTAGAGTAGCCAGTGTACCCTCAGTATTTTGGCCTCTAGAGATTTTAATATTGATGTTTTTCTCAAACTCCAAAAATTGCAAAAGGGTCTATTTGCTCAATATTAAAAGTGGACAAAATAATATTTGTTACTGATGAGGGAGCCAATGATATATCATCAGCCACAGCCACTGAAAACTTTCTGATCAAAGACTTTACACCTTTAAATAAGTCCCTGGGTACTGTTGTTAAGTGCCATCAAGTCAGTGTCGACTCCTGGCAACCCTATGGATAGTTGACCTAAACTTAGTTCGGTCTTCAGCCAAGCGGCTCATTCTTGATAGAGTGGTATACATAGCTGCTGTTATTGTATTGATCAATCTAATTGCAGGACTTCCTCTTTTACAGTGACCTACCTTGCCAAACATTATGTCTTTCTCCAATGATCTCTCTCTTTGCATGATGTGTCCAAAGTATGAAAGTCAAAGTCTTGTCATCTGACCTTCTAAAGAAAGCTTAGGTTTTATCTCCTCTAGTACTGACTGATTTGTTATTCATCACCAGCACCATAATTCAAAGGCATCTTTTTCACTATCCAACTTTTGCATCCATATGATGTTATTGAAAATACCATGGCCTGGACAAGTCAAATCTTTGTATGGAGAGAGACATCTCTTCTCTTGAGAATCTTGTCTAGGTCCTTCATAGCCATTCTGCCAAGAGCAATACACCATTGGATTTCTTGACTGCTAGTTCTTTCTTTATTGATTGTTGATCCAAGTAAGTTAAAGCTGTCAACTATTTCAATTTCTTCTTCATCAATGATGAACTTACTGATTTTTTCCAGTTGTCAGGATCTTTGTTTTCTTAACAGTAAGGTGCAGACCCATTTTAAGACTATATTCCTTGATATTGAGAAGCAAATGTTCCAAATTGTCTTCCTTTTCAGTCATTAATGTAGTATCATCAGCATACAATCTTCACACCTTGGTTGTCTTCATACAGTCCTGCTTCTCTGATGATTTGTTCTGTATATAAATTAAACAGGTAGAGGAAAAGCATGCAGCCTTGTCATACACCTTTACTAATTTTAAACCATTCTGTTTCTCCTAGTTCCATTCAAACTGTTGCTTCTTGATCAATGTAAACGTTGTGCAAGAGAACGATTAGGTATTCTGGTATACCCATACTTCTTACTGTGGCCCAGAGTTTCTCATGGTTTACACTGTCAAAAGCCTTGCTGTAGTCAATAAAACACATATGGATATCCTTTTGATGTTCTTTTGTCTTTTCAAGGATCTATCTCACATCCACGATAATGTCTCTCGTTCCTCGCCCTTTCCTGAACCCTGCTTGCACTTTAGGCAGTTCTCGTTCCAGGTATGATTGTAGACTCTGCTGAATGAACTTGAGTAGGGTCTTGCTGGCATGTGGGATCAGAGTGATTGTGTGATAATTTCCACAGTCAGTCTTGTAACCTTTCTTCAGTATTGCTATAAACACTGATCTTTTCCCATCAGTTGGCCATGAATTTGCCTTCCAAATTTCCTTGCAGAGCCTTGTAAATATGGAAACCGCTTCATCTGATCGCTGTAATACTTCAATGGGAATGCCATCAGTGCCCGGTGTTTTGTTCTTTGATAAGGCTTTCAATGCTGCTTCGATGATTTCTTTCATCACCAATGGTTCTTGATCATAAGGTACAGGTTGAAATGGCTGTAGGTCCACTTGATCTTTATGGTATAATGATTCTGTATATTCTTTCCTCCTTTTCTTTATCTTCTCAGCATCATTCAACATGGATCCTTATGCATCTTGTAGCATTCCAATTCAATGCTGGATTTTTTCCCATAACTCTCTTCCTCTAATAGCTTCTGATTCTATTTCCTTGCATGTGTCATTGTAGAACTTCTTGTCTTGGCTTGCTGCATGTTGGAAATCTCTGAGTTTTGTGATTGGGTACAACAAGTGCTCTACTAATCCTACCAGAAACATATTTATGATGTTCTTCCTTCACCAATTGACTATAAGGAGGAGAAGTGGCCTAGTGTTTGGAGTAAGTTGCTTCAGGCCAAATGTTCAAATCCCACTAGAGGACAGCAACCTCAGGTTGGAGGGGCTGGGGTTTCTATTCCCACAGGTGCTCCTTGGGCAAGCCACTCTGTTGCCTCAGGTACAAAGCATAGATTGTGAGCCCATCAGGGACAAGGGAAATATACACCATACCTGACTGTACACCACTTTGAACTGGTGAAAAGCAGCATATAAGCATTCATCCTTAGTCTCAGCACTATTTGATTTATGCCATTTCCTTTCCTTTCTTGGATTTGCACCACATCCTTTCTTCATAGCATGAAGCTCAGTCAAATACCATGGAACACACATCCGCAGCCACATCTAAAGTACTTATAATAAAAGAATTCCACCACTCAACTATCATGTCTAATTCTTCCCCTTCAACAATATTACTATGCCCTCTCACAGCTAGTCACACTCGGGAACGAGGCTGACATCCCCAATACAGCTACCACGCATATTTGCAGCCCCGCCCTCTAGTTCCCAATACCCTCGACTGGAACAATGTATACATACTAATCTGCCAATCTGTATATAGTTAGGCCAACCTGTAAATAGTTGTGAGCTGCTCACGTAGCCGGTGACAGCCAGCTTTGCCTGTACATAGTTACCCCTGTTAGCCTTGTTAGAAACCCCTGCTCAGTGTAAGTCCAGTGTAGGTTCTGCCTGCACTGCACACATTTTTGTTATATGTAAACCACACTGATTCTAAATAGCACGGTATATAAGAGACACTAAATAAAGAAATAAAAATAAATATGAGCAGATCAGGTTTCAAACAAATCTGACTGTCAATCCTACAGTGAGATAGAACCTTAGACACCCTTCACCCTGTACACCCAACTTACAGTCTAATTGAAAACAGAACAAAATGTTATCTGACTAAGATTTTGACTCAGCTACCAACTCTCACAGTTTCATGGTCAGTCCAGATTATATGACATGCTACCTGCATAAGGCAATTTGCCATATAAGAAAATTTCAAAGCAGCAAACTGCAGGAAGTAGACGTGTCTCTAGACTGGTGGTTCTCAACCCAGTCAGGTTTTCAGGGTATCCAAAATGAATATGCATGCGATAGAATTGCATGCACTGCTTCTATTGCATGTAGATCTAGCTCGTGCATATTCATTGTGGATATCCTGAAAATCTGAGTGGCCTGAGGGTCCCAAAGGACTGGGTTGATAATCACTACTCTAGATGTACATCATTAAGAAATACATCTTTCACATTTGATATTTCATTTTTTGTTTGATTATACTGTATATCTAACAAATTCATATAGTTTACAAATAAGTAGAGAGGAAGCAGGGAACAACAAAAGACTCAGATAAAATTAACATTAGAGGAAAAAACAGAAGGGGACAATATCAGATCCTATGTAGTAGATGCACCCAAAAAAGGAAAATAGACTAAGTCCAGGCTGAGCTGTAATAAGAAGCAAGATCAAAAATTCTCCAAACAGTGATCAACAACGATGAAACATTAAAATTATCACTATGTGAATCCCAAATGAAAATTAGTAATTTTTTTTGTCAGGCAGAGTTGAGGGAGGATGATACTTCAATCCATTCCCTCCAGTCAACAATTGCCCTTTTATTCACCAATTGTGTCTAAGATAACAAACCGTAATTCAAAAATTCATCTAAATATTGCACTTATCTGAATGCCACAATCGTATATGCACAACGTGCACGTTTCAGGGCGCCATAACCCCTGTAACGAGTGCTCCGTAGTTGCTTGTAACTGCTGAAAAACGCTGCCTCAACTGACCAATCAAATAAGGGACTCTTCTCTCAGGATTGGCTAACAACAAACTGCCTATCATCTTAGCACCCCAATCACAGAGGGAGTTCCCACAAACAAGGGAAGCCCACATATGAATGGTATTACGTCAGAATGAAACCGTCCAATCAATCTTGCGATTCATACCAGTTGGATTGACAGACTGTAATCTGAAGCTCCAGCGCTGCTCCAGCAGTCTCAATCATAATATTCGGTCATCGCCCTGAGGATCTTGTGGAATATGATCAATGACAGACCAACTGAGTTGGTCAAAAGTATGCTGATATTCCAAACAATGTTGAACCACAGGTGCTGAGAGTTCCTGCCGATGAAGTCTTGATGCATGTTCACCCATCTGCACCCTAATTGCTCGTGAGATTCTGTAGACGTAATCCACTTATTGGACAATGTCTCCATTACCAAATTTCAAATGTCCACGTGCAAAACTAAAGTGGGGTCCCCATTTAGTTTTTTATATACAAGAGGATCCGACACATGCCCTTGCAAAACACCCTTATAAATGTCCGTAGTTTGTTACACGATGGCTCCCCCCTTGTCCGCACATCAAATAGTTATGGAGGGATCATTCGAAACGAGGCGTAAACTTTCTCTGTCCTATTTAGTGACATTTGATCGTCACCACAAAAACTTTTTCTCAGACCTATGCAAATCATGTAACACCAGAGCTTGAAACGTCAAAATGGCTGAGTCCAGCCAATGTTCTTCCCAAAGGAGAGGAGTTACATGGTCATTGTTTATCATTTATTACTCATGATATACCACTCTTAAAACAGAGCAGAGCAGTTTACAAATAAAAAATCAATAACATAAAAGACAAGGACAAGGAACTACAATCAGTATAAAGTACAGTAAAGTAAAAGGAAAGCAAAATAACAAACAGGCCAGAAAGTGTGTCAAAATCAGAATCAAAGTCAAAATTAGAATCAGGTGCTGCAAATTGGCCAGGGCACCCACACCAGATCACCAAAGACCAGTGAAAAAGGTACATGTTTAACCTAGCCTGGTACTTCTTATAAGAGAGAAAAGTGAAGTAGGACTGCCAGTGTAGTGATCCCTATGGGTTAGGCAAAGAATGGGATAAGAAATCTAATGGGTAACTAATGCAGATCATGAAAAAGTCACAGAAAAATATCTGTGGGCATTGGATAGCAATCAGTTGGCTGTATTCTGAGCAGATTGAAGATGTTTGCGTTCAAATGCTGGCAAACCAGAATAGATAACATTACAATAGTCAAAATAAGGAATGACCAAAGCATGAATAACTGAATGCTCAGCTGGAGGATCCAAACTGGGTGAATGGCCTGAAACAGACAAAATTCACAGAAGAATGATTTAAAAACAGAGGACATTTTTGTTTTGGAACATAGTTCATGTTCAAGAATGACATCCATACACTTGAAGTTATCAGTAAGGGTGAAGGGAAAGATTAAAAGACAGGGAACAATAGAACGCTGACACAGATGCCCAGTTATCCAAGCAGCAGTAGTCTTGATGGGATTAAGCTTAAGATAGTTAATAAATAGCCACTGGGAGATTTCAGAAAGACAATGCTTCAAGGCAAATAAATCAGGGGCAAGAGGATTGAGACAGGTAATCAGCAAAATATCGTCTGAATAAAAGAAAACAAAATATTACCAGGGGTTGGGATTATAGTGTCTAGAGAACTGAAAAAAAGAGGGCCAAAATGGTTTGCCTAGGATGGAACACATTGGTCTTCTCAAAAAATTGGGTAATCTGAAGTGGCAACAATCTTTTCTACTATATTACCAACAGAAAGGAGGTTGGAAATTGGTAATGGAGAACATATCAGCCTTTGGGTATTTAACGTGGTGGCAATTAATTGCCTTCTTCCATTCAGTGGGCTAGATGGATTGCATCATGCTGGTACTGAGCATACAGTACAGGGGAGAGAGGAATGATTCAAGTGTGTGCTTCAATATGGAGGCTAGTATAGGGCCAATAGCTGCAGAAGAGGATTTCATAAAGCTAAAAACCTTAGACACTTCTTGTTTAGTTGGGATGACAAATTGCAATGGACAGTTCTCTGGGGATAGAAAAGAAGATATTAGAAGACTACTAGGAATGGCAGGGTACAGAAGGGAACCTTGAATATCACTAATCTTATTTAAGAAACCTAATTCAAGGTGGTCTGCAGTAAATTCATTGGAAAATATGGTTTCAGTACTGCTGCTGAAATGAGTGACCAATTTAAAAAGCCTAAAAGGCTTTTAGTCCTCTTTTAGGAGAGCGGAGAAATATAACCATTCTAAAAGTCTAAAAAGTTTGATATAATTTTCAAAGTCTTGAATAAATAAATAAAGATCACTTAATTTGAAAATCATGATGATCAAATTTTGACCAAGTGTCAGAAGAAATCATACATTGATCTCTTCTTGTATCACTTGACTCTTACTTCCTTTGGATGCTTCAGGACTTCGGAAACCTATCCTTCCAGCCCAGTAGTTGTGATGGTTCACTTCCCAACCATCTTTTTGGCTTGAAGATTTCACAAGCTAAGTGGACTTGATTTTTAAAGTATTGAATTAATAAATAATGAGAGTCCACCCCAGTGTCCCACAGGGAGTAAGTTGGGTGACTTAACATATCCGTGCCACTAGACTGTATACTTTGTTTTTTGATTGGTTAGGTACTAGGGGAAGGGAGGTTGTGAAGAGAGCAGGAAGAAGTTGGGTAGGAAGTTAATTAGCTGCTTACCACAGCTGAGTCTCTGGTAGCAGTGAGAGCAGGGGTGTGTGTGTCTTGGGCTATTCAGGCATCCTCCCTCCCTTCCATATACCTTTTGTAAGTATGTTGGGGATAAGGTTTAGGATTTGAGGGGGTAATTTTGTCGAAGCTATGGGCAGAGTTTAGTTGAAAGTTACAATTATGACATTGCTGGACCATGATCAGTTTCCAAGGGAAGGACTGAAGAATGGTGATTACTATTGGGACTCTTAAGGGTCATGGGTGCCACCGCCATGTCCTGGGGCAGGAGGGAGATTGAGAGACGCTCAACATATACAATGCTATGCTACAGCCTTGTTGGCTAAAGTGAAATTCAGCAGTATCATAACTAACCACATGACTTGGATGTCACCATCTAGTCGAGGTGTGGCATGCCGATCATGACTGATATTTATGCATTCATGGCTGTTTGAGCTAGGCATTGGTTTGGTTAATAAAGCTACAGCCTGGTTTTACCACTGACTTTGAGTCTGTTTTTTTTTTTATTGTGATATGTGATTTCTGATTTAAAATTTGAATTAAGAAAGGGGAAAGGTGTGAGTGTTCATGTTATAATATTAAGCTTGTAAAAACTGTTGAATTATGAATGAATGCTTCTTTGAATTAAAACAGTTTTTATGATTACTGATGTGAATTCATAATGTTTGTGCATCGAATTATAGACCACTAAGGCAGGAGTGACCAACTGCACCACAATCCAGGCTGGTTTTCAGGATGTCCCTAATGAATATTCATGAGGTATATTTGTACCTACTGCCTCCCATTGTATGCAAATATACTCCATGAATATTCATTAGGGGCAACCTGAAAACCAGCCTGGATTGTGGTGCACCAGGACTGGAGATGGCCACCCCTCCATTCCAATATTGACATATGTATTTATTTATTTAGACAGTTTTTGTATACCGCCTTATCCTTCAATCAAAGGGGTCACAACACAATTGGGGGATACATTTAACACGCAGGGATATGAGACACATACTCATACACTAATACTTAGAGGGAACATGGGCAATGGAGGGTTAAGTGGCTTGCCCAAGACCACAAGGAGCACCTGTGGGACTAGAAACCCCAGTACCTTCCGGCCCAAGGTTGCTGTCCTCTAGTGGGATTTGAACCCCCGACCTTCCGGCCTGAAGTACCTTGCCCCAACCACTAGGCTACTCCTCCCTACAATTTAATTAAAGTGTGTTAAACCACTGGTTTCCTTAGATCAGGGGTTCTCAACTCAGTCCTTGGGACACACCTATCCAGTCAGGTTTTCAGGAGAACCACAATGAACATGCATGAGAGAGATTTGCATGTGCTGCCTCCATTCTACGCCAATCTCTCTCATATATATTCATAGTGATTCTCCTGAAATCCCGACTGGCTAGGTGTGGCCTGAGGACCGGGTTGAGAATCTCTATCTTAGATTATACAGAAAATCCAAAAGCAATCATAGAGTTCCAAAACTCCCTCACAACTGCAGAGTTAAACTCACAAAAACATAAGAACATATAATTTGTCAAATCAGATCAGACCAAGGGTTCATCAAACCCAGTATCCTGTTTCTAACAGTGGCCAATTCAGGTCACAGGTACCTGGCAGGATCCCAAAAAGATAGACAGATTCCGTGGTGCTTATCCTAGGGGTAAGCAGTGGATTTCCCAGTCTACTTTAATAATGGTTTATGGACTTTTTCTTGTCCAAACCTTTTTTAAACCCTGCTTTTACTACATCTTATGGCAACACATTTCAGAGCTTTTTTATGCTTTATATGAAACATTTTCTCTGACTAGTCTTAAATGTACTGTTTTATAGAATTGTAGTTTATCCCCGAGTCTTTGTACATTTTGAAGGAGTAATGATATGGAAGCTTTTAGCTATTCTTTATTAGGGTAGCAGAGAAAGATATTTTTGAGACAGTTCCATACATCTAAAGGCAATTGTCATCCCTCAACCCTCAAGAGATCCTATTCCTATACAAAATATGATTTGATTTCTCCAATTGGGGAGGGAGGGAGGATTTAAAAAAATATATAGCTGGGCTATCAGTTCTTTGTTACACATCTGATTGACATAGAATTCATTACATGGTGTTTTTCTACTTTTTGAGATCATCCATTATCTTTCTTCCTGATATGTACTGCCTTACCTCTGGAAAATAAACATGGTCTTTGATAAATTTGACTCCTCTACTTATTGGGGCATGTTTACTAAACCTCATTAGGCTTTTGCGGCTAACGTGGAGGGTTAGTGCAAATGGCACTTCATTAGCTGTAAAAGCCATGTAATACTACACAGCAAGCCCCCGGCAGATACCTCACCAAAAATACAGAGAGGTGGTGTTAGTTGTACCCACGCTGTCTGCAAATCCAATGGTTGCCATGCAAAAAAGCTGTGCTAAATTCTATCAGATAGATATCCAAATAGCAGGCCAGATACTGCATCACCACTTCCCAGATAACTAAATGCAGTGCACATTATCCACCTTCACTCCACCCCAGCAATATCTGGATAGTGCTGGGACAGTCCACAGAGTGCCACTGAAAATCAATGGCTAGGACTAGCTAGGGCAATTGTCTGGACAATAGCAGACATTTTATCTGGATAATTGCCTTTGAATATTTTTAGTTCAAGCATTGAAATATAAGGTATTTTTTTCTGGTGGTATATTATTTGGGATGTTTTTTCAGCATGCTTGTTCTATACTCGTATTACCCATCGCCTATAACTGCTTGCTTGAGGTACCTACAGAAGCAGCTTTTTCCTGCTATGACCCTATTACCTGGATCTCCCCTCCTGCAGCACTTAAGAAATGAAATGAGTCACAGTAAGTTTAAATTTGCCCTGAAGGCTCACTTCTTCACTATAGCTTTAGGGATCGCTTCCTACTGACACAGCATCAGATTAACTGCTGAATCCCCTCTTACTACTATCTCCTTTCCTTCTTTAATTTACCTATCCCTTAACAAAGTTCTGCAATTACTTTTCTCCATTTTTTATTTTTAAAGTGTGAACCACTTTGAAGCATGTACGGGGCCTAATAGCGGTATATCAAATATTGAATAAACTAAACTATAGTAATTGTCCACAGCCTTGCGTTTGTTTGGAATAAGTCAGTAAAGATATGGAAGTGCATAGCCATTCTTTATTAGAATGGCAGAGAACATTTTAAGAAAGGTCCATATATCTCAAGCCAATTGTCCTCCCTCACTTCTTGACTACTACTACTACTGAATATTTGAACAGCGCTACAAGATGTACACAGAGCTGCACAGACTCATGTAAAAGACGGCCCCTGCTCATCAGAACTTACAATCTAGTCTAGACAGACAACACAGTAGCTATAGACAAGGGATATATCTTGTGGGAATGTTAAGGAAACACAAGGGAGATCAGATGAGTCAAGATCTAAAAGTAGCAGTGAAGAGGTGAATTTTCATCCTGGATTTGAAAAGGATCTGAGAAGGCGCCTGACGTACAGACTCAGGTAGTTTGTTCCAGGAATAAGGAGCAGCAAGGTAAAAGGAGTAAACTCTGGAGTTAGCAATAGAAGGGCACAGATAGGAACAATTTGCCAGAAGAGAGTTCCCGAGAAGGGGGTGTAGGGAGAGATAAGAGAGGAAAGGTAGCGAGGAGCTGCAGAGTAAATGCACTTCTAGGTCAGCAGGAGAAGTTTGAATTGGATGCGGAAATGGATAGAGAGCCAATTAAGTGACTTGAGGAGAGGAGTAATATGAGCATGACAAGGCTAGCGAAAGATCTCATTCTCATGCAATCATATGATTTGATATCTGTAAGATGGGTGGGTTTAAAAATCAATATAAGCTAGAAATTAATTAATATTTTGCTACTCATATGCCTGAAATAGAATTCCACAAAGGGTGTTTTCCTACTTTTTAAAAACATCCATAATCTTTCTTTCTGCTATGTAATGCCTCATTGTGTCCGAGTATTCAGGAGAGATCCTTGGTTGCCTTAAGGCTACAACATCTCTAGCCCACCATAATGAAGAACATAGAATAGAGAGTGGGGCCCATAAATGAAAGACAGACACCCAGAATAGGAGGAGGAAGGTTTCTATATCATGCTCTTGCTGTTTTATGTTTGAACTGATGTTATGCCTGCAAGGATTAGCAAGGCATTGCTTGTGTTTTCCTGTTTTTGGAATAAGACTTTTGTGTTCTGAATCTGGGTTCAGCCCTCTGTTGTTTTAAAGCTTTACAACAGGGCCAGATCTGATTCCGCTGCTCATGCTCATTTGTAGAAAATAGACATGATCCTTGACAAATGTGTCTCCCATGCATATTTTCCCGAGCCGTTTGGTTCATTCATTAATAGTAGCTTGGTAGGTTTCTCATGTGCTGTGCTTTCCCGATAAGAGCGAACAATCATGTGATATTATCAGTGGCTTGTCTGCTCGCGATAAATCCAGACTAATTTTCAGGAATCAATATGGCACAAAATATCTGCCAATGATTTGGCAACATCTTGGCCAGCAATATCTGTATTTAACAATGATATTGGTCTATAAGAACCACACAAGTTTTTATCCTTTCCTTCCTTCAGTAAAACTGTTAATCCCGCTATGATCACAGAAGCCGGCAACTCCACCCCGTATACCTGTATTATATAATACAGGTAATGAGCCTACATGTTTCTCTTTAAAAGTTTTATATAATCTGGAGACAAATCTTTCCAAGCCTGGGGCCTTGCCTGCTTTCAGTGATTTTATCAGACCCAGATATCTTTATTTAGAAAACTGGACTCCTCTTCTGATAATATAGGCGGCTATATACCACCTAGATAAGAATTAATACTAGAATCATGGATAGATTTATCTAGTGTGCATAGACCTGTTGAAGAATGCAGGGAACTGGTGCTTATGAAGTCAGAATCTATGAACACCTCTCAGCTTTAAAACCCAATTGTGGAGGGTATGTGCTTTCAGTTTGTAAGCTAACAGTTTACTTGCTCTGTTTTTACTGCTCAAAACAAACTTGCTTTGCCTTATTCAGATTGAAAACAATCTTGTCCTCCTCTAATGCTTTGAAAGCTCCTCAGTGGATTCTAGCTGCTTATACAGTTGTTGTGTTGGAGTCAATTTATGCTTTATCTCTAAGCCATTTGTTCTCTGCAAGTTGCACATTTTATTTGACTTCTGTTTTTTTGAATTCACAGCATAAGAGATCAACTTGCATGTTATCACTGCTTTCATAAATCTCACAGCATCAGAAGAGATACTGTGCAATTGTTTATCCAAACTATTCATTAATTTGCTGCAAATGTTGGGTTGTCTCATAAAATGCCATTCAGTTTTCAGAATTGCTTTCCCTTAGTCATTTAAATATCTTTAAATTGCACCCTCACTGGAGCACGGTTTTGACTCTCTTTCTCTAATACCATATCAATCCTTAAATGGGAATTATTAGGATAGGAATAGAACACATATTTCCATTGTTTTACATGCCTGAACCACCAAATACAGTATCAGTTAGACTAAATTTTGATAGTAATTGTTTCAACTTATTCCTAGTGCATCTCTGAGCTATACCATCTCCCAATGAGTTATCTAGTAGAGGATTAATTGTGGTGGTAAATTCTCCTCCTAGGACTGGGGATTTGTTGGAAAACATTTGGCTCATGAGTGTGCCTTAATAAACTTAGTGCACACAAAATCAATTTAATGCACATTAGGCTATGATTTAATGTGCCTACAATTGACTTGAACTCATTAAAAAGTTCTAATGTGCATTCCAAGCTTTTATTAAACTGAATGTGTGAAACAAAAGATAGAATACAGAATAAGAATTAGATGGTATATAAAGAAGGGAGCCCTTAAGAAGGCCACACTGGCCTTCATTATCACTTGCCTTCTTGACAAGCGGATTTTGGCTCAAGTTGCCCTAGCAGCCATGCATTGGTTGCTCAACTCAAGTGCATGGCTTTGTGGATCACTGATTTCTCCATCTGCTGCTTCATTCTGAGGTCTCTCTTAATGGTACACAGCCATTTCACCAGTTCCAACTGAGGTCTCACTGGTGTCCTAGCAGGACTATCCACAACCACTGATTGCTGCCTTAGATAATTCTCATACCTCTTCCTAGAAGATTTGGACCTGTGATGTTCACTGACTAAATATCAGTCCCAAATAACTACCCATTATCATATAATCTAATTTTTCAGTTTTATAATTGTCATGATTTTAAAGTTTCCCCCTCTCTTTAATATGATTAGCAGAAAGTTTGTATTTAGAAGGTAATTTTCTAATGAGCCATGTAAAGTTAAATGCCATTCATGCGCACAAATCATGCATGTTCCATAACTTATGAATGTGAACAGGCACATACGTGTGCACTTTAGGCCATCACTAATCTATAAGTATGCATGTCAGGCCAATGGTACACGCTTTGGGAGTGGGTAAGCACAAAGGCAGAGGTGGGGCGGAGCCTAAATTTTCTTGCATTTACTTGTCGTCCTACCTTGACTCCACCCATTTTCTCCACCCCCGCCAATCTGGCTTCCGACCTGGTCACAGCGTTGAAACGGTTCTGTTGGGCTTTCTAAATGAAATTCACACTGCCCACGATTGTGGTGATCTTTCGGTGGCGGTCTCCCTTGATCGCTCAGCTGCCTTTGATCTTCTTGATCACTCTCTTCTCCTGGCTCGATTACGTGATGCTGGTCTTTGTAGCACAGTCCTTCACTGGTTTCATTCTTTTCTTTCCTCCAGGTCCTTCTCTGTTCTCCCCACCTCTTCCTCCTCATCTGCTTCCGAACCCACTCCTCTCCTCTGTGGTGTCCCTCAGGGTTCAGTCCTGGCCCCTCTCCTCTTCAACATTTTTCTCACGCCTCTCGCCCTCTTAGTCCAACAACACGGGATATCTGCCTTCTACTATGCTGATGACTTGGTCCTCCTCTATCACACCTCCCCCCTTTCCCTCGATCTCTCTCCTCTGAACTCTTGTCTCTCTGCCGTCGCTGACTGGCTCACTACCCACTGTCTTCACCTCAATCTCACAAAAACTCTTGCTATTTGTTTTTCTCGTGACGCTTCCCCACCAACGTTTTCCCCTTCCTTCTCTGGTTCACCCATTCCCATCATCTCCTCCCTTCGTTACCTGGGAGTCCTCTTTGATCCTGCCCTGACCTTTCGCGAACACGTTGCCCACATCTCTAAGACCTCTTTCTTTTACCTACGTCAAATCCGTGCTATCAGACCTTTTCTTTCCACACAGGCCCAGACCTTTTCTTTCCACACAGGCCCTCACTACCCTTCTCCTGTCACTTGTCATGTCTCGTGTCGACTTCTGCAACTCAGTCCTAGCTGGTCTCCCCAATGTGCAACTTCACCATCTCCAACGCATACAAAACACAGCTGCTCGACTCATTTTTCACTCCTCCATCCGCGATCACATTACAACTCTCCTCATCCATCTTCACTGGCTCCCCATCAAATTCCATATTCACTATAAAATTCTGGTACTCCTTCATTGTGTTCTCCACACCCAATCTCCCCAGTATTTGGCTGATCTTGTTCGCCTGCACACCCCCAGCTCGCTCCCTCCGATCCTTCCACCTCAACCGCCTGCACCTCCCCTCAACTACTTCTGCCTATCTTCAATCCACTTGCTCTTCCACATTCTTCTTCCTAGCCCCTGCCCTCTATTCGGCTTGAGCATGAACACTCTACTTTTAAGAACAGCCTCAAGACCCATTTCTTTGCCCTTGCCTTTGACCTCCCAGATCCTTCTGTATGACCTTCCTCTTCCTTGTCCTCCTCTCTCCCCCTTCTTCTGTCCCGTTGTATGATTCTGTCTGGTGTGCTTTCCTATTTTATTATTGTAATTTCCTTTCCTTTTCATGCCTTTATGGCTTTCCTTAATTTGTACTATGTAAACCGCTTTGATGTTTTTCCTTCAGCAGTATATCAAGTAAATAAACATAAACATAAAATAGTATAGCTTACTGTACACACGTTTCTGAAGAATCTAGACACAGGCATTTACATCAAGTCTAGACTTGGTGCTCATGCCCAGTTTTGGCAAACATATCTTATGACTTACACCCCTATTTTGTAAAGAAAATATGTTCTCACTTTTCTTTATAAAATAGGTGTGGTTTGTGTGCTTTGGAATGCACGCAAAGCTAGTCGACCCTTATAAAATTTTCTTCCACATGTAGTCTTATTTGCTTCTCACTTGGCGGCTGGGATTTAATGTTAAAAAATGTAAGGTCATGCATTTGGGCTGCAGCAATCCAAGGGAGCAATATAGTATAGGCGGTGAAGTACTTTTGTCCACTAAGGAAGAGCAGGACCTAGGCGTGGTTGTGTCTGATGATCTTTAAGTAGCTAAACAGGTAGAAAAGGCGACGGCTAAAGCTAGAAGGATGCTTGGGTGCATACGGAGAGGAATGGCTAGCAGAAAAAAGGAGGTGATAATGCCTCTCTATAAGTCTTTGGTGTGACCTCATTTGGAGTATAGTGTGCAATTCTGGAGACTGCACCTTCAAAAGGATGTGAACAGGATGGAGTCGGTGCAGAGGGTGGCTACTAAAATGATTAGTGGTCTTCATTATAAAGCATATGAGGATAGACTGAAGGATCTTAATATGTACACCTTAGAGGAAAGGCAGGATAGAGGTGATATGATTGAGATGTTTAAATACCTCCATGACATAAATGTTCAGGGAGAGAGCCTCTTTCAATTGAAAGCAAGTTCTGCTACGAGGGGACATGGGATGAGGGTAAAGGGAGATAGATTCAGGAGTGATATGCGGAAATATTTCTTTACGGAAAGAGTAGTGGATCCATGGAATAGTCTCCCAGTGGAGGTGGTAGAGATGAGGACAATAACTGAATTTAAAACAGCATGGGACAAACACAGAGGATCTCTAAAGGTAAAAAGGGGACTGTTGTAGTTGTTGATATGGAAGGACAGACTAGATAGGCCATGTGGTCTTTTTCTGTCATCATATTTCTATGTTTCTATGTTATCTGTTGACTTCATTTAGACCACAAACATATCAGTTCTGAGTGGCAGCATACAGCATATTTTTTTTAAAATGCTGGCCGAAATATTTATAAAATTATGTATGTTCAGCACCGCCATGCATGTGGGATTTGAGAAGAGACCTCTAAGGAGAATCTGGAGCATCCAAAAATCAAGGGGAGTGGCAGCAGTGAAAGGTGGCAAGTCTAAACGCCTTCTGAAATTCCTCAGTTTCCACCCCAAAAGATGGATGTCCCAGTAACCAATATGAGTGCTGCCCCCATGCAGATAATAAGACTAGGTATATGCATGAGTGTAGGCCATTTCTCAAATGTGGGCATCCCTAAATTGCAGCTGAGGTATTCCGGAAGAGGAGTGACTGTGTTATGAGACTATCACGTCCTGACCTGCAATTACAGATGTGCAGTGGCAGCATGTAGTATGTTTGGAGTATGTATTTACATGCAGGTTTCTTCATCCAGGAAATTAACTGTGATGATGAAAGCACATGTTCTTCCTCCTGGAAGCATTTTAACCATGAAACAAGCACTTTTTTGCACCTTATTCATAGTCTGGAGCAAGTCTAAGCATGGACACCTCAAAAACCAGAGCCAGACATTTTTGGCATTCTGAAATTGTATTTATTTATTTATTTTATTTGAAAGTATTTATATCCCGTTTTATCCTTGAATCGAAGCGGTTTTCACTGCAAACCAATCAAGTAGGGTAGGGCGGGGGTGTTGGCATGCAGTGGTCGTGAAGATAGTGTTCGTGAGTGTGTGGATAGGTAATTCTTAATTTGGGGTGCAATATATACAGGTTGAGCTATCTATACAGGTTGAGCTATCTACATTGGGCTATATACATTTATTGAGAGTAATAGGATGATTTTATGTTGTGGATGTCATATCTTGGGTAACTACTTTTGTGGGGTAGTTAGGGTGTATTGGTGGTCTTCATTGAATTGTAAAATGAATAGGGTGGTTTTAAGTAGCTTCTGGAAATCTTTTATATCTGTTGTGGATTTTGGATTATCTGGGAGGGCATTCCAGATAGCTGGGGCAGCAAGAGAGAAGGCTCGCATGGATGTGGATTTATTTGTTTTTGTGAATAGAATAGGTGTTGATATATTGTTTTTGGCGCTGTTTCTGTGTGGTCTTTTGTTTTGTTTTGTTTTGGTTCCAATGAGTTCCTGTAGTATTCCTGCTGAGATGTTGTTTTTAATTTTGAAGATGGTGAGCACTGATTTATATTTTGCCCATGAGGAGATTGGTAGCCAGTGTAAATTTTATAGTATTGGAGTTATATGGTCTTGTATTGAAGCGCTAGTAATAATGGGGCAGCAGTATTCTGTACTATTTGTAGGTGGCGGGTGGTTTGTTTAGGCAGACCTTGGAATAGTATATTACAGTAGTCCAGTAGAGGTGTAATGATGGCCTGGCATACTGTATGGAAATGTTCTTTATTTAGGAGGGGTTTTAGTCTCCGGAGTGTTGCGAGTTTAAAGAAGGCTGTTCTTGATATCTTATTGATGTGCGGTTGGAGGGTGAGTTGCTTGTCTAGAATCACTCCAAGGTATCTGACTTCATCTTTTATTGTAATCGGTGTATTGGATATGTTGATAGCAGTAGGAGGACTGAATGTAGAGGCTATCGTGATGATAATTGCTTCTGTTTTTTTTATATTGATGTTTAAGTTGTTGTTAATTAGCCAGGTTGTTATTTCTTGAATGCAGGTTGATATAGTGGTATAGTCTGGGGAGTCCAATTGAATATGGGTATCTGCCATGATGTTGTCAGCATATATGGTGTATTGTATCTTGCGTTTGTTAAATATTTTGCATATGGGCTGAATGTAGATGCTGAAGAGGAGAGCTGATAATGATGAGCCTTGGGGAACACCTTGAGTAGTCTTGAAGGGTTCTGAGGTGAGGTTCCCAGATTTTACTCTCTGCTATCTTCAAGGTATGATTGGAACCATTTAATTGTGGTATCTTGTCGTCCAATCTCTGTTAGGTGCTTCAGTAGGATGTGATGGGCAACTGTGTCAAATGCCGATGATATATCAATAAATATCTTTATCTTGTCTATTCCTTTGATTATGTTATTGAATAGATGTATGAGTAGTGTCTCAATGCCATGTTTTGGACAGAATCCATGCTGATGGAGATCTAGTGGGGCGAATTCGTCAATGCGATCTTGGAGCTGTCACTACAATTTTTTCAGTTATTTTGGCCAGGAATAGGAGGCTGGATATTGGGCGGTAGGTTGAAGGGTCAGTACTGTTGGATGTTAGATGTAGATTTAGGAATGGGGCAAATAGTAGATTGCTTGAGGGCTTTTGGCATGTAGCCCTGGGTGAGAGAGGTGCTCACTAACTTTTGGATGAATGTGTTGCGTTCTTCTTTGGTGGATTTAATTCAAGTTACCGGGCAGGGGTCCAATGGAGAGGTGGTGGTGTTTAGAGCAGTGATGGTTTGTTCTATTGGTTTTGTTGATGGAATTCTGAAGTTCTTCCATTGATTGGTAGTTGTAGAGCCATCTGTTGCTGGTGTGTCCATAAGGGGGATGTTCTTATGGCGTGTGTTGGTGCTGTTCTTGGCTATTAGGTAATCAGCAAAGGTTTGCGGATGCATTTTGCTTTCATCTTTTATTATTGGGTCATTCGTTAGGGTGTGAACGATGTTGAAGAGTGCTTTAGGTTTATTACAGGCTTTTAGTACAAGGTTTGTGTGGTATTATTGTTTATGTTTGTTTATTAGGTTATTGTAATCTTTTTGCATCTCCTGGTATTGTTTCAGTGTAGTTTCTGATTTGTTGCATCTCCAGCGACATTCCAGTTGCCTTAGTTTTCCTTTGGATTGTCTTATTGTGTTAGACAATACCATGGTTACCTGGTTCCTGTTTTTGTTGTGGTGTGAATTCATACGGGGTGTTAGTTGAAATGCAGCAAATATGTTGTTTTTGTTGTGGTGTGAATTCATATGGGATGTTAGTTGAGATGCAGCAAATATGGTAGTATTCCATGAGTTGATGGCTTCGTCCAGGTCGGTGAAATCCTGGGGTAGTGACTGCATGGTATCTTTGAGGAATTGCTCTTTGTTAAAAGCTTTGAAGTGTCTTGTTGGCTGTTCCATTTTCCGAGCTGCCTGTTCAGTATTGAGGTGGAGTTCAAATGATATGGCATGGTGATCTGAGCATGGTATTAGTGTAGTTTTAGGTGGTGTTATGAGACCTTTATCTAGGGTGTTGGTTGGAACGAATTTGCGGTCTGGTGTACAGCCAGAACGATGGGATGGGTCTGATAAGATTTGCTTGAGTTGAATGGATTCCATTGCTTTGTGAAATGCAAATTCAGTTGTTGTTGAGGCAGATGTGAGGTTTAGGTCTCCTAGTACAATGAGAGTCTTGTCTGGTAAGTTAGCTGCATATATCATGTCCAGGATGTTGGATGTGTCCTCTTTTGGGGCATTGGGGGGTCGGTATATTAAGCAGATGGATAGATGTTTGTTTTCAGTGTTGATGAATTCACAGTGTTCGGAACTTTTGGAGGATGATTTATTTATTTATTTTATTTATTTAGCATATATTTGTATACCGCTACTTCCAGCGATCAGGAGCGGTTTGATTATGTAATGGAGATTGTCAGATCAAGGACAAATTTCAAAAAATTACAGCGTGATTTACAGGATTATATGTCAAGGTTGTCAGATCAAGGGCAAAGCATTTTCACAATATGTACAACGTGATTCACGGGATATGCACAACACACAGTTAGGAAAGGGGAGAGAGGAGGATTTACATATATACATTTTACACTTAACTACATTTTTGTTTCTGCAGATAATGGTTGCTTCATTACTGTTCAGGACATGTTGTAGGCTTGTTGAAATAAGTACGTCTTTAGTTTTTTCCTGAAGTCCATCAGGTCGTTGTTTGAGCGCAGCTCAGGTGGGAGTTGGTTCCAGAGTGTGGGTGCAGTGTAGGCAGGGGCGGCCCAAGGGGGGTGCGGGGCCATGTGCGGAGACTCGGTGCGGGGCCTCATTTGCATAAGTGGCCTTATTTGCATAAATATTTGCATAATGTTACCATACACTAACTTTTAGTAAACATGTCTCTTAATGAGTGTATGGATAAAGAAAGACTAAAAGATTTCTACATTACTATAATCCAGTGCCAACCGCCAGGCACATTAGGAACTACTACAAACGCTGCCCATTTAGAACCCATAGCAAACCCGCTGTATCCTGACAGCATTACCAGGACTCACAAAGCACCAGACCCTACCTATCAAAAGGAAACACTGCAAATATTAAACCAGTACATTTCAGAGAATACTGGGGAAAGAGAACAAGTGGCAATGTCAAATAGGAATTACATAAACAGAATACCTCAGCTCAGTTACACATGCAGAACATAGACCATCACCAAACAAGGAATCGCAATTTAGAAACAGGAAGGCAATAATTAAACTGGGAACCCCAAAAGCCAAACTTGGAATGTACAACAACACTGTAGAAATAAAACTATAAATCAATTTCCTCTTGTACCAAACAAAGCGCAGACGTTAATGATGCACATTTCCCAGAGCTTTC
This sequence comes from Ichthyophis bannanicus, assembly GCA_033557465.1. Classification (NCBI taxonomy): domain Eukaryota; kingdom Metazoa; phylum Chordata; class Amphibia; order Gymnophiona; family Ichthyophiidae; genus Ichthyophis; species Ichthyophis bannanicus. The sequence continues at coordinate 363,887,928 of CM066035.1, forward strand.
ATATTCCAGTTAATAAATTCAAAATAAAGAGATATATTTCTACCTTTTGTGCATTTTTTTTCAGTTGCAATTGCTCCAGCCACTTTCTTCTGGTTTCTTCATGTTTTCTGCTAACTCTCCATCGTCTGCTGTCCATTTGTCCTTTCTTCTCTCTTCTAGTTTTCTTTCCATCCTCTCTCTCTACATCTGCTTTAACATACTAATCTTTATCCTTTTGCTCTTTCCTCATTCTTATTTCATCCACACAAATTTTACCCCTCCATCCTCAATCCCCACTTACTCTCCCAATACCCGGCCAATTGTAGATTTTTCATCCCTCCCACACAAAATATTTTTCCCCTCTCCATTTTACTCTCCCAGCCCCATCCCATTCTAATCCTCCCCCAACATCAGCTCCCTTCTAGTTCCAGTCTCACCCAGCATCCATTCCCTTCTAGTCCCTGCATCAGCCCATTTCCAGTCCTAGCCCCCCATCAACCCATTTCCAGTCCTAGCTCCCCCATCCATTTTCAGTCTGAGTCCCTTCATCAGCTCATTTCCAATCCTAGCCCCCCATCAGCCCATTTCTAGTCATTTCCTAGCCCCACCATCAGCCCATGTCAAATCCTAGCTCCCCTCCACTCAGCCCAATTCCAGTCCAAGCCCCCCCATGAGCCTACTTCCAGTTCTAGCCCCTCCATGAGTCCATTTCAATTCAAGCCCCCACCACAGCCCATTTCCAATCTTAGCTCCCCCCAACAGCCCATTTCCAGTCCTATCCTAGCTGCTCCATCAGCCCATTTTCAGTTCTAGCTCCCTTCCCTCACAGCCCATTTCCATTCCAAGCTCCCTCCCCATCAGCTATTTGCAGTTCAAGCCTCCCCGTCCACTCAGTCCATTTCCAGTCATAGCAATCCCCCAACCCATTACCAGTCCTAGCCCCCCATCAACCCATTTTCAGTTTAAGCCCCCCCTATAACCCATTACCAGTCCTAACCCCCCATCAGCCCACTTCCAGTCTTAACCCCATCAGCCCATTTCCAGTCAGCCCCCCATAGCCCATTGCCAGTCCTAACCCCCCCATCAGCCCACAGCCCATTACTAGTCCTAACCACATCAGCCCACCTCAAGTCCTAACCCCTCCCATCAGCCCTTTTCCTGTCCTAGCGCCCCCATAGCCCATTAGCAGTCCTAACCCCCCCCCATAGCCCATTAGCAATCCTAACCCCCATCACCCTATTTCCAGACAGCCCCCATCAGCCCACAGCCCATTCCCAGTCTTAACCCCCCCCAGCCCATTTCCAGTCCTAACCCCCCATCACCCCATTTCCTAGTCAGCCTCCATCAACCCCCAGCCCATTACCAGTCTTAACCCCCCCAGCCCATTTCCAGTCCTAACCCCCCCATCACCCCATTTCCAGACAGCCTCCATCAGCCCCCAGCCCATTACCAGTCTTAACCCCCCCAGCCCATTTCCAGTCCTAAACCCCCCCCCCAGCCCATTTCCAGTCAGCCTCCATCAGCCCCAGCCCATTAGCAGTCTTAAACCACCCCAGCCCATTTCCAGTGCTTAACCCCCCCCAGCCCATTTCCAGTCCTAACCCCCCCTCACCCCATTTCCAGTCAGCCTCCATCAGCCCCAGCCCATTAGCAGTCCTAACCCCCCCCAGCCCATTTCCCGTCAGCCTCCATCAGCCCCTGCCCATTAGCAGTCTTAACCCCCCCAGCCCTTTTCCTGTCCTAACCCCCCCCTCCAGCCCTTTTACAGTCATAACTCCCCCCCTTGCACATTTTCAGTCCTAAAACCCCCTTGCACATTTCCAGTCCTAACCCCCCCCCCCCCGCACATTTCCAGTCCTAACCCCCCCCTTGCACATTTCCTTTCCTAACCCCCCCCCCCCTTGCACATTTCCAGTCCTAACCCCCCCCCCTTGCACATTTCCAGTCCTAACCCCCCATCACCCCATTTCCAGACAGCCTCCATCAGCCCCCCCCCCCCTTCCCTTCCCTTCCCGTCCCTTCCGGCAAATTTAAAAAAAAAAAAAAAACCTGGCTCTAGCTGCTGCCGCTGCCGCGTCCGTCGCAGCAGCGGCAGAATGGCGTGTCCCGCGGGGCCCCCTCTCCTCGTCAAGCCCTCTGCAAGGGCTTTCAGATTCGCGAAGGGAGAGTGCTCCCTCGCGTCTCTGTAAAGCCCGCAGGGGCTAATGGGAAATTTCCCATCAGCCCCTCGCGTCTAAAGGGGCAGATGGGAAATTTCCCATTAGCCCCTGCGGGCTTTACAGAGACGCGAGGGAGCACTCTCCCTTCGCGAATCTGAAAGCCCTTGCAGAGGGCTCGACGAGGAGAAGGGGCCCCGCGGGACACGCCATTCTGCCGCTGCTGCGACGGACGCGGCAGCAGCCAGAGACAGGTTTTTTTAAAAATGTAATTTTAAAAAAAAGCAGAATGTTCTTTGCGCGGGGCCCCCTGAAACGCGGGGCCCTGTGCAAAAAACATTCTTGCTCAATGGACGGGCCGGCCCTGAGTGTAGGAGTATGCTCTGTTGCTTGTGGCGGTTTTAACTGATCTAATACTTATTGGTACATGTAGGTTGTTTAGGTTGGTGGTTCTCCTGTTTCTGTTAGCAGGTTGCATATCGATTAGGTTAGTGAGGAAAGTTGGTGCCAGGTTGTGGATGAGTTTATAAGTGGTTACTAGGGTTTTGTATTTTATGCGAGCTACGATGGGGAGCCAGTGTAGTTCGACTAGCACTGGTGTGATGTGTTCAGCAAAGCCTGTTTTCACGATGATTCTGGCTGCGACGTTCTGTGCCATTTGAAGTATGTTTAGGGGTTTCTTTGGAAGGCCCTATAGAATTGCGTTGCAGTAATCGAAATGAGGTATGATGAGGGCTTGAGCTACTGTCCTAAAATCGGTAGCTTCAATGAGATGATGTCTTGAGCCTTAATTCTGATAGGGCAAGGATTAATACTCTGCCTCCTCATTTGTGGGTTCTGGGGCAGTTGTAAGCTGTGAATGCTGGTGGTGTTATTTGGTTCAGTATTACCTGGTCTGTGCTCTTGAGCCATGATTCAGTAATGCATAGGATGTCAAAGTTGTTTTCATATAAGTAGTTGGTAATAGTGTTTGTTTTGTTGCATATTTATCTTGCATTTATCAGTCCTATGGTTAAGCGGGTGGTATGTGGAGGGTGCGATTGAGATACATATGTTTGTGATGATGGTTCTTTTTGAATATATTTGGTAGGTCTCCTGCTGTGAGGTTTGTAGTGTGCAGATGCGTATAATGGTTGGTATATGGTAGGGAAGTATGATATATATATAGGGGGAGCTTGCACCATTACATTTATCTCCCTTGTTTTACCAAGGGCATGCCTCCACCATGTTCCTGCGCTACATGAAAATTGTGCTGGGGACATCTACTGCATATATCTGGCTTTATAAAATGGCTCTGGGGATGTCTCCATGATTTGCATGTCTAAGTGCCTATTTTCAGATATCCAACTCACCTATAGGGCTTCTAAAATGCCTCCCATCATCAGTGGTGCTGAATATATATGTAGTATGCTGACCATTGCTGTCTGTAATAGAGCAGTGATATTCAGTCACTCTGTGTTGGGGATTATTTAAAAAATTTATATGTGGGTAAAAAGCAACACGCACATATGTAGATCAGCTGCATGCATAAATAGTGACTTTAGACATCTGCTTTCTACCTGTGGAGGTCCACATCATGCAGAGGTATCAATGGGACATGGTTGGGGAGTGATTAGGGTGTTCTTTAAGAGTCCAAAATATTGATGTGCATTCTCTATTTTGTAAGGGGAATACACATGGATACCAAAACCTTTTACGTCTACCCCAAGACATGCACAAGTGCCAGAATGAGAGGGCAAATGCAAAGGCTGTTGAACCCCCCCACCCCCTGTACCAGTTATCACCACCACTTGAATCAGCCCAGTACCCCTACCAACACACCCAGCAGACCATACTCCAACCCTACCCCTTATTTGGCAGTTTGAGCCCTAGCAGTAGTACCAAAAGGCTGTAGGCCCTATCCTCATAGTCACACCAAAGTGGCATGCTGAATATGTCCCTTGTCAGAGAAAGTTGCCGTTAGTTGCTTGCCTGTAGGCTTTGTCTTCCCGATCATGCCAAAATGAGTTCTTGACTATGCTCTCTGTCATAGAAAGCTGACATCAGACACAACCATTTAAAGAATGATATATGTGGTGTTCAATTTTTGTATTTGTATTTTATATTTCTGACCTATATCTGAAGCTGTGCTCCATGTTTCTGCTTTATTTTATAGTTGCAGTCATTCTGGTGCGATTGGGAGGACAGAGCTTACAATGTGGCTTGGGAATATGCCCCCTGTTGCAGAAAGGTGACATCAGACAAATTCATTTAAAGATTATCTGCAGCATTTGCACTTCAGGTACACACCAAAGAAGCATAATCAAGAAGCAGACCACATTTCTTGGGAACAACTTGGGGTGCCTCCAGCATATGTTTAGGTTCTTATTCTTTATTTTTTATCTTTATTACATTATGACATTTTTATGGGCTCTTTTATATTGACTTATGTTTCTGTTTAATATTTATTTTTGTATGTTTTATGGACCCTTTTATGTGTGTTATTATATTACATATTTTTGATATATATGGTTATCAATTTTTATATTCTTTGTATATATGTTTTTTTTTTTATTTTTTAAGGTCATTGTCCCCTGAAGAAGGCTATATGCTGAAACAGTGTAGGGCTGACCTTTTGAGACTCAATAAAGCTCTTCCTCCAGTGGTGTCGCACTCCCTCTCCTTTTTGTTCTCTGCGCTTTGTGGGGGAGGCGTTCTCTTTTCCCTATGTTATTTGGTTTTGTACATATTGAGGTCTATTCTGGTCAGCATTTTGTGGGAATATATGTTCAGGTTGGATGTATATTTACCGCTAAACACCTGGGTCTGATACTTCGCTAAGAGATCCCCACACGTACAGTAGAAATGTATGGGGAGCTCTGTACCAGGAAGGGAGGGAGGAGCAAGGGCGGGCCGGAAGTGTGACCCTCAATCCGGATGTACAGGACCTATTCTGGCGACATCCCTGTACTTCCAACTCGGAGGTGTAATAAGTCCTCCCAATGTGGGAGGACAGCATGGAGGGGCAGCAAAAACATGGTGAGCGTGGCAGGTGGATCCCCGCTGCCTGACCCAGATCTTTACAGGCCTGATCGGGGGTTAGGTAGTGGGGATATTAGAGGGTTAAAGGCTTGCTGGCAATCGGGGCTCCTGCATAGTGTCCCGGTCCCATGGCGATCCAGGAACCCTGGGTGCTGTGTACGGGGAGGGAACCAGTCATACAATGGGCCAGAATCTGGTTCCGCCCTGCCCGTTTAAGCTGGTTGCACATGATTCTGATCCCATGGGATGTATAGCCACTGCGGGATCAGAATTGAATGCAAATATGGCCCATCCAGATTCTGAATCTGTGGACTGGCCAGACGTGCCGTGAACGGATTTGGCCTCATCGTCTCTTACACTCTTGTACAATGGTACTGCACCTTGATTTTCACTTTTAGGAGATCTTTTACTAAGGGGCGCTAAAGTGTTGTACCTAATGCCCCAATAGCTCTAAAACCACAGCACATTAGCTGCAGTATCACCACGTTAATTATCAGGGGTGTGAACAGCATTTTTAATGTGAGGTGAGGTGAGGTTAGGTGAAACTTCACTAAACGCATGGGATGCAGTTAGTATCTGGTGTGTATCACGCGCTAACCGCAAAGAGCTCAACACACCCACTCTCTGCCCCTAAACCACAACTCACGTCTCTAACCACCACTCACGTCTCTAACCACCACTCACGTCTCTAACTTGGATGTCCATTTTCTGACCTGGACATCCTATCGTATGTGAAATTGGACTTCACATTTCATAGTTTGATGTTTCATTGATTTAGCAGTTACAAAGCTGTGAAATGAAAAGAACATTGGAGAGCCTTATTATGTTTTGGACAGCCTTAATATGTTTTGAGTTATTTATTATTCAATCTTACATGCTGAGTGGAAAACCTGATCATTATTATATATGAATTACAAAGTATGAGAATGTTTTTCTTTTGAGTCTAGGTTATATATTAAAGGCTAAGAAGAACCATCAACTAGCTTTACTGGTGTATTGAAGCAGGAAATGTAAAAAACATGTTTTTAAATTTTACAAGAAAAGATAACTTGCTAATACTAGTTCTTGCAGTGACTTACAGCTCTTTACACAGAATGAACACAAGATCTTTCAAAAATCCGCTTTGACCATTGGAAAAACGTTATAGAAAAAGTGTTAAATCATTTCCTCACAAATTTTAAATCTGAAGGGCACACTTCATGCAAATTTCAAACTTTATTTTTTTTTTTCAGAAAAAGAATTGTTAATCTTGCTGAATAAAAGCAGTTTGAGCGTATGGGAAAATGAACGGACTTTAAAGGTGCAGTATGCATGCATTAGACATTTTGAGAACGTATTCTTTTTGGATCATTTTAGAATATTGCATATTCTGAATCATACATTATCACCCTAATTTCAATATGTACTGTATGCATGTCAATTTCTTAAAGCGCATTCTCTAGCTAATATTTAGTACTAAGGGGGTTAATTTTATAAGGGGCTTGAGTGTGCAGAACACTGTTAAACACTTAAGGGTGATTCTTATAAAATTATATGAGGCCAAATGCAATGTATGCCATCGATTCAATGCTGACTCCCAGCGACCCAGCTCCTAGGATTTCTTGGCAAGGTGTGACCAGAGCTAGATTGCCAGTAAGGTTACAGCACTTCATATTCCAAGGTGGTCACCAATCCAAGTACTAGCCAGACCAAACCCTTTGTAGTTTCAGAGACCAGCTGAGAAGAGATTCATTCAGCTGAAGACACTGCATGATATAGGGAACACATTTAAACAAGCTCTAATGCAAATGTGATTAAATCCATATATGTGCCAGAGAGTGCATTCACACGTGTCACTAGTGCTTTGGTTTCTCCTCTGCCCCCGGGAATGTCTACATATATATCATGTAATAGTAAGCACTGTTTCCGTGCACCTTATTCTAAGCTGGAATATGTGGGGTCAGTCATGCTTAAAATAAGGTGCACAGAAACAGTGCTTATTTTTATATGATATATATGTAGACATTCCCGGGGACAGAGGATGAACCAAAGCACTAGTGACACTTGTGCACACATTTTTTCTGGCACATATACAGTATGCATATAATCACATTTGCTTTAGAGCTGGTATAAACATGTTCCCCTACTTTCCATGGGGTAATTTTAAAAGGGCATATGTTACTTTTATGAAACAGCCATAGCCCGTGTGCTTATTAGGGATCTGCAGTCGTCGGTAACAACATTTCATGTTGTTTTTGAGTTGAAATGAAAGTAAAAATGATGAAAGTTTGGCAGTTCCCATCTGTTATTAATAGTGTGCACTATTGCTCCATAGTTATTTATTTATTTATTTATTTAGACAGATTTAGTATACCGCTTTATCATTAAATCAAAGCGGTTTAGCATATCAAACAATCGAGATAAGTGTGTGGTCAGTAGCATGCAGTGGGAGATTAAGAAGAGTGATGTGGAGTGCAGAGTGCTAGATTTTACCAGTGAACTATATACAAAGTGAGCAATATACATATATACAAGATTAGAGCCATGTACAAAGGTGATCTAAGATCAAGACCTACAGAGAGTTGTAGGTACTGTACATAGGAATCAGTTCAGGTGAAGTCCTTGTAGTGTTCTGTAAAGAGAGTTGTTTTAAGCAGCTTTCTGAAGTCCTTGAGGTCTTTGGTTGATCTTAGATAGTCGGGGAGAGAGTTCCATAGGGCGGGCGCTGCCAGAGAAAGTGCCCTTCTTGATGTGTCCTGTTTTGTTTTGGTGAATTCCTTTGGTGGGCTGATGGTGTCCGAGGTTCCTTTTCTTCTTGGTCTTATGCTGTGGTCGGTTTTAATGAGTGGTTGTAGGCTGTTAACTGAGAGGTTGTGTATTATTTTGAAAATGTTTATTAGTACTTTGAAACAGATTTGAGAGCTGATTGGGAGCCAGTACAGGTGGTACAGGATGGGAGTAAAGTGGTCGTGTCCTGAGCAATCTGTTATGATGCGTGCGGCGGTGTTCTGTGCTAGCTGTAGAGGTCTGAGAGTCTGTTTTGGTAGCCCCTGATAGATAGGTTACAGTAGGCTAGTGTGGGAGTGATGAGGGCTTGACAGATTGTTCTAAAATGCTCCTGAGTGAGGATGGGTTTGAGCCTTCTGATAGTTCTCATTTTGATGTAAGTGCTCTTTGTGGTTTTGGCAATGTAGGATTGTAGGTTTAGGTCCTTGTCAAGCGTCACTCCCAGGTATTTTACTTCATGTTTTACTGGTATTGTGATATCATTTAGTTTGATGGTAGTTGTGGGTGAAAATGTGGGGTTTCTTGAGATGAAAAGAGCTTCAGTTTTGTTGTAGTTTATTGAAAGATTGTTTTCTTGAAGCCAAGTTGGCATTTGTTGGAAGCAGTTAGCTAGGTTGGAGTAGTCTGGGTTGTCCAATTTGATTGGGGTGAATATCATTATGTCGTCTGCATATATGGTGTATTGAATCTTGTGCTCCTTGATGATGGCACAGATGGGTTGTATGTATAGAATGAAGAGCAGGGCGGAGAGTGCTGAGCCTTGTGGGACACCCTGTGTGGCTCTCAAAGGTTGAGAGGTGTCTGAGCCGCATTTGACTTGTAGCTGTCTATTGGTGAGGTATGATGTAAACCAGCTCAAGGTGGTGCTATGTAGTCCTGCCTCTTGTAGTCTGGTTAGTAAGATTGTGTGACAAACAGTGTCAAATGCTGAGGAGATGTCTAAGAAGATCATGAGGACACCCATTCTGATGTTGTCAATCGTCTGTATCAGTTTGTCGAATAGTTGTATTAGTAGAGTTTTGACTCCATGGTTTGGTCGGAAGCCATGTTGATTGGGGTCCAGGGGAGTGTGGATGTCAATGTGTTGCTGAAGTTGATGTTGAACCACTTTCTCGATGATCTTGGATAGGAAGGGAAGGCTTGAGGTGGGTCTGTAGGCAGCAGGGTCGGTTTTAACTAGGGTGGATTTCTTGAGGATAGGGCGTATTGTGGCCAGCTTCAGGGCGTTTGGCATTATTCCTTTGGTGAGAGAATTGTGAATTATTTTACAGATGACATGTATCAGGTTTTCTTTAGTTGCTTTAATCCAGGATACTGGGCATGGATCTGTAAGGGCAGTGCTGGTGTTGAGGTCAGTGGTGATTTTAGAGAGCTGGTCATTGGAAGGGATGTTGAATTTGTCCCAGCCTTGTTTTGGTGGAGAGGTCTTGCTGTTGATGATCTCCATGTTGTTCTTATGTGGTGCAGCATGGTGCACATTAGTCAACAATAGTGCTTGCTATGGAGGAATAGTGCACACTACTGAGCAGTAGTGATTGTGCTATTCACCCATATAGCATGCACACCCTTATAGTGCACACTAGTGAGAGGGAGTTCAAGTTACTAAAGACATTTCTCTCAAAATGAAATTAAAAAAACATAAAACAAAATGAAAAATCCTGCAAGCAACATGGGAAACTAAACAATAAAACAAAATGCTGGCCCTGCACACTCCTAGTGCTTTTGTGCCTTGACAGCTTAAGCATTCCGTTATAAATTCCCTCATGGAATAAATACGATGTTCACATGGAGGAACAGCATCAAACTAAGAATGAATGACTACATTCTACTGTAAATAAAGCCATCGATTGTTGTTATTATTATTAAAAATTTTCCCCATACAACCAATTGGATTGCAAAGAGTATCAGTAGGATCCTGAGTCTAGGTGGCTGAATATCTAAATGGTATATAGAATTTAATGTGGGAACATGCAAAGTGATGCGTTTAGGAAAGAATGATTCAAATTACAGGTACACCATGCTGTTTCCGTATAAGGTGTCACCACCCAAGAAAAAGATCTTGAGATCATTGCAGACAATATGGCACAATCCTGGACTCAGTGTGCCATGGCAGTCAGCAAAGCTAACAGAATGCTAGGTGTTCTTAGGAAAGGAATGAAATGTAAAACAGACAATATCATAATCCCTGTATTGATCCATGGTGTGAGCACACCTTGAGTACTGTGGGTAGTTCTGGTCACCCTGTCTTTGAAAGGATATAGCAGAAGTAGGAAAGATTTAGAGAAGTACACCAAAAATACTCAAGGGCATTGAATTGCTTCCCTGTGAGGAGAATCTCAGCTGATTAAGGCTCCAGCCTGGAGAAGAAACAGCTGAGAAGACAGATAATACAAGGCTTATATCATGAGCAGAGGGGAATTGGTACATAGTACTAGGACTGGAGTAGATTCCACAAAGCTAATAATTAGGACTTTAAAAACAAATTGCAGAAAATATTTTCAATGCGCGTGTTCTGTTATGGGGAGCTTGTGTAGAAGGGTGTGTGTGAATGCCTATTTTAGGGTGGATAATGAGTTTGCAGCCTATTAGAAAAGGTATTGCTGCAGAGTTTTTCCCTGCTTGGAAGTGGACATCACTCACACAGAGCCTGATCCCTGAAGGGGTATGTCTGGGCCGTCTGGACACCCCCAAGCAGGACAGGCCCATGAGGACCCGATTCTGCACCATGGGAGCCAGATGTTCCCGTGGATGCGGGATCAGGCCCTGAGATGGGCCCAACATGCCCCTGCATCCCTGTGGGGACATCCTCCTCATATGCCGGTCAGTCCACTGCAGTGACAACACCCCCAATTCCCCACTTCCCGACCCTCAACAGGGCTGGTCAGGGCCCAGATCGGGCAGCGGGGGCCTACCATCAGCCGATCCCAGCCTTGGATGGGGGGAAGGGGGATCCTGGGCCCAATCGCCTAAATTGATCCTGTGCATCTGGGTGCATTGCCTGCCCACACCCTTCCCACTCCCCACTCCATGACTTCTTCCGATACCTTAACAAAAAATAAAAAAGATCCTTTAGAACTGTTAGATATAGATGTATTATGAATATAAATGAAGGTAAATTGAAGCAGCAAAGTGCAGACAATGAATAAATCCAGGAGTCAATTGCAGGGTCCAAGCCAATTTATTGTGCACAAGGCCCAGACAGTCAAGCTTCAAAAAGGACTGAGCAAAGTTCTTACAGAAACATATTCATTTTATACATTTCTTTTCAGTTTGATACATGCAGACTTTCTATTGGTCCCAACGCCCCCTGCACCCATCCAATCAGGGACCCTCTCTGGGCCTAGCACCCTGCTCCCTCCTCTAGGATTGTTCTAACAATGGCACAGTTTCTAGGTATTGATACAATTCTACTGCGAGGTCGTTTCTAGCTCTAGGAATGCAAGTACTGAAACATTTCTATCCTCAGAACACAAGAGAATAATGAAGGATTTATGAATTTATGAAAAACCTCTTGTTAAGCAGTTTTAAAGCAGCTTTCTCAGACTTTCACAGATTTTTGGTTCTTACTAAGATGGGGGTTGGAATCAGGGCCTAACTTACAGGCCTTTCATATTTGCAGGCTATCATAGGCCATAGCCTACCACATTCCCCCCTTTGATTATTCCCACCCGCAAGTTAAAAAGGGTGGGAATTAAATCACATATTATACTCGTGTAACAGCATCATTGTGGGGTATAGGGTAATATTGCCACATAGTGAAAACGTTTGTAGCTGCCTTCCGTTCTACAGTGTTATCGATAACTGAGGTTATCATACGTAAGCAAAGGGGTAATTGGCATGGGAGCAATAAGCATACAGTTAATATGAATAATACAATAAACGCAAGGGTCTTTAGACCACCTAACCATGAAAACGCTGAACCAAACCACCCATCAAGCTTCAGAGCGTGCCAGGTCTGAACAGGCACATATGTTTGTTTTTGCATTTGGGTAACTATATCTTCAACAACTTGTCCATTATTATCAATCTGCAAACAGTTGGTTAAATTCAATTTTCCACATACTCCACCTTCAGCTGCTAACAAATAATCTAGAGCTAAACGATTCTGATAAATAGCTGTGCGCATTTGTGTACTTTGCTTAGCTAAAAGAGTTAGTGCTTTACTAGTTTCATTAGTTATTATTTCAACAACAGCTTGTAAACGTATAATACGATTTATCATATATACAGCAGTGCGATATCCCCATGTCCCATCTTGTGTCCAGGTAGCGGGTCCGTAGTATGAAATGATTCCCTCTGGTGGCCACTCCTCATCCATTCCATTTGTCCCATTGGCCTATTTTCAAGACCTCTCGTTTCTGTCGACTCCTGTACACAGGGAAACCCAGTTGTTCTCCATGGGAAATGGGCAGAAGAAAGAAGGAAGGTCGTATAGTTCCCAATACACATGCTCCTCCCCAATGGTGAGGAAGCCTGGCATATGCTCGGGTTCCACAAATCCAATATAGTCCAGGTGGAGCTTGCCAGGTACTATGAGACGCCAAATTAGTTCAGATGCTGGCAAGATTAGGAAAGAGGACTACAGGGTTGGAGGGCTCTGGAGTGTTGACCCCTGACCACCAGGACATCTTCCTAGTGGCACAGTAAATTGTGGTCCAGTGCGAGCAAAACACAAGTTACCAACAATAGGGTGGGCCAATACCCACTCACTAGTAGTACTATGTAAAGCAATCTGATTATAAGGGATGGAATAGTTCACTTCTTGCGCCTCCCAGGGCCATTGGTCTCCCATCTTAGTTCCGCCACAGAAGAAACAATCTGAGATGTGGAGACTAGATGCTACTGCCCCAGTGAGTTCAATGAACAAGTTTTGGGAGGTATGAGGGATTTCAAATTCCGCCTTCATGGCCTCATAAAAGGAGTGATGTTTTTGATAAGGTGCGGATACATGAGTCTTAGTATTTAGCTGTATATATATAAAAGTTCCAGGATCTATGCCTCCTCCTGCTATACGTAATCCAAATCTGAACCCCTGCTTCCACTGGCTAGGGTTAAGTATGAGGAGCTGTAGAGGATTGCAGGCACCTTTCTTGCACTTCCGAGGCTCCGGTAATGATAATTTTTGCAGGCTGGCTATGCGTTTATCTCCATCTCGTCCAGTAGGCCCACCAGACCAAGTGGCATAGTACACGCATTCCCACGTTGGACAGAAGTAAGCATCTTTAGATGACTTGCTGTAGACGGTTGGGGAACTCTTTCCAGTACACCATCCCCATCCGTATGCTCCTTCAGGACACATATATTTATCATCATAGTAGTAGGCTTGTTCCCATGACCCACACTTGTAGTAAGCATTTCTGTTTATTACATTGCAGGCATCAAAATTCAGGATAGCAGGTCTCGTGGGATCAGGGAGTTGACGTGAGGCATTTATGAGGGCCCCCTCCTCATCATTCCATCGTATCTCCAGTACATAATAAGAGGGGTTCTGCCGGGGGTTGAAGCAAGTCTTACTCTTCCCTTTCATACAGATATTCAGTTCTGTACCATTATACACACATCGGCTAACTATACCAGTGCAAGTATAATAGGAATGATAAAGTAAAGTCTGAGTGACCTTTGTACTAGTTCGGGTGGTAGTTATACAAGCTGCACAAGGGGGTAAGGCAAAAGTCTTTTCCAGGAATCCCAGGGCTATCGCCCCCATAAGACAGTAGTAGAGGAACATCATGACTACAGTCTTTACAGATCAACTGAAATATCGGGTATGATGAACTTGTAGAGTCTTTTCTTCTTCTTTTCTGCTTCCGCTGTATGTAGACCTATCGACTGCCACCCTTGTATGACAGGGGTAGGATTATAGACTCTAAAGACTCTTACAATGCCGTTGTCTTCGCAATGTAAGCCGCAATGGAGTTTCAGGGTCATTTACTGAATCCATTGACCAAGTTCAGGAGCGGCTGCCGGCTTTACTCGACTATGATGGATCCAGGGTTCGAGCTCTGCAACTTTTACTGCAGTTGGGGGTTGATAAGATGACAACATAAGCTCCCTTCCAATGCAGTGCCAGCGGGGTCTTTCTCCACTCTTTGATCCACACTGACACTCCTGGTTTGAAGGGATGTAGAGGTTCTGTCAGATTGATGGGCAATCGATCTTGCACCCAAGTATGAAGACTCTGCAAAACAGAACCTAAAGCCAATAGTTCTTGTCTAGTTATTTCAGATCCAATTTGTTTCATATCTCCTTTTATTCCCTGTACAATGGGTGGGGGTCGCCCATATAAAATCTCAAAAGGGGAAACTCCTAAAGACTTGGTTGGAGCAGAATGTATCCTAAGAAGGGCTATAGGGAGAACTTGGAGCCAGTTCAGGTGAGCTTCTTGACAAAGCTTGGACAACTGAGATTTCAGGGTCCTATTCATACGTTCTACCTTTCCTGAACTCTGGGGTCTATAGGCAGCGTGCAACTTCCATTGTATCTGTAGAGCTCGAGCTAACTGTTGGGTCACTTGGGACACAAATGAGGGTCCATTATCTGATCCTATAGTCAATGATATTCCAAATCGAGGAATAATCTCATGGAGCAGTATTCTAGTGACTTCTCGAGCTTTCTCAGTTCGGGTGGGAAAAGCTTCTACCCACCCAGAAAATGTGCAAACTAGAACTAACAGGTAATGATATCCATTCACTCGTGGCATTTCAGTAAAATCCACCTGAATATCACTCATAGCGGTCACTCCTACGGACTGAACCCTTGGAGGTGGAGTGGGACCCTGCTTAACAATATTCTTAGCACATGTCAAACATTGATGAGCTACTGAGGCGGACAGGGGTGCTAATAGTGAGATACAGAAATGGGGTCTTAGGGCTCTTTCCATGGCAGTTTTCCCATAATGTGTGGCCTGATGAAAAGCATGGACAAAGGCTGGTCCTAATGCTTCAGGAATTACTGTGGGACCTGGAGGTGAGCTACCCTCTGGAGGTGGCAGCACTATCCAACCTTTTTCTGTTAGGACACCTCCCTCCTTCTCACAGAAATAATCTAACTCTCTTGTAGTGTATCGGGGAGCCCATGAGCTAAGGGGCACAGGGAATAAGGCTGCCTGCACTGAAGTATCTTGGGTCACAACTCGTCCAGTTGTGGCTGCTTTTCGGGCAGTGGCATCAGCAAACCTATTCCCTCGGGCAACTTCTCCTACTCCTGTTTGATGACCTCGACAGTGCATGACTGCAACTTGCTTAGGGGCCCACACGGCATCTAATAATATCAATATCTCGGACCCATACCTAATGGACTTGCCTCCTGAGGTGATCAACCCTCATTCTTTAAACAGGGATCCATGTGCATGCAAAGTTGTGAAGGCATACTTGGAATCAGTGTACACATTTAAACAGAGCCCTTCTCCTAATGTCAGTGCTCTAGTGAGAGCTATCAGTTCAGCCTTCTGTGCTGAAGTTCCTGGGGCCAGAGCTGAGGACTCATCTACCAGATCAAGGGTCACCACTGCATACCCGGCACAACGATGCCCATTGATGACGAGACTGCTTCCATCTACAAAGAAAGTCCATTCAGGGTCCTCCAAAGGGACATCAGTCAGATCCGGGCAACATGAGAATATAGTGTCCATAATTTCTAAACAGTCATGATCAGGGGGGCCAGGACCAATTGGGAGCAATGTAGCAGGATTCAGAGCTTGACTGACCTTCAATTGTATCTGGGGGTTTTCACACAGCATACTCTGATACTTCAACATTCGTGAATTTGTGAGCCAGAAACTCCCTTTGTGTTCCATGAGGGTCAGAACAGAATGTGGCACAGTAACTTGAAGATTCTGTCCCAGAGTGAGTTTGTCTGCTTTGCTCACTAGAAGGGCTGTAGCTGCAACAGCTCTCAAACAAGGGGGCCAACCTCTTGCTACCACATCCAACTGTTTTGACAAATAGGCCACTGGCCATTGCCAAGATCCAAGAGATTGAGTCAGCACCTCTAGAGCATTTCCTTGTGACTCATGGACATAGAGACGGAAGGGTTTCTGGACATCTGATAGACCCAGAGCTGGTGATGACATCAGAGTGGTTTTCAGAGATTGAAATGCTGCATCCTGTTCGGGTCCCCACTCTAGTGGAGACTTTTCCATTCCTTTGGTAGCTTGATACAATGGTTTTGCTAGCAGAGCAAAATTGGGGATCCATATACGACAGTATCCTGTGGCCCCCAGGAAGGCTCTTACTTGCTTCCTGGTGGTTGGAGTGGGAATACTACACACAGCTTCTTTGCGTTCCGGTCCCAAGTGTCGAATCCCGCTAGACAACTGGAACCCTAGATATTTAACTTCAGTTTGACATAATTGCGCCTTGGCTCTTGAGACTTTGTATCCAGCCTCGTTTAGAAGGTGCAAGAGTTCACTGGTGGCTTGTAGACATTCACGTTCCGAATTTGTGGCTATGAGCAGGTTGTACACATACTGAAGGAGAACCCTTTGTCCTGGGTTCACTGAGTAGCTTGAGAGATCTTGATTTAAAGCAGCACTGAAGAGAGTAGGTTAATTCTTGAATCCTTGAGGTAATCGAGTCCAGATGAGTTGGCCCCGCCTTCCTGTTGTGGGGTCTTGCCATTCAAAAGTGAACAAAAGTTGACTGGTGGGGGCTAGGCGTATACAGAAGAAGGCATCTTTCAGGTCCAGGACGGTGAAATGAGCAGCCTCAGCGGGGATCAGTCCCAAGAGAGTATAAGGATTTGGTACCACTGGGTGTATAGTTTCAACTGCATCATTTACCCGCCTCAAATCCTGTACTGGGCGGTAATCCCCTGTCCCAGGTTTCTTGACTGGGAGAAGGGGGTATTCCAAAGTGACTGGCACTCCTTGAGAAGTCCATACTTCAATAGTTTCATCAGATGGCAGTGGATAACTTCAATAGCTAGTCGAGGAAGAGGATACTGCTTCACATGCACTGGTTCCACTCCTGGCTTGAGGGCAACAATGACAGGGGCTATGTTCTTCGCTAGGCCAGGTGGATTATCTTCTGCCCATATTTCAGGCGGGGCTAAAAGGTTGGGGGTATACAGGAACTAGCTGGCTTAGTTGAGGATACGCTGTAAAACCGCCACTCTTCTTCTCGGGGAACAGTCAGCACCATCAATCCAGCGGGCTTTGAATTCACAGTCATTTGCGTTTCTTCTCCTTCAGTGAAGGATATTTGCGCCTAACGCTTGGCAAGCATATCTCGGCCCAAAAGTGGAATAGGGCACTCAGGCATATACAGGAACTGGTGCGTTATTTTCTGTCCCCCTAGTTCACACATGCGGTTCTGCAGGAAAGGCTTGGTGGCCCTGGCCCCAGTGGCCCCAATAATGGTGACAGATCGAGAGGAAAGAGGAGCCACTGGCTTTGCCACCACTGAATGTTCAGCTCATGTATCCACCATAAAGTCCATATATTGGTCCCCTACTTTCAAACTGACCATAGGCTCCTGGGGACCCAGGGTGAACTTGGAGCCCGGTCTGGCCTAGTCTTCATCCATTTCATCCATGTCACAGCCCGTTGCAACTGCCACTCCCTCAATAGCTTCTTCCCTTTCTCGCTGGAACTGTGCTCGAGTCATTCCTCCACGACTCTGAAATCGGCCTCCTGTTCTCCAGGGACTCCCTCCTCCCCTCCTGGGGGTGGAGTCAAGATGCGGGCATTCACTTCTCCAATGTCCTTCTTCTCTGCAATGGGCGCACTGATTCGCACCCAGTGGGGTCCAATTATTCTCATGACTCCTTCCACGTCCTCTGCTCCTTCGATTAGGAAAGCCTCCTTCACGTCGTTCAACTAAAGTGGCAGCAAGAAGATCTGCTTTCTTCTTCATTTTTCGTTAACTTTCTCTGTTACGTTCATTTTCACGATTCACAAACACTTTCTGAGCAACTTCCATTAACTGTGCTGTATTCATGCCCGCAAATCCATCCAGTTTCTGTAACTTTCGTTTTATATCTCTCTGGGACTGACTGACAAAGGCTGCATTTACCATACGCAAATTTTCCTGAGCGGCTGGATTGTATGGGGTATACAATCTATAGGCTTCAGACAACTGCTCATAAAAGGCCGCTGGGCTCTCATCTGGACCCTGTATAACTTCTGACACCTTCCCGATATTCATGGCCCTCTGGCCTCCCTTCCTCAGGCCCTGCAGCAAGGCCTGGCGAAATCGAGTTAGGGCCGCCGCTCCCCTTTCATCATTCAGATCCCATCTAGGATCTTCATTTGGGAAAGCTGCCGAGGCTGCTTGTGGGAGATTCATTTCCCCCGCCTCTACAGGATTCTCTTCTAATCAGCGGATGGCTGCGTACACAATTTGCGCTCGCTCCTCAGTAGTAAAGAGAGTGGACAGGAGCTGGTGACAATCAGTCCAGGTAGGCTGATGAGTTTGCAGTATACTAGACATTAACTGTCAATTCTTGGGGTTTTTCAGTATAGGATGCATAATGCGTTTTCCAGTTTAATAAATCAGTAGTGGAAAAAGGCACATAGATTAGACTGGTTGGTCCTGGCGCCATCTGGCCCTGTTCATTTATGATAGGTAAACCAGGCACTTGACGCAATGGCATTAAGCGCCCTGCTTTCTCCTTCTTCTTTGGGGTTACACTTCTTAAATCATATGGTTCCCGGGTATAGGCTTCCTTGGCAGGTGACCCTGAACTGGCAGGAGAGCCTCCGCTCCCAGTATCGTCGGAGGACCCTGGTCCCCCTGGTGTACTTGGGCCAGACTCAGGGCTATCACTCGGGGAAGTGGGCATCTTTTGCTGCTGCAGCGGTAATTGCTGAGGTACCTCATCAGGTTCAGCTTCAGGTGGTGGAGCTGGTGGAACTAACCTATATGGGTACTGGGGTAAACGGGCCAGGATTTCTGGGGACTCTGAGGCGGAATACACAGGCGGCTGCCCCTCCTCAAACGTCCGGGTCCCCCTAGTGGTTGCTACTAGTATTCTACACTGTTCCTCATAGCAACGCTTCATCCAAAAGGGCTGCCTTTCGCAAACACCCAGCCAGGAATCTATGTAGGGGAACTGATCAGGGTGTGCTTTTTGTACAAGCTGATGAACACGGGAGACTATTTCCACATCAAAGGTGCACGCATGGGGCCATGAAGTAGCTAGCACTGGCCACTCCCTATCACATAGCATTCTTTATCGAGACGGAGACATTCTTATTCCGTAGTCTCCTGAAAATCCCTTACGGAAATTCTTGATCATACATTCCAACGGAGTTTGCTTGGACTCCGTCCCTCCCATAATCATAATGACGTACACGACAACAGACAGTAAGGGTAGGTAGTATGGCTGTAGGTAAGGGGTCCGTACAGCCCACAGAACAATGGGGGGGGGGGCAAACACCTCACGCTTCCTCCTTTTCGCGACCTGGGCGCGGTCGCCCGGCAAGGAACTGCGCTACTCAGGAGTCCACTCTCGCTTAGTCTATATTTCAAGACCTCTCAATCACACAGACAATCATGCCAGCAACAAGAAATTATTTTTCAAATGCCCAAGGTTTTACTGACTAACTCATCCCGAAGGGTCGGTGGCTTCGGCTTCCTCTAACCCTTATGCGGAGCGTACTAGGACCGCCCTTATGAGAGGTGATCAGGCTCTCTCATCTTTGCGCACTTATGCAAGACATTCCCAGTTAGTCTATACCAAATTTGTCTCACATACTCATGCAAGACTTTCCCCAGGCTTCACTGACTATCAAACAAGAAAATGTCTACTCACCGGATCCGGTTCCTGATACCAAACCAGTTCATGGGTTGGATCCTGGACTCCCCTCGGGTTCGGAGGTGTTGGCCAGCTGGACCCAGTGGTCCGCTGAGGCAAGGTGGAACCCTCCCCGATACAAGAGGACCGGTGGTGCCTGAGGTTTCCCCTGCGGTCGGACAGACACAGTTCCAACCGGGCCAAACCTGGAGGTGAATTACGTGGAATATTCGCTTGAATAACATTCGCTATCCGCACATTCCCGGCCAACGCACCAAGAATATGAAGCAGCGAAGTGCAGACAATGAATAAATCCAGGAGTCAATTGCAGGGTCCAAGCCAATTTATTGTGCACAAGGCCCAGACAGTCAAGCTTCAAAAAGGACTGAGCAAAGTTCTTACAGAAACATATTCATTTTATACATTTCTTTTCAGTTTGATACATGCAGACTTTCTATTGGTCCCAACACCCCCTGCACCCATCCAATCAGGGACCCTCTCTGGGCCTAGCACCCTGCTCCCTCCTCTAGGATTGTTCTAACAATGGCACAGTTTCTAGGTATTGATACAATTCTACTGCGAGGTCATTTCTAGCTCTAGGAATGCAAGTATTGAAACATTTCTATCCTCAGAACACAAGAGAATAATGAAGGATTTATGAATTCATGAAAAACTTCTTGTTAAGCAGTTTTAAAGCAGCTTTCTCAGACTTTCACAGATTTTTGGTTCTTACTAAGATGGGGGTTGGAATCAGGGCCTAACTTACAGGCCTTTCATATTTGCAGGCTATCATAGGCCATAGCCTACCACAAAATAAGTTGTATATAATATTTGCTATCTGTAAAAAGGTTTTTGAGTACGCTGCTTATTAAATAAAACTTCCAGTCTTTAGGTTAGTGCTAATTTCCCTTTTAAACTCCCTTGAGATATGGTATTCAAGATTTTACTAATTTATTAGCCTAATTAGATTAATTACCCCTCCGTATAATCTACATCCCGCAATCTTTCATACAGATGTGAAAGCACTTTAGATGTTGTATGGGGCTTTTTGGTCATGCAGTTAATTCAGCATAATTCTCAGTCTTATTATCTGAAAGTAACTCTGAAGCAAGTTACTTAGAGAATCTTTTACCTGTTGTCATCTACATAATGCATTGTTTATTTCATATATTTGCTGTGAGTATGTAGAAAGGTCAGCTGAATGTGTGCTGTTAGTGACTTGCCCTCCTCAAGCAGTTTGTATGCCTTCTAAACTGAACACACTGGCTTTGCCCTAGCTGGACCTCAGCTTCCAGCACAGAATATTTTTTTTAAAAAGTATGAGTGTGAGCACTGAGGAAATACGGAAGAAAATATTGGGGGGGGGGGGGGGTCATGCAATTTTCATGAATCAGGAAGGCTGATTTTATTTTATTTTTATGCGGCATTTTAACAAACCTGTTTCAGCGAAAAAAAAAAGTCATATCAATCCACATTTGCGTCCATATATACAGCTACCAAAATCATAAATTGCAAAGATGACAGTACAAAAGGTCCATAATAGGTGGCAAAATGATTTTAAAAAAATTATGACCTATCGAATGGCTTTAAAGTGCAAGACAAAAATCAGATCTAATTTAATCAGCCATCCCTATCCAGAACTTAACCCTTCTGGTGAAATGGGAGATGACCTCCATGGCCTTTGTCCTTCAATAAATCTAAGATGTGATGTGATCTCATGATCATTGGCGATACATTTGTGAGACCTTTCAGAAAAAGGTGGCGCCAAGGGAGATAACATTCTTAAATTCCAAGAAAACTTTCCACATCTGCTGTGTAGACTGAAATAACTGGGAATATAGTGGCCCTAAAAAGATGCTGAT